>OW679194.1:142167362-142444591 GCA_940337035.1 Agriotes lineatus
CAATTAGTTCAAAGGAGCATAATATACTCCCTGCTGATAGCTTGGCCATTTGTAAGGTAGAAGTATTTTTTCGAATCTCAAAAAGTTGCCTTCCCGGTCGATGCAAATGACTTGACCTCCTTTGGCTGAGTATTGCCACTTTTAAGATTGTCGTTTTGATTGTGAAATATAGAGATGAAACCAAATTTTAGCAACTGCAATAAAAAACTACTCACAAAATCAACTTGGTTCATGTTAAACAGCTTTAATCGCCAATGGACTTTCACACGTATTTTATCAGCATTCAGTAAATATACACCCACCTTGCAGACAGCTTGGACATGTTCAATTGGATGTGCAAAATGTGACGTACGCGTTAGGTCGATATGCTCATGATCTTAGCTACTTCCTCAATGTTCTACTTTATTATCTAAGTTACTAGTTCTTGCTGGTACAGGACGTTCATCATTTTCGAGATCTATATCACCCAGTTTAAACCACGCAACCTAGTGGCAAACTGTTGCATTTGATGGATAATTGTCACCCAGTGTTTGCTCCATATTGACCAAAATGCAGTTATCTACTTAAAAAATCACAAATAGCGATTTTATCCATTTTAGGATTTTTCATTTATGCATCTTCTTTAAGCAGTTATATATATTATACTAAACCTCACAAATCGATTAAACTTCACCTGCTACTATAAAGACGATGACAGAACTTGAAAATAATGCCCGTTTGCCCCGTAGAGGGTGCTAGCAGTCGTCTCACGTCCCGTTAAACCATATTCGTACCTAACAGTCTTAGTTTTTTTTTAAGGTAAAGGCAAGATAGAGAAGGATTTTTAAAATAAATGAAACGGGTTTATTAAAATACTAATGGGCATAATATGTTTGTCTTGCTATGTCTATTTGCATTTACTTTATACTGAATTAGTTTAAATTTAATATTTCATAATGTGCACATTTTTAATTATCCATTTAATTTTCTCTAATGATTTGTATAAGTAATAGTAAGTGTTGAAATTGAGCTAAAGTAAAAAGGGAAAGAGGCATCTGTAGTGAATATTTTTTTTTCTTTGAAAATACAGGCAGACCTCGCCGTTCGCTAGGGTTACGTTCCAGAAGAATGCCACGAAGCGCAAAACCGCGATGCGCAAGTAAACACATAAATGATAAAAACCGGGTTAGGTACCATAAACTGCAACCTCAAATAATTCAAAAATTTTTGGCAGAAACCCTCGAGAAGACAGTAAAGCTTGAAGTAAAATTCCATACGTAACATAAGTCTGCCATTTGAATCTAGAGCTCGAATGTCCATTTGTTTATTCAAGTTATAATTTTACAATTTATTTCAGGTCCGATTTGGTGATAAGAGATTCAAAGGAATAGGCTCGATAAGTGTGTTTACAAGTTCGTGATTAAATAATGTTATTTAGGTGTTCATGACATAAACCGCATACGTCTGCTTTATTTACTTAGTGTGTGAAAGTTGAAACAGTTAACGTTGGTAATTCCATCCGCTAACGCGCGAACGGCAAAGTAATCCGCGAACGGCAAAGAAAAGGGAGCACAAAGTGCCCCGTGTAAAATCAAATCAGCGAAACGCAAATCCGCGAACGGCAAGGTCTGCCTGTACTGTTAAAGATGTTGCATTCCTGAAATCTCCCAACTTCAGTCAGTCAGTAAAGAAGTTAGCATTAAAGTATTTGTGATACAAACCTTCCAATGTTCCAACAGAGAGATATTTTCGACAGTTCGACCGATTCAAAACACTAAAAGAAACCGCTTGGCTCCAATAATTTAAAGGCACTTTGTTTCTTAAATAAAAACCGTCGCACTGTGAACGTTGAAAATTCACTGAATATGTAACACTTTAATTACAGAAATTAAAACGTTTAATGCTTCTAGTGTTTATATGTACTACTTTATATTTCAAGATGTGGCAAAAGCTACAAGTTTTATAACAGAAAACGATTAATTATAATCGTATGATTATTGCTTTAATAATTGTTATCATAATCATCATCCTAAAAAAGTACTAATCATTTCATCACTAATCAAGAGTTAATGTCTGGATTTATGAAATATTCAGTATAATGTTTGTTTAGCTCTTTGAAAAGTATTTCATTTATTACTTGTACTTGCACTTGTACTATCCAAAAATTATACAAATGTTTATAAGAAAAGAGGATACAAACACAAGATAACAATTTGTTTCATTTTTGTAATTGTCTGTATGTTGTACTTAACATTTTTTTAAATTTCACAATTCAATTATATCATATAATAATTAGAAATTTTCAAAAATTGTAGTTAAAGAGATATATATCATTAAATGAAAAATGGAAATGGCACATCTCAATTTAGTATTGTCCAAATTAGCATTGGGGTACCTTAATCCGGACATGTTAAGAGTATATTAGGTTAGAATTAAATAAAGTTGAATGCGTAGTTGATTTTTAATATACTCACCTGAAACTGCAATAGTTCTAATTTACGCTTACTAAAACTAACTCATAGTTTTAGGCAAACTAACACGTCGGCTACCCATTTTCAGCCGATAACTTTCAAAGCTTTAATTACATGTTCATATGCCATGGGGGTAAAATGATGTTATTGCCATTCTAGGGGTTCATTTTAACGGCTTCGACACATCACACACGCACACCACCGTTGTGTTTCACTAGCTGCATGCTTCTGCCTAACAATTTTCATTACCGTTGCTGTATATATTAAATTTTCTTCTACAGCTGCAACTTGCACCCGTTAGTTCGGAAATGTCAAGGGAAGAACTTCATATGGGTGACAGTAGTAGTGGTGGTGGAGCATCGCCTCTTACGGCACGGTCGCTAAGGCTAGAAAGAGTTGCGCAGGCTCTGGCTCATAGTCAGGAAGAATTGCGCAGGTCAGTGACTATTGTACTTATTAGCATCTATATATTTTCTTGTTTGTAAGTATGACTAACAATAAAGGGTGATCGCTGGTGCTTGAAGCACTAGCGTGATGGTGCTTCAAAAATACTTCCTTTGTAAAGTTTACCGCCACTAACGTTGATTAATTATGTGGTGTTCGCTTGTTATATAGAAGGACGGGTGCAAGCGGGTTGCCTCCTGGACCAGCTACTTACAGGTTATTTGCTTGCTTATTGTTAGAGCACCGCAAACCTAGCTGCACTATTTTCGGTTGTTTACTGTTTTAATTGTGAAATCTTGAAAACTATGTCAGAATGTGGATAGAAAAGCTTCAAGAATTTGATGTTTGAATAGTTCTACTGAACAGTTACCCTTTACTACTTTTTTTTGTAGCATTTGCACTTATTATGGAACATGTAAGCAGGATGAATAGAAATTAAGTAGTGATAAAATAGAAAAAAAATCATTTTACATTCTAAAGATATTTCTTATTGCCAAATATTTACTTAGTTACTTAATCCTTTGCATATCTACCTGTTACTGTAAGGCATGATATTTAAGGAGTTCTGAATTTCTGGTTCTTGAACAAGAACAACTGAACAACTTAAAGTTAGGTGTTAAAAATATGTTGTGGCCCTCCATTTTTTACAGATGTACTTTGTATTCTAGATTTAAATTTTAAAATCGTATTTTTTATTTGTTCTAAGGACTACATTTTTGTTCAAGATAGCATACCATCACATACAGCAAGCAATAAGATCGCAGAAATTTTTTAAGAAACAAAGTTTTATTGTTTGTTGTGTCAAGCGATTGAGCATCAAATTCGCCAGGCACAAATCAATTAGATTATTCAATTTGGAATGCTTTGCAGAAAATAGTTTTTTTATGACCACTACTAAAAGTAGGCCTTTTAGCGCTAGCTTGTTTCACTAAAAGACGTTTTATAGTTTAGCGTGGTTAAAGAAATCAGCTGTAGCCCATGTACTAAAAGTGAAGTGAGGTTATAAAACTACAATTTCATCTGGAAGTGAAGTTTTAAAGTTATTCTAGTTACTTCTTGCGTTCCAGGAAGTGTTTTTGAAATAATTAAAGCGTTATGTAATGAATACAGTCAGATGTGGAGTATTAATAATTACATTTCGTAACTGACCTTGACAGTACTGTCATTCGCAAACATTCGCCCGTGCGGCATGGCCTACTGTTTATTATGACATATATTAGAAGTGTCGTAGATGCAAACCTTTGTTAAATCGATATTTATGGATTAATAACAGTAAAATTAAGATCGTAGATAAAATATTGTATGCAACGTGTTGTAAAAGTCGTTTATGCACGAGACATGTTATGAAACTCAGCCTTTGGCTTCGTTTCATGATTTTCATGTCTCGTGCATAAACGTGGACTTTTAGCACTTGTTGCATAAATAGCTATTGACATATGGAAAGTGTCAAATAATAGCCTTCTTTAGGAAATGGTAGTCAAAAAAATACTTTTTTTAGTTTTTTCTCAAGTTTTTCTTATTTTGTTCTTTAAAATCTGCTTTAGAAAAAATAGAATTTTATACACGACAATAAATTTTTTTTATCACTTTCAGCTCGTTGATAAAATAGAGTTTTATCGTCTTGTACTATTATTTTATTCTTAATTTTTAATCATTTACACCGCTTAGGCTACATTGAACATATGTACAATTAGTCGAATTTTGAAATATGATAGGGTGATGTTCACTTTGTTATAGGTTACATATAAATTAAAAATGTGGCCTTAATTGACTTAATTGAAAATTTAATAAAAATATCGTGATAGTTGTTTCATTTGTTTATGATATTCATTAGATCCACCTATCTTAGCTAACTGAACGAACATATAGAATACCTATAACAGGGAATCAATAGTTGTTATTGATTGTATTGATTTTTTGGAATTGAATAGAAAATAGTGTGTGACATACAGACAAAAACGTTTTTAGTACTCTTACAGTTGCTGAACTCGGCGTGTCTCATTCTGTGATTTTTCCTATTTTTCTGAAAAACTGATTTACCGGTACTTTTTGGTTTTTAGGAAATGCACAAACATATACCGTCTGTTCTATAAAAAAGGCCCCGCCTTCTAGCTACTTTATTATTTATTTTAGACCCAATATACCTTATATCAAATCAAATGGCACATAAAAACCTACATTTTAACACTATCAAAAAAATTTTATCTTCAATTGTTTCAGAATGGTGACGTCACGTGCAATTTTTTTAAATGACACTGTATATATTTTTTTACATTTTCTGGTAGAGGTTTTTTTTCTCTTTTCAACAATATAAATATTTTATGCCCTTACATAAGAAAATTTTCGAGAAAAATTAAAAAACTTTTTTATCAGTGGGAGGCCACCATACAAAACTATAAACAAAAGTGTAACTCAGAAAAACAAAACAATAAACACTTTAGATTATTCTGAAATCTGACAGTTAAAGCGTTTGGCTACTATTTGTTTTATTTTTCTGAGTTACAGTTTTGTTTACAGTTTTGTATCATGGCCTCCCACTGTGAAAAAGTTTTTGTAATTTTTCACAAAAATTTTTTTATGCGAGTGCATGAAATATTTATATTGTTGAAAAGAGAAAAAAAACCTCTACCAGAAAATGTCAAAAAATATATACAGTGTCATTTAAAAAAATTGCACGTGACGTCACCACTCTGAAACAATTGAAGATAAAAATTTGTTGATTGTGTTAAAATGTAGGTTTTTATGTGTCATTTGATTTGATATAAGGTTTATTGGGTCTAAAATAAATAATAAAGTAGCTAGAAGGCGGGGCCTTTTTTATAGAACAGACTGTATAGTATAGGGTGCTAATAATCTATGTAATTAAAGTACCCAATAAATCCTTAACTAAAAAAAAAAACATATCAATTGTTTATTTTACACATAATAAATATACAGGGTGTTTTCTAACTTGGGAATTTTCTTTAAATAGCAAGAAGTACAAGGAAAATAATGTATGTTAACATGCATTTGCCCCAGTAAAAGTTGGATAATAAGCGAGATATTTTCTTTTTAAATTTCTGAAAAAAATTTTAAGAACCACTGCAATTGCAATTTAATTTACAAAATTAGTAACAATACATCTAACAAATAACTATTTTACGTTGTCACAGAAACTGCTCGAAACGTCTACCCTCTTGTTGCACACAAATCCTAGCCCGTCGTATCCAAGAAGCATCAGACGCCTGAATCGTTTCCGAGTCATACACTAAAGACTTAAAATGTCTCCAGAGATAAAAGTAGAATGGCGTCCGGAGACCGAGGCGCCCAAGAAATTGGCGCACCACGGCCTACCTACCTATTTGGAAAACTCCGATTTAAGTATTCGCGAACTATGTATAATGTGGTGGGGCACCATAATTTAAAAACCACATTCGTTGGCGAATATCCAGGGGTATATCCTCTAACAGTTCTGGCAAATGGTTCTCTAAAACATTTTAATATTCTATCCCAGTCAGACAATTTGGTGACACGAAAGGTCCAATTAACTGTCCATTGAGAATTCCAGCCCAAACGTTCAAAGAGAATCTGTGCTGGAACCCAGTTGCCGGATAGCCTGTGGATTTTCAAATGTCCAAATATGGGTGTTTTTAAAATTATTTACTCGGTTCCTTGTTCTCTATAAACATGAGATGCAGCAGCTGCATTTTGCAATGCCTCCCCACAAACTAACAACATATCTGTTAATTCGATACTGGAATACTAATGAGGCATATTTTTAGCATTGATTATTTCGAACGTCAAAAATATGACAATGCTGACACACGCCAACTAATAATAAAACAGCGCAGTGATTCCAGTGGTTCTTAGTTGTTCTCATAGTAAAAAAGATAAGACAATATCTCTCTTATTATAACACTTTTCTTAGAGCAATTTGCCACCAATTGACTACATTTCGCCTCCCTTAAACGCTCTTTGAAGGAATGTCTCAAGTTAGAAAACACCCTGTATAGTAGAGTCGAAATAGTAAAAGTGATATAATACGAAAAAAGTGGACGTGACTACCTCCCTGGACTTTCCCATACTGGAAACTGTTCATATCATCTTTATTCAACAGTCTTTACAACATATCAAAATTTCAACTCGATAACTCACGTCTTCACCGTGATAAGCGTTTACACTTTCACGTAAATTGCGGGTAAATATAAAAGAATGTGTAGTTCAAAACGTGACCACCGAGCTTCTGTAGATGGCGCCAAGTGGACAAGCCGCCACTGTGCTAGTTTATGTATTATTTTCCTCAAAACGGCTGTAGCACCGAGGTGAAATTTTCTAAGTACCTGGAAATTATATTTTCTAGGGCATACAAAATCGATTTTTTTATTTTCGCGGAAAAAGATTCTTTGACGCAAAAATATAACAACCGTTAGAATAAAAAAATTATTTTTCAAAAATAGAGGGGGGAGGGGGCCGGTGCGCTTACATATATCCACGAGTGTAATATTTTTTTGCATATTCATATGCTCCATTATGCACTGAGCAATTCAGTGAAAACCCCAGCTACCTATCTTGTTTTGTTTATTAATTAAAGGGGTTTAAATTTTCAAACTTCAAAGCTTCGTAGAGGGCGCCACAGATAATTCATGAGATTCTTTAAAAAACAGATCGATAGCCCTTTTCGGGGTCTATCAGTGTATGAAGTTTAAACAAATTCCTGTGGGCAGTTTTTGAGAAATGATTTTTAGAAAATTTCCAAAATTTTGAAAATTTGTAATTTAGGCCCCTTAATATTTTTCAAAACACTTTTTATATCACCTCATGTTAGCCTTCATATACTATTCAGAAAAAAAAATCAATTGAATCGATTCATCCGTTTTTGAGTAATAGGGCGTTAAACTCAAAATTTTCAAAAATCATAGCGCCCTTCATTTTAAACCTAGCGAGTTCGGCAAAAAACTAACAGATTTGTCTTATGACCCTCTATCGTTATCCGCGATAAAATTTTCAAAATTTTAATCACGAAAACAGTGATACCAAAAAAACATGCTTAACTTCCGCTTCCGGTTTCGGATTTTTTTGAAAAGCTTATTTTGTCGATGAATTTTCGATACACCCCCGCATTCCAAAGCGCATCAAAATCGGAGCAATACTTTCGGCTGTAGGAGCGTCACCCACCCACACACCCACACACAGACAGACATTTTTTAAAAACCACTTTTTTGGGTTCCTAGAGGCCCAAAACGGATATTTCTGTGAAAATCTCGATTTCCAAAATTTTCATGATTCCAAGACTTCCCTATACCTATGGGTATGGGAAAGTAAAAATGGGGGCCAATGACTTATACGACTAAAAAGCTTCACAACTAGATTATCTAACATATCAATCGAGTTACCAATAACTAGGCCTGTTCTTTCCCGTTTTAGGGAGGCAGAAATGAGACAAAACTGACATATATCTAACTATCTCAGAAACTGTAATTCTAACCATCTTCTGATTATTTTTTGTAGCCTATTAAATTTTCTTTATTTTTGTCCTTCTACTATGAAAAATAGCAAAGTTACGCCGGTTTAAAGTTTTTATTATTTTTCACGCTCTCAGAAGACAGCTTTTACGCTTGATATTTTATTAGTAACTTTAGTAGTATCCACCCCCAAGCTTTCCACTCAGTATAACTAAATTTACGGGCATCATTCTTGTATACTGATGATATAAATTTGCATCCATACTACGCAGTTGTCTATAAAAATGGTGAAATTCGCCGAGCTGGTACATATCTCTATATATTTATTATTATTATTTATTTAGAAAAGATTAGAGCAAAGTTACAAACTATTATGTCTAATCATAAAAGCTAGGTTATTTTGAGTGTTATTTATTTTCACTTAATGAGAAATTAATAAATGGTAACACAATAAAGTGTTTACCCCCAGTACCCACTCAGACGCCACTGCTACGAAAACTGAAGGAGAATGGTTTTCATGTTATACAGTAATGCCAATTCCTGTTAAGTCGGTTACCTACATACTTCCTTAATCAGCATTCAGTCATTTCTGAAGGCACTGTACAAGCTTACTGTGGTAGAAATTACTCTATTAGTGGCTTCTTTGTGACTACTACAGAGATCATGGGCAGTTCCCAAAATTTTTCTTTTGATTTTTTTTTTGTTTTTGAATTTATACAAGTATAAAATTAAAAGTTGCCTCTTTTTACCCTCTCAGTATGTCACTTCATTTAACTGCATAAGTTACTAGTCACCCTGTATATGTATATTTTTTTCTTTGAAAATTTCTAAAATGTTGCTTTAGAAGTTCATTAAATGGACTTTAGATTTCTGTAATTACATTTTGTCAAATTTCCAAGTCAACATGGAGTTGCAAAGCTGTGGAACGTATACATGGGTGACTTTCGGAAAAAATGCGGTATGTGAAAAATACTAACTGGTTGAAATTGGCAGCTTTGCTTCTTAAAATTAAGGATGCAAAAGCTGACTTCCTACATAGTAAGTAGAAAAAAAAAAGATTAAATTACCTTGTATCTAGATGCCAAAGCATAATTTTGCTAAAAATATGGATCATAACTTCATCACGAAATTCATCAATGCAAATGTGATTGAAATGCCTCGCAAATCGTGGCGTCACTGTATTCCCGCCAGTAGGTGGACCCATGGCACACATAAACTAAATATTTAAACAAACTCAATCATGTCACTATTAGAAACTATTAAATTGATACCTGTATATCAATCAATTTCATGGGTATGACTTCCTTTAAATCATACCAAATGTAATGATCAAACCACATCCTCAATAATTCAATAGGCGGCTGTGCTCCGTAAGCTTCTTTTAGGGGCATGCTGACATCATCCACAAATATCACACACTTTTTTCCAACTGGTGGTCCAAATACACCTACAATTTTTCCTTGAGGAGTTTGTTCTGGTAGAATCAAAATTTATAATACCTTTGCGTCGTTTATCTAATTTGCTCATAATTATATTCTGTGTCTGATTTGCAGACGTCTGTGCCGAAAAATTAATAAACAGAGGTGTATACACGTGAGTATTATTCTTTTTAAGTAGAAAATCCTGCAGGACAAACAATTTAAACCTTTCGTTTACTGTAGTGCTAAATTGTATTTACAATAACATAAACTGATTTTCCAGTGCCTGTGGGGCCTACTATCATTACTGCTTTGTCATGCTGTACTAACAACTGCATTAAAGCGATATTCCTTATTGTTTCGATAGTTGTTACAATAATCTGATTGACTGGTATATCTCGTGGTATAGCTGGCGCATTAGCTAATTCATCTGACCATGGCTTCCATTTCCCTTTTCCCTAAAATGTATCAAACATGTTAAATATACAAACTAGTCACCAGTACTGTACAAATATCTACATTATTACTTGGCTTTTGTTATTTGTTAGGTTGTACCAAGATGCTCTGTAATAAGCAGGCTCTTAGCCATTCCTTCATGTTACCCAGTCTGTTATAACAAAATATTGTATTTATTTCTAAGTCCACAACAATATAACTATGACATGTTTAACCAGTTCCGTTTCTATTCGCCAGATTCTTTTCGCCGGAATTCGATTTGCTGGAATCCGTCACGCCGGAAGGCTTTTGACCAGAATGCATTTTACCGGATATCAAAATCATGGGGACAACACCGCCCGTGGGAGTGAAAAAAATGTATCAAAAACTGCAACTAACCTAAACAGGCTAGAACGAGACACATTACTTTGCCGAATTTCGTTATATGACATGCACCCTACAATCCAGGGAAACGGCAACTGCATTAAGAGAAAATTTGCTGTTATTGCGCTACTTTTTCCTGTGTAATGTCACACTTAGGCCATTTAATGGTTTGATTATTACAGAACATTTTGGTTACATATTACCATAACAAGGTATATTTATATAGAAAAAGCTTTTAAAAGTTCATTCACCTCTTTAATGAATCGAAAATCAAACACAGACTCCCCTACAGGAATTGTAAAGATGTACGGTTTTTCCGGTTTAGGAATATCAAACGGAATGTCGAGTTGTTCATAAACAGCGGCAGGGAACTCCCTTTCCAACAAAGCTCTAAAGAGTATACTGAACTTTGGTCTACTGCTGGCATCTAATGTAGCACCTAAAGACCAAATACAAGAAAAAAAGAACACTCCCTCCAACTGAGCGCGCACATCCAAATCTGATATTTGTTCCATAAACTTATCATCGTAAAAATCATCTAAGAAACAATCGAACAAATTCATTGCAGATTTAATCAAATTGGACTCTGAAGTTGTAGCTAGTTCCTGCAGAAAATAAATGAATGAATGTCAATTATCGCAAACACAGTTACATACAAACCCGGACTCCACCTCTGCGCATAAACCATAGAATTGGTTTTCCAAATCGTCTAAACATCTGGCCAACTGTTGCTTTATGAAAATCATTCAGTTTTGGAGGAAGTGTATTGAGCCAGGATACCAGAAGTACATCCCAACCTAATGATAGAGGTTCCAAGTATATCATACCACACCTAGAAACCTAACAATGAACAATCATTAATCGCTTTGGCAATTCTTTGATTTTAATAAACGACATATTCAGGCACATACAGTACTAGCACAATAAACATCTAATGGACTCAGAAATGACACTCGCGGCGTAGCTTTTGATGTTCGAGTAGCCAATTTCAGCTATGGCGGTCATATCGAAAGCGAGTAGATCAAGAATAATATGTTGGTGGCACTGTAAGTCTATGGCAAATTCGAGGTTAGTAGGTTAGGTTTTGCGTCAGTGCCACCAACATATTACTCCACAATTATGAATTTAGATAGGCAATTGTTCGAACAGTCGAATTTGTTTCTCCAGATTAATTGAGTTTTAAGCCATTTACAATTGAAATAAATAAAAAATAATTATACCATTGTGATCAGGAGTTCGTAGTGCATATGTGAGAATGTGGGTGTGAAAATCCATCACTCTTTCAATATGGCCGCCATAGCTGAAAGTCCATTACGTGTTTATTAGGTATCTTAGATGCTAAATGTTCTATTAGTTAATGGGCAAAATTATATAAAATGCATACAGTTGCAGGAGACGCAACTTCTAGATCCATTGGTTCAAAAATTAAATTTGTTGTGTTGGCTAACTGAATAATTTCACCAGACATTAAACACAACTTTTTATTATCATCCAACACTGTATTCATATTTTCAATCCAGATTGCATCCACTGGACCATCAAAAAGTAACCATTTTCTAGAAATTATTTTTACAGTAGTGTGAAAACGGTTAATTATTTATTTGAACCTGTCTGTAGTGGTTGACATAGCAAATGCTCGATAGCTAACTGCTAAAATGCCATCAGACCATTCATGGGACACAGGATCAAACTGACCATACAGTTGTCCCATTGTTATAGCCTTTGGGTTCATTACTGTGTAGATAGCTCGATGTTCATCCATACCACCCTAGGAAGTCAATAAAAATTCAAAAAAATTTATTAAGTGAAACTAATTACCCTTTCTTCAATTAGAGCTAAAGCATCAGCCAGCACCCGGTAACATGTAGTTTTACCACCAAACGGCAATCCAACAAGCATTAGGCCATGCCTTACAACAATCATTTCATACAATTGTTGTACTTTCTCTAAGAAAAATGGCACACACTGAACGTTGTATTCATGACTTATATCTTCCACTGCGTTATTGAAAATAACATAATCAGGAGGTGGAAGTTCAACTCCAGGAAACAGATCAGATGTTATGCCCTATGTAAATGTAAGTTGTTTATTCATACTTAATTACAACTGCACAATAGTTTATTACCTGAAATAATGGTACGTCTTGATTTAAAAACTTTGCTAAATTAACATCTTTAATAGATCGTAAAACCAATATATCTTCCTGTTCATCTGGATATCGTAATTTCAGAGCTCCTGCTGCTCTTAAAACAGATTTCACAGCCCTCATTCCTAGGAATGTAGTTTTTAATAAAAATTCTTAAGGTCTACCAAGAACTATATACAATACCGTAATCATAATGGCACTGAGATGAAAGCTGTTCTGAGCAAAGCCGATAGGTAGCAACTATTTTAACTGCTAATGGTTTTGCGTTTAGAAAACCATATGAATATAGTTCAATTTCAGATATTAAGGCATAATCAGGAACCATCATTGCTACTGATCTGAAGAGTGCCTAAAAGTAAAAATTTAGATCCATAAAATTAGAAGTAACCAAATATTTGAAAAATTGCAAATAAAAATATAAATCTATTTTAAAAATCATTATTTTATAGAGCAAAAATAGTAGAGGTTCAGCTATTCTAGAGTTCCTATACAGTGAGAGTTTTTTCAAACCAAACATATCAAATCAACACACAACGCAAAAAGATTGAGTTTTTTCAAATCCAACGATGTGTACTACAGTTTTGCAAAAATCCAACAACCACTTCTGTTAGAAGATGTTCTTTTAGCAAGTCAAGCTCCAATGTATCTGCAACACAATGGAGCACCTCCACATTTTCATTGCATGGTGTCCGGTTACCTGGATCAGCCAAGGAGGACCATACGCTTAGCTAACATGATCCCTCGACTTAACCCCACTAGATTATTATCTTTGGGGACACATTGAAAGAGTTTGTCTATGCAGATAAGGCCAATAACCACAACAAATTAATTCGGAGAATTGTTAATGCTGCAGATGAAATTCGGCTTAATCCTCAGATACTAGAGTAACTACTATTGTCACTTTGCAACCCAATAGTTTTTCCCTATGTTCAGTTTGAAAAACTCTCACTGTATAACGTGCGTTAAAAAAAAGTTATTGAGAGGGCTTTGAAATTAAAAATGTAATAAACATGTGCAGTTTAAAAAAAAATCGTTAGAGCCGTTTTTGAAAAATCAAAAAAAAACTGAAAAATCACAAAAGTAAACATCATATTTCCGGTTATGGGATTTTCTTCAAAAGCTTGCTGTCACATCTAGATAGTACACAAAACTTATATATGAAGTTTCAACGCCATACCTCTTTTCATTTTTGAGATATTCTGTTCACAGACACACAGACGGACCAATGAACAAAATAGTACTTTATGTAACTAGTCCTCAAAGCAAGGCTTTAGGGGACGAGTCGTAATGTTTCCGGACGAGGCGGAGCGAAGCGCAGCCGAGTCCGTAATATGAAGATGAGTCCTCTAAAGCCATTTGATGACGTGTTGCATACAACGTTTTTTTGTATTAGCTCTCCAAACATTATAATATGAAGTTTCAATTACCATTAACGCGGCATTATATTAGGAGGCCGCGCGAAAATGTATTTTTCGCTCCCCAAACTGGTTACTTTGGAAACTGTCTAGGATCCTCAAAATGGCCATTTAGAGGCCTTGTATTTAAAGTCGTCATGGCAACTAATGTTTGAGTCCGCTAAAATGTTGTCATGACGACTTTAAGTACAAGGCCTCTAAATGGCCATTTTGAGGATCCTAGACAGTTTCCAAAGTAACCAGTTTGGGGAGCGAATACAAAAAAAATGTTACTTTGGAAACTGTCTAGGATCCTCAAAATGGCCATTTAGAGGCCTTGTACTTAAAGTCGTCATGGCAACATTTTAACGGACTCAAACATTAGTTGCCATGACGACTTTAAGTACAAGGCCTCTAAATGGCCATTTTGAGGATCCTAGACAGTTTCCAAAGTAACTAGTTTGGGGAGCGAAAAATACATTTTCACGCGGCCTCCTAATATAATGCCGCGTTAATGGTAATTGAAACTTCATATTATAATGTTTGGAGAGCTAATACAAAAAAACGTTGTATGCAACACGTCCTCAAATGGCTTTAGAGGACTAATCTTCATATTACGGACTCGGCTGCGCTTCGCTCCGCCTCGTCCGGAAACATTACGATTCGTCCCCTAAAGCCTTGCTTTGAGGACTAGTTACATAAAGTACTATTTTGGGTTCAGGGGACTCTGAAACGTGAAGATCTGTTGAAAACTCAATTTCGAATTTTTGGGGTGAATCCAATACTTCCTTTATTGTAAAAAGAAGTAAAAAAAGTGTAGTAAAGGTTGTTTATTATTCCACAATTTTGTTCCCCCGCGGTAAGAGATAATAAAATTCAACTTAGGGAATGTGAACTGAAGTCAAGAAATAGACATATATGACTTAAAATCTAGTATCCTTGAATTCAGCGTTTTTGAGAAACAAAACACCTTGATTCTGCGCATACTAGATGTTAATCACGTATTAGTCTGTTTCTGTCTAACGCATACAAAGCCCATAAACTGTATTCTAGCTCAATTGATTGTCTACGTTCACATTATCCAGTTTATAGGTTTTGTGTGCGTTAGACACAAATAGACCTATATACGAATACAATTAACATCTAGTACCCTCAGAATCAAGGTGTTTTGTTTTTGGCAAACGCTGAATTCAAGGATAATAGCTCTTTTCTACTCACTGTTTAGAAAGTCGTCTTTTGTGCCCTAGTTTTAGGAAACAAAACTGCTAATTTCCAAACAGCAGGAGCCAATTTTTATTAACTCCCGGAGGGAGCCAATGTGTTTTACCTTCCACATTTGTGTTTATGTGACCATTGATATCACACCAAAGCTTTACAACGTTATGTTGATTTGGAAATTAGACAAAATGTCTACAGAAATCTAGAGTCACTATAATGATTTCCTAAAGCAAAATTTTTGAAATTTCGCGCTATAGAACATGCGTTCAAAGAAAAAATCATATATACAGTGTGTCTGCTTAAGTTCGCACCATATGGAAAACTTTTTTATTATTAATTTTAAGAAAAAAATAGATATCAAAGTTTTAACGAATAAAGAGATAACTGAAAAAAGTTTCCGATATTGTCAAAAATACAGTTTTCCATATGAAACAACTTGAAAAAAATGTGAAAAATAACAAAACCTGATTTTCATCGTAGATAGGTGTAATTGGATATTTGAACGTAGTTTTCGATTCTAATCAACTTTTCTTAATAACAATTTTCGATATTGTCACAAATAAAGGTACTTTACTCTTGAGCAGAATTCATATTTTTTGACATTCCTCGTATACGGCTTAAAAAAATTGTTATATGATGATTGCATTTTAAGTTTTGGACCATGCAGAACTTTTTATAAAGAATAACTTTTTTTCGTAAAATTAATAATAAAAAAGTTTTCCATATGACGCGTCAAGCATTAATTTCACGCGAGGGAGAAAATGAATATCTTTGCTCCCTAGATATATAAATAGCTATTAAATCATATATGTCTATTTCTGTCTAACGCATACAAAGCCCTTAAACTGTATTCTAGCACATCGGACTACATACCAAGTGATTTTTTAAAAACTCAATTGCAGCAGCCCTGCATAGCCTGAATTACAGTGGCTATATACAAGACAGTGTGGCCATAGGGATGTCTTCGCCGCTATTGGTCGACGCGAATATCCGCCATTAACAGGCAAAATATTTAGTTACTTTTAAGTTGTTCTCAAAGAGGTTGGTAGAACCTGTTCATTTGGTTATGGAAGAAAATAAAACCTTTCAAATCTGACAATTGTAAATTGTCAGTGTCAAATAATTCATTAGCGTCGCAAGCGGGTCAAATTTTATCATCTATTGCCCTGAAAAATTAATATTCTGCACAGTATTTAAATGTGACAATTTATAATTATGCTATTGTTGTAGTAGCACAAGATGCGTTCGACTTGGAATATATGATAAAGAGATTACATCGGTGCTACGATAAATGGGGCCTTAGCATAAGTTTAGAGGAAACGGAGTATTTAGTAGTCAACTCGAAAGCACAATATGAAGTCTTAATAAATGAAGATGTCGCAGTAAGACAAGTAGAAAGGTTTAAATACCTCGGTGCTACAATACAATCGATGAAAAAGGTTTGGGAACAGAAGAGATAAGAACTCGAATAGTACAAAGTACTTAAAATCAATTTGATGGGACAATACTATCTCTAACAAAAAAAAGATAGGTAAAGTAATGGTAGAGTCGATGCTATGTTATGGCAGTGAGGTATGGACTGTAACAGCGGAAATGAAACGAAGACTAAACACAGTTCAAATGGACGAAAAAGCGGAACGGTATCGAGACGAGATAGAGTGACGAACGAGAAAATAAGACGCAGAATGGAGACACCAGAATCAGTTGTGGACAGAATTGGAGAATGGAGGAGACGACGTGGCTTATGAAGATCTTTAAATGGTCGCCGCCGGTTAAGAAAAAAAGAGGTAGACTAGGTAAACTAGCATAACTGAAACCGGTTGCAAACTTCATGTAACACCTTAAAATCACTACGAACGAACGCCAATGAGAAATGTCAATGTCCAAAAATAACACTGCACGTGTAACTAACATCGACTAGTTAAAATAACTAGCTCCAAAATAATGACCACTCAAAAACGTTCGATTATTTCGAAAGGCACTGTATATCTCTATGCTCAAATTTGCCTGTTAATGGTGGCCAACAATCGTATGGCCACACTGTCTTGTATATAGTCACTGTAGCCTGAATCAGTTGGCAATACTGAAATGTATTGTTGGTGACAATCTAAGTCTATCTCAAATTCGAGGTTAGCAGGTTAGGTTTTGCGTCAGTTTTGACACAGAGTGACACAAAACCTAACCTGCTAACCTCGAATTTGACATAGACTTACAGTGTCACCAACAATACATTTCAGTATTACCAACTGATTCAGGCTATTCAGGGCCTGCTGCAATTGAGTTTTTAAAAAATCACACTGTGTGTTCACATTTTCCGCCACCAATCTGTATAACAGCAATGAGATAACATGAACAAAAAAATAGAGTAAAAAAGAGATAACCATCCAAAAACGTATTTTAGTAGGCATTCTATTTTTGTTTCTTTTTTACTCATTGCTGTTATATAACATGTGAGCAAATGAAAGTGAAATCACGCTGGGCTTTGAAAATTTAAACATATGTCGATTATAAATTCACATTACGTTAATGTTTTGAATCAAATACACATTAGGGTTGCCAACACTGTCATTTTGACCCGAAGGCTTCGGGTTTTCAATAAAATTCTTCGGGTTAACTACATACATGGATTGTTAAAAATTTTACTCCTATTTGAAAGCTTCATAGCAGGAGTCATTGGTCAAAGAGACAAAAATATAATTTTAGAAAATATCTTAAATTTTCTTCAGAAAAATGTAGTTTCTTAATAGTTTACTTAACTTCTAAGATGGATTTTGAACGTATTTTTTATGGAATGTCAAAAATAGTTTTCTTCTTTAATTCCTATGATTTACAAAGACCGAGAATTATTCTCTGTGTAACGGACCAGCTGGATCCCTTACCAATAATGGTTATTTTCATGCTTAAATGTAGAAGCTAAGTTGTATGTCCTATGTTTAATATTGTGTTTTATGTAAGCAACTGCTCGCAAAACCGGTCCTGCGCTGGACGTGGATTGTGAATTTTTATTTTCGCGAGTGTAGCAAGAAACTTGCCCTTTACGCGGTATGCGGGGATTTTCAATTCATACAAATTTAACAAAGAAGGCAGCAGTCAAACGTAGCTTCTTCTGAGAGCTGCATGGGTTTATTAGATTTGAAAATATGGTACGTGAATTTGCCCATGGAGATATATAAGCGAACCAGTATTTGCAAATTCAGCAAACGCATTTTCTGAGTGTACATGTAAGTACACTCTTTGTGCTATGTTTAAGGGCTTATTTGAAGCGTCAATTTTGAGAGGCGGCGCCAATTCAACTGCCCTTACGGGGCCTGTACGCGATCAGTGGTTCCTAGCATAATGTCCGCCAGGGGCGGGTGATGCAATCAAGGCTGCCGTTTCAAAGGGTATTCATTAGTCAGTTCCAGGTAAAATGTTTACAGAAAGGAATAAAGTTGCGTTTAACTGAAAGCGTTTGCAAACACGCAGAAATGTGTTTTAGCAGCGACTCAAATAAGTACCGGCTTTAGGTAATTTTGACATTTGCGTTCTTTTAAAAGATCATTATTTTAAAGGTAATTCTTTTGATGTTTTACGCTGTTTATGTATGTTTGCAATACGCTTACGCGTAGCCTCAATCTATATCTCATGTAGATTGTTTCAGAATTTAATTCTATTTCCTTTTATTTCATTTGTATTTTTATGCTTTTTTTTGTTTTTTGCTTTTATGTGTTTTGAAGTCAATAGATGATGTAAACATGTAAAGTTTCTGTCCAATTAACATTAACAGGGGAAAGCCGATTTGGGTTTTGGCTTGCATAAACGACTAACTGGGATATTAAGAGAGTTTCATGGTCACTGAGCTACGGGATAAAATGGGCAAATAATTATTTAAATGTTAAGGCGTACGAGACGTCTTGTTCAAATTTTATGTATCCATGGAGAGGTAAAGAAATTCCGCATTTCATATACTACTTAAAAAATATAAAATTATTTTAGGAATTACATCTTTATAATGTAAAAACTATTTCACCTTGCACTTTTTATTAATTTTATCTCACTTTTTTATTTTTATTTTGATTTTCTTCGGGTCAGCATCGACTCAATGTTGGTAACCCTAATACACATACATAACCTAAAACATTGCATAACTGTCACCGACTGTCATGTCAAAATTTTATTTAAAAATTAACATAAAACCAGCACCTAAACAATGTTGCATCTGCTGTATCAATAATTATGTATTAAGTTATAAGAACTGCATGCGTATTTAAAATTTGCTGACACTTCTATTATAATAACTGTCATATTTAAATTAAAAACATCAGAAGTAATAGAGCACAACATTTAATTTTTTCTAAGCCAAGCTTGATTTTGTTTTCATTTGCTCAGATGTTATAATTTTGGCCCCATCGGTATAATAATTATCTACAGTCATGCTCACATAAATCTAGTACAAACATAGTTGTTTTGTGGAGGAGATTAAGGACTGTAATTGACGCAAATGGTGGAGCAATAAAATATTAGTTAGGTACCTTTATTTCTTTTATTTTGTACTTAATGAGAAGTCAGTTGTACAACAAACAATTTTAGATAATTGCGTACCTAACTAGATCTAACGGGTGTTCATAAACAGTCGTCATCCCAGTAGGTTTTGACTTCAGAAACGTATGTCTATTAAAATTGAGAAAAAATGCGCTATGACAGTACTCAATGACGTTTCATTGTGTTGCACGAATTAATCAAAGACATAACATTTTGTTTTTCAAAGCAACTGGGATGACGACTGTTTATGAACACCCGTTAAATTGCTTGTACTAGATTTATGTGAGCATGACTGTACATGATTTTCGCAATCACTTTTCAAACCTTTAAAATGCATACAGGTACATTCAATTTTGGAGGATCTTATTTTTTCCAAGATTTCCCATTCTTTAATTCACAACTCTTCAATAACTTGACTTTGGGAGTTCAAAGTCTAACATTATTGTATTCTACATACTATAATAAAAATTGCTGCACTACTGAGTTTATATTTCTTAACACCCTGTACCGGAACGATAAATCAGAGAGATCGTTGCCGATAGTTACCATAAAATAAACAGTGCGTGTTAAATATTTTCGAAGTGCAAGCAGTTAGCTTAAGTGCCATTTGAAAACTTTCTAGCTAAAGGGTACACGCAGTTAAAAACGCCTAATGTCAAAAAGTGATTTGTGCGGCGGAATTCAATAGAAGAGAAACTCCCCGTCTTCGAGTGTCCCTCAAACAAAAGTTTCCTAAATCAGAAACGAAAATGGATGCTTAATACGGCTATAAAACTACAGCTGTTAAAAAACGAGAGTGAATTTCGAGTGGGTCATAAACGTCGAACCCTTTTGGCAAAGTGAAAGTGAGCCGGCTCTTCGTCTTGTAAATACAATACCATTGTTAGGACTAGAATAGGAAATCCTTTTGTAAATTGTACAACCAGGGTATATATAAGGAAGCGATAGAGCTTAAAGCATCATAGCGTACTAGGTCTTAGAGCTGAACGACCACTTTGGTTGTTCGAAACACAAAGAGTCAGATTCTCAATGTGTAGCAGTATCAAATCTCAATACTTACTGAAGCATTCACTTTGAATGTTTTAGGAGCCAAGTGTCAGATCCACAAACGCTCATATGTATTGTGATTAACTCGACCTATTCCCTCCGCACTGGTAATAGTATAGTAGCTAATACGCACATTTAATTTATGTCTGTAATCTGTTGCGTTTAATAAAGAATATTAGGAGTGATATAGTTATTCATGTGTGTAATTTCTAACTAACACCATAACATAATCACACTAAAACCCAATAAGAAGATCGACAAAATTTTTAATTGCATCCCTCCATATTCTCGGTATGTGAAAACAACTGTAGGTATAAACCGTACAATAGTTATTTTCCCGGTAGGTAGACATGGAATTTTGTTTTTATGTTTAATAAAATTAAAACTCCCTAGAATCTCTTTCTGACACTTTGTCAGAATCATCTATTATGTACAGGAGACTCACGAAAGTGTCTAATTTAACATTTTGAGGTTAAACATACAATGTTGCCAGTGCTTTCATACTTTGTTTGCCACTAGGCATAATATTTATGGACATCGGCGTCATGGATACCTATCTGTCAACAAATTGTAATACTAAAGCAAATATGCCAAAAGTCATTAAAGGTGACACAATAGATATTAACGTAATTAGTTTGATTATGAGCATCTTAACGACACGAGTTTGATTGCCAAAAACGAGGCGGTGAACCGAGTTTTGCGGCAATCAAACGAGTCTCGTTAAGTGCCATAAGCAAACGTGTATTGTTCAATATTTTATCTTTGTCAATAAATTCTGGTTCAATGAATTTCTATATACAAAAAGGGTGCGGTAATATTCATTACCGCACTGAGTGCGGTAATATCCATTACCGCACTCAGTGCGGTAATTTAGCTCTTAACGATACTAAAATTAATTTGGTTAAGAGTCTATAACAACACTGATGAAGATAAAACTACAAATTACAAAGGCCTACAGGAATGCCAAAGCCTACATTTGGGACGTAAGTATTTATGCATAAAACTTAACTGTTGGTTTAATTTTGGGCCTTGTACTGTTTTAGGTATCTGAAAGAACCATTAGAAATATTATTGGGCGGGACAATTTTGAAATTAAACCTTTTGGCCCACGACCTAAAAATTATACATACTATAAAAATTTTGCATTTTGGGAAGATTTGCAACCACAGATTTGGAATTACCACTTGAAAAATTACCACTTTACTTGGGCTAGACTTTTAAACGACGCACATGTGAAACATAGACAATGAATGTGGCAGATCAAGACATGCTAAGTAGGTGGGAGAGAAAAATGCTGCGAAAAATATTTGGAGGGACTCGGACGGAGGATGGTTGGAGAAGACTTACAAACGAAGTGGTACAAGAGAAGTATGGGGTTAAGATGGTTTGGGCATATATGGAGAATGCCAGATGGAAGAGCTACTAAGATAGTACTGGAAGGCACAGCGCAAGAAACTAGAAGAAGAGGGCGACCAAAGAATAGGTGGAAGGAGACAGTAATGGAAGACATAGCAAGGAAAGGAATAGAAGACTGGAGAAATAAAATCATGAATAAGGGCCAATGGAGACAGATTGTTATGCAATGGGCCTAAAGTGGCGTGTAAAAGCTTTAGTTATACTGAAAAAAATACAATTTATAATTACAATAAAAAAAACGACTTTCATTATACCATTATGTCTACTCAACAAAGTATGAAACGTATTCAGAATCAGCGAGTTGTCTTTCATGAAATGTATCTTAACCAATAATAAAAGTGGCACAAAATCCATAACCAAACCTGGCAACCACGTTTTGTACATTAACATAAAATTATCATTTTGTATAAAATGGGTATAACCTTACTTTTGTTAATGACTAACAGCATATTTACAGGGTGAAATTTGTCACCCTAACATGGCCCCCTATCGGGAAAATAACTATTGAACGGTTTATACATATTTTTGATATTTCGTATTCGGAATTCAACCACTGATCTTTTTAAATATGATATCTTTGAGTTCAACGTCTCTTTCATCATTATGTTTCAGCTATTGTGTATCCAGCCAAATATGAGCCCTGCATCATCGTTACCTACTTGAAATTAGTACAGAAATTGTTTCTTTCATACATCACTCTCGTTATTTATGAGTGCGACAAGGATAGCATTACATTAGCACATCTCTGGGTCTTTGAGGACCCTTTTCCTTCTCCCACGACCTAATATTCACACTAAGACAAATAGGAGAAAAAACAATAAATAAAGGAAAAGATATTTATATTGTATTCATTTAATGCCATAAGAAAATGCAAAGAAAATGTGAAAACAAGATCTTGGAAGTTGAAAACAATACAACTACAAGGAATGTTATTTGAGGCCAACATGGTGATTGTGGCGGATTCCTAAGAAAAATTACGACATAATTTAAACAGATACCAAAAAGAACTAAAATTAATAAACATGGAAATAAATATAAACAAATCCAAGACGATGATAATGGCTAATAAAGAAATATAACACAAAATAGAAATAAATGGACAAAACAAAACTATAATAATCTAGGAACAATGATAGAATACAACAGAAAAGTAAACAAAGAAATAACAGAGAGAATAGGAAAAGCAGGAAGGTTATACAATATGCTCAGAAACACGTTCTTTAGAAAAAAGAGATACCAAAAGAGATTAAAACACAGGTACACCAGAAAATAGCAAGACCCTCCCCTAATTTTTATAAAATAAAGTGGTCTTGAACAAGCCTCATATAAGTACTTACTTTCAAATTATCAGGTAATTCAGATCGACCTGCATATCCAGGATTCATGGTTATAAAAACAGCACAACTGGGATCTAACTTAAGTTCAGTGCCTTCAAACATCATTTTTTCAGCTCCTGAGTTAATGCCTCTTTGAATTGTTAAAATTTGCTGAGCAACGACTGACAGTACTTCCAGGTCAATTCTATTGAATTCGTCAAAACATGACCAAGCACCACACGAGGCCAATCCCTATAAAATATAAAACATCATAAGTATACAACCCACTGTATTCATTCCAGTACCTTGAAAAACTTTCCTAGGGCAAGATAGTCCAAACCATCTGAACAGTTAAACACAACACACTGTTTAGCTACAGCTTTTGCCAAATCCTTTGTAGTTTCTGTTTTTCCCGTACCTGCAGGGCCTTCAGGAGCACCACCTAGGAAAGGAAATGATGAAAAACGGGTAATTTGTTTTTAAAGTAGTTAATTCGTTTTCTATAGATTCAATGGAAAAGAGAACGTTTAGAATTTAATAACAATTAGAAATATATTGTGTATTTAAAAACAAATTTAGGGTATACCTTGCATAGAAATTATGTATTATGTATGTATTATCGATAACTTCATTTTACCTTGCAGTGTAGAGGCTGGTGCTTTATGCGCTTGCAGCTGGCGGTACAATGCTCAACTTGCCCCGGAATTCAGGATACAAAGTTGGAGCGTGCCTTTTTGTGCCTGCACAGCAACTATTGTGTGAGATGTGTGTCATGGTGACATGTTGACCTTGTTACTCTATCTTTTAGGTCTATGATTCTGAATAGAGCGCAGTTAATTTGGTGCCCAATTGTGAATGGTCTCACCGAGCCCGATTCCAATCGCCAAGGCGGCGGACAAATTCCGACCCCCACCCGATTCGAAGGACTTGCTTAATGTAAGCCCAGCGCCTACCCAACTGTGCTACACGGCTTCTATTAATGAATATATCACCTTTAATTCAACTCTACTCAAACTAAGATAAACCTCAGTTTGGTGATAGCTTGCTCAAAGTGAGATCTTTTTAAATCACACTCAAGTTAATTTGAGTTGAGTTGAATTAAAGATGATATATTCATTTCTATCCAAGGCTTACCCTAAATGAGTTTTTTAAACTCACGATATATTTCTTTCATTTCTAATTAGTGACAGAACGGAAAATATTCATTCCCATTTGAAATTGTAGCTAAATAACCAATAAGAAGTCTTAAAAAATGTAAATTATCACAAAGCATAGCAACATCAAATAGTTATTTGTTATACGTGTGTGTTATTAGGCATCTAAAACAAGCAAGACGTTTAGACACGAGACTGAAGATCGAGTGCTTAATTTTTCTTAAGTGTCTTGGATGCTAATAAGACACAAGTACAATACAACATTTTATCCACAACCCATAACTTGGCGCTACATCAAAAAAGATGGGTCATGACATTCATTAATAAATTATAATAGTCTAAGAACCAGCGACAAAAACAGTTACATCATTTCATCATACTCTCTTAACATCGCTGATAATTAATTCGGAAGTTTGCCTGATTTCTGGTGGTGAAGAGGGCTGCGGCAGAGACGCAAAGGGAAAGATATTTCCATTTCTCATGGGCCTTGCGAAAAGTATCCCCAGTAGGTATTGTTGGTAGCAGTGTCAATCTATGTCAAATTCGAGGTTAGCAGGTTAGGTTTTGTGTCAGTCTGTGTCAACAGCCTCGAGGACTCAACTTTTCTCTTGTGGATTAATTGTAATATAAATAACTATTATTACATCTTTTGTAAAATAAATATACACTGAGAGCACGTTTCCAGTAACAGACCAGTTGACCTATTCCGTAAATGGACAGATAAAGGAAAAGAATAGTATAAAGCTAATTTTTTCCCTATCAAGCAGGGCTGTGGAGTCGGTAACAAAAAATCCGACTCCGACTCCGACTCCTCATACTTTAGTAGTTTGAATCCGACTCCGACTCTACAGCCTTGCTATCAAGTACTACCGGGTCTAGCCAAAAGTCCCCACCCCTACCGCTCTTGCTTTCTCCTCATCCCCTTATATGTAAGAACTTATCACTGTTACGAGGTAATGGGGTTAACCCGGAGCTTTGTTGCGTTGATTATCCGTAACCATAACTTGTTGTAAACTGAGGTAGCTGGCAATAAAAGGGCTAGTAAGTTACAAAAATTAAACACAACAGGGCAGTGAGACGATTCATTGTAAACGGACTAATCCAGTGGCTAATATATTTTAGAATAGTTTGCAACAACAACTTAAAAACAATATACTCTATTATTAAATGGTCATTAATTACTTCGACAGGAAGTGTACGAAGTATTGAAATTCCCTCATATCGAAAACCACTCTGAGTCAAATATCTCTAAAATTTGAGCCAACCAACTAATGAACCCACTATATCAAATCTCCGTCTCGGCGGTGCGGATCTTTTGGTGAAGATCCCAGCCCACTAGATCAATCCCCCGTATTGGGGGGTGTCTAAACGTGCTGTGCGGGGGATGTATGTTCGTATGTGTACACGATTCCGGTCGCTAGGAACCTTCCTGAAGTCTTGGATCGTTTTCATACGATAGGTCCTCCGAAAATTTAATTTAATTTTTAATTTAATTTTAATTTAATTTAATTTGCACTCAGCCAACAGCCGTTAGGCCAATTACAGGCGTCGCTGTGCAGTTATGAGGACTTCCAACCCCACTAACGACTGTCATGATGTTGTATGACCGCCGGGACCAACTTTTTTCCGTGATAGCCGTACCACGAGGCGCCGAGAGATGCAGCCGTGGAACTCCCATCCAAGTTCTGACCAGAGACAGCGTTGCTTAACTCTGCTGATCGAACGTGGACGCTTGTTCAAGCTACACCACTCGGGACCATAAACATAAACTTTTGAGCTATGGTCGTCGGCAAAAAAAATGTTTTTTTGTTTTTTTTTTATAAATAACATTGTATTAGCGAAACGGAGTGATGCTGAGTATCGAAGTATTCTTGGAAAACATGGAAGGGCGCTTTTCTTGGGTGGGGGGTACAGTATATTTTTTGTTTAATTAAAGTTTTTTGTGACATTCTAAAATAACCCATGATGTTTAAATTGATACTTAACTACATTGCAAAAACAAACTGATAGTAAGCAAACGTTTAGACAAGATTCATAATATTTACTTATTTAATTTTGTTCACAACCCATATATTGCGATGGCATAATATACTGATTTCAGCTGTATTACGAGGCTTATATGACACCAATGTTTGATATTCTATAAGACACTAGTCCTTTATCTAATAGACGTGTCTGTCCGGGACGCTGGTCTGTCCGGGACTCTGTTTTGTCTGTCTGGGACGCTGTCTCAGCAGCCAAACCGTAAGAGATAGAGAAAAAAGTTATGAAAGTTATATGTTTGGAATGGTCATGTCAGGTCAGGAACCGAATTTCAGTCTCTAACACTAATTATTATCTTAATAATTATCCTAATCCTAACTTTTTAGGTTACATTCTAGGCAAATTTTATGAAGGCGAATGCGACTGGTAGTTTGCTACCAACAATGACGTCATATGCGTACGTGTGGTGAATACGCGTTCTATTTGCAAAACGGTCTTTTTTGTTTTATTAAATGAGACATTTGTCTCACTGGACTGCTAGTATTTTATAATACATTAATCTATGTCATGATGACCCATTTTCTTCAGCGTAGCGCCAAGTTATGGGTTGTAGATCAGATGTATTGTATTTGTCTTATTGGCATCTAAGACACTTAAGAAAAATTAAACAGTTGACCCTTGGTCTCCTGTCTAATGCCTAATAAGGCACACATATAATAAATATTTTATTTTGTGGCAAAATATCCATTTGAAAAGTATCACAAAATATACCCAATTGCATCTTACCTAAATGCAGGTGGAGAGCACCAAATAAAGTTCGAAAGCAGCGATCAGTTAAAGGAGTCACTACAAGTCTGGAAGCATTTCCCAAGTACTCATATCCATACATTAGAGTAGAATTAATCATACGTGTAGCCATTTGATTTTCCTAAACAAAGAATATATTTTAAATACTACTAATTTTTTAAGATATTTGTACCTCCCAATAATAACGAATTTGGCACAACCACTGAAAATCATTTATACTTTGCACTCCATACTGAATGAGATCGGCTAAAGTATCCCTTGCGTGTACGTCCAGCACCACCAATGCCCCTGAAATTAAAAATAAATATTATGGACAACTTTAAAATGCTATTGTCAGCTCAAAGATGCTCCTTAAAAATTATTAAAAATTAAAATAAATATTTACCTGGAATAGGAAGCACTTTAAGAGTGTTTTAATAAATTTATCGGTATTCAGAAGTTTATATTAAAAAACATATGTATTTTTTAATGTTGATTTTTATATCATAATTTAATTTTAAAAAACTATCATTTAAGAAAGCTGACAGTTTTCATTTAATTAGAAATTGTAGCTTCTAGCTGTAAATTACACTTTGTTTCTTCCTATTCACACGTAAATGTAACTCAAAATTTTATACCTAATGTAATTCGATTCTGCATGTTCAGTGGGCCCCTAACTAAATTCACAATTTTTGATATTTGCATATTGCTTCGTTCGAGACATATTTTCATTTCAGCAATACTAATTATAATTGATTCATGAACTTCTGTCGTCCAGTAAGTCATCGCAACGCTTTGAACCTACAAAGTTTGTATGTGCAGATATCGATTAATTTATTGAACACCTTGAATGCTCTTACAGTTTGACCTGGCCAAATCAGTACCCACGCATCTCTTTTTCGTTTCGGATAATCAATTATAGCAGATGCTACCATCTTATGAATCGATTTTTTCATGTCGATTTCTAATTCCAATAGCCATTTTTCAACTTGTCCACGTGCAAGAGTCGTTTGGATAATGTCTACTAATGGAACTTCTTCTCCTTCACTAGATTTCATCTTAGTGACATCCATATCTTCGGTAAACTCCAATTTAGCAATTCCTTCAAAGCACTTTTTCAAGTGAGGTTGCACTCTTTATGTATGCAACAAATAAAAATAGTCATTTATTATACGTGTATCTTATTAGGCATATAAGACATGCAAGAAAAGTTTAAAGACGAGACCAAAGGTCTTAAGTGTCTTAGATGCCAATAGTAGTACAATACAACATATTATCCACAACCCATAACTTGGCGTTACGGAGAAGAAGATGGGTCGTCTTATGACTCCCATAATACATCTGAAATCACAATATATGAGTTGTGGATAAATACCATTTATAACATGTGTTAAGTTGTGGACTGTGTGCAGCACAAATTTAAAATTGAGAGGTGGTGAAAATCATTCATATACAGTAGCACCAAGCACACAAAAACCGCGGAAAATATGTGAACTAAATGTAAAATTCAAGTAAAGGGTATTAACGAACCAATAAAAGGCAAGCTTAGTCTCTAGGTACATTCACACGAAAAGTACAAACGTCACTTCACCTATGACTACATTTACACGGTAATTTAACGCTGGTGTTATTGAAACCGTTGTTATTAAAACTCGTATAAAACGTGCGTTTACACAAGGGGCGTTGTACAGGCGTTAAAGTGTACGTCGGTGTTAGCGTGGTGTTATCTAAAATCTCGTCGCAGTGTGACCAACTGCTTCGAGATTTTCCATCTGTAACTCTGTCAGATGCTGTCTGTTATTATAAAATTATAAACATAACTAGTGATGGGCATAATCGGATGATTTCAATAATCGGAATGTTCCATTTCGGAATGTTTATAAAATCGGAATATCATCCGTTTATTTTACATTCCGTAAATGCAAGCAAGGGAAAACGAGCGAAACAACAACAAGCGGAAGGAAGATGAAGTGCGTCCAAATTTGCGATGCGAGCACTCGCCGTTGCGCGTAAGCCCTTATCTGCGTTGGCATCTATTGTTTGGGTTTATAAGGACGGTCGGTAGTGATATTTTAAAGTTTAATGGCACATAAAGTACATAATAGATAGTATAAAAAAATACATGAATTTGAAGTCTTTAAGGTGTCCTATCTAATAATTAATCTACGAAATATCACTGCCATTAGTGCCAGCATATAGCAGTCAAGTGAGTCAACACAACATTCCGTTCAGTACAAATTGGCATTACGTTTTCTCATTTTGTATACCGAATAGTAAAATAATCGAATTCCGAAAGTTCCGAATTTTGTGCACCGAACAGTAAAATAATCGAACTCCGAAAAGTTCCGAAATAATCGGAACCTTCCGATTTTTTTAACAATCGGAAACTTTCCGATTATTCATTCCGGATAGGCCCATCACTAAACATAACCGCTATAACCTACAAGATTAATAACACACAATTCAACAAAGTGACGTTGGTGTGGTTGACAACTGCGTCTCAGAACAACCAACTGTCTTTACAATTATGTTGGTAGTCCTGTTTCAAAACGGGTGTAAGTCGAAAGTATCCATTTACACGTACATTTTACACCCGCTTACTAACGTCACGCCTCTTGGCGAAGTGGTGTAGCGTTAGTAAACCAGTTCTAGTAAAACCGGCGTTAAACCCTATTTACACTACAACTTACACCGGTGTTAACAACAACCGATGTTGTAACACCGGTGTTAGCGGACCGTGTAAATGTAGTCATTGCCGCTATCGCGTCATATAAAAATGTCTAATTTCCAGGTTTTCGGGTGCTGCTGTTCATCAGTTTTGTGGTTCTTCGTTAATTATTGCAATTATTGTTAGTATTACTCTTCTGCAATAGCTGTTTTGGTTATAGTTTACCTATTAGCCGCTTAATTTCGGTTGGCTTGGTTTTATAACCTCAAATCGTAAGTATTGCATTTTTTCAGCAATTTTACTTTAATTTGCAGTTATTGGCATGCATTAATATTATTTTGTTATCATATATTTATGTAATACCAAATTCCTTATTACGTAGCATGACAATGAGCTGTAGAGGAAAAAAAATTCATGCAAATGTTATAACGTTTTTTAATGGACGGATGGCTTTAGAAACGTGGATATTTCCGGTAGAACAAGACACAGAATTAGCAGCCACAGCAAATGAGAACTCGACCTCTCTGATAGAGAAAATTCGCAAGGAGTATGCTGTAACAGGTAATGCGAAAAAAAATAATATTGTTTCTCAGAATTATTGTCACTGAAAAACATGATGCAGGTAATACATTCGTCCTTATTTTTTCAGGTACGTCTTTAACATCTCATAAAAAAAAGAAACTGAAGGAAGACTCGCACGAAAATCGTTCTCTATTATTTTGAGTTGGGAGTTTTGTGAAACACAGTTCACGAAATGTACACAGTGGAAATAAATTATGAAAATGTAATTTTCACTGTCAATACGCGAACGTCAAATGAAGATACATATTTCTTTAAGTTCTGGTGTTGCTTTTCGTTGCTCTGGCGACCATAATCTGTTTTTGGTTTGTTAACAAATGTAGTATTTTGCAATAACGTTTAGAACAATTGATAATAATTAGGCAGTCTAATAGGTACAATATTTATTTTGTATGATCTCTTGTACTTACGGTTACAATATTTATTATTATATAAATATATATTGCATTATCGGTTTCTTTATTTACTATTACTTTTGTAACAATAAATTTATATCATAAGTTGTGGTTTAGTAATTTGAACACTGTTATATGAAAAAAAATCTATGATTTTTAAAATAAAAGTTTAAATTTCCCGCCTTTACAAATGTTTACAATTTTTCTACGGAGTGTACTGGTGCAGCAGAGCTAGCACCATCCTCCCCTACTCGGGGTTTTTGTGTGCTTGGTGGCACTGTACGTGTTTTACCTCACAAAATTTCTCTCAGTAAAAGTGCAGCGATAACATATAAGTGGCAAAGTATAAGAAATTGACAGTGGAACATAAATGAAATGGTAAAAAAAGTTTAAATAATTACAAACTGAAAGAGATATGAAAAAGTAAATTAAAAGTAATTAGGTTGTCAACTGAAGAAAAACGATCAAAATATTGAAAAAAAGAAAAGAGTTAACTGAAATCAAAGATACAATGTTGAGGATAATGAAGGACTTAATATTCAACTAGATACGGAAGTAACATACTTCCTGACTTTCACAGGCTGTCAAGGCCCAGGAAGGATTGTGATTACTATTGTGTTAAATTTTACAATGCTCTTCCAGTGCACATTAGAATATTGGAAGAATGTTTTTGAGAAAAATAACAAAATATGTAATTGATCAAACTTTTTATTCCTTTGAGAATTATCTCAATACTAATTTTTATGATATGTGATGGTATTGCATGTTTTTGTAATGTATCTAAAATTGTATGTACATTTTAATTTTACTGTATCTTATTAAAATTCAATTTAATACTTAATAGTTGGTCCATTGGATGCAGTAACATTCTATATTGTACTGTGACGTGTATAAGCGCCTTGTGTGTGTATACAGTCTGTTCAACAAAAAAGGCCCCGCCTTCTAGCTACTTTATTATTTATTTTAGACCCAATAAACCTTATATCAAATCAAATGACACATAAAAACCTACATTTTAACACAATCAAAAAATTTTTATCTTCAATTGTTTCAGAGTGGTGACGTCACATGCAATTTTTTTAAATGACACTGTATATATTTTTTTACATTTTCTGGTAGAGGTTTTGTTTCTCTTTTCAAGAATATGAATATTTCATGCACTTGCATAAGAAAATTTTCGTGAAAAATTACAAAACTTTTTCACAGTGGGAGGCCATGATACAAAACTATAAACAAAAGCGTAACTCAGAAAAACAAAACAAATAGTAGACAAACGCTTTAACTGTCAGATTTCAGAATAATCTAAAGTGTTTTCTTGTATTATACTCTTGTGCTTTAATATTCAAATCAAAATATGGCCAGGTTTACTAACAATGAAATGGTTGACATGTTGCAAGTATTCTTTGAATGCAGGAAAAATAGTGCGGAAGCTTTACGTATTTGTCAAACACGGTATCCTGATAGACAGGCTCCTTCCCGGCGAAAATTTAGTAAATTAGAAGAAACGTTAAGGAATACGGGTTCCCTAAAGAAAATAAAGAGAGACCACCAAGTACGAGATGAAAATTTGGAGTTGGATATTTTGTTAAGTGTAGAGCAAGATGCAAATACTTCAACACGAGAAATTGCACATAATCTTCAGGTGTCATGTAGTACAATACATCACAATTTAAAGAAACATGATTTTAAACCATATAAAGTACCTACATTTAGTGCATAATTTAGAAGCAAATGACCCTCCACGTCAAATTGAATTTTGTAATTACTTTGTAAACAGACAGCAAGAGGATCCTAATTTTTACAGAAAAATATTATGGTCTGACGAATGCACATTATCCAATAACGGCTTATTTAATAGAAGTCATCACTATTATTGGAGTACAGAAAATCCCAGAAATATTAGAGAAAATCGCTTTCAAAGAAGATTTAGCGTTAATGTATGGTGTGGGATTTTAAACGGAAGGTTGTTAGGACCTTACTTTATCGACGGAACTCTAAATTCAATTAGATACAACCAGTTTCTACGAAACCAATTACAGGGATATTTTGAACAATTGCCTCTTGCAGAATTTAATAACGTCATTTTTTCTGTCCATAATTCTCTTATGAACACTAATATCCTAAACGAAAATTTTGGGCAGAATTGGATTGGCACAAATGGACCAATTCAGTGGCCAGCTAGGTCCCCAGACTTAACTCCCCTTGATTTTTTTTTGTGGGGGCACCTTAAGGACCTTGTTTTCGTTACACCACCAGAAAATATTGATAATCTCAGAGTAAGGATTAGAAATGCTTGCCAAAGCATTCCTCAAGATATGCTTATAAACGCCGCAAGAAGTGTTAATAGACGATGTCAAATTTGTATTGTCAATAATGGTTTACATATCGAACATTTGTTATAAATGGTTAGTTTTTTGTGTTCCCTTTTGTAAATAAATATTGTTTTGTTTTTCTGAGTTACACTTTTGTTTATAGTTTTGTATCGTGGCCTCCCACCGATAAAAAAGTTTTTTAATTTTTCTCGAAAATTTTCTTATGTAAGGGCATAAAATATATTGTTGAAAAAAGAAAAAACCTCTACCAGAAAATGTACAAAAATATATACAGTGTCATTTAAAAAAATTGCATGTGACGGCACCACTCTGAAACAATTGAAGATAAATTTTTTTTATAGTGTTAAAATGTAGGTTTTTATGTGCCATTTGATTTGATATAAGGTTTATTAGGGCTAAAATAAATAATAAAGTAGCTAAAAGGCGGGGCCTTTTTTGTAGAACAGACTGTATATTAATAAATATTTTTATTTCTTCTATTTCTATTTCTAAAAATATAGATGAAAATAAAGGAAGCTAAAAGAATAGCAATGGGGGTAGAAAAGTAAAAAAAATCGAGAAATTCGATTAGTAGAAAGAACAGATAAACTACACAATAAAATGAAGAAGTAAAGTAGTGATTAAAGGAGTACAACTTGAGAATCAAGTAAAAGAATAATCAGCGGAACAATGATTAAAAAATAAGCTGTCCATGTTTACGACCATAGTCAACAGCTACAGTGGTTTAACAATTAACATAGATACAGATAAATAAAATACTAAACAAAAAGTAATAACGAATAACTACACAGTAAAAGGCTCCACAATATATAATGACAATGATCTAACCCTTAAAGCAAAAGATTGGTTACAAAATTGTCACTGAAGAAGTTTACAGTGCATTAAAAAAAATGAATGGTCCTTTGCACCAGAAGGTAAAAGAAGACTAGATTATGTATGCATATAACCAATAGCTACTAGATGTACTAATCAGCAGTAGAAAACAATGAAAGTGTCAAAGAAGAAATAGCATTAATATAAAGCCTGAAAAAAAACAGCAAGAATAATAAACGAAAGCTATAGTTGCGGAAATATAAAGCGGGACAAGCCCTGTAGGGTCACATTCCATTATTTTGATAGTGTATATTGGAAAACTGCAGTAAGCGTGTGCCATTCATTAATGTCATTCATGACATAAATTTTCAAAAATGTATCGCCACACAAATGAAGAAACCAAGGCAAGAATCTTGCAGGAATTAGAAGACGGGTGGTCATACAGAAGAATAAGGGAGCGGTTTAATGTCAGTAAAAGCACAGTAGAAAGAATAAGGCAAAAGTGGGTTAACGAAGGAAGCATCAAGAGGAAACAGTGCACGAGACGAACGAAATGCACAACTGATGAACAGGACGCTTCTGAGTCCGTTAGGTGTTTATTCTGTGCTTCCATGCTGGGTTAGAAAAATTAATTGAACCTAAACTTAGTTCTCGAGTTGTGCCCAAAAACTAAAATTGTTTATTTTAATTTTTTCGTTATAATTTGCTTTTTAAAGAAGAAATCGAATCTGATTTTGGATTTTTATTTGTTTTCATAATTAGATCAGAGAAACTTGATAATGAAACCAATGAAAGAGTATAGACGACTGTTCAACACAATGAAGGCACATTCCTAGGAAAAAAGAAGTCTCCAAGGAAGCAAACACAAAGGAATTTTTAACGGGATAGTTCCTTTTTTGGCTATTGTGTCCTATTGTCGGGGCAATTAAACTGGATGCAATTTATTCCAAAAAAACATAAGAGCAAGATCACAAGCACAAAAATGAGATCCTAAAACCCGCAGAAACCGGATTTTGGAACAAAGCATTTAGGGAAATATTAAAAACTAAAACAATACAGAGAAACAGGGAGGTGATCCATTATGCTGATAGTGGAGGTGTCTTAATGAGAAGCAATAAAACGCAGTAGTCTTCTCCACGTACATAATATGTACCTACGTGGAGAAGACTACTGCGTTTTATTGCTTCTCACAACACAGAGAGTAGTGCATTGGAAGTAGGAAAAAAAACAAGGTAAGGAATAGAAAGGTGTGCCAGAAATTACCATACAAATGAAATAATTCAATCACTAGCTTTACACCACCGAAGTAGAAAAGGGGTAGGATTATGCGATTATGTATGTATGTGTGTATATTAATTACCTAGTTGGATCTTTTGTCTCGGACAGTATTTCCAGTAATTCATCATTGGATAGGAAAAAGAACCTTGGGAAATACAATCTTTTTTTTTCCAAGTAATCATTAAGTCCACGCTGAATTAATTCAAGTAATCCATTGCATTTCTTTAATCGTTCCAACATTTTATCAATTTCTACAACCGCCATCACCCTTGGATCACCAAATACAGTCTTCATAATGTCTTTCCATATCTAAAATTAAGCTCAGAAATTTCCAAGTTGAATGTTTAAAAGTAGTATCACCTTATCGACAGCACTAAACCTACGACCTTCTTCCGGCATTTGCTGTTGTATGTCAGGTGAAGAAAAGATAGGTTCTAGGTACATCCATGTAGATTGCACTTTTAACCAGTCGTCTAGAATTTCTTGTAAAAGGACCAATTTTGCTTCCCAACCCCTGGTGACAAATTACGTAAAAATGTGTTATTACTGAAGTTATCTTGTTGCTTACAGTATTTCTTTTTCAAAAGGCTTAATATAAGGGGAATTCTTCATTGTTTGTGTTTTTACTATGTGATCATCGAGCAATACTTGAATCTCATCGATCGCTGATAAAATGTATGTCCCTGTATCTCTAATGGAATAATAAAATTATATGAAATATACTCTTTTATGTTATGTTACCTGTAAACCAAAATACTAAATTCAATATCAACCCATTCTGAAGTCATCTTATTTAGATGTTTCTCAAGATTGTTTTCCTTGGTAGCAGCTTCTGAAATTGCTTCAAACTTAGGAATGTATTCGTCCAGGCCATAGTCAACAATTTTAGCTAAGGTTAACTCATCATCCACTATGATTGGGAATCCAACAATTTCTGATACTCTTTCCCAGTGACGTTCCTTCATACCAGGATTGCCTAATGTCTGAATCAATGGCATTTGTTCTTTGAATTCTTCTATTTTTTCACGTACCTAAATAATGTTATATAAAACAATATTTCCACAGCATATTCATAGCAAAATCTTACACAAGATGCCAAACCCTGTGTAGCAGGTCTGTCACTGAATGATTTTTCTAATTTGTATATATTCCTGTAATAAGTGCCAACATCTGTTTCTATATCTTCAGGATCATGTGTACCAACTTTAGAATGCATCCATTGGCTATGCTTGGTCAAAAAGTCAGTTGCATTATCATATAATGTTTTAAAGGGCTTTAATTTATCATGTATTTGTTTGCGAAGGGGATATTGCGATAATTCAAAACCATATGCTTGCTCTTCTTCATTAAACGCGTCTATTTTCTCCATTGCTGTTATTAGTCTATTGCAAATTAGTCACTTCATCAAAATCAGTTCTATATGTTAAATATAACATTAAGTACCTGTTATCTAACTGTGTAGCTTTCTTATGGTAACGTGGCAACTCCTCAATATTACCATTATTTTCCAACTCATCAACCATTCTAGCATAAATATCCAAATCATCTTTAAATTTCTGAATTCGAACAGTAAGTGACTCTTGGAATTCCTGAATCTTTATGTCCACTAACTGTCGATGCTCTTCTAAAATTTTCGGCATTTTTAGATACCTACAAAATCACAAAGTTAGTTTCAAGTGCACATAATTAGATTTTAACAATACCATAGAAATGTTACATTATTTTGTTTAATCTCCACGGGTGTAAAAATTGTATGATCAGCTAAAAATAATATGTATTTTAAAACTTCGTGGAGTTTCTCTTCCATTTCAAATAGGAGCACGTTTTCCACTTGTTTTGCATATGCAATTAAATCCATTAGTTCTGCTGTGTTTTGTGGAACGGATAATAGTTTGTCTGTGATTGCTTGGTATTCCTCACTTAAGCTATAATTCAAATATTTTAATTATTATAAATGTATTAGTTATGAATTATGATAATGTCAAGGATATAAAACATACGTTTTACACATATTCTGGTAATCTGAAGTCATACGAGCTAATAGAGCATCTCTTAAAGCTTCTCCTGACACCACCAATGTTCTTATTAAATCTGGTCTGTTCATGTGGTACATGCCCATTGTAATGACGTGCTCTTTCACAATAGGAATTAATTCTGCAGTCTGTTTGTACATAAGAATTTTCTCTACATATTCGTTAAACTGGTGGACGTCTGATAAAAACTTATCAATTTCTTCTTGTGCCTACATAAATAATTAGTATAGTAGGGTGGTTCAAAAATAAAAATATTCAAATATTCTTTCTCCACAACTAAATTTGTATTCTTTAATATATAAGTCAAAGCGTTTTCCTAGCAAATAATATTTGGAGGTCGCCCAACATTAAACTTTTGAATGAAAATAACAAAATTTAATAACTAAATAATTATGAATTTGATGGTGTAGGAAGCTGTTTTCTATGATTTGCCACTAACCGAACAGTGAACTGCTTTTGTTCTTCGTCTTTAATAAGTGATTGGTTATACAGGGTCCGGCAACAAAGCGGGGGTGGAAGATATTTCTAAAACTATGAGAGTTACATGAATACTGTTTATATAAAAGTTGTAGGTACGAAGGTGGTGCACATTACTAAAATAGTTTTGATTATACAGGGCGCCTCAAAAAAGTGTGACGAATCAAACTTACTTTTTTTTAAATAGGATATCCTATATTTGGGTAGCTTAAAAGTTAAGCATTGAAATGCTAATAATTTTTATATAAAGTTGTATGGGTCTAACTTCAACTGTTTAGGAGATATTAACGATTTTATGCAAAAAAATGCTGAACTTAAGGCGGCTGCTGTAAGCAACAGAAAACAATTGAACGAAGGAAAAGCTACCAAAAAATTATAATTTTCGTAAACTACCTTTCAAGTGTAAAATGGTCGATCTGGGTATTAATGCTATACAGGGTGCTCAACATTTGCAAATTTAATGATTTTGAATTTTTTTCAAATGGAACGCCCTGTGTATTTTTATATTTTTGAAAAGCCCTTTTAATGAGCTTTCTTTTGATATGTTAGTTCATACCTCTAAGTTCAACTGTTTTTCAGATATGCGTGTTTGAACATAAAAACAATTTAATCCCCTTAAGATGCTTTAGTGCGAGGGATAAAAAACAATCACCGTTAGAATAATGATTTAAACACTTGAGTTCTCCAAACAAAAGATAAACCAAATTTAGAAACAAAAATCCAGCCACTACTCAAAACTAGAAATAACAAATACGAAAAAAACGAAAAGGAGCAGGAGAAAATTAAATCTGAAAAACAATTTTGGGATTGAAATTAAAATGTCAGAAGAAAGCTCATTACTAGTAATTTACGTTACAAGACCGGAAAATAGTGTTTTGCAGGTCGAACCAAGCAGATTCCACGGCGAGCCTTGGAAGCTTGGAGAGACCTGCAAAACACTTTCCGGTCATGTACCGTACAATATTTTTTACGACATCCTAGTCCATACTTTCAAATTTGCGAATTCGCTTTCAAATACTCAAAATAATTGTGATTACAGTATCTAGTATTTGACTTATCTATAACCAAGGGGTTGTTTTCCCAACCCCCTGGTTACCAGTTTAACGTGCTGCCACGTTTGTGTGATATAGGGGTTGATTCAAACCAGTATATCACTAATTGCCCTAAGGGGTCGAAATCACATCTTCTGACCACTGTGCGGTAACTTAGGGGTTGTAAGTTACGAGTTATGGTTAAATAAAACACCCACAAAAGAATAAATAACTTATATTAAAAGAACTTAAAATTTGGATCAAGTACAAATTAATTTTACCCTATCTGATCGATGATTAATTAACTGTAACTTCGTTAAAAGGATTGATCAAAATTATGCTTAATTTTTGACATCAATTTACTTTGGAAGGGAAGAATAAACATAACAGCCCTGCTTTTAGTTGGTTAAATAAATACCATAAATGACTGACCTTCGTCCAGGTGCCGTTGGTAGAACTTGGAGGGTGAATGTTAATTTTATTTATTTGCAGTACGTGCGAATTGACTTAGGAAATTTAAATATGTTCGGCTAGATTTTAGATCCCCTGGTCGGTAATCCTTGAATTTTGAGTGGCTTGTCACAACACTTGCTCACATCAATTTTTAAATAGAACTTTCAATTTTAACTTCGAGTATTTTGCGCGGCATGCACCGAGGCGCCGTACGCCAAATGCGGCTTTAGCCGGTATATAGTTCATCCCAGAACCCGGGGAAGACTGCCTGTCCAGTTCGCGTTCCCCAAAAAGTAATTTTCTTTCGAGACAAAAACCAATGTCTTTCGTACTCTTCCGTTTTGCAAGATAGTATTTTTGAATTAGAACTTGCGCGCTCTGGGATTGCAAATTCTGCATATCCCACGCGGTTTTGCACTGCCTGCCAATTCGGCACTTCTTTATTTTGAGAAAGCTTTTGGTTAATTAACACCGGATGTAATTCAACCGCTTCTTGGATTATAACGATGTAGTCTTTTCGTTCTTACCAAATGAACTTTTGCGTTCGCAATAAATGTAATTTATGCAGGGGCGGCTTTGATTTATTCTTCCTCCTGACAACTTAAAATCATAAGGTTTATAATTATAAACGCAATTTCTTGCGGGTTGTTACATATCCAAACACTAATACAAACTTGTTTCCATAGTAACGAAGGCATCAGGAACCGGCAAAAGCGTTTTCCAATCTTGACCGGCAAAACGTTACTTTTTGGCGAAATAATTCTCCCGAAACTACATATTTTCTGGTCGGTCATAAATTCAGTACTTTTCAAAAATACAGGGTTATACAGGGTGTTCCCTTTAAATAAATTAAGATAATTATATTTGCTGATCATGAGTTCTCTGTACAGCTTTAATATTCAGAGCAGGAACGGAGAACTATTTGAACATTTAACAGCAACATTTAACGTAATTACGTATAAGCTTTGGGAATATTGGCTTTTGTTTCTTTGTATCTGACTTTATTTGACCTTGGAATTAATTTATTCCTGCAGTTATAGTTTTTCGGTGTTTATTATTCCTTGCATCAACACTGATTGAATTTATATTTTCTAAACCGTGTGTTTGAATCATTAATTTAATGACGTTTGTTTTTTATCCCTTGAAATAAAGCATCTTGAGGGGCTTAAATTGTTTTTATGTTCAAACACGCATATCTGAAAAACAGTTCAACTTAGAGGTATGAAGTAACATATCAAAAGAAAGCTCATTAAAAGGGCTTTTCAAAAATATAAAAATACACAGGGCGTTACATTTGAAAAAAAAATCGAAATCATTAAATTTGCAAATGTTGAGCACCCTCTATAGCATTAATACGCAGATCCACCATTTTACACTTGAAATGTAGTTCACGAAAATCATAATTTTTTGGTAGCGTTTTCCTTCGTTCAATTGTTTTCTGTTGCTTACAGCAGCCGCCTGAAGTTCAGCATTTTTTTGCATAGAATCGTTAATGTCTCCAAAACAGTTGACGTTAGACCCATACAACTTTATATAAAAATGATGAGTATTTCAATGCAAAACTTTTAAGCTACCCAAATATAGAGCATTCCAGTTAAAAAAAAAGTAAGTTTGATTCGCTACACTTTTTTGAAACACCCTGTATAATAAAAACTTATTTTAGTAATGTGTATCACCTTCGCATCTACAACTTTTATATACACAACATTCATGTGACATAGTTTTAGAAATATCTTCCACCCCCGCTTCGTTGCCGGACCCTGTATTTTTCAATTAACATGCATTTGATAGCAACGTTTATGAAGTTCTATGTAAACGAGATCAGAAAAAAACCAAAGGTGTCTGGCAAAAGTGTTGTGAGCTTTCTCACCAATTGCTTGATTAGGGTAAATTTTAAGTAGACCTAAGAGCCAAATGTTATTATATGGCGCTTTAGATCCAAGTGGAGCTTCATTCCAAAATTTTACATAAGTCAGACTGACTGTATTTTTTACTTCTCGAGGTGTTAATTGGAACTCATTTGAAAAGGCATATTTTTAGCATGTAAATGGCTTTAGCCATCCATCGGGCATGATATTGCAGGGCTAGGAGCATGAAATCTTTCACTGCCACTTCCACCACCAAGAAACAAAAGAGATAAATGCAACAGTTCTTGATAGTCATCCCTTGGATACTGTTTTTCCAGTGCAACGTATAGACACGTCGTCAATTAGCCTAATTACGGAGGCCGTACGAATACGAAATCCATTAAAATGCCCCGTATTGACACAACACGTAAGATAAAATGTACTTCACAAGGAAAAGGTTAAAATCATTCCTATTCTTGTTGCAAAGCCTATTAACATCCTGGGAAGCAATTCTCTTTCAGCACAATTTATTTAGTAAAGTAACTATTTTCATTCAGTGAAGCACATTCGTTTACACGATTTGTGTGTGGAAGAATCATCATCATCAAGTCTTGCAATTCATGGGGATTATGGCTTCTTCTCCTTGGGTGGAGAAGATGTAAAATCCATTTTCTGAGGTGGATCACTTCTCTACTGTTTCCATTATAAACATTTGTGTGTCTTGGCTTTCTTGACTATTTCCTTCCATTTTTTCCTGTCTCTACATGCATTTTTCCAATTTTCTACCTTCATCACTTTTAAATCTTCTTCGATGTTGTCCCACCATCTTATTCTTGGCCTCCCTCGTCCTCGTTGTTGAAGTGGTTTCCAGTATGTTGTTCTTTTTATTATATCCGTTGGTGTCCTTCTCATGATGTGCCCTAACCATTTTAGACGTTGTGCTTTTATGTGTCTTATTATATTTTCTCCTTCTAATACTTCTTCTATCTTCTGATTTGCCTTTGCCCTTCTTTCTCCCTCTTCTGTCACCTTTGGCCCTAGTATTGTCCTTACTATCCTTCTTTCTAATTTTTTCAGCTGGTCTTCCTCCAGTTTAGTTAGTGCAATCGTCTCTGTTGCATAAGTGATGGTTGGTCTTATCAATGTCTTGTAGATTGTTATTTTTGTTGCTTTAGTTAGGTTTTTGTTTTTTAGCAGTGGTTTGTTAATACTGTACGATTTGATTCCTTTCTGGATCCTTTCTTTTACTCTTTCCCTTCCATTTCCTATTAATACTCCTAGATAACTGAATTGTGTGACATTTTCGAAGGTGTGGTTATGTATTTTTAACGGTCTATCTGTGGTATTATTTCTTCCGTAGTTCATATATTTTGTTTTTTGTTCGTTTATCTGTAAGCCTAGCTTTATTGCTTCTTTGTTCAGTCTTTGTATTGCATCTATTAGATCCTCCTTTGTCTTAGCTACTATTGCTAAGTCATCTGCGTACGCTATAGTTTGAAATTGATCTGTTATAATATTTTTGTTTAGTTTTGCTTTGCGGATAATGCTTTCTAGTGCCAAGTTGAAGAGCGTCGAGGATAGGGCGTTTCCTTGTTTTACTCTTACATTTACGTTGAATTGGGGGTCAAAGGTTGTTAAGGAGTCCCCGAAGCTGTACAGGTTGCCGATGCCTGTATGGTACTAAAAATCTGGGAAATGCTCACTGATTTCTGACGAATGAGTCAGAGGTTCGAGATTTCGAACTCAGCTCTGCCAACAAATCCTACTTCCACGTCCAAGTAGACTTAAGTCGCGTGACTCCTGGACTATGCATAGCGTACAATGGGTGTATATTATGTAGCAAACGGAAGAGGGTGAAAGGCGAGTATTCGGCGCCTTAAAACCGGAACAAGCGGCTAAGGGAATAAACCCCAACATAAAATTCTGGTCCTCCAGGTTGGGGGTTGTCAGCGGGCCAGCTCCTCGTTTGGCTTAAAAAATGCAAAATGCTAAAACACCAAACCCAAGCCTTGGAATCCGGACGGCAATTAACTACGACGACGTTTAGCATTGAAGAGGACAATGAGAATAGCAACATGGAATGTGCGCTCACTCACTGGAAAAATGCCCGAAATCTTAACTCAAATATATGACTACAAATTAGATATCTTGACACTGACTGAGACAAAGAAAAAAGGAAATGGAGTAGAAAATCTCAACGGATATATTCATTTTTGGTCAGGAGTCGAAAAGTCAGTAAAAGCTCAGGCTGGAGTATCTATACTCATTAGAAATTCGATGAAAAAATACATAAAGGACTACAACAGCATATCAGAAAGAATTATAACCATTACAGTAAAAATATATGGTTTGGAAACAGTGATCGTAGGGGTTTATAGCCCGACAGATAATATGGAGAAGAATATAAAAGACAAATTTTTTGAAGATCTATCTTTTACATTAAGCAAAATAAAACCGCATCAAGAACTAATAATAGCGAGAGACATGAACGCCAGGGTACAAAGTAAATTAAACAAGGAAGTAGTAGGACAGTTCGGCGAAAATACCGAAAATGACAATGGAGAAAGATTAGTGGAACTTTGTCACCAATACCAGCTTAACTTAACCAATACGTTCTTTGCACATAAAGAAATACATCGATATACATGGGAAAAAGCATCAATGGGACAAAAGTCTATTATAGACTATAAAATAATGAAACAAAATACAAAGACTAAGATTCATGATTGCCGTGTTATGAGAGGTGCAAATTGTAACACTGATCACTATCTGGTAATGGCAAAAATAGTATACCCTTATATAAATATCATAGAAAATAAAACTAAAGAAAATCACTTAAAGGGACAGCCAATGACAAAACCTGCTGATCCAAGATATAATTTATATCTGTTGCAACAAGAAAGTATAAAGGAGTTGTATAAAAAAACACTTCAAATAGAACTTGAAAGAGTGCAACAAAAAAACAGCATAGAAGAAGAACACCAAAATATCACTTCAATAATACATAAAATAGCCTCGGAGACATTGGGTGAAGCAAAAACTAAGCGTAAGAAAGCTAAACCACCGTGGCTTACGGAAGAAGTTGAAGATCTAATTATAGAGAAAAATAAATTACACAAAAACTATCTAGCAAATAAAACAGATGAAAAGAAAAGAGATTATAAAAATAAAAATAGAAAACTTCGAAATATGATAAAAAAGGAAAAAACCTATTTTGGGAAATTAAGTGTAATCAAATTAATAGCTATATAGGAGGAGCACAATCATCTGAGGTATGGAGAACTATAAAAAGCATGAAAACTAATAAAAAAGATCATCTCCATCCTCTTGTGAACGTAGACAGATGGAAACAACATTATGAGTCACTCTTAATAGAGACAAGACCTGAGTTTATGGAGCAGACAACAAGAGTAGAAGTAGAGAAGAAATATCAGCGATAACAACAAAAGAAATAAGAAAAAGTATTATGGAAATGAAAAACGGTAGATCCACTGGTCCAGGAAATATAGCCATAGAATTAATTAAAGCTGGAGGACCTATACTAGCAGAAAGAATTAAAATACTTATGAATAACTGTCTGCAACACAGGCTTATTCCAACAGAATGGAAGACTTCGCATATCATTTCGATCCACAAAAAGGGAGATAAAAAGGATCCTAATAACTACAAAGGAATCAGCATTAATAGTACCCTAAGTAGACTTTTTACCAAAATATTACAAAAACGTCTTAGAGATGATGTAGGAAAAGCTATTGGTGAGGATCAGAGTGGCTTCACCCCTGGCCGCTCTTGCGTAGAAACATTTTCACAATTCAACAGCTACAAGAGAAGAAAATTTCAAAAAATGACGAGGTGCACTTGGCATTTATAGACTTGCGAAAAGCTTACGACAATGTTCCTAGGAACAAGTTATGGGAGGCATTACAAACTATAGGTACAAATTCCCATCTGATAAATATTATACAGGAACTATATGAAAACAATGTGTCGTTTGTAAAGCAAAACCACCAACAATCACAAACAATTGTTACATCCAAAGGACTCAGACAGGGATGTAGTTTATCCCCTTTACTTTTTAATATATATATTGAAGTAGCGTTGAGGAACTGGAAACGCAGCTGTGGGGGAATGGGTGTACCAATCAATGACCATAATTTATTTACCCTAAGTTTCGCAGACGATCACGTCATAATAGCTCAAGATGCATATGATTTGGAATTCATGCTGGAAAGATTATATATAGAATATACGAAGTGGGGGCTAGAAATCAGTCTAGAGAAAACCGAATATCTAGTAATAAACTCCGAAGCAAAATTTGAAGTCTTATTAAATGAGGATACCAACGTAAAGCAGGTGGATAGATTTAAATATTTAGGATGTATAATAGACAAAGATGGCTTTAAACTCTCTATGGTGGGACAAGAATATCTCTATAAAAAACAAGAAGAATATTGGTAGAACCATGGTAGAAACAGTATTATGTTACGCCTGCGAAACATGGACAATAAAAGAAGATGAAAAGAATAGATTACTTGCAGTTTATTTATTTATTTATTTATTTAGCATTTAAATGGGGTAACAACAGTCAAAAAGACCAATTACAGTTACCCTACAGAATATAGTTAAGCTAAAAAAAAAACACCGCAAAGTAAGAACTAACTTAAAGAATAAAGGGAGGTTAAGCGAAGTAGCGAAATTAAATCAAACTAAGACAAAGATTTTTAAATTTTAAAAATGAATTTTGAAAGACATCTATATTTGGATTTTTATTACTATAGAGATTGTAATATTTTGCAAAACGCATGAGTGGAGAGTTATCCGCAGAGTTGGTGTTACAAAATGTTAAACTAAACAGATCATTGCTTCTTGTTGAGTGAACGGGAATACGTATACTAAGTAGATTCAGGAGTTCCGCACAGTCAATGTTATTATTGACCAGTTTGTGTAGTGTGAATAGATGCAGTAGTTCACGGCGCTGGCTGAGAGGAGTAAGCAAACATATGCTACCCGGAAATTTCCAAGCAACAAGTCTTAGAAATTTATTTTGTACGCTCTCTATTCTGTTGATATACGTTAGGTATTGTGGAGCCCATATGTTGCTAGCAAACTCAAGATGACTGCGGACAAATGCAAAGTATAGGGCTTTTAAGGTTGAAATTTTATGAAAATCTCTACAATTTCTATTAATAAATCCAAGCATCTTATAGGCTTTGCGAACTACTGAATCTATGTGCTGGTCAAAAATTAACTTGCTGTCGAAGATGACTCCAAGATCTTTGATGGTCACAGCGGTCGACACTATTTCGCGTGAAATGGAGAAAGAAGCAGGCACCTTGTATCTGTTTCTAGTAAAAGATATGTGGAAACATTTTTTGGTATTTATGTTTAATTTATTAACTGCACAATATTCGCAAAGTCGATCAATATCTGCTTGTATCAATTTGACCTCAAGAGCACTCTTTACTGAGCGAAAAATTTTGAGATCGTCTGCATAAATTAGGAATTTGGAGTGGTGGAAGCAATTGCACATGTCATTTATAAAAATATTAAACAGCAGTGGTCCCAGATGAGAACCCTGTGGCACACCGGAAGTAATGGCGCTGTAATTTGATGAATACCCGTTCACTACAACAGTCTGCAATCTGTTGGTTAAATAGGACTCAAGCCACCGCAGTAAGTTGCCATGCACACCGGCTCCAGCAAGTTTGGACATAAGAAGAACGTGGTCAATGGTATCCAAAGCCTTGCTGAAGTCGGTGTACACAGTTTCCACCTGAAGGCCATTATCCATACTACCCAGTACGTATTCCGCGAATATAATCAAATTTGTGTTCACCGAACGACCTTCAAAAAAACCATGCTGCTCAGGTACAATCCATGTTTTGACATGAGAGAATAGTATTTCATAAATTAATTTTTCAAAAATTTTGCTGATTATGCTAAGTTTGGATATTGGGCGATAACTTTCAACAAGACTTTTGTTACCTTTTTTAAAAACAGGAACAACATAGGCTCTTTTCCAGTCGTCCGGAAAACACCCTGTAGATAGGGACTTATTATATAATATTGATAAGGGTTCAGCAAGTGTTACTGCACAGGATTTCAAAAAAATTCCAGGGATGTCATCAGGACCAGCACCCTTAGCTACGTCAATATTAGTTAAATGTTTTATGACCGAGGATTTGTCGATAGCACAGTCGTGTAGTGTAGCATTGGTAGAAGGCTCTAAAGTTAGGCATGCTGTTGAACTAGGTAATGAGTGCACAGATCTGAAGTATTCAGAAAATAGTTCATATACTTCCTGCCCATTGACGGCTACTTTGTCTTTATATTTTAATAAAGATGGTAAACTGCGGTTGCTAGTCTTATTAGAAATGTAACTCCAGAACTGTTTAGGATGGGTAACAATACAGGTTTCTGATTTAGAAGTATATTGGCTGTGAGCTTCCTTAATTAAGACCTTAGTATACTTTCTGTAGCTTTTGTACATATTTAAATCGACAAGTGCTTTCGACTTCTTATACTTCATGCGGCTAGAATGTTTTAATTGAATAGCCCTGATGACATTACCATTAAACCATGGGGGATAGACACGACGTTCAGAAGGAATCCTTTTTTCGTGGACATGTTTGGCGACCGTAGACCGCAAAATGCAGTAAAACTTGGTGACAGCATCGTTGACGCTCAAAGCTGAAAGTTCTGAGACCCAATTAAAAGATCTGAGCTCCTTATTTATAAGTTCATAGTCCGCAGGATTGTATAGGAGTATATTTTTAGTGTTTTTACTTTTAGATGGTTTATAATTGTCTAAGCATGCAGTTATCTCATATAAGAGAATACTACCAAAAGAAGCCTAACAATTAAATAAATTTGATTACGGGCCTAAGTATAAGTTCATAGTCCGCAGGATTGTATAGGAGTATATTTTTAGTGTTTTTACTTTTAGATGGTTTATAATTGTCTAAGCATGCAGTTATCTCATATAAGAGAATACTACCAAAAGAAGCCTAACAATTAAATAAATTTGATTACGGGCCTAAGTATATTGGCATATACCGTGCTTTCTTAACAAATGTGTTCCCTTTGATGTGAAAATCATAACTACTATATTTAACAAAATATCAAGCTGATGTGTATAATTGAAACTAGAAAATAATGTGGTGTCATATTTTTAAACATCTTTATTCAAAGGTATTCATTTTGAATAATTTCAAATAATCATAAATGCTTAGTTATAATTCATTTAATTTTCTCAATACTTCAGAAAATAACTTTTGAAAAAGCAGTGCATATGTTTTACATGCATTTTTTACTTCCTTTTACGATAAAGGAAGTATTGAATTTACCCCAAAAATTCGAAATTGAGTTTTTAACAGATCTTCACGATTTAGAGTCCCCTGAATCCAAAAAACATGTTTTTGCTATTGGTCTGTGTGTGTGTCTGCTGTGAACAGAATATATGAAAAACGAAAAGAGGTACGACGTTGAAACTTCATATACAGTGTGTCCAAGATAAGGAGGGCCAGTATGGGGATCTCGGTAATGGTAAGAGATACAAATTTGGTTAAATGGGAAGAAAGTTGCGCAATTAAAGGACTAAAAAAATGACGTCTAGAAATCCTTGATATGATTTTTCGTTTTTGAATTATCTAAAAAAAAACCGAATTTTTGGATTTTGTTTTTTATTTTTTTCTGGCGTTAATATTAAAGTTAGAGCAAAACTGATTAAACTTCTTTATAGCAACTTTTAGTGGACTTAATGATTACGTTATCAATTTTTTTATCCGACGTTTCGTCTTCGAGAAACCATCATCAACTTCATTTTTCTAAATACGGTCCTGGTTTTTTGATGCCAAATTTGCAAATCCCTTGTTACTCTGAATTCAACAATGTACCACATATTATGGTTTAATTACGTTTCGAGCTTTTTTCTGATCATCAGAAAATTTTTTAGATACGGCTCTGCATTTCTCATAATTTTGTAAAAATAAGTTCGTACAGTAAGTTAGGCCTTTTTACATGCCGTTAAAATATTAAAATGCACATCATAATGTCATAATTCTGATACATTAATTTAATAACCAACCAATAGCTATTAACAATAAACAAAAAAGAAATGAACAAAAGATAGACAGAAAGAATAGCAAAACGAACATCGAAACCATTTAATAGGTATTAAATTTACAGAAGGTACTCAAAAAGGTTGTCATCATTCCCTATGCATAAATAACATCTAATTGTAGAATCTAAAACATTATTCAGCAATACTGGCGTTATACTTTGAAAGGCTTCAAGAACCAATTTTCTAAGTTCTTCTATTTCAAAACGTTAAATACCTATTACATTGTTTTAAGGCTCGTTTTCTCATTGTTTCTGCCTATCTTTTGTTCATTTATTTGTTGTTTATTGTTAATAGTTATTGGTTGGTTATTAAATTAATGTATCAGAATTATGACATTATGATGTGCATTTTAATAACTATAACGGCATGTAAAAAGGCCTAACTTACTGTACGAACTTATTTTTACAAAATTATGAGAAATGCAGGGCCGTATCTAAAAAATTTTCTGATGATGATCAGAAAAAAGATCGAAACGTAATTTAACCATAATATGTGGTACATTGTTGAATTCTGAGTAAAAAGGGCTTTGCAAATTTGGCATAAAAAAACCAGGACCGTATTTCAAAAAATGAAGTTGATGATGGTTTCTCGAAGACGAAAAATCGGATAAAAAAATGTATAACGTAATCATTAAGTCCACTAAAAGTTGCTATAAAGAAGTTTAATCAGTTTCGCTCTAACTTTAATATTAACGCCAGAAAAAAATAAAAAAGAAAATCCAAAAATTTGGTTTTTTTGAGATAATTCAAAAACGAAAAATCATATCAAGGATTTCTAGACGTCATTTTTTTAGTCCTTTAATTGCGCAACTTTCTTCCCATTTAACCAAATTTGTATCTCTTACCATTACCGAGATCCCCATACTGGCCCTCCTTATCTTGGACACACTGTATAAGTTTTGTGTACTAAAGTACGTTTTTTTTCTATAATAACTGTCAAAGTGTTACAATGTTGGTAGACATGTGATTAAAACGCTAGGAAATTTTTATACCTCGTGTTGGTAGAACTTTTTCAAAATTATGGTTATGTGTCAATTTTGAATGTCAAAGTTTCTTAATTTAAACTCTTGACAAATTTCTTTTTTTAACATGGAATCATCATCATCATCAATAAAATCGGATAAAAAAAGAAAACCAAGAAATATTTTAAATGCAAAAATGAAGCAAGCGATATTAAATTATGACATATCTGTCAAAATGACAATACTTTTTTTAGTGGGAGAAAAGAACTAAAAATCTATGTACCAACATTATTAAAACTAGGGACCCTGCAGGAATGCAACTTATCCCCTAGAAAGTTGACCTTGAAAATTATTATAGAAAAAAAAATGTACTATATGTAGATGCGACAGCAAGCTTTTGATGAAAATCTCATAACCGGAAGTAGGTGTTTACTCTTGTGATTTTCCAGTTGAATACTTCTAAAATGGTTTCTTTTTGGTTTTTTCCTATTTTTTTCATTACTCCTATTTTAAATAGAACGCTAGGTATATTATTACATTTTTGAATTCAGCTTAAAATTCTAGAGAAAATTTGTCGCTCCAACTAACGCTCTATTTTGTACTATTTTTGTGGAATTTGTAATTTTTGATAAATGCTTAAAAATTGAAAATCAAATTTTTGGTTAATTATAAGATCACTGTAAAAGGAAGTTTTGTGAGTGTATCACACCAGATTTTATATTAAACTGTCATAGGTATGAGCAAAAAGAAACTTCATCAAGAGTGTCTTTGCAATTTTGAAGTCATGTGTATTATAACACCAGAAAATATGAAGCTGTCATTTAACATTTGTTACAAAGTGAGGTTGGAAATACTTCCGTTGCGTGTATTACGGGAAGTATTTATCACGGTTATGATCACATTGTGATATTAGCCACTGTCAGCCATTGTGTATCAATGTCAGTGATAATCTATCCTTTATCTAATAGACGTGTCTGTCTGGGACGCAGTTTTGTCTGTGTGGGACGCCGTTTTGTCTGTCCGGGGCGCTGTTTCAGCAGCCAAACCGTAAGAGACAGAGAAAAAAGTTATGAAAGTTATATGTTTGGAATGGTCATGTGAGGTCAGGAACCGAATTTCAGTCAAGTGACACTTCCGGTTTTCGAGAAATCACAAAAAAGGCCGTTTTTCAAATAGAACGCGTATTAAATAAAAACTGTTTCAGCAGCCAAACGGAGCTGCGACCCTCTGCGCCTTAACACGTCGATCGGTTAGGCAACCACTTTGACAGCTTCCAGAATGTTCCGATGCCCTCTGCGCCTTCAAACCTCGATCGGTTAGGCAACCACTTTGACACATTCCAGGTCTGGGTACAGTTTTTATTTAATACGCGTTCTATTTGAAAAATGGTCTTTTTTGTTTTTATAAATGAGACATTTGTCTCACTGGACTGCTAGTTAATATTAATAAGATTGAAAATCGTACGACACTCATTAATGACCAATAGAAAAATTAGTTCACGAGCCGTAACCGAGACAACAACAAAATTTCTTGGAAATTTTTTGTAGGTAGACCAACCTAACTTTGAGGGTTTGTGTCGTTACGATTTTCTTGCCGAATCTGCATTCGAGCATTAATTCATATCCGGAAATTAGTTTTCGTGCATTCCAACAACGTCCTAATTTGCCCGCGTCCCGCTCGGGCAAATTAATACGACGTTGTTGGACCGCACTCAAAAAAATTTCCGGAAAGAATTAATGCTCTTATGAGATTATATGTGAAAATTATCCTTTATCTAATAGACGTGTCCGTCCGGGCGCTGTTTCAGCAGCCAAACCGTAAGAGATAGAGAAAAAAGTTATGAAAGTTATATGTTTGGAATGGTCATGTCAGGTCAGGAACCGAATTTCAGTCTCTAACACTAATTATTATCGTAATTATCCTAATCCGAACTTTTTAGGTTAGATTCTAGGCAAATTTTATCAAGGCGAATGCGACTGGTAGTTTGCTACCAACAATGACGTCATATACGTACGTGTGGTGAATACTAAGGTACTATATTTATACGAGCAAGCTCGTCCGCCATTTTGAGTTACTGAAAGTGGCGGCAAATTCAAATTCTAGTTACTTTCCAAATAGCATACGGTAAGTCGGAAAAACAACGATCATGTCATTTAATTTTATCCGTCTTAAAAAAGATTGGTTTTTAAACAAATAAAAAGAAATCAGAAAAAATCGAAACGAAAACACTGTTAACTAACACGCACGTGGTTCAAACTAGAGAACTTTAATAGTATCTTAGTTCAAACAACAGTGACGAGTGACAGAACTCGATAGAACTGACAGATACAGTTGACAGCACAGAACAACACCTACACACTGTATATAGATTTAAATAACCACACTTGGATGAAGACTGTAATTATAATTAGCATCGTAATGGAATGCACCAAGATTGAAATCAGCATGCATTGTTCGTCTGGATCGAGCAGTACGTACTCCAACGGTTTCTAGTCTTGCTTGGTTGACAGACGACAGAATGTACGGTTACCGGTCAGCGAAGCCAACGGCTTGGCGCTAAAATCCCTGTGACACAAAATCTAGTGGGATAAGCTTGCCTGGTTAATAAAGCACTTTAGTGAATACGCGTTCTATTTGCAAAACGGTCTTTTTTGTTTTATTAAATGAGACATTTGTCTCACTAGACTGCTAGTTTACATATATCAAGGAAAGTCACAACCCTGACTAATCAACGCAGAGCCGTAACCACTGGTACTACGAAGTTGAAATTTGGGTGGAAGATTCAATTTGTTACGTAAGGTAGTGCTAAGAAGGGATTTTTGAAATTCTACCGCTAAGGGGGTAAAAAGGGGTAAAATGTGTTTTTACGACTTCCTCAATATCTCTTACACCCGATGAGATATCGATTTGGTGTTTACTTGCAAAGATTTTCAATGCAAATGCCTAGAAACGTATTTCAGGATTTTTCCCTAATCAACCCCTAAAGGTGCAAATATGGATTAGGGGTAAATTAAAGAACCCTTCGTATCTCCTATGTTTCTTGAGTTGGAACATTCTTTTTCAGCAAATAGATTTGAGGGATTTTGAAAAATTGACCCGTAAGGGGGTGAAAATAGGTAAACTGTGTTTTCCGAATTCCTCAATATCTCTTAGACCTGATAAGATATCGACTTAGTGTTTGCTTACATAGGTATCCAATGCAAATGTTTAGAAACACATTTCAGGATTTTGCCCTAATCAACCCTTAAAGGTACAAATCTGCATTCGGGGTGAATTATAGAACCCCTTGTATCTCCTGTGTTTGTTAAGTTAGAGCATTCTTTTTTTTCATATAGATGTGTTTTTCAAATCTTTAGAAATGGGTTTTAGGGTTTCTTGAATTTCACCCCTAAGGAGGTAAAAAGGGAAAACTGAAAAGGGGTAGGGGGTTAAAATGACTAATTATTTCCCCTCTGGGTTCATTTCAGAATAAAACGGGCGGAATTTTTTTTTAGAGATTTTACCCCTAAGGGGTGAAAAGGGGTAAACTGTGTTTTCACGAATTTCTCAATATCTCTTAGCATAAAATAGAAGAATTTCTGAAATTCCATCCCCCTGTAGTTTAAACGGGTAACCTGCTATAATTTATGAATACAACATTTAATAAGTACATATATTTATTATTCTATCTCATTTTTATCCTAAAACTATAGTTTTATCAATCTATACAAGGGTAACGACAATTACATACACATTTCCAGGGGGCACGTGAAGATTAAAAGAGTTAAGGAAAACTTTTTTCGGAAGAATATTGTTTCCTTTTTACCTACAATATTGTTCTCCATCGTTTGTTAGTTTAGCGTATTGAGTGAGGAGAAGCGGGGGGGGGGGGGGCTAAAGAATTCAGTTAAGATTGACAAGAAGAAACAATCATATGTAGTCCGTACGAAAAACCGGCATCTTGCTAGTGTTTAGGTATAATTTTCTGGTGTTACAATCAGCGATTTTGAAAGGTATAGATACAAATACAGCATTAATGTATTACATACAGTTATGAGTCAAGATATGTAACATCAAGGCAGTCTATATTGTCCCAGGCCATGACACTGAGCCTATAAAGTGACCTTTGGAATGTCCTACCACAATCTGGCAACATGGCTTCACCAACCTTTAACAAAAAATTACTAGTTTTGGTCACTAAATGAACAATCTGTTAGTGCACTATCCATGTCATTGTGATGCATTCCAGTTAAAAAAATCTATAAAATCACTGCTATTTACATCGCACTGCGTCGCTTCACCGTAATATTCGATTTAAAAACAATTCCTAATGGGTAGGTAACTAATTCTCCATTGCAAGTAAATCGTTACTAATTTTGACTTTATCTAAAACAGTAATTTCTTCAAATTAACTTGCCTGGAAGCTAGTGAGAACAAGTCTCTTCATCTAATTACCTTTTATATCTGCTCTTTTAAAGTGCTTTTCACACATAACACTAGCCTTTCCAATCTGCCAGTTCTCTAAATGCAAAATGTCTTTCTATTTTTGTGCCACCGTTCTATTAGATGAAAACTTGAACACACTAACATATGGAGCAACTGATGAAGCGTAAGTTGACTTGCAGCTTGGTACGTAAAACTATAAGGCATTTTTGAAACGTATATTTATTTATTTATTTATTTATTTCGCACTCAGCCAACAGCCGTTAGGCCAATAATAGGCGTCGCTGTGCATTTATGGGGACTTCCAACCCCACTAACTACTATCATGATGTTGTTATGACCGCCGGGACCACCTATTTCCGTGACAGCCGTATCACGAAGCGCCTGTCTTGTCAAAATAGTTTTTAATGTCAAATATATTTCAAACAAACAAAACTTAGTGTGTCTTGGAATGGCCTAGCACACAATCTGGCAACAGAGCCAGTGTCATGGCCTGCAACAATATAGACCGCCTTGGTAACATCCACCTTCTGTAATATAGCATACGAATACATATACTCTATCCTTGTTGCAATTGCGAGCACAGCACCCTAGATATAGAACACAGCATGCTTAATTTTGATTTCCTACGACTGCTTCTAAAATCAAGTTTTCCGCCTTGTTGACGTACGTCAAAAATTGATTGTTTTGAATCAGTTCATCGCGGCAGCCGTCATACGTAAGTATATAATCGTGAATCGTAATACATAGCAACATACATAAATTTTATATAAGCTTTCATGATTATATACCTAAGTCGGCTAGTGGTCAGCTATTTGAAAACGTCAAAGTTGACAGCTGTCACTGTGAATTTGATTTAAACCTTTTTTCGCGATTTAAAGTTACTTGTGCTTTATTTTGTGTATTGTCGGTGTTTAAGTGTCAAGAAAAATAAGAAATGGGCGATAAAATATCCAATTCTGATGTAAAAATATGCACGTCGCTGGAAATTTTAGAAATGGCAAAAAACACCAGTTTAAACCTATTTTCGAAAATTTTACAGTCTTAGGAAAAATTTTGTATGCAACACGAGCGAAAAATGCATTATTAGGCGTTCGTTCGAGTTTTTTCGGACCGCGCTTCGCTCGGCCCGAAACTTTCGAACTCACGCCTAATGCATAATTTTTCGCTCTAGGTACATAAATAACTATTTTCAAAAATGTCTGCTTTTGATTGTTACAAATACTACAAATATTTATGAATAACACGTAAACGTCAAACTAAATCATTTTTGTGGAATAAAAACCGTTGCGCATTTTAAGTGTTTTACATGAAGTTGCTATATTGCAAGGAAGTACATTCGTCTAGGTTTCTAGAAAAAACATTTAAATTGTGAAGAACTCTTGCAAATTATAGTCACGTTGCTGAAGTGTATTATGTGTGAGCATCGCGTACGTTGATTAAAAAACTATGCTTCGCAATTATTAATTATATAATTAATGAATGCAGGTGAGGCGTGTGACAAAACAACATTTAAATGAAAATTTCTATAAAAACCAACACAGAAAAACTTGGGAGATCCTATAGAAACTTTCTAGAATGCGCAAGGTGTGCCGATTATTCTGAAATTAATTGAAAATATAATGTGCCTTTACTTCAGTATGACATATGACGTCTTGGCATGTAAATTTTGGAGCCTTAACTTCAGGGTAGGCAGCGCAATTACGACAAAGATAAATACATGTAAATTCCTTTGCTTGAGAAAGAGATGGCACCAAAAGAGTATGCCTAGGTTATGTAGTAATTTGTACAACTAGTTTTGAAAGTCATACTTTTTTTCACGAATTTGCAGTTTGATAACGAGGACGAACCAAGCAAATGAATGAAAAAAAAGGACTTTCAAAACGTGTTGTACACGTAGTTTTTTTGCATAGTGATCTCTTGGTCGAAATTTAGTCGAAAACGACTTTGGAATTGACAATTGTCAAATTGACATTTCAATAAAATAGTTAAAAGTGTACTTTTTTCACGATTTTTGCGTTAAAAAAAATGGAACTTCTAATACGATTTTTCGTTAAAAAAAGACGTCTTTCACGATCACTATGCAAACAATTACTAATGCAAACTCGTGCTAAAAGTGTTATTGCACTTAAAATATTTTGAAACTCAGCCTGCGACTTCGTTTCACAATTTTCATGTCTCATGCTATACACACACACAGTAACTTTCAGCACTTGTATCATAAATAGCTATAGTTTAATATTGTCACCTTACAAGGAATTGAACCTAACTCCATACATTCGCATCCTACAATTGGACCATCTCGATATCTGTGTATATAGAAAAGGAAACCACATTTTAACAGCTTAATTCAAAGCATCTTAAAAATTAAAGAAAAATACATATTTATATTTTAGCTAATTTTGCCAATTTTCATGTATGTATGTATTATCTGTAACCTCATTTACCTTGCGGTGTAGAGGCTGGTGCTTCGTACGCTAGCATCTGGCGGTACAATGCTCAACTTGCCCCGGATTTGGGATAGATAGTTGGAGCACGCCTTTTCTGCTTACGCAGCAACCATTGTATGCGGTGCGTGTCTGCGTGATGTGTTGACCTTGTTACTCTATCTCTTAGGTCTGTGGTTCTGAGTAGAGCACAGTTAATTTGGTGCCCAATTGTGAATGGTCTCACCGAACCCGATTCCAATCGCCAAGGCTGCGGAAAAATTCCGGCCTCCGCGGGATTCGAACCGAGGACTTGCTTAATGCAATCGTAGCGCTTTCCCAACTGCGCTACTCGGCTTCTTCCAAATTTCATTTTAATTTGTAAAAATATTATTTTGGCTGGAAATGTACGCTAATTCTATAAACAAATCGAAATTTTCCTCAATAATTATAAATAAACAAAATAGAAAAAAAAAGAAATCCATGAGTGTTTTAAAGCACAATGTTATCTGTCATTTTTCAATACGTGGGGTTTTTTCAAGAGAATTTACTGAATGAACGTTAACATATTAAAAAAATAGTTTTATCAAGATACCAATGTACAAGTAAAGAAATTTTTCTCTCACACTTCAAGCCAATCAAATCTTTTAAATTTCTGAGATTCCTCCAATCAGATCCCAGTTATACGATAATTTTGCACTAGTGCAAGTTATCTATAATTTGCATTAGTGCAAATTGCCTTCTAATCTAATTAGTGGCGCCCATGAATGGATTAACGAGATTCCTACTGCCCCTACCTAGGGCTTGGAAAAATTAGCGAGGAAAGAAGACCCTGTTAACTTTTGTTCGCGAAATAGTCTGCAAAGTACCCTTCTTGCATACCAAATTGATTCTAATTTTGTTTAATCGACAGTTTGGCATACACTAGGGATATTACTAATGATAATTTTTAACGTGGTAAAATTGTCGGGATAATTTTTGAAATCTGCACCTCGTTGGTTAAATTTAAACAAATAAAGGCTTTCTATTGGATGCAATTTTATGGGTAAATAATACTGTAGCAAAAATCGATATAACGGGGCCAGCCAGGCGAGCGGTCCCTTGGGAATTTTCTGGGGCGGGAAACGCAAGTGAGACCTTTGAGAGAAAATTTTCGTTACACGATCACCCAGGTTGGCGGTTACTTGGGGATTATCGGTTCAAATATGCTGTGTCTTTATAGCTTGTTTAGGTTAGTGCAGCTTTTAATCGTGTGTGTTGTAAACATCTTTAATTACATGAATGCGGTGTAACTGTTTATAAAACAAGTTAACCCCCAAATGTCCCACTTGCAGGTCCTAGAAAGCTAGGACCTACTGCCATTGTGTTTCCCGCCACCGAGAATCCGTAAGGAACCGCACATCTGGATGACACCGTTATATCGAATTTTTACTTAATTGTTTAAGTGCTGATGCATACGATATTTAGAAAAGATATTACATTAACTAAATATAAAGACCCTATAATTAAAAATCTGATGTGATACACTCACACAACTTCCTTTTACAGTGATCTCATAATTAGCCAAAAATGTGATTTTTAATTTTTAAGCATTTGTCAAAAATTTAAAAAAATTACAAATTCTACAAAAACGGTGCAAAATAGAGCGTTAGTTGAAGAGACAAATTTTCTCTAAAATTTTAAGGTGAATTCAAAAATGTAATAATATACGGGGTGTTCTATTTAAAATAGGAGTTAATAAAAAAATAGAACAAAAAACAAAGGAAACCCATTTTAGAAGTATTCAACTGGAAAATCACCTATCTCACATCGATATACATTAAAAATGTAATAAAAATGTAAAGTTAAAAAAAAATCGATAGAGCCGTTTTTGAAAAGATAAAAAAAAACTGAAAAATCACAGAAGTAATCATCTACTTCTGGTTATGCGATTTTCTTCAAAAGCTTGCTGTCGCATCTACATAGTACACAAAAACTTGTATATGAAGTTTCAACGCCATACCTCTTTTCGTTTTTGAGATATTCTGTTCACAGACAGGCAGACACACTGACAGACAGACAGACCAATGAACAAAAACATATTTTTTGGGTTCTGGGGGCTCTGTCTGAAACGTGAAGATCTGTTGAAAACTCAATTTCGAATTTTTGGGACCAATCCAATACTTCCTTTATTGTAAAAGGAAGTAACAATTGCTCAGAGAACGAACTCCAACAAGTTTATCACACAATGCTGGAGCTAATTTGTTATATTCAATGTAGTACCGTAGTTAGTAAAGTTTTTTAAAAATTATCAAGGGTAATACCACAAAAGGTGAAAATTTTTTGAGAATTTTTTTCGTTCACATGCAGATTATTGCGTTTAAATTTCTCGAAGCCAAAACTGCGTTAAAAATTCCGCGAGACCGCAGGTCGAGTGGAATTTGAGTAGTTTTTGTTGAGAGAACTTTGCAATAATTTCCATGTTGACGAATAAAATTCTCTAAAAAAATTTTGCCTTGAGTGGTATTTGGAAATATTCAACAATATGGGTAGATGACTTTTACAGTGTTCGACAGCACACATTTTTAACGTTGTCCACTATTAATTCGATACTGGAGCTTCCAACACGATTATTATGAGTTTTTAGAACGATGCTGATTTGCAAACTTTGACTTTGACGTTTTGGTGAAATGTCAGTCAAAGGCTACTTACTAAATTGAAATCATTGAAATCAATCGGGCTCGCGTGAAAACACTGTGACATTAGGTGTTTTCAATGACAGTCAATTTTGATTGGCCGTTTCTGACAAATTGAACAATTTTCATTGGTTCCTTCATTATAGTGTTGAATAATCTTACAGAATTTTTCCTATTGGCATTTTGATAACTGAGTTTTACAGGTTAGAGTTTAGTACTATAGTAATTTTGATAATACCTATTTATAAAAACGAATTTAAATTTTTCTTGAATTGTTTTAGTCTGGTGGCAAGCAAATTACTACAGTTAGTTAAAACTCACGGGAGGCGAAGGAAATGTGTCAATATAAACGATTTTGTAACCATTAACCTTTTCACCTGCCGTTGGGTATGGGTGCACACAATTATCTTTTCTGTAGGCATTATATAATGAACACGTGTATAGTTTATTGGTAGTAATAGCCTAATAGGAATTACCTACCTTTGATAAATAAGTTGTAGGAGTACGCAACATTTTTACAACGATTTTTTGCCCGTGCAAACAATTTATTATGTTTCTACTGCGAGTGTTGAAAATGATTATTTTCTTTCAGTTTAAAATGAAGTGCTGTGCTGCGGATTAATTTGAATTCTTGGACTTTACAGTGTGCTTTCTCTTCGATAATGTTGCGCAGAGTACAATAACGTTTTTGTTCGTTAAAAGTGTCAGGTAGAGTGGACTTTCGCGTTATTACAACTGCTTTTGCGACGCATTCTGAAGCACGTGTTTCATATAGTACATACAACATACCTTAAAAGTCTCCCATTCTTGCTCCAAAATTTCTTCGACGCTGTTAGTTGGAGTTCCAAACGAAACTGGAGCTGTCGCAGGAATCCCTTGTCGGCGATCGCCTGTGTCGATTGTCTGCCCCCCTTGGAAAAAGTTTGGTCCCTTTTGCGAGAAACTGTGCCCTTTCGAAAAACTGTTTCCTTTATATGAAAACCTTTGGCCTGTGTGTGAAAAACCTTGACCTTCACGGGAATGTTGGTTTATACGCAAAAAACTCTCGCCTACTGGTGGTACATTGTCACTGTTTTTATTATTTGGGAAGTTTTCACCCGTTCCACGAAAACTGTTGCTTGTTTGCGGTTGGTTTTCTAACGTTTGCACAAAACCTGCCTGTGATAAACTCTGAATTGCTGGCGCAATAGTGACCGTCGGCAATACTGTACTTCCTGGTACAAAAGACGTTCCACCATAGGTATGATAAGTTCCAAAAGACACTTTAGATGTCTCCGGAAATGCTGTTTTGAGACGTTGCCTTAATGGCGGTTGCTGAAGAATATCTTTCGAGTAGGAAAATGTAGTGGTGCTTTTGGTTGAGACAAATATAGTGGCGATAATGACTAGGATTTCTGTAATTTTCTGAAAACAAAATATTTTTTTACTTTGTTGATTTAAGAGCTAATTTTATGTGGATTCTATATGTAATATTATTTTTTCTATAGGAAATGTTAAAGTGTGCTTTAATCGATTCAAAACAAAAGGTCAAGTGTTACTTTAACAGCAAGGGTAGATAACATCAAGGGTAGATAAAGTAATTTAATTTTCTAACTTTTATTTAAATTAAATATTACAGCTTCGTATTATACTAGCAACCCAATTTAGCTACTGAGATTTTAAAATGCGATTGACTTTTCTTATTTTCTTTGGAAATTGTTAAAGTTCTTGCTATAGAAAAAAATGTATTATACACGACGATAAAGTTATTACTATCCACTCTTGAATCATTAACGTCCCGACGTTAAACGATTCACTCCAGGATAAAATTTAACTGTATCGTCTTGTATAATAAATTACTATTTTCAGCAATTGTAGAATTTTGATTTTTACGTATAGTTTGCTTTTATTTTATACAGATGCCAAGTATATTTAGGGTCTGAGTGCCGCACAACTTTGTGTAAAATATCTAGGTGTTAAGAGCGTTTTGGGATTTCCAGGTTTTACATTAGCTAATTGTATTACATGATTATGTTACATTTTTTCGGTGTTCCAATTAATTTTATGTATCTGTATCTTAAGTAGGTCTTTGTATAGAAAATCTAATATGATGTAAAAGCTGGAGTAATGGTGACAACGAAAACAGGAATAGAAAAAGTCTATTAATGCAAGTTTTATATATAAATACTAATTTCAAATTCTAAATTTTACATTTTAATTGATTTAAATGTCACTTAAAAACAGCTAATGCATATATGTATATTTCACTTTGGTTTTTGGTTTGGAAACTATTCAGGCATACAAAAATACTGCTAATAGTTGTATTACAAAAAGATGATTTTTTATATCTTATAAAAATCATTACTACGTTATAATATTAAACCGCTTGTATAATTTACTTGTACATATATGTATTTGTTTTCGTTAGTTGATTCTCTGATGTACAAATCGATCGACTTGTGTTTGCTTGTTTTTCTTTTGTGTTTTGAAAAATCCAATTCACAATTTCAGTATTTCACTTGTATTACTTACTCATTTTTGAATTTATAAATAAGAATACAACCGAATCATAACAACTGCACTCTTAATAAACAGCACATAAAACAACACTGTAAGAATCGTTCAACTGCAATTGGTACTTAAAAAAGTAAAAGTAAACTAGCAACTACGGAATAGGCGGTGAACACCGGTGGGAACTTCTTTCAGTACACACGATCCCGCGTTTATCAAAGAAATTAATAAAGTAATTGGTCCCTTACCATCATCTTGTGGCTAGGAATTCTGAAAGTGAAATGAAGACATCCATAGGTTTGCTCGTTACGAGTGCCTCACCGGTACGATTTTTCTATGAGTCAGGTTATGGTCCCCTCTCACGAATCTTATGGTGTGTGACATAAGTGTCCTTAAATTTGCATACCTACAAATTATGCGAATGAACGACTTGTTAATTGAGCATTCGATCAGCTGGTCAAGCGTACGCTGGAAGTCATGTTTTATTCTAATAATATAGTTTTTTTATAGTTATTAGAGGAATTATTGCAATGTAAATTTAATAATATTTTTGGTTTGATAAAAATTAATACATCGGTATATAAATATTTTTTTGCATTTTATTAACTGCGATATTATTAATTTATATATTTTTTCAAGATTACGTAAATTTACATTTTATTTGGCTATGAAATTCAAAGCGTCGACAAGAATTAAAAACTAATAAAATTGGAAAATCTTAATATAAAATGTCGTTTTGACAATTCAGTGCATATTTTGCAAAATACTAAAGAATATAATATATCTGTAAACACATAATGGTCGTATGTACCAAGGCTATCTTAAAAAAAAACACTCATGTTTTTGAAGGTACAGTGTGTTTGATATATCGATGGGCCCATAATTAAATGCAACAGACGTGAGATAGAGTGAAGTAAAAATTAAAATAAACTACGTGTAAAAGCAAGAGGCACATTCATACAGAGTGGAACTTAAATACGTCGGCAATATTTCGGGGTGGTGATCCTTAGCAAATTTCAAGAAAAAAAAGTGCAAACAAACACGTGTTCAAAATTCTTCGTTTTCTAAACACTATTGTCTTTTTCGTATGATTTCCATTTTAGTGCAGCTATATAAATCAAATTTGGTACACTACACTTAGACAAGAGCTCTTAAAATGTGATATTCCCAAGCTCTACAATTAATCCGCGGTGGATAATGACTGCTATAAATTTAACTAGAAAAATGGTGACACTGTAGAAAATTAAAAGTGATCTCATTTTAAGGTAAGTTATTTGATTCTGGATAGAAAGTGTCCCTTAGATTTTTTGCTATTTCTCATCGTTTCGTGGTAGTGTAACGGTGCACGAATACGAATAGCGAATACAAATACTCTTATGAATATTCGCGAATACGAATACGAATACATGACCTTGAGTGAATAATATCAACATCAACATCGTTTTTGTACGCGCTGCAAATTTTAGAAATAGTATGGAAAAGAGTTTTGTTTTTTATTTAATGTTATAGAATCGTTAATATTTAAAAAAAATGTTTTATTTAATGTATGAATACCTGTTTTATATTTTTATAAAAATTCTTATCTATATTTCTATAATTTTAATGTCAAATACTCGTATAATATTCGTGTTAATTTTGGCAAATACGATTACGAATACAAATATTTAAAATATAGCGAATACTCGCGAATATGAATACGAATACGAGTATTCGGAACATCCCTAGTGTGTATGTACCTACATTGTGTATATGTCTTGGGTATTACGGCGTGCTTCGGCTGAGTTACAGATAATTAACCTAGACGGTGGTACTTAGGCTAACCTTACTCAGGTCGTATAGAGGCAGGGGACCTTCGCTTCTCAGACCGAAAGAAAACAACGTCATGGAAATCTACTATGCTTTATTAGGACTAAGTGTAAATGTATTGCATACAGTTACTGCGATGTTTTGAAGAATAAAATGTCAGACGGTTGTCGGTATTCGTGGGTGCTCATCTGGTGCCTCTCGTAACAGAAAAAGAATAGTAAGAAAAGAGGTTAGGGCGGTTTACTATCTGGCGAACAGTGAGATCAGTGCGGTGCCGGATTGTATACTGATTATTAGAGAAGTAAAATGAGACAAATAGTCGGTGCGCACACATTCTTACTAACAAGTCTCCTTGCGCTGTCGGACTGTGTTGCATCTAGAAAATTAAGGGTTAAACAGTTATTATCTGCCACAGTAGTTCTCCGCATTACGCGTAGAACTACCATATGCACCAGACTCGGCTTTCTTTCCCTTGCAGTCTTATTCAGGTCCGTTTTATACAACTTACGAAGCCCTCTATTCCGGGTCGCGGAGTGCCTAGCCAATGACAAAAAATCTAAATTTCGTAGCGAGAGCGTTGCTGCGTTAATTTATAGTTGCGCTTCCAAAATCCACACTGGTTAATCCTTTTCCAATCAAGTAAATTGGGGTTTCCCATGGCGTATTCGAAACTGCCCTCAACACGTGTTCCTTTGGTTGTAATCGCAACCTAATAAATTTTAAACTAAATTAGTTGGCGGTTTGGGCTATTTGTTTTCCAAATCCGCCTAATCCCCTTGTCATAAATGTAACATTCCTAACAGCAGCAAAAGATATCGGCTTACACCGTATTCAAATCAAACGAAAGCTTTCGTTTAAGAACTATAATTGTTTACTACTACAATACATACAAATACATCTAGTTATAAAAATACGAGTTTTTTAATTGTCTTTCCTGAAAATAAAACTAAATGAAATGTTTGTGAATACGCGACCCTCACAGTAGATTTGATTTTTAAATTTATTTCACAGTTTTTTTTTTTAAAATCGATCTAATTGAACTAGAAAAGTCTTATTTAAAAAAAAGTTGATGATGGTGTCTCGAAGAAGAAAAATCAAATTAAAAACTTAATATTGAAGTTCACTAAAAGTTACTGTAAAGAAGTTTTGTGTTTCGCTGCAACTTTAATATTAACGCCAGAAAAAAGCAGAATTAAAAATTCAAAAATCTGGTTTTTAAGTAACTCAAAAAAAAAATCATATCACGGATTTCAAAGCCTCATTTAGTTTGTTCTTCAATTACGCAATTTTTTTCCCATTTAACCAAATTTGTATCCTACTTTTTACCGAGATCCCCATACTAGCCCTTCTTATTTTGGACACACTATATTTCAACGTATTTAAGTTACACCCTCTATATGCAAAATATCAGGCTCGTTGTGAATTTTAATTATAATGTTTTAGCATAAATCTCAAAAACTTATTGACTATTTCTTTGACGCAAAGTCGATCGTCTCGTCATTTTTAAAACGCGAAAGGTTCAAATTTCTGTCGAATTTGACATTAAGCGTTAATCCCACAAAAATATTATTTTATGTGTATTTGTTTCTTACTTAAGCATTCTGTATTTTTGTTCATGCTGTATCATTACTGTTTTTTCTAACTGTAGGCCCATCGGTATTCTGTAGTAATTTATTCATTCTAATCTTACCTTAATAGGTGTACAAAATGTACTTTATTTTCCACTGATCTATTATTGGTTGTTTATATCTGTGATACAAGGTATATAAAGCAGTCCATAACGCCCTAGGACCCTAGGGCGTTATGAGCAGGCGTAATGATAACGCCCGCTCATTATGCCCTCTTAAGAGGTTTTACGGAGTTCAAGTTATTTGCGTATTCAAAGTGGAAAATAAAATGTTTTATGCACTACGAGCATTACTTGATGTTTATAGCCCTCGGACGACTATTAACCCTGGGTCAAAGGCCTTCAGGCATGTAAAGTTGTCGTCCTCGAAAGGGCATAAACATCTTCATAATGCCCTTGGTACATCAATAACTATAATGCCATGCGGCAATCAAACATTTTTTTTTAATTTTGACTATAGTATATCTCCTTTTATGTTAGCGTCTTATCGCGTCTATTCTTCAAGAGCCAGTATAAATTGAGTTTTTTTCGCACTGGAAATGTCAAATTGAAGACGTAGTTTAATTGTATTGCATGCGGTGTAAATACTGAATAGTTTATTTTTCAGCATGCTAGTGACCCTACAGTTTCAACAAATTGTACAGTACGTTTTTTCCCATAAAATGCAATTAAATCTGTAACTTCATTGGTAGAAGTTTTGGATTGTTAATTGTAGTGAATTACTATTTGCTCTCTACTTTTTTCTTGGAAACCCCCATATTATTTTAAAATATCCTTTTGTTATTATGAAATATTGTAAAAAAGAATTTGAAAGTACATAAATATTATGGCTTAAAGTAAATGACGTGAAAAATAGGGTATTTTTAATCGGAAAATCCGTAACTCGTATTCATTTTTGAAGAGGAGAGCATTGATCTTTTTAGAAAGTAGATTTTGAATGTGTTTCTGAAATACATAAGGCAAACTACTATTTGGATACGCAGTATAATTATAGCGTTGTCCGCTTACCATGTAAGCATTAAGCATAGATAATAAATTACTGTAATAGATGTTAACGATACAAGTTTGATTATATTATGAGCAGCTTAACGAAACGAGTTTGATTGCCAGAACGAGGTGGCGGCCAGAGTTCTGCGGCAATCAAACGAGTATCGTTAAGTGCCCTAAGCAAACGTGTTTTGTTCAATATTTTATCTTCATCAGTAAATTCTGGTTCATTGTATTTTTTATGTAAAAAGAGTGCGTTAATATCCATTACTGAATAATGGATATTAACGCACACAGTGCGGTAATGAAGCTCTTAACGATACTAAAATTAATTTGGTTAATACCATACAACACCGATGAAGATAAATATATAAAAATGTATGTTGTATCGGCATTAGTATGATTAATATTAGTAGTCAAGTCAATTATTAATTAAAACAGTTACATTTTTTGTTATTTTAGAAATTATAGGGCTAGTAAAGTTTGAACAGAAACGCAAAAAGAAATTCACGTAATTTTTAGTAACAGTTTCGCTGTGTTAAGAATTTAGGTATCGTGGTAAACCAAACTGATTTGTCTCTAATTAAGTAAAGACGGAATGAGAATATACAATACATATTTGAATAGATTATACAGGGTGTTTAAAAATTGCACAGAACAAATATAAGGGCGTTATTCTGCATAAAAAAATTAAAGAAAAACTCTAGTGAACATATAGGGTATTCAGTAAACACAAAAACAATTTTTTTTTGAAGTTGGCATATGCATACATTCTTTGTACTAGGGATTCGGTATTTTGTTTTGCAATGGTTTTCACACCTGCTTAAAGGCAGGTTTGAATTTAAAAATGACAATGACAATTAATATTTTTCATTATTTCAGTGTCAAGTAGATATTTGTCTGGACATTCTCCCCTGAACTTTTATAAAATGTAATAAAGACACCGATTAATAAACGTTACGTCATTAGTATTTGTATAATATCCTTAATAGCTATTTATGCAACAAGTGCTAAAAGTTGAGGTTTATGCATGAAACATGAAAATTATAACATAACATATCTCGTGCATAAACCACTTTTAGCACGAGTTGCATACAATAGTTTTTCTACGACCTTAAATTTACTGTTATTAATCCACAAATGTCGATTTATCAAAGGTTGCATCTACGACAGTTATAATTTATGTCATAATAAACAGATGGCCTTGACGCGCAGGTGAATCTTTGTGGAGCCAATACTGTCAAAGTCAGTTATCAAAGGTAATTATTAATACTACACATTTGACTGTATTCATTACATAACGCTTTAATTATTTAAAAAACACTTTACCTGTAACGCAAGAAGTAACTAGAATAACTTTACAATCCCACTTCCAGTTCGAAATTGTAGTTTATAACCTCACTTCACTTTTAAACACATGTGCTAAAAGTAAACAGCTGATTTCTTTAAACACGCTAAATTATAAAACGTCACTTTTAGTGAAAAAAGCTAGCGCTAAAAGGCCTACTTTTAGTGGTGGTCGTAGAAAATAGCTATTTATTCAACAAGTGCTAAAAGTCGACGTTTATGCACGAGACATGTCTCGGCCATAAATGACTTTTAGCACACGTTGCATACAATATTTTATCTACGACCTTAATTTTACTGTTATTAATCCATAAATATCGATTTAACAAAGGTTTGCATCTACGACACTTATAATTTATGTCATAATAAACAGTAGCCCTTGCCACGCGGGCGAATGTTTGCGAAGCCAGTACTGTCAAGGTCAGTTACGAAAGATAATTATTAATTATTAACACTACACATCTGACTGTATTCATTGCATAACGCTTTAATTATTTCAAAAGCACTTTACCTGTAACGCAAGAAGTAGCTAGAATAACTACAACTTCACTTCCAGTTCGAAATTGTGGTTTTATAACCTCACTTCACTTTTTACCACAGATGCGCTTAAAGTAAACAGTTGATTTCTTTAACCACGCTAACTATAAAACGTCACTTTTAGTGAAACAAGCTAGTGCTAAAAGGCCTACTTTTAGTGGTGGTCATAGATAATAGCTATTTATGCAACAAGTGCTAAAAGTCGACGTTTATGCACGAGACATGAAAATTATGAAACGAAGCCGTGTCTCGTGCATAAACGACTTTTAGCACGCGTTGCATACAATATTTTATCGGGTGGTATTTAACAGTCTACCAAATTTACCCAACCTTTTCGTACAAAAAAATACTTTCGTTTCCCAAAAATACTAAATGCTCACCAAAATTAAGAAAATACATAATCTTAGAGCGACAACCAAAAATTGACATCATGCTAGTCTCTTATATTATTTGTTCCTAAAAATAACTTTCGTTGGCTAAAAATGCTAAATGTTCACCAAATTTTATTCCGCATTTAATTCTAACATGATACCCAGATATTTAATTTTCGTCACCGTCTTATATTATTTAGCATTTAAAAAACACTATTTCTTTGGCAAAAATACACAATGTTTACTATATTTTATACCACATTCAATTTCAAAAGTATACCCAGATTTATATTTCTTGTTGGCCTAAATATCACTTATAAGAAAAATCTATCGTGTTTTATTAGGTCTTGTTTATTAATGGAGACATAGCAATAAGTCTGAAGAATTCTTGGAAATAAATCAATATCTTTATATATATATATAATTCTTCTGTACGTCTGTATGTAACTGAACTCTTCCTAACCGGCTGGACCGATTTTGATGAAATTTTTTGTGTTTAAGTGGGTCCCTGGATGGTTTAGATTTACAATTGGACCCGGTACGTGGCGCTGCAATCGGGTTCTAGACAATTTAAAAAAAATTGACGAAATTTCTTTTTTAATTTTTTTAAGATTTCTCGCATCAAAACATATAACCCCAAAATTTCACCACCCCCCAATATTTTTTAAAATTAAAAAAAAATCGAAAATTCGAATATCGAAGAAACGTTTGCTGAACCCACTGATAGCAGGCAGCGGACAGGACGTCTGTCGGGTCCGCTAGTATATATATATAAAAATCTAACACAAATTTCACAAAACAAAATTGAAAATTAAACTTATTAAGTTTTTTCATACGACAATACACTGGTGACACTCACTGTTAAAGCTACCAAACACAGTGTGCGGCTGCAAGCTGAAGCCTGCAAGAAGTTTGTCTTGAAGCGACAAGGAGAGATGCTCGAGCTTATTTCATTTTGGAGTAACAGAATAATTATTTAACGCACAAGTAGTTTTTTCGAAAAAGACTAAATATAAATGAATAGCGCGAATATTTATTCTGTACAGCACGGGCGCGTAACTTGAGCGTTCTAAATTTGGTGAACATTTAGTAAAATTGGTAGACATATGGAATTTAAAATGTAAGCAATGGTAAAACAATACGCACCATAGCTATTTTAGTGGCGCTGTTCTCATTTTCCGAAGTATAATAATTTGGGTTCCATTTAAATTTTTTGATGTTCATTAAATTTTTTGGTGAACAGCGCTAGGGATGTATGGTTTAATTTGGTGTACATTATATTTGATCCCTATTTTATCTACGACCTTAATTTTACTGTTATTAATCCATAAATATCGATTTAACCAAGGTTTGTATCTATGACAGTTAGAATTTATGTCATAATAAAGAGAGGGCCTTGGTACGCGGGCGAATGTTTGTGAAACCAATACTGTCAAAGTCAGTTATCAAAGGTAATTATTAATACTACACATTTGACTGTATTCATTACATAACGCTTTAATGATTTCAAAAACACTTTACCTCTACCGCAAGAAGTAACTAGAATAACTTTACAACCACACTTCCAGTTCGAAATTGTAGTTTTATAACCTCACTTCACTTTTAGCACATGGGCTAAAAGTAAACAGCTGATTTCTTTAAACACGCTAAATTATAAAACTTCACTTTTAGTGAAAAAAGCTAGCGCTAAAAGGCCTACTTTTAGTGGTGGTCATAGATAATAGCTATTTATGCAACAAGTGCTAAAAGTCGACGTTTATGCGCGAGACATGAAAATTATGAAACGAAGCCGAAGGCTGAGTTTCATAACATGTCTCGCGCATAAACGACTTTTAGCACGCGTTGCATACAATATTTTATCTACGACCTTAATTTTACCGTTATTAATCCATAAATATCGATTTAAGAAAGGTTCGCATCTGCGACGCTTTTAATTTATGTCATAATGAATAGTAGGCCTGCGCCGCGGAGGCGATTGTTTGGCCACGCCCGTACTGTCAAGGTGAGTTACGAAATGTAATTATTGATACTCCACATATGACTGTATTCATTACATAACGCTTTAATGATTTCAAAAATGCTTTACCTGTAACGCAAGAAGCAACTAGAATAGCTTTACAACTTCACTTGCAGTTCGAAATTGTAGTTTTGAACCTCGCTTCACTTTTAGCACATGTGCTAAAAGTAAACAGCTGATTTCTTTAAACACGGTAAACTAGAAAACGTCACTTTTAGTGAAACAAGCTAGCGCTAAAAGGCCTACTTTTAGTAGTGGTCGTAGATAAAAGTAATTATTTACAACATTTATGACAGTTGCTAGATAAATGTCACACCCTTGTTTTAGTAACTTTTTGCAATACATTCCTAGACAAAGATGAATTTTGGAGGTACACTCATGAAATTTTGGAAATCATAGGCCAATTTGTGTTTTTATGTTTACTGAACAGACTATTTGTCCTAAACTCATTCATTTCAAAGATAGCCCTGATCAAAGAATTAAAAATAGCAATTGGTTTTTCAAACCTTTAAGATTTAGTAGGCTGGTGTTTTGTTCCAACACATGTTTCTTTGTTTACATACAATATGTGGAATTGTTCCATAGTAAAAATTAGAAAAATAATAAGCATGCGTTCCAAACTAAATGATGTCAGGTCTTTCTTTTTTTTTTCTTTTTTTAAAGTAAAATTTATAGTAACTGTTCGAAGGAACCTGTTTATTCTGAGTCACTTATAACAATTCTGGCAGTTGTAAGTAAAACAAACATAATAAAAACAAAACACCAGCCTACTAAATCTAAACGTTTTAAAAACGAATTGTCATCTTCAATTCTTTGATCAAGGATACCTTGTGAATAAATGATTTTATCTACGACTCTCACTAAGAGTAGGCCTTTTAGCGCTAGCTTGTTTCACTAAAAGTGACGTTTTATAGTTTACCGTGGTTAAAGAAATCAGCTGTTTACTTTTAGCAGTTTTAGCCCATGTGCTAAAAGTGAAGTGAGGTTATAAAACTATAATTTCGAATTGGAAGTGAAGTTGTAAAGTGTAAAGTGTTTTTGAAATAATTAAAGAGTTATGTAATGAATACAGTCAGATGTGGAGTATTAGTAATTAACCCTGCAGGAGTCGCGCTTATACTGAAACATGAGTAGTCGCTGCGGACTCACACTCTCCATGGCAAATAAAAGATAATTTAGGGGCTACAAACAGAAGTCATATGCCAGTTTATTTTTTATTTATTGCAAAACAATGAAATATTTATTTATTAAAAAGAAACTACAAATAATTGTCCAATATTAACATTTAACTTAGGATTTTGGAATTTTAATAAAAATGAAAAAAAAATAAATTCTGCCATGCACTCTCACGGCATTCGTTACAAATAATGGTTGAATGTTCTAAACACAAAGAAATATTACATTTGACACAATAATATCTTGTTGGCCAGTTTTATCGTTTTGGTCAGATTCTAAACACTCTTTCATTAAACGCCGAAGGCGATCCTGCTGTTTCTCATACTCTCCCATAGAAACTAGAAAATTTCAAAGCAATTTAGTAAGTTAAAATTAGTAAAAAACTTACAGTAACTTACCTCTGTTTATAATCAAATCGAGTTTAAAATAAAACTATTTTTTCTACTCCTGTAACTAAAATGCCATTTAACATACTAACATACACGTCGCTAAGTGACCTTTTAATCATGCCTTCATAACCTATGACTAAAGAGCCTCTTAGTCATGAGCTGAAGTTGGCAACGATGTTTTAGTCATGGGGTGAAGTTAGGGTCAAATAGTATTTGCTTTATTAGCCACAGCCAAAACTAAAATCAAGTTAGTTTTCAACCGTCACTTTGACGTTTGTTAAGCATAATTTAACCTGATATAATAAATGTCAAAATTTTAATGAAATAATATGATGTTATATTCTCTAAATTTGTGGTCGTAGAAAAAGTATAGTATGCAACTCGTTTTATAAACTTATTAGTCACTCATTTTATTAAACACTCGCTCCGCTGCGCTTCGCTCGTGATTAATAAAACTCGTGACTAAAATGACGTTTATAAAACTTGATACATAATATACTATTATCTTACAGTAGCGCCTATTACCATACATTATACAACCGTTTTCAGTGACTAAAATGAAGTTTTATACACAAGTGAGTTTTCATTATTTATATTACTGCATTGTTGGTAGCACTGTCAAGCTATGTCAAATTCGTATCTTTCAGGTTAAGTTTTGCGTCAGTCTGTATCAAATAACACACAAAACCTAACCTACTAACCTCGAATTTGACATAGACTGACAATACACTTCAGTACTGCCAATACACTTCAGTACTGTCAAACGTATATCACAAATCACAGGCGACTAATTATAAATTTATTTCGTGACATATTCTGACTGCGCAAACTATTTAGGCATAAGAATTGCTACTGTAAGATAAAACGTCGTATATCACACGTGAGTGAAATGCCATTATAAGCTCGTGAGAAATTGTATCGCTCGTGCTGGGGCACTCGCGATTCAAAATTCCCACTCGCAAATAATGATGCATTTCTCTCACTTATAATATAATCTACTATTACAAACGCCGGTGGTCGCTGCGGACTCTCACTCCGCAAATACTAATCATTCACACAAATGTGCACCCACTAACTTGTTATTTGACACCGACAATAAGCTACTGTTTCCTGAGAGGTACTGAGACCGGCAAGACCTAAAGAGTAGGGATTGCCAAATAATGGCTGATACTTCTTGCATGCGGAGTGACAGTCCGCGCGCGACCTCTGCAGGGTTAAATTTCGTAACTGACCTTGACTACTGTCATTCGCAAACATTCGCCCGCGCGGCATGGCCTACTGTTTTATTATGACATAAATTAGAAGTGTCGTAGATGCAAACCTTTGTTAAATCGATATTTATGGATTAATAACAGTAAAATTAAGGTCGTAGATAAAATATTGTGTGCAAAGCGTGCTAAAAGTCGTCAACTTTTGGCACTTGTTGCATAAATAGCTATTATGATATATGTTTATTAGAGTTTTTTCTTTATTGTTTGCTGCAGAATAACGCCCTTATAGTTTTTCTTTGCAATTTTGAAACATCCTGTATATATCATATTTGATATTGATTTGCGGCACATTTGCGCCTTTTTAACTGAATTTAAATATGTATGAGTGGCAATAAAATAGTACACAAAGGTGTCCTTTGCCTTGTAGATTTGGCGTATATTACTACAGGTAGATTTGCAAAAAAGAAAATTGCTGCTGAAGAATAGATATGTAATTTAATTACAAAGCTACTGAATTAATCGTGAAGAATACCATTTCGTTTTCGGCATTTGCTCCTATAGCCGTGTAGCAATATTTGATCGTTTTGTAAAACTTAAAAAATTACTATTTGGATTCAGTTCTTTATGGAAGGAAGTTGAATGCAAAACGTATTATTTGGAATTATAATTATTGATAGCAGTTTGGTAAATTACGTGGATTACGAAAGGTTCAAATCGGCTGTCAAATTAGCGAATCGCAATACCACAAAGAGCTTGATCTTTAATTAACATTTTATTTGTATGAATGTTCTCCGTTTCCTATTTCACAAGCTATTAGAATTCTGCGGTGGCAAACACCTTAAAAAAACTAGAGTAGCAAATGCTATACTAACTCCTTTTTAATGGCAGTCGTATGTCACCAACGTTCTCATTAATTAACCATGTATATATAATTGCGGGAATACATTTAACACTTAATTTGTTCAGAAAAACGATGAAATGAATTCATTTGTATTATTTGGAAGCCGAACCAAATTAGTTGGAGCACTAATAAATTAGCACATAGTCAAAGCAGGTTACCGTGATCGGAATCGAGTCTAGTTTTTTGCTTTGCATGTTTTAACAAACTTACTAAAATATCTTTTGAATGTCATTTCCAGAATCTAACCTGAATAATTTGAAATTGGAAAATGTAAAGTTTATTAACGTCGCTAGTGCTTTAATGGCACTTATACACGTGTATCCTACGCTATGTTTTCTATGATCGCAAGAGAAATATGAAAACTTAGTTGGGTGACCCTTTTTTGTCACATTGTGTTAGATATTCACTTATAATACCATGAGTAGTCAAAGTTATGTCGACTATTTTTGCGGTGGTGTCACGAATGTCCATTGCGCTTGGGTAAGATTAGGACTCGTGCTGGCGCACTCGTCCTAATCTTACCCAAGCGCAATGGACATGAGTAGTGATACCACCGCAAAAATAATCTACTTAACTTTGACTAAGAATGGTATTCGAGGGACTATTTAATGAACCAAACTACTTTTTCAAATTAGCTTTCAGTAAATCTAACAACAAACTACGCAATTTCTATAGTAACAGAACACTAATATTGACTTTTTCATTTGTTGCATGTTGCATGTTGCATTTGTTAAAAATAGTCAAGGGTAATACCACAAGCAGTGGATATATTTTTGACAAATATTTTGTCGTTTCCATGTAAATTATTGCGTTTAAATTTCACGATACAAAATCACATAAAAAATGTCACGAGCCGAAGGCGAGTGACATTTAAATGTGATTTTGTTGAGTGAAATTTGCAATAATTTCTATAGAAATGGCAAAATATTTAAAAAAATATATATCCATTTCGAGTGGTATTTGTGACGACTATTTAACAATATGAATACATAACGATTAACTTTATTGAAAAATAATCCAACAATTAATATAATTATTCATTCTCAGTTAAATTCAGCGGAATATTTCCAAAACACAGCATTTTAAAATTTTTAAATCAAGCCACACAGTTTGTTGGGGTTTAGTGTTACGTAACCTAGCCATATCACTAAGGACAGAACATCGTTGCTAAGCGATACTTCACAACAAGGCTATTTATTTTTTGAGTACGTACATTGTTTTGTGAATATTTTGCATGGTGCCCAATATTCAGTGATATACTGCTGTTATTGGTTGAAAAAAGCAAATGTCTGCAATGTGATTGGCTTATATGTTATAGTGTTGAATAGTCACTTGAATACCTTCTAGGAAGATATATCCACTGATATTTTTTTTTGATTGGTCAAGAAACGTCAGAATTCTGGATTTTCATTGGTCACTTTTTGACAGATGACAGGTGAATTGAATAGTCTAGGTTATGTTGACATTCAAATTTATGGCAAAGTGTGTTTTAATATAGTATGTAAAAAGACGCAATTCGCTCGCTAAAACTAAGAGTGCTATAAACGTCAGTGTTGACACTAGAAACTGTGCAAAAAGTTGGCTTTTGACACGATCGTAGATTTTTTTTCCAATACCTTCGTTTAATTATACAGTGCTTTCGTAAAGTAGTGGATAAATTCGTTAAACATTCAAGGAATCACTTTTGGAAAAAATGCTGGGACCCGTCGATTTTTATTTTCATTTGCGCATTTTTTTCAAATAAAATCTACATACAGGGTAACCGGCATATGAGGTATGACGTCATCGATGTTTATTTTAATGGCAACCTCCTTTTTTATTACGGAATTAGAAATAACACATTTTTTTACTTAACGCTAAGGTAATTTTTGCGTTAGGTCACATGACCACAAATTAAGAAAAAAAAATTGCAAAATACTAAATTTTATTTTAAAAAGTATGATTTTACGCTTTTATCAATGACAGAAATCAATAAAAAGCATGTCGGTCGTCTTAGTTAGTGTCAGGCAGACAACGGTGCACAATTTGTAGTTTGTACAGCCGCGGAATTAAAAATCCGGGCGAGTCTTATAGAGGATTTTTGCAATTTGCCTTTCTAGTTTAGCAATTGACAGTTAATGCAAAGTGAAATCAAAAACCTATTTATTATTGACTTCGACTAATTTCACCAGGTAACGTGATAAGTAAAGTAAGGTGTACACTGAATCATTTTAAGTGCTCGGATTTTTAATTTCGCGACTGTACATTTAATTTAGTTGTTTTTGAAATTATCACATATAATATCACAAGATCATTAATTCTTTCCGGGGAAAATTTTTTGAGTGCGTTCCAACAATGTCGTATTAATTTGCCCGAGCGAGACGCGAGAACAAATTAGGATGTCGTTGGAATGCAGGAAAAATAATTTCCGGATGTGAATTAATGCTCGAATGCAGATTCGGTAAGAACGTAACGTAACGACACAAACCCTAAAAAGAAGTAATCCATAGCTACAAAAAAATTCCAAGAAAGTTTGTTGTTGTCTTGGTTACAGCTCGTGAACTAATTTTGCTATTGGTCATTAATGAGTGTCGTACGGTTTTCATTGCAATTAAGTTTAGTATTTTGCAATTTTTAATTTTTTTTCTTAATTTTTGATCATCTGACTTATACTCAAAAATCAGGTTAACGTAAGTAAAAAGATGCTTTCTTTCAAATTCCATAATAAAAGAGGGCGTTGCTATTAAAAAAAAACATCGATGACGTCATACCTCTTACACGGGTCACCCTCTATGTATAGATTTTATTTGAAAAAATGCGCAAATCAAAATAAAAATCGACGGGTTTGAGCGTTTTTCCCCAAAGCCACTCCTTAAGTTTTTAACGAATTTATCCACTACTTTACGAAAGCACTGTATAGATAAGTTTTAAAATGTAATAAATAATTTTAAAAATGTATTCATGTTACCTGTTTGTGTACTAATTACCAAGGTACACATTTGTACTTTGTTAGTTGCTATGGATTATGGACTGTTTTATTCGCTAGTGAATAAATTAACGTTTTATCCATCCTCACTATTAAAACGTTTTTATCCACAATCACCTTATAATTGAAGTTTTATCCACACTTATGAACCGTCTAAAGTACCCCTTTATCCACTAGTGGAATAATGAAATTACTTTATTCCACTAGTGGGATAAAACCATGTCACTTACTATTGCATTGTTGGTAGCACTGTCAAGCTATGCCAAATTCGAAATTTGTAGGTTAAGTTTTGCGTCAATCTGTGTCAAATAACGAACAAATGTCAAATAACGAACAAAACTTAACCTATTAACCTCTCGAATTTGACATAGACTGACAATACACTTCAGTACTGCCGAACGTATAACATTTGATCTTTCGGTACTTTCCAAATTGTTACTATGACTTTTCATGGCAGTCAATACAAAATGTATGTTTTTGTAGATATTTATTGAGTTGTTGTATAAAACGTTGTATGGCATTCGTGTTTAGTTGCGTTTTATCCACTTAAGAAAATTAAACGCTCGAACTGCGTTCTCGCGTTTAAACATTCTTGCGTGAATAAAACGCCATCTAAAACACTTATACAATAAATATCTATTATCATGGATATTGTAATAGATAAAATCAGCTTTACAAATATTTGAAAAGTTAAAAAAAAAAAAGATTTAGGAGTGAAATATGCGAGAAATAAATTAATACAAAAATGTGTAGAGGGCTTTACCCGGAACTTCCCTCGCAAGTGGAAGTTTTGAAAGTAAACATTTTGAAAATACCAATGGATAAAGTAATTTCGTTTTTAAGGTGTCCGCACTGTATATGTTGGGTCCAAAATATGCCCTTTGTCGTCAGGGGTAAAAGCTGATCTACGTGCAAAATATTAGTTTCTGTTTTTTAACTAAGAGGAGTTATTCAAATTTCTCGCGCCAAAACCTACATCTGTGATTGGCTAAGACTGACCCAGCTTTACACAATGTTAAGTTGCATTTTCACACATGTTTGTACGCGGGTTAGCAGTTTTGTACTCTTAATTTCTTTGTGTGTAATTGCAATAAAATCTTATTGCTCCGTTCAACGAATGCTGGCGATCATGTTGGCTATAATCACTCTGTTAGCAGCCGCTCTAAATAGTGCGCTCGTCGTTTGACCAACCCATTATCTTAGGTTTTTCAGCCACGACATTCGTCTTCGACCCCGACCTCTATTTCCTTCAATTTTTTCTTGGATTTCCAGAAGTAGAGCATTATATATCTCTGGATGTCTCATTACGTGTCCGAAGTATGAAAGTTTTCTTATTTTGAGGGTGTTAGCGATTTCTTTTTGTTTCTTCATTATTTCCATGACCTCCGCATTAGTGACTCGATCCATCCAGCTTATTTTTAACATGCGTCTGTACACACACACATGTCAAACGTCTCCAGCTTTTTTAGGGTAGCTTCTGTCATGGTCCAGGATTCTATCCCATACAAAAGAATAGAGAACACATAGCAGCGGACCATTCTCAGTTTTAGTTCTATGTTTATCTCATGGCCGCACATGGCTCATTTGTATGAATGTATTTCTTGCTTGTTCAATTCTGGATCTAATCTCTTAACGAGTGGTCCTAGTCTTCATTGAGTAATTGTCCCAAGTATTTTATATTCTGGACTTTTTCTAATTTGATCAATCCAGTTCACAGTTCCGCCTGTACGATATATTGTTTACTTGTTATCATAAGTTTTGTCTTTTTTGTGTTAAGTTTCTATCTATTACAGTAATTAACCACCCGGTCAAGGAGAAACTGTAATCTTCCGATATTCTCTGCTACGAGAACCGTGTCATCTGCATAACGTATATTGTTCACTATTATTACGTTTATGTGTATTCCTTCTTTGCTGTCTTTTAGAGCTTCTTGGAATATTTTCTCTGAGTACAAGGTGAAGAACTGTGGTGATAGGATGCAGAACGTGGCGGGTTTAGTATTGAGTTCGCCTCAGTTACTTACGTACTTTCTTTAGATATCATAGTTTCAATAATTCATTTCGGTACGAGGAACTGCCCTCTTATGTATTTGTCTGCATTTATTGGAAATATCCCGTTAATTGTGCCTGATAAATGTATTTTTGAGATATCTTTTTTCAGTGTAAGTTGTGATTACCAAATGGTTGCGGAATCTTCCAACTTAAATTGACGAGTTGTTAAACAATCAAGTTGGCTCCGCCTGTATTTAGAATGACCATTTTAGTGTTTAACCCACCCCTCTTCCTGTGTATTTGAGCTGGCCCGTTGAACGGTATTGGTTACGGAATATTTTGGGTATTCACAGCTCGCTATCTTGCTTATATTGAAGTATAATCATTAGTTTATATGCGTAATGTACTATACATCATCTAAAATGATCATTTTGTATTCAGCAAGATGTCTTAAGTCTAAGACGCGACAACATTGAGGGATACTGATTAACCGAGCTACACTGAATAGTTCGAATTTTTTTTCTTTTTCTATATGCGGGATTGTTTCTTTTGATTTCTCAGTATATTGTGCTCGCGTAGATGTAAAAAACATGAAGTAGTTTTCTTGTCAAAGTGAAAATGAAAAACGACAAAATGCATAGTTACGCATGTTTTAACTTTTGATAATGTGCATAGCAACTGATAATCACATACCTTCCTGATTAATAGATGATAATCACACGCCTTCACAAACATCACGTTACCTGCTATCAGTACAATTTTCATAACAACTACATTAACTGTACTTTTAATATTTAAAATACACCATTCAAACGTTTATTGACTCGTGATATAATCTAGCCGAATGCAACTCGTGTCTTCTTGATTATCAAATCATTTCTGTTTCCACTCGATATATTTATTTAGGCAATCACGCTCGTCCTTCGGACAAACAATATATCTCGTGTAGACAGAAATTATTATTTGATAATCAAGAACCCACTAGTTGCATTATATATAACAATATTGCTATAACAAAACGTTTGTAACTTATGTTCCAAACTATGAGAGATACAAAAAAAAAATCGAAGAGACGAAGAGAATTAAATGGACCTGCTTTAAAACGAGATCTTGCAATTTTCTACAGGGTGTTGCTAATTTCTTTTTCATAAATTTATGGCGCTGATTACCCATATCTCCGCTGCTGCTTAATTTTTGGGCTTGATAATATCACATTTTAACTAGTCTTATCCAAGTGGACTGTATGCCAAATTTGGTTTATTTCTACTGCGTATGGAGGAGACTGAAAGGATAGCTAGATTGGCACAAAATAAAGTTTTTTTTTCTGATAGACATCCGACCACAACCCAATAACAAGAAAGTTAACAGCGAGTTAAAGTTAAATCATTTAATCGGCACTTAAGTTTGAAATTCCAATTGGGGATATTTGAGAGTTTATTAAATAATGTTCCGTTCAAAACATCATAAAAAATTAATTATATAAAAGTTGGGTAATTTAAAATTTGATTAGAATGCTCAAAAGTTGGTGGCATGTTGATACATAAATAGATATTGTTACCATGTATTCAGTGATCACCAAAAAGTTGACGTCAAATGAGAACATTTTTAATTAGAGTTTTTTGGAAAATGAACCCAGGCGATCAAAGGTGGTTGAAACAAGATTCCAAATGGGCCAAACAAAAGCTGTCACTTGACTTCCATTATCTGTCAAATTTTACTATTTTAAGAATTATTGCAAAAATGCATTTACTGGCCAAGATAGAGGGAACATTTTTACCAAATGAAGTTGTGTAAAATGTGATTTTCTATCTAAATACAAAATTTTGAGCCAAATTTTGAAAAAAGAAATACTAATTTTTTATAGCATGTAAACTAAATAAGGAAAATCTCATTTAAACGACTTACTGTAAAAGAATTTTTAGGATACTGCATTGGTAACTAGCGTTTACATAGTTACAAACGAGTCCGGTAGATAACATTTACCGGCCTAGACCAGTAGTAGAACTACCGGCCGGTAAATTTTATCTACCGGACTCGTATCCTAAAAAATCTTATACGATACACGACCGGTAGCATTTTTATGGCCTTGCCAAACATACAGGTCTCGCCCTACGGGCTCGACCTGTAAAGTATTAGCGCGGCCATAAAAATCTTGCTACCGGTCTAATAACGTAAATAGCTAATGTATAGAATTTTTGTCAGTGTAATTAATTCATTGAAAGGGGTAGATTCGAGTTTTTAGCAATCATTCAAATATATGTTAATTATCATTGAAAAATATTTCTCCTAAAAAGCGCCTTGCATCAAAAACGTAAAAATTATGCAAACATATTACTTGTTGGTAAATAATAGAAAATCTAAAGGAATAATTAACATTTGCTATTGTTTTTTCCAATTAAAAATATTGAAATTTTTCACCTGAAAACATTTACATTTTGAAATTAAGTCTTGGTAATGTAAAATTGTGAAAAATCTTCCAAATATTGGAAAATTGAATTTTTGCGGAAGTTAAAGAAAAAAATCTGGTGTGATACACTCACACAACTTCCTTTTACAGTGATCTTATAATTAGTCAAAAATTTCATTTTTAATTTTTAACCATTTGTTAAAAATTTTCAAAAATTACAAATTCTACAAAAACGGTACAAAATCGAGTGTTAGTTGAAGAGACAAATTTTCTCTAGAATTTTAAGGTGAATTCAAAAATGTAATAATATACCGGGTGTTTTATTTAAAATAGGAGTTAATAAAAAAAATAGAAAAAAAAAACAAAAGAAACCCATTTTAGAAGTATTCAACTGGAAAATCACCTATCTCACATCAATACACATTAAAAATGTAAGAAAAACGTAAAATTTAAAAAAAATCGTTAGAGCCGTTTTTGAAAAAATCGAAAAAAACTGAAAAATCACAAGAGTAAACACCTACTTCCGGTTATGCGATTTTCTTCAAAAGCTTGCTGTCTCATCTACATAGTACACAAAACTTATATATGAAGTTTCAATGCCATACCTCTTTTCGTTTTTGAGATATTCTGTTCACAGACACACAGACAGACAGACAGACAGACAGACCAATGAAAAAAAATATGTTTTTTGGGATCAGGGGACTCTAAAACGTGAAGATCTGTTGAAAACTCAATTTCGAATTTTTGGGGTGAATCCAATACTTCCTTTATAGTAGTAAAAGGAAGTAAAAATATTGTTTTGTGGCCTTGAGACTGTTCAGTTAACCACAACTAACACACGATAAAACCTCAGTGAAATTTTGCCTAATTTCCGAAAAGTAGCACTATTTCGATTTCCACAATTTTCAAAAACGCCATTTTCTAACTAAGTAAAAATTACATGGAATACTGATTGGGGCTATATGGGTTTTCAGACAAGCACATATTAGTGCCGTAAAAAGTTTTTAGAAAATTGAAAAATTATAATTTTTCCCAGTTGATGCAGACTTTTTGAAGTAAGTGAACTTGATTTATTCGTAAAATTTGTTTATTTTTTAAATCAATCAAAATCTAGTTAATCATAATTCCGTAACCGAAACTGGAAATCCAAAAATGTTTTGTACACATACGTAGTTTTTCACGTAGATTCGAATTTTATAACAAAAGTATATCACCCTATTTAAAATTCCAAAGTTACTCCCTACCCCTCAAAATAGAGAAGGGTGGTAATTATAAAACATACGTTTAAATATGTCCCCCATCTCCCTATTACCTCACCAAAATGTAATGAAAATATTTGAAACTATTGGTATTGGTATTGCCTTGTAACATTTAAAAAAAATCACCTAGTATATTGTATACGTACTACACGTTATCGTAAAACAAAAGATATTTTATTAACTGCTCTGAAGAAATTTTGTGTGAATGGAAAGCTTGGTACATTGAATGTTCGTAAATCGAACGCGTATACAGGATGTTTCAAAGTTGCTCAGAACAAATATAAATGCGTTATTCTGCATAAAAAAATAAGAAAAAAACTCTAGTGCTCATGTGTCCTAAAAGTATCCATTTCAAAGATATCCTTGATCAAAGAATCAAAGATGAAAATTCGTTTTTAAAACGTTTACATTTAGTAGGCTGGTGTTTTGTTCCAACACATGTTTTTTGTTTACATACAATATGTGGGCGTCGTTCCATAGGTAAAAGAAAAAAAATGATAAGTATGCGTTCCAAAATAAATTATTGCAATTTCTTTTTAGTAATTAATTGTTCCAAGTAATCTATTTTATCTGAGTCACTCATAATAATTCTGACAGTTGTAGGTAAAACATACAGACATACAAAACAGCAGCCTACTAAATCTTAAAGGTTTTGAAAATGAATTGCTATCTTTAATTATTTGATCAAGGATATCTTTGAAATGAATGATTATATGACATATGTGCATTAGACTTTTTCTCTTATTTTTTTGCAGAATAACGCCCTTATATTTGTTCTGTGCAATATTGAAACACCCTGTATATAGAATGTATAAAAACTTCTGTTGTGCGGCAACTGAAAAAGCTAAATTGTAGTTTAAATTGTCAATTATAACTGTTTGCGTAATAATTCGTTAGACCGATGAAGCGTCAAATGTTTAATAAAAACGTTTAGTCCTTGGCGTATAGAGTATATAGAATGAGTTACGATATTTTACCAATACCTTTAGTCACTAGTATTGCTGGAGGTAGTCAAAATTACTAGAGGTCAGAAGTATAATTGAAATCTACATTCTCGAATTAAAAATGTTGAAAAATCTCCGGGATTTGTAGTGACGAAAACAAAATCAGATAAAGCTTATCTTCTAAGGAGAAAATAATGAGGGTTAGTTAGTAAATATATAATATATCTAGATAAAAAATAACTAGTTCAACAGAAATTTCAGCAATTTCCGGGAAATACAGTAAACGTTTAAAGCTCGTTAGATATAATAATGATGTCCTGCACAGTTTTAATGATTTGCAAAGAACAAATATGGTTGAAAATATTGCTACATTGATTAATCTTTTATGTCTCGTTAATATGCGTGACTTGCTAACAACTGGGTTCGAGAATGCAACATTTAGGACAAAGGAATTTCGATACTTCAATTGCTGGTGTCGAAAAGTCCTTGAACTTTTATGTTGTCATTTTATTTTTATTAATTTTTTACTCTTATGATTTATATTGTATGTGAAGTGCAATGTCGTAAATAAATGATGAAATAGATATATACATCTAGTATTATACTAAATAATTTGTTATGCAGTATTTATTTTTTAATTGAAATATATAAGATGCTACGTCTGAAAATGCGTATTAATGTGGAAATAGCTAAACGTGAGTTCACTTCGGTTTGGATTTTTTAAACTGTAGTTATCAAGTATAATTTTTTGCATGGTGAGCACAAAAGTCGTCCATTTTAAAGGAAAAATCGTGAAGAAGTTATCACCCTTTTTAAGGAAAAATCGTTAAAAAAAGTACACTTTTTTTTAACTATTTTATTGAAATGAATTGTCAATTTCACAGTTCTAAATTCCTTTTCGACTAAATTTCGAGATACAGGAGATCACTATGCAAAAAACACGCTTAGAATCGATAACCTCATTTTACCTTGCGGTGTAGAGGCCGGTGCTGTATCCGCTTGCATCTGGCGGTACAATGCTCAACTTGCCCTGGATTCGGGATACAAAGTTGGATGGCACCTTTTGTGCACAAATATCTATTAAAATAATTATGAAAACGAAGTAGGTGCATGGTTTCATTCATTAAAAATAAACATAGAACATGTTTTCAACGTGGTTTTTACGATCTTGTAAAATATACGCGAATAAATGATGGGTTGTGAAAGTTGTAAGAAATTTATAGAATATCGCATTGGCAACTGTTTTTTGTATTAGCAAGTATGCATTGCATAGGGTGGGTGCATTTTTAAAAATTGTGTGGATGGTTTGGTTGTGCTGGAATATGTTATTTCAAAGAATCTGCTGTTAACAGTGTTGTGAAGTGTATCCATTAGTTAAAGAAAGTTTATGTAATGATATAGCGAAAGTATTAATACGTAATAAATTATCAGTGTTACATGTCTTGTAAACAGCTAAACAACACTCTTATCAGTTACCTTCTTCATATGGTATTCGTTTTAAAACCGTTAATGCCAATAAATTGAGGTGAACTTGGGTAGATCGATATAATTTATGCAATCTTTGACTGAAAAACTGTTTGCTACTCTCAACTATTGAAACTATAAACTTTGAGATTTTTTTTGCAAACTACATGTTAAACATATTTCTATTAATAGGAAAATTTAAAATTGCTGTATAACTTCACTATAATCTTGTGTTTGCAAGTGGAATATGGGCATATATGTGTGCTATCAAAATAATGTGTAGATAAAAATTCTAACGATGTCAACCTAGAACATATTTAAAAAACATCATAACCTTGAAATAATTTCTCATTGCATTGAAATACAAACAGTTATGCGTTTGTAAACGAAAATATTTTTATCGGGATATTAGACTGCATTCTATCATACAGCCAGTATAATGAAAAATTCTAGGAAACTTTGGTTGTGAACTTTATAGTATCAAAATTCACATGTTTGCATTATTGCAAAGACATGACGGGTGATCAAATAAATTTCAATTCTAGTATGCTGTAGCGCCATGATGATTATATGGAGCCACAGTACACTTAAGCTGATATTAATTTGATCACCCGATATACACATAACGTTTTGTAATATTAACGTATTATCTTCCTGTGACGTACATTTCCGGCCATCGTTTTAACAAATCATGTTTTTTAATCACGGAAGGCATCTGCTAGCCTTGTTTGATTTTTCGGAATGAAACCGTTTTAAAGAAAAATCATATCTGATGGTCTGATAAGACTTGCATGTACTTGGCTAAATGGCGTGACGAAAATGTCTCGTTTGGAATATTGAAATTGTCTTGTTTTCACATGATATCATCACTGTTTTGTTAATAAGTGAGGAAGTAGGAAGGTCGACATAAAATTATGATTTTGTAGTTAAGAGAGTTTTGAGTAAGTCGCGTTTCTTGTATGGATGATTCCTATTATGCAATAAAATCAAACAGGTTGTTTAAAAATTTGCAGTAATATATCTTCATAGACTTTAACATCACGGTTTCTCGATTTTTGCGAAGCGAATTTTTTTTTGCGTACAATATTGTCGCCAAGACGTTTACTCTACATATTTGGAATATTATAAGTTTATATCAGCAGTATTAAATACATACTTTTGGTAATTGTAATTGTTCGGTATTTCAGCAATTGAAAATAAGACATACAAATATATACGATTTCAAAAATACGCCTAGCGAACGGGCACGTGGTTGATATTATTATCATTTGACCCATTTTTGTGCTGTGATGTTAGTCTGACCTTTGATAAACAAATATGTATTTCTAAATTTTGCGCAGTTGAACGATTACATTTTTTGATTGTAGATGCATTATCTGGTACTTTTATATGGAGCACAGATTGAGAACTGTGCAGGGTAGAATTTTCATGTAAATCAAAAAAAGACTAATATGCGACTGCAATAAAATTTGCAAAAAATCTTTGAAAATTACATTTTTACGATGTTAATATTTACGATCTCATTTTTTCAAAAATTTGGGAAAACATTCAAGAATTTTAACTTTAAAGAAACTATACAACGACATTGTATAATTGCAAAAAAGTATATTTGTAAATTTTGATAGTAAAAGAAAACTAAACGTTGAGATAACTTAACTCGAATGTTGGTTGTTGTTTTAAGAAATCAGGTGGTCGTGATATTTCTATAAAAACTGTTTAATGTAAATTAATATAAGAACAAAGAGTATAATGGCATTCAGAATTGATGCGGAGTTCTTCTGTTGGCAGGAGTGTACATATTTTCCTTGAAATTAATACGGATTTGTTTTTATGTTGTACAAGTACGTAGTTTTCTGCTTGTAATAAAGTAACCTTGATATGATTCTGATAAGTACTTGTTCTGTATAGTCACAACCGGAATACATATCAGCCCAATATTGTTTACATAATTTAGAAGAAATATTCGTGAAAAGGACAATGAAATAGTTTCATTCCAAACTGTCTTCATCACAAGTCACCTATTTTTAGAAATTAATTTTTACTACTCGAATCACTATTCTGTGCCATTGTAAGCTTGGTAATAGTGTAAGATGGAATTTGATTAAGTAAACATTAACAGAAATCGTTAACGTTTTTGAAACATTTAAAAATACATTTAAAAAAATGTTAGTTTCTAAAAATTCTAATGTAACTAATGCGATGGCGATTGATAGGTTACATAAATCTTTCCGAGTTAACAGCAACAATAGTTAACTTTTGGGTTTTATAAGTGTCATATTAAATTCTGAATTATTTAAATCGAATATGTTACGTTGATTTGCATAATATATAATGCATCTCTTGGCGGATTTCTATTATATAGCTGAAACGGCATTGTTTCATTTAAAACATAAAGGTTAACTCCAGATATAATAGATGAAGAATTTTTACAGCCTTTTAGAAAATAGTATTTTAAATATCCGAAATCAAATAGATGCTTGTACATCCTGTAATATTAGTAACATGTTCCACCACTAATTATATGTTATAAACTTGGAACGTTAGTCAATCATTACAAAATATTTAAAGTGCCCATAAATTGTAAAGATTCAAAAATTACTAATTAATTTGACCTTTTTGTAACCGCGCACAAATAAACATCATTTATATTGTATTTATAAAACTTTTGTTAGCCGGTGAATACAATGGCTATTACTCAAATTGATTTTTTTGAAATGGAAGTGTTGTTGTAATTGGAAGCACATCAACGTTGGAAAATCCGTTTACAGATACGTTAGTTATGCAATTATCCACACTTCTTATTAAAAGCTTTTGTACTCGTATAAGGCATTATGCATCTGTGTATGTGATTTTTTTGTAAATACATGTTATATTTATTGGAGTAGAACATATGTGATTACGTGATTACAGAAAGTGCTAACCTAACACATGTATCTTTTTATATCTCTTGTGGATTACATTTGTATTTAACCATTTACAAGAATGTTTAAACAGAACCAACATTATGTAATGTTGACGAAGAACCTAAACGTGTAAAATTCAAAGGTACTGACTGGACTTGGATATAATATACGAAACGTCTACAATGATAAAATCGGATATTTTATAAATACAGTACATATATGTACCCCTCTCTCAGATCCAACGTTTTGTCAGACGTATGCTATCTATCTCCCTTGTTTCAAAATTTTCTGTAACTTGTGAATCACCAGAGCTACGTTTCGCTTCGCTAATTACACGATTTAATTAAATTAAATATAATTTAATTTAACTTTACTTTTTCGTAGTTTTTTTGAAAATAAAAACCGGCCTACGATCTAAGTCTAAAAATTAGCAAAATTTTAAGCTATCCTAGAATTCAATCGGTCCAGTATCTTCGGAGGAGATAGCGAACAAAGATACATACATACGTATATACATACAAAGAAAGATATCACCGATTTTATGGTATAAATGTATTATAAGCTTATTATTATTCACCTTTGTTTAGCATTTTATAGTTCTTTAAATAAAAATCTCATTCATATATATTAAAAAATCTGGTGTGATACACTCACACAACTTCCTTTTACAGTGATCTTATAATTAGTCAAAAATTTCATTTTTAATTTTTAAAAATTTGTCAAAAATTTTCAAAAATTACAAATTCTACAAAAACGGTACAAAATAGAGCGTTAGTTGAAGAGACAAATTTTCTCTAGAATTTTAAGGTGAATTCGAAAATGTAATATACCGGGTGTTTTATTTAAAATAGGAGTTAATAAAAAAAATAGAAAAAAAAACAAAAGAAACCCAGTTTAGAAGTATTCAACTGGAAAATCACATATCTCACATCAATACACATTAAAAATTTAATCAAAATATAAAGTTTAAAAAAAATCGTTAGAGCCGTTTTTGAAAAAATCGAAAAAACCCGAAAAATCACAAGAGTAAACAGCCACTTCCGGTTATGCGATTTTCTTCAAAAGCTTGCTGTCTCATCTACATAGTACACAAAACTTATATATGAAGTTTCAACGCCATACCTCTTGTCGTTTTTGAGATATTCTGTTCACAGACAGACACACACACAGACACACACACACACAGACAGACCAATGAAAAAAAATATGTTTTTTGGGATCAGGGGACTCTGAAACGTGAAGATCTGTTGAAAACTCAATTTCGAATTTTTGGGGTGAATCCAATACTTCCTTTATCGTAAAAGGAAGTAAAAATGGAGGATTGGCGCTTTGCATATCTGAAATTGTTTATTAATTTTATTAATAGCAAATATTGAATTAGAAGTTAAAATTAAGACGAAAGGCAGTGAATTGCTGTTTTAAAGGGAATGTCAGGGACACTCAAACAAAAATATGTGTGTTCTTTTAAAACCTCCGAATTATTACTAAAAAGAAATATGTTAAGAAACGCTTATATGATTATGTGATACTTAATCGGATCTTCATAGTTACGTAATGAAAGCATTTGTGTTTTTATATATAAGTTAGTATATTAACAGTAAATAATCGACCGAGCAAGGCAACTAGAGCACATTGTTGGAATTTCCGTTCCTTTCACAATAGGTTTAACCTTCACCAAATAAATATTTGTCATATAGTTCCATCCAAATAACTTGGACACCTGATAATTCTAACCATTTTTATATCGGCTGACGCTTCCGATTTCCTTGTAGTAATTGCACAGCGCAATGAGCAAAAATGGTACTTTCATGTTTCCACTTAACGACTATTTTAAAATTAAAGTTTTCCAGATGAAAGGATCGTCTAACTATAGTTAGTTTAAATTTTTGGATAAAATTTTCATATTCTTTTTGTGTAACTATTAAACGATAAAAATTAAAATGTAGTTGACATTTTTTAAGGTCTTAATTGCATAGTAAACGGGAATAACAAACTAGTCAGTCGATTATCTTTCAATAACTTGTAACTTTTACCGAAAAATGAGGTTAGTTGTTGCATAACTTAATTTCATAATAAAATTGCATTCATTAAAACTCTTCAGTGTACTCCTTATTTAGGTGTTCAATATGCTAGTTTAATGTTTAGGATGTGGACACACAGAACAAAATAATCTTCAGTGGCTTTACGTTTTAAAGCATTGTAAAGAAGCGGGTATGTAGGAGTTGTGATTATTAGTGTGGAGCCCAGGCACGAACATGTGCAAGGAAGTCCTTTATTCATTTAATGTTTCATTAATGAACATGCTCTTTAGAGTGAAAGTAATTTTGAAATGATTATTTACTCGGTTGATTTAAAACTATTCTTTTTTGCTATTGTTGATTGAATAATGTTGAAAATTGCAGCAATCAAAGTAGCTAAAAATTGGGATGTTTATGCATATAAATGATTGCAAAGTGTACCTGATAATTATTGCATGGTCGAACGAAATTGAACTAAAGGTATTTAAATGATGTATTTATTATTGCTAAAAGATCAATTTTATAAGGGCATTGTATTATTACAGTTGACGCAAGTTCATTGTATGTTTTTATTGTAGTATTATAAATGTACCAATTTGTGTTACAATTGAGAATTGTGAAAACGTAACCTTTAAAAATTCTATTTGTGTTGCTTATGCGATGGGTTCACGGTACTGTATATAAAAATCAACGCAAAGTATCCTCAACTTCCGTCTTTAGTGATAAGAATCAATGAAATGCTTCTTTTCATTGTAATACACGTGCTGTTAAATGTAAATCAAAGTATGATAATGAAGTTTTAAATTACTTTTTTTTAAATTAACCTTGTATAAGCATTCGCATATATTGATAAATAAACAATACCATCAGATTGAGATAACTGTCTGTAATGTAGATGTCAAATATCACGACATTATAATGTATTAATGTAAACATACTGACATGCATACCACTCGTGGTAAATACTATAAAAAGCATTCCCCACATGGAGATACTCGTGATAACATATGTACTTTAAATGAATGTTATCACACAACATTGGTTGCATAAGGTCAAACCGCTATTTTGCGGAAACGTCCTTTAAAGATTAACTTAAAGGAATATCTACTTTCTTTGATTAACACAATGTTTATTGTGAATTGGATATATTTGATATTATAATTGATGTATGGGTACTACCTGATTGTTTTGATAAATAATCCTCCATTGACCTGTAGAAGGCATTGTTAAATTTAAACTGGACAGGTAGCTTTCGTTAATCGAACACAGTTCCATTACAGAATAATAAATATGAACATAAAAGAGATAATAGCAAAGATCATGTATACTTTTGATTTAATTGTTTTTAAACCAAGACATTTTGTTAGTAATAAAGGGCAAAATGAAATTTGTTAATGCAGTAGCGTAGATTTGTGGATAAAGTAGTGTTATCTAAAATGTTAACTGCAGTGGCGGAACAAGTTGGTAAATGTTAAAAGTGGAAAACGGAACCCTCAATGTTAAAATTGTTTTAACATTGCTGTCCGCTGGGTTTGGGGGGGAGGGGGGGTACACTTTAGGAATGTATAACTAGAGAAAAAATACAAACAGTATATATGTATTAAAATAAAACGACAGTACATATATTATCAAAATTAATAATACCAAAAATAAATACATAAACATAGATAATAATGTAAACAAATTCTAAAACTACTTACAAAAACGCATTTCTATTTATTTCACTAGTAGCGTGAAATATAATAAAAAATTAAAAATATCATAAAAAAATAGAAAAAAATAACAGTATATGATCAAAATGAGACATAAACGAATAAATAACTAAATATAGGTTAGAAAGTAGAAATAATTTACAAAAATGAAACTAATAAAGTAATAATAAATATAAAAATAATATTAAAAGCAAACCTCTACTGTTTTAAAAGCTGCTAGTGTATCAATGACATGGACCATTTTAAGTTTTTGAGCATTTTATATTGATAAATAATTTTAAATTGTAAGAATGTCCTATCCTTTGAGGCAATCGTTACTGGAAAACCAAAAATTAAATTAGTGCTTTTGTTACTTCTTCAAAAGAAGTAGACAAAATGTCATAATCTTTCATTAATAAATTTAATGCTGAAGAGATTCCTTTATTTCTTTCTGCTGATCTTTAAATGTGAATGTTAATATCTTATTACTTCAATCACAATTTTTTCTAACAAATGTTTTTGTAATGACGGACTCACTCTTTAGTTGCCTTTACGATGTATTTTTCAGAATAGGACAACAAAATTTTTTGATCTATTGCTTTGAACATATTACTTATTTTATTTAGTCTCGAAAACCGCTACTTATGTTATTAAATGACTAGAGCGCAGACTTCTATGCACAAAAAACTAGAAAATAACGCTTTAAAATGGTTAAAAATATAGATAAATCAGCATAAAATAGGCACTAAAATCTTAAAATAAGCATTAAAAAATTTCAATAAAAATTACAAAGCTTTATATAACATTTTAAAGAAAAACGATAACAGTAAAACTCGTATTGTGATTCATTTCTGTAGCAGCTAATAACCATGTTTTTCTAGATTATCAATTAAAAAATTTCTACATTGATCACTTAATATGTTTTAAAATTCCGAAAAGCTGTCTATCAAATCTACGCTCGTAATTGATGCGTACTTTAATTTTGTGATAAATGATGCTTCAATCTGTAAATCTTCGGTCATGTCTTTTCCAAAATGTGTAGCCTTCATTCTGTGATAACCCCTTTAGTTATGTCTTCATTATAATTTTTCCTCTGCTTCTCTGCACATTTGATGCCGCTGTTTAGAAATTATCTAGTTCAATATTCTCCACCGAAGTAAGCTCTTTGTGTTCAAGGTTTCGTATAGATTCCGTTATAAATTTATAGTTCGCTTTAAGAAATGCAAAATTTTGCGGAACTTAATTATTTTTCAAGACTTTAACATTCTTTAAGCAATTGGGATATCGACAAAGGGAGATCAAGTACAATGACTTCAAAAGCATTGAAATGTTCGACATAGTGCAGTGCTGCATCTAGCCATGTTTCACATCTAGTTATTATTTTTTTTATTTGATGCCCAGGACAGTAATATGGGTACTTGTAAAAAGGGGTGTAGGGCGACGATAATGTTTGTCTCGAAATCCGTACCGTATTTATCACACCTGCCTGGCACTCGGATTATAATGAAACCTACAATAAATAATTACGTAACCAGGCAATTGAAAAGAAAATATTAGGACATGGGTGGTTTTTGAACGTATATTACAATAGTAATTTACGTTACAAGTATAGAAAGTGGAGCTTTTCAGTACGAGTGAGATGTTTCCGGAAGAGGCCGTTAGGCCGAGTCCGGAATTTCGAGAAGAGTATGGAAAAGTCACTTTCATACGAGTTTCGTATAATATTTTTTCGTAAACTAGCATACCAAACGAAATAATAAATTTATCCTCTCATCTGATTTGCTGTGAAATTTATTAATTAGAAAGGTACACTTTGCGGTATTTGTACGGCAAAGTAAAATTCGTACGGCAAAGTACTACTACAGTTTCTACTCTGTAATAATTTGGAGACCCCATCTAAAGAGTTTAATTTTTCGGACGCCATTGCCATCAGAATTACAGTTTTGGCATCATTATTTTAAATAGCACTCGTAATATCTGGGAAAAAATGTAAATGAGAGAAAATAAGGCGTCATGTCTAGAAGACCATCTAGTTATCTAGTAGTACATAATTTCTTAAAGTATGCTTTTTAGCTTCGATTTCAGATATAAGTCATACTACGACTATATATCAAAGACAATTTTAAATAGTCGCAAGGCCGAAAAGTTAGCATAATCCGTTGTTTCCGATATATCGGTGTAGAAACGGAATACATTTCAAATAATTAAATGTTTTTATAGAAATTGTGTTCACCACCAACACCAAGAGGAAAGGTAATTATTTATTTTGGCCGTGGGTGGGCCTCTAAACGACGTGGGGCTCGTGTTCAGCTGTTCAGTGAACACCTTGAACACCCTACTGTTACGCCACTGGTTAACTGGCAGTATTACAAATAGTTGTTTGTGAATAATTATTCTTAACAAAATACCTTGCAAAATACAGAATGACGTTAGCAAAATTATCTTACTACAAGATTTTCTTTAGTAGTGGTTGAGAAATAATCTGTCATTTCTCAATCTGCGAGGTATTGTGCTAAAAGAACTTACCCAATGAGCGTTACAAATTAACGTTAACATATGAAAAAACATAATTTTATCAAGATACCAACACATAATAACAATAGCAACGACATGTAAATAATTGCCATCTAAAAATTGTCCTGACAATTTAAATGGTGTTATTGTCAACCAATGGCATTCTTCAATTTAAAAATAAACTACCAATCGAACGATTATTTTAGTGACAATAATTCGAGGAGCTTTATTTCAGCGACAATAATTCTAGGAGCTTTATTTCAGCGACAATTTTTTCTGTAACAATTATTGTCAAGACGAATAGGACTCTAGGTCGAAATATTGCAGACAATTTTTGCTCTTCAGATTGTCTCGTTTCTGTTGCTTTAGAAAATAACGACTCGTGCAAGCACTCGTCGTTATTTTCGTCGCCGCAGAAACTCGTATCTGAATCGCAAAAATTATTGTCGGCAATATTTTGACCTCTCGTCCTATTATTACTGACAATTTTTCACGGAATGAAATTACCGGGATAAGTTTTGAAATCGGAATTTCATTGGTAAAATTTAAACAAGTAAAGGATTTCTACTTAGTAGATGAGATTTTATGAGGTAAATTATGATTGTTGCGATTGTTTGTTTGCTATGCATACTACAAATAATGCAAATAAAGCGAACTTACAGAGAGTCGACGCTTTTTATATATTTTGAAATTGCTTCTGAAATAATTAACAAGCGTTAATAAGCGACGCATGCGTAGTCTAACATTAAAAAATATTGTATAAATAATTCGAACTGCTATTTAGTGTGGATGAGAAAATACATCTTCCATGCCGCATTTTGTTACTATACAACATGTTTTGTATCCAATTAACGTGAACATTAATGAATTAAATTAATTAAAAGAATAGCATCAATGCATTAATATTATACAACTTCTGCGCAAAATTTTAATGATGCTTTTCAGGAAGGAGTTGCACGTTTGCTGTCTGTTATTGTCATTAGCATTGACATTAAAAAGATTGTCGGTCAAGTTTAATATTACCAACGATCTCTTCGTTTTTGTCTGCGGCATAGAAAAACTCAAGTAGCCACTTTCCCTATCATTAGAAACGCGCCCAGGTTGCAATTTAAAAAGTAGAAATTATAGTAATTAGCAATAGCAGTAAGTACGTGAAATAACATTGTAGAATTTCGGAAATAAGTATAGCAGTTTTAGCTTCTTTAATTTTTTTCTTGGCTAAGCGTAAAACAATAAAAAATTGTAGCTACTTTAGTAATTAAACGCCAGGATTCAAAAGTATTGCGAAATGGTAAGGGTAGTAAGGATGTTGGTTAAATAGAAGGTAACTAGTAATTAGATTGTAAATATAGAATCTATTTCATTTTTAGACGTCATGTCTTTAATTGATTATAACAACATTGTACAGTATAATAATATAGCCCCTATACGTCCACTCTGGTATCCTTTTTATAGATCATAGATACAAGAGGCAATAGTTTCACTAGTAATATGTAGTTATCCAGGACTGCATAAAAATACAAAAACAAAACTATCAAATTAACAGTATTCTTGCTAAAATCGATTTTAGCATTTTCTTTATGTTCTGCGGGATTGACAATAGACCTTTGTTGGCAAAATTTCACTCTTATCCGTGTATTTATTTATTTGTTTTACAAAATTGTAAAAAAATTTGTTTTTTTGACGAGTGGTGTTTAAAAATGGTTAACATAGTAGGAAATATTAAATATAGAGATCGGTTCGAATTTTCAAGTGATCACAAAATTGCTATGCAACACATGAATGAATTGAATGTTAATAACTGCAACTTCTATAAAACACACTAGAAGTAAAGAAATAGAAGTTAATTTTTAGCATTAGAAATTATTTAAATGTGGGTGCATGGTTGATGTTATTTCAAAACATGTTTTACGGCAGACCTTTGTGCTTACGTAGTTGCCAACCCTGTTTGTGTATCTACAATGAAGTAGTCAGTAGTGTTTATAATTATGAAATCGGAAAGTGGAGTCAAGTTTTATCATAGCAATTATTAGAACATTTTTTCCATAAATATTTGTACATAGTACCAAATTTTTTATCCATTTTATTTTATGAAAAGAATTTATACGTACACTTGATGTACGACCGGAAGGAATGAGTCACTTTATACTCTATTTTTGAGGGCGTAAAGTGGCCCAAAAAGTACTTTATTTTCTACTAACCTATTATCGGTTGTTTATATCTGTGATACGAGATATGTAAAGTAGTCCATAACACCATAGAGCGTAAAGTATAATGATTACGCCCGCTCACTATGCCCTAGGGCGTTATGGACTTCCTTTCAAGCTTTTCAACTTGTTTCAACTTATTTACGTATTCAAAATGGAAAATAAAACGTTGCATGCACCACGGGCATTACTTGATGTTTATACTCCTCGGATGACATATAAACCCTCGGGCCAAGGGCGCGGGCGCTCGGGCTTGTAAACTCGATGGGGCATAAAGATTTTCATAATGCTTTTTGTACTTAAATAACGCTACAGCCATAATAGTACATTGTGTATTGTGAGCGGAAAGAAGTACTTTCGTGCTCGCACACGTAAATTGCCGCGCGGGCTGCAAGCGTGCGCTACAAACGTGTAAGAGCACAAAAAGTATCTTTACGCTCGAAGCACACATACTAGTTTTTCTCTGAGAGCTCAAGGTAGTATAATAATTATTTATGTACCAAGGGCGTAAGAAGTTTTGTGATCAGCGGCTTGAAAATTATAACCGTTTTTTTACCCGCACTATAGTAGGTACTAGGTAATTTTTGCCAAAAATGCTAAGCTTACAAATGAAACTACTACAGTTGGTTCATTTTCTATATGATTCAAAGTAGGCAGGGATCATTCTAAATTTCTTTGAGCAGCGCAAGCTGCAAGTGCGCGTTACAAACGTGTAAGAGCCCAAAAGTTTCTTTATTTCATTTTGGAACCATAATCTTGTTTATTGGCCCTCGATGGAGGGCGTAAAATGGCTTTTATAGCCCTAGGGCCTATAAAGTTGTTAAGCAGTTTAACAAGCTCCAACAATGTAGTATAGCAACACCAACAATCTGCATAGAAACCATAGCACACCAGAAATGCACAGCGCTAGCACAACGACGACGCAGTAGTCTGTAGCCAAAATACTGAATCCTCCAATTTTGTCCATTTTGAGGACTAAAATGAAATAAAACGTTGTATGTACCACGTGCCTAATCACGATTATAGCTCTCGGGAAATTTAAAGCTCTCCGCTTCGCGTCGAGCTTTAAACATTCCCTCGTGCTATAATCTATTGATTACGCCCTTAATACATAAATAACTATTACGCTCGAAATACACCTACTATTTTTTCTACGACAGCTCAAGGAAGAATAAAATTATAATTTAATACACGGCATAATCAACTGCACCGTCATTTATAATAGCTTTTTTATCTAGTGGCAATGCTTCCATATTCGAAGGAAGTATTGTAATCGCGAAAAAAACACCTTCCGAGATTTCTTCAGATCTTCACGTTTCAGGTTCCCTAGATGACGAAAAACAGGTTTTTTCAATTCCGTATGTTTGTCTGTTACCGCTATAACTCACAAATATTGTAGGAAGATGATATTTTGCATGCGGTTCATATGCCTTTCTGGCATGAAACAAAAAAAAATTCAGTAAAATATATGCAGGGTGAGCACCTTTAAAAAAAATAAAATTCTGTCAATTTTTGCTTTAACTCGAGAACTGTTACTTAAATCAAAGTAATATTTTGCACATAGCTCATGTTTTTACCCTTGACGAAAAGGGCATATTTTGGAGCCAAAATATACCGAGTGAGCATCTTAAAAAAATTTTTGTTTATTTTTGCTTTAACTGATAAATAGATAAAAGTAATAATTTGCAAATAGCTCAGACTTTACCCTTGAAGAAAATGGAACCCAGCCAATACAGAGTAAATGTTGTAAAAGAGACAAAAAGGGTCAATGCTAAATGCGTTCTATTTAAGGCAGCCGCATCGCAGAGATGCGATGGGTCCTGCGTGGTCGCATGCGTCAAATAGGTGTGCTATTGCCAAACATTGAAGTCGCATTCTTTGGCGCTGAAGTTTTTTTAAATTCGAAAATTAATGTAATTTGCGTTACCAAGTGTTTTCTTTTATTGTTTCAATATTATTAGGAACGTTATGATATTTTTACTCCTAGTTTCCTTTTATTCTTAAAATTGTTTAGTGTCACAACGTCCACTTGCGAGGAAAGTTCTGAGTAAAGCTCTTTACAGAATTTTTTAATGAAACCAACATATCAGAAAATGGAACTTCAGAAACAAAAATCTTTCTCTTATAACTGGGCTTTTATAAAATGTTTATAGCTATACCTTTAAAATTTACTAATAATAATAATAATAAATGCCTTTATTAATATATGTACATGAAAAAAATCAAAATATATGTACAATATTTTAGGCAAAGTTCAGTTCACAGTAGAATTACTGTGACCTGCTCTTCCACTTAACCCAATTCGAAAAAATTCGCATTTTAAAAACAAAATATCAATGCAAGTAATGAACAAATAAACATAGACGAGACTGAACCACCGCACCCAAACTAAAACTGAAAATGTGACTGACAAACGCAGTGTATAATATAAAGGAAACGATTGACTGTAATCTAAGAATTCTGCTTAGCTATCAAGTAACGCTTGAGCCGATCGCCGAAGCGCGGTAATAGCAACATTCTAAACTCTAAGGGCAATTGATTATAATATTTTGCTATACAATATGAATATTACAATAATGACCAAAGCAGTCAGTGTCTAAGGTACCTGGTACTCTGCATGCCTAGACCTTGTCCATTAACAAACAAACAAACAAACAATAATGATGCACACCAACCTATTTATTTTCTATTAACTGATATTCTTTTTCTTTTCAGTTTGATACTGGCATTCAACGCTTCGGTGCTATGAAAATCAATACGTACGAGCATTTCAGACCCACTGGGAAAAATATCCGTCTAGGCCTTATAGCAATGGTAATTCCGATGTTTACATATGCTTACTTTGTTAAACGAGAACGGGATATCAAGGAACATCAGTTCCGTACAGGACAGGTAGCATATAAAGATCGTCTATTCAAATTCATTTAAATGATAAACGTTTATAAATTTGTACGAATTTTCATATTTATGCTGCAGATATATAGTATAAACATTACTCTGTGTAAACAGAAAATTTGTAAGATTTATAACAACACATATTAGTAGACTTTGTAATATATTTAATTGTAAATTGTTTGGAATAAACATTAAATGTTCTACTAGGCAATATTTTTTTATTACCTTTTTATTTGTATGTGTTCTACATTTATTATTTTAAAAAGTTTATTCTTTACTGTTTTTCAGTATTGGCATAAACTACCATTTTAGTTATACAGCATTTGTATTGGGAATACTATATGTTCGAATATTTTTATTCACTAGAGCAGGCATGTTAAATATGCGTCCTGCATATTTACCCTTTTCATATTGTATAAGTTCAATAAATTATTTTAGTTAGTTTAATTTTTATTGGTATTTCAAATTGTTCAACTTTAAAAGTGACACTTTTTATTATAACAAAGAAGCTGCTTGCATTAAGCAAGTCTTCGGTTCGAATCCCGCAGGGGTCGGAATTTTTCTGCAACCTTGACGATTGAAATTTGACTCTGTGACACCATTCACAGTTGAGCGCCAAATTAACTGTGCTCTACTCAGAACCACAGACCGGCAAGAGGCAGAAAGCGATTTACAACGGCTCGTGATGACCACTTTATTGTGTCAACAACATTAAGAAATCGTCGCCTTAATGTGGTTCAAGTGCAACAACAGCTCTGTGAAATACGAGGACTGGCTATTGTCAGCGGACATTGAGACGAAGACTGCAGGAAAGTGACCTGACCCCTAAAACTCCTGCGATTTGCCCAAACCTTACAGCAGCTCATCGTCAAGCACGCCTGCGTTATGCACGGGATCATCTGAATTGGACAGTGGGACAGTGGGGGTCTGTTCTGTTCTCAGATGAGACCTGGATATGCCTCTATGGTAGCAACCGAACATTTTAATAAATTTTAATTTATATTAAAGCATATTAAATTGTCTTTCAGTTTTTTTTTTGATCTGATGAATAATACCTAAAACAAATATAGTTACAGTCAAAAGTTTACAGTGGTCTCATTAACCTTTTTACTTGCCTCGCCTGAAAGACGAAGGAAGTATTGTAATCGCGAAAAAATCACCTCCCGAAATTTCTTCAGATCTCCACGTTTCAGGGTCTCTAGATAACGAAGAACTGGTTTTCTCAATCCCGTCTGTCTGTCTGTCGGTCTGTTGCCACTATAACTCAAAAACAATTTGTTGGGGGACAATATTTTGCATGCATGAAATCGAGAAAATTTCTGACAAATATATACAGGGTGAGCACCTTAAAAAAATTAAATTTTGTTTATTTTTGGTTTAACTGGGAAATAGATAAAAGTAATAATTTGCACCTAGCTCAGGCTTTACCCTTGGCAAAAATGGGACCCAACAGATACAGGATAAATTTTGTGAATGAGAGAAAAAGGGTAAAAAATGTGTTCTATTTAAGCCAGCCACAATGCAATGCTGCGAGAGGCGCTCCGTAGGTTTGAGGGATATTGCCAAACATTTAAACCGCATTCATAGATGCAGCGTTTTAAATCTTGCCGGCAATGTATTTTTTTATTTGAAAATTGTTGTAATTTGCATTGCCAAGTGATTCCTTATATTGTTTTAGTATTATTAGGAACATGAAAATATTTTTACACCTAGTTTCCTTTGATTATTGAAATTATTTAGAGTTTCAACGTTCACTTGCAAGGGAAGTTCTGAGTAAAGCCCTTTTTTTCATTCCAATTGTTTGAAGAGATCATTGGGAAAATCAAATAGAGCATAACCAGTCTCCGAAGAATTGCAACAATTATTCAAGATACATGTAGAGACATTTTGATTGAAGAGATTGTGAGAAATGCAAAATGCTTTGTATGTAAGGAATTACTATTTGTCAGAGTGATAACTTGCAATGTGATGACGTTAAACAAAAAAATGTTGACTTAATTTAAGCACATACTGGTGGGCAGTGAGCAGTGAGTTTTCTTATTTCAAGTACTGAATATGGAAGGTTTCTAGATCTGACCCAATGCTTCATTCTTGTTACTCCTGGATGGCAAAGTGCTTGATGAAGATCATAAAGGGTGTTTCCGCTGCTGGAACCGCAAACTGTTGAAAAAGTGTCCGCAAATATGTTTTCTGTTCCAGGACGGTATACGATATCATAGCTGTAACACGACAATTCTAAACGTCATCGAAGAATTTTTTCATTTTTAATTTTTTTGTTATGTTTTAAATCAAACAAAGGATACAGATCTTTGATCGGTTATGAGTTGGAAATGTCTACCCATCAAATAATGACGCCGCCTTCGTAAAGTTCCAACGTTTGCATAAGCCTCTTTTTCCACTGCCGAATGTTTCTGCTCAATTTTAGATAGTGTCCATGAGAAGAATGCTACTGGTTGTTTAGACTGACTGACTGACTCAGTGTAGCAACAATGGCGTGCTCTGAGGCATCTGTTCCGGCTGTAAAGGGTATGTTGTGGGTCGATGGCCATTACTACAGATTGGAAAATATCCTGTATTATTTTTTTAAAATTTGAAACAGCTAAAGACGTTAATGGGAAAGTTTTAGTTTGAACGAGTTTATGAATTTTTTCAGAGAAGTACCTATCTACCTGGAGTACTAATGCGCAAACATACCAAGCACCCTTTGCAACGCTCTGCAATCTTTAGCTACATGAAGGTTTATTAGCGCTTTTAACCTGTCTGGATTGGGCTTGAACGTTTTATTCAACAGTAATATCCCAAGTGCATTAAAATAGCCGATTAAATTTTGACGTTTTCTGTTGGAACGTTTTGCTAAGAAATATGTTTTCAGCGGACACTAGCAATCATGGTGTACTTTCTTTGAGCAACCTCTTAAACTCATGTGGTTTGTTTCAAACCGTTAGCTTTCCCACCAGAAACAATGCATGCTTAGACAATATATACACTAATATATGCTTTGGCAGCCTTAAGGCTGAGCCGTGTGATATGGGCATTCTACTCGGATGCAGTCTATCTATGAGCCCTACTACAAGCAGTGCTAGAGTTGTGTGCAGACCAATATCTGATGAGGGGCTTTTTAAATTTTATAACTTGATTGATGCTGTGGATTGGGGTTTTGTGACTGGGCTTGGTGGAGATGTTGATAGTCAGTTTAGTATGTTTTTTGGTGTGCTCGCTGAGGCTGTGGACAAATGTTTTCCACTTAAATCTAAATTAGCTAGTAATCGTTCATCTGTTATCTCAGGTAATTGGTTTACTTATTAACTCAGAGATATGAGGGAACGGTTAAGACTGTTAACAGTTTTAAATAAACAAAATCCTATCCTTATATCAAAAACCGTTGTCAATAAATACAAAAAACAATATCGCCAAGAAATATCAAAAGCTAAAAAAACTGCTTATAATGGTTATATCAATGCATCATCCAATAAACAACGTGCTATGTGGACTGTAATAAAGTTTAATTCAAATAATAATGGTAAAAATATGTCAACCAGTTTGAACGCTGAAACATTTAATATCTTTTTTGTTCATGTTGCTGATAATATAATTTCTGAACTGCCTAGCCCCAATACAACTTTTGATGAGTACATTACTGGCAGATTTGGAAATCCTAGAAATGAACCTTTTATGTTTTCACCTGTGACACATAACATGGTTAGGGAAAGAATAAATTGCTTAAGAAACAGTGAGAGCAGAGACTGTTATGAATTAAATGTAAAGATTATAAAGAAAATAAAGAATATTATCATCTCTCCTCTTACCAAACTAATTAACTTGTGCATATCTCAAAATATATTTCCCACAGCTCTAAAGATAGCAAGGATAGTACCTGTGTTTAAAAATAAGGGGTCCATTGATGATCTACTACCTATCGTATAAAAAATATTTGAATCTCTTATGAAGGAACAGATGAATGATTACCTTGAGAAAAATAACATCTTTACTCAGAAACAGTATGGCTTTAGGAATAAAGGTCGACCACAGTAGCAATCGACAACCTGACGGAAGGTGTTTCAGATGGTTTTGAGCGGGGACTGGATACTTATGCATCATTCTTTGACTTGACAAAGGCCTTTGACTGTGTTTCTTTTGATATTCTACTTCATAAACTCCTAATTTATAATTTCCATGCTAATAGTATTGCTCTACTAAAGTCATACCTGTATGAGCGTAGTCAGTATGTATCCTACAATAGGCAGGTTTCAAATAAACTATCTATCAAATATGGAGTACCTCAGGGTTCAGTCTTGGGGCCTCTGTTGTTTCTAATTTTATTAACGATCTGCCTAACTCTGTCCCAAATTCAGACTTAATTCTCTTCGCAGATGAGACCACCAACTTGCAGCAGTATCATCCCTCTGAAGCTTTTAATGAAATTGTATCTGAAAGAGAGCTAGATATTCAAAAGTGGTTTTAGGCTAATAAGCTTAGTCTGAATTACACCGAGACCCAACACATTAACTTCTCACTTCGTCATGCTCAACCTGACCTCCCGTGCAGCCGATCAGTTAAATTCTTGGGGGTATACCTGGACTCTAGGCTTACTTGGGAAGAACATGTTTCCCAACTATCCTCTAAACTATCAAAAATAATTTTTCTAGTCAGAAGCTTGTCAAAAAATGCTTCCACGAATATACTTCTAACAGCGTACCATGGGTATTTTGCATGTAACATGTCATATGCAATCTTAAATTGGGGTCATTCAGCTCATATGCCCAAAATATTTGCCCTACAAAGAAAATTTATTCGTATTATCACAGGACTGGGCTACAGGGACTGTTGTCGACATTGTTTTGGGGAGCTCCATATAATCACTATCCCGTGTGTCTATATTCTGCGTTGCTTGTTCCACTTAAGGAGAAATATCATTCTGTTTCAAACTCATGGGGATGTCCATGACTACCCAACTCGCCACAATCATATCATCATTCCTGGCTTTCGCAGACTTGGGAGGACCTGCAGGGGTACTGACTACCACTGTATAAAATTCTACAATGTCCTTCCAGATAATATAAAAAAACTTAATGAGAAATTATTTTTGTCAAAAATAAAAACTTATTTAATTTCAAAATCATTTTATTCCCTTGAAGAATACCTCACCAGTGACTTTGAAGACTTTTGAGTGTTTGAGATTGAATTTATTAGTAATTCTTTTCAATAATTGTCATTAATGTAAAATTTTAATTGTAAATTTTTGTTTGTAATACTTCTATCTTAAATGATTATGTTAGAGTTTTATATAGATATATGTTTAAATAATTTTTTTTAAAGTGTTAATTGTATTTTCTTATATATTTAACATTATTTATATGGTTGCTGACCTGTATAAACACTTATCTTGTGTACTGATACCAATAAACTAAACTAAACTAAACTAAGTACATTTTCCGCTCAACAAGAATCCCGAGTGGGTAGCACGAGGGCTTTTGGGGCGGAAAATTTACGAGATATATTTCTTCAGAGCAAAATATTCTGACTGAAAATCGTCAAAATTTACTCAGGCTAGTTTAAATGCACGCGGGATGTTCGGAGTGATTATTTCCTGAATAAATGGATAAAATTCAGTTGGTGAAGCACCTTTAACAATCTTGTTAAAATTATGTACAGTCGTGTGCAAATAAATCTGGGACAGTGTTTTTTTCACATGCAGATTCAGTTAAGAATTGAAGAATATCTCCATGGATTTCCTGCTATCAGAAAGAGTTACATTAAACTTTAACAGGTACTGAAACCCATAACTCTCTCTGATGAGAGGAAATCCACGGAAATATTCTTCAAATTCTTAACTGAATCTGCATGTGAAAAAAACACTGTCCCAGATTTATTTGCACACGACTGTACAAGCGATTAAATTTTGACACATATATTTAACCGCGGTTAAATTTTGACGTTTGATTTTTTTTCATTATTAGGCTGACAGAAACCATAGTGATTACGCATTATTATGGATATGAAGGAAATAATCAACAGTAATATCCCAAGAGCATTAAAACAGCCTATTACATTTTGACGTTATCAGTAAGAATGTTTTGTTAAGGAATGTGTTAAGTAAATTTGCCGCTCAACAACAATCCCAAGTGCGTAGCACGAGGGATTTTGGGGCAGAAATTTTACGAGATATATTTCTTCAGAGCAAAACATTCTGACTGAAAATCGTCAAAATTTACTTAGGCTAGTTTAAATGCACGCGGGATGTTCGGAGTGATTATTTCCTGAATAAATGGATAAAATTCAGTTGGTGAAGCACCTTTAACAATCTTGTTAAAATTATGTACAAGCGATTAAATTTTGACATATATTTAACCGCGGTTAAATTTTGACGTTTGATTTTTTGTCATTATTAGACTGACAGAAACCATAGGTATTACGCATTATTATGGATATGAAGGAAATAATCAACAGTAATATCCCAAGTGCATTAAAATAGCCGATTAAATTTTGACGTTTTCTGTAAGAATGTTTTGTTAAGGAATGTGTTAAGTAAATTTGCCGCTCAACAAAAATCCCGAGTGCGTAGCACGAGGGATTTTGGGGCAGAAATTTTACGAGATATATTTCTTCAGAGCAAAACATTCTGACTGAAAATCGTCAAAATTTACTCAGGCTAGTTTAAATGCACACGGGATGTTCGGAGTGATTATTTCCTGAATAAATGGATAAAATTCAGTTGGTGAAGCACCTTTAACAATCTTGTTAAAATTATGTACAAGCGATTAAATTTTGACACATATTTAACCGCGGTTAAATTTTGACGTTTGAATTTTTGTCATTATTAGACTTGACAGAAACCATAGTGATTACCCGTTATTATGGATATGAAGGAAATAATCAACAGTAATATCCCAAGAGCATTAAAACAGCGTATTAAATTTTGACGTTTTCTGCAAGAATGTTTTGTTAAGAAATATGTTAAGTAAATTTGCCGCTCAACAAGAATCCCGAGAAATTTTACGAAATATATTTCTTCAGAGCAAAATATTCTGACTGAAAATCGTCAAAATTTACTCAGGCTAGTTTAAATGCACGCGGGATGTTCGGAGTGATTATTTCCTGAATAAATGGATAAAATTCAGTTGGTGAAGCACCTTTAACAATCTTGTTAAAATTATGTACAAGCGATTAAAATTTGACACATTTAACCGCGGTAAATTTTGACGTTTGAATTTTTGTCATTATTAGACTTGACAGAAACCATAGTGATTACCCGTTATTATGGATATGAAGGAAATAATCAACAGTAATATCCCAAGAGCATTAAAACAGCGTATTAAATTTTGACGTTTTCTGCAAGAATGTTTTGTTAAGAAATATGTTAAGTAAATTTGCCGCTCAACAAGAATCCCGAGAAATTTTACGAAATATATTTCTTCAGAGCAAAATATTCTGACTGAAAATCGTCAAAATTTACTCAGGCTAGTTTAAATGCACGCGGGATGTTCGGAGTGATTATTTCCTGAATAAATGGATAAAATTCAGTTGGTGAAGCACCTTTAACAATCTTGTTAAAATTATGTACAAGCGATTAAAATTTGACACATTTAACCGCGGTAAATTTTGACGTTTGAATTTTTGTCATTATTAGACTTGACAGAAACCATAGTGATTACCCGTTATTATGGATATGAAGGAAATAATCAACAGTAATATCCCAAGAGCATTAAAACAGCGTATTAAATTTTGACGTTTTCTGCAAGAATGTTTTGTTAAGAAATATGTTAAGTAAATTTGCCGCTCAACAAGAATCCCGAGAAATTTTACGAAATATATTTCTTCAGAGCAAAATATTCTGACTGAAAATCGTCAAAATTTACTCAGGCTAGTTTAAATGCACGCGGGATGTTCGGAGTGATTATTTCCTGAATAAATGGATAAAATTCAGTTGGTGAAGCACCTTTAACAATCTTGTTAAAATTATGTAGAAGCGATTAAAATTTGACACATTTAACCGCGGTAAATTTTGACGTTTGAATTTTTGTCATTATTAGACTTGACAGAAACCATAGTGATTACGCGTTATTATGGATATGAAGGAAATAATCAACAGTAATATGCCAAATGCATTAAAACAGCCGATTAAATTTTGACGTTTTCTGTAAGAATGTTTTGTTAAGAAATATGTTAAGTAAATTTTCCGTTCAACAAGCCGGAAAATTTACGAGATATATTTCTTCAGAGCAAAACATTCTGACTGAAAATCGTCAAAATTTACTCAGGCTAGTTTAAATGCACGCGTGATGTTCGGAGTGATTATTTCCTGAATAAATGGATGAAATTCAGTTGGTGAAGCACCTTTAATAATCATATTAAAATTATGCACAAGCGATTAAATTTTGACACATATTTAACTGCGGTTAAATTTTGACGTTTGAATTTTTTCAGTATTAAACTGACAGAAACCATAGTGATTACGCATTATTATGGATATGAAGGGAATAATCTCTATTAAATATCCTAGTAGTTTAATCGATTTCTTATGAAAACTCATTTTTTCTGTGTTGATAGTTAAATTGTATTTGTTAACGGCTTCCATAAATCTGTAGGTTTTCATATGTTGTTGTTGTGAGTTTCCATATACAGCAACATCGTCCAAGTAAGCGTAAACTTTTAGCAGATTTTCTTTTTTAATAACACTGTTCATAAGTCGTTGAAAACATGCTACTCCGTTGGTAACTCCAAACAGTATTTTAGTAAATTGATATAGGTGTCCATTTGCTTCAAATACTGTGTAGCTTTTATCTTGTTCCTGAATAGGGACGTGATAATAAGCGCTACGTAAATCGATAGTATTGTATATTTCGTATTTGGAAACTGACATAACTATCTGTTCAATATTTGGAAGAGGAGAAGCATCTAAGTGTGTAAATCGATTTATTGTCTGAGAATAATCGACGACCATGCGTTTCTTATGTTATTCGTGACGAGCACTTGTGCCCTCTAAGGCGAGTTGCTTTCTTCTATAACTCCCTCAGAGAGAAGCTTTTTTATTTCTGCTCCAATAAACTGTGCATCTTCTTCTGAATGTCATCTGGATTTCGTTGCTATAAACTTGCAGTTGGAAGATAAGTTACCAAAAAGTGATGGAGGGTCGACTTTTGCTACAGCCAAACTGCATATTGACAACGGGGGGTCTTGATCCATCAAATTTAACTTCAATTTTAGAATGTTGATACAAGTCATGTCCAATTATGACATTGGAACATAAATCTGGTTCATACTTGGATTTGACGTCATAAAGGTTATCCTTAAGTTTAATAGAAACGAGGCAATGACCAGTTATTTGTGAACATAAAGAGGTTGTAGCCATTGACATTTGACCATAGCTTGGGAAGAGAGTTATGAGGTAAGATTCATATATTCCCGGCCCTAGGTATGTTAGAGCTACGATAAAATTAAAACGACTACATTATTTTTCAATCTAATCTTTAATATCAACACATTTTTCACAACGCTTAATTAACATTTCTATACCCTTATAAAAGTATTCTGGACTCTCGTCCTCAAAATGATTCAAAACTGCAGTTTAAACTTCTTCATCGTCGCTAAATTTTAAACCAGAAAGTAGTCACTTGGTGCTAGGTCAGGGCTATAGGGTAGGTGGTTGAGTTCCAAAAACCCACAATCTTGAATAGCAGCCTATGCAACTTCTGCAGAGTGTACTGGGGCATTGTCATGACGTCAATAGACGCACACCTTTACTGAGATTTCCTCTTCGCTTTTCTTTAATAGCGGAACGTAACCAGTGCAATAAGCTAGCATAATATATTCCGTTTACGGTAGTATTTTGTTCTTTAAAATCTACCAGCAAAATTCCTTTGCAGTCCCAAAATATTGTGGCCATGATTTTTTGCGTTGATGGAGAGACTTTTGCTTTCCGCGGTTGTGGTTCTCCTCGACGACGCCACTCCATAGATTCCCTTTTTGAAAGTGGATCATAATAAAGAACTATAGTTTCGTCCCCGGTAACAATGGAATCAATTACCTACTTCGTTCTTGTTATCACGACAGAGCTTCAAAAATTTGACGCAACAGTCAACTCTTTGCTGCTTATGAATAGGAGTGATAAGTTTTGGTACCCACTTTGCACTAATCTTACTCATATGTAAATGGTCATGGAGAATTCGAAGAACAGTTGTTTTAGAAAGATTGGTCCTTGCTGCAATTTCTTTTGTTTTTAAACGACGATCATTCATGACCTCTAATTCAACTAATGCTACATTTTCTTGAGTAACCACTGTTACGGGCCGACCTTCACGAGGATCATCTTCGAGAGATTCTCTGCCCATGCGAAATAACTTAGACCATTCTTTTACCCTGGAGAATGAAGGTGAGGAGTTCCCATAAATATCATCAAATCGTTTTTTAATTTTTGTCGGATTAACACCTTTTGTGAGAAACTATCACAGCACGATATTTAATTTTCAACATTTCGGAATAATGCTTAATAAGACTTTGATTTTCTAACTGTCAATAAACTACTGTTTCACATAAACAATTCTCTTTCTTGTCATAGCCTACTAAAGTAATAAACTAAATAATTCACTTGAAATGTTTACTATAGTGCCATCGCAAATAGGGGAGGCCGGGAATATATCAACCTTATTTCGTATATTCTGCTCTTTCGCGAATTTTTCACTTAGATAGGAAACCGAACTTCCGGTGTCAATCAAGGCAACAGCTGGAGTATTATTTATAAAAATTTTCGTTAACAGTAGTCGACTTATTTCTCAGTTTTTTATTTTGACAGACTTGAGAAAAGTGTGCTTGCCTGGAACAAGCCCTACAAATTGCTTCTCTAGCAGGACATATCGTGGGTGTCGATTATTTCCACAAAAATAGCATTTACCATTCGTGGCAGTAGCAGCTGCAGATGCAGCAAGAGATGAGGGACGTAATATCTCTTGATCATCTTCGGATTTAATTTCTTGTGATGAACAAGTCATAGATAGGTGTATTTGTTTCTGAGCGGTTTCCAGTGCCCTTGCTTGACTAACAGCATTCTCTAGGTTTAAACTATTAATTTCCAACAAACTCTGGTGAATTTGAGGGGAGTTTAGTCCATTGATGAAGGCTCCATGCTCTTCAGCGCTCACAGTTGAAAATTGCGGTCTTTAGCGAGGCTTATTAAATTATTTAAAAACTGATCTATTGTCTGATCTGGTTGTTGAGTTCTTGTTAAAAGACAATGGCGAGCAAATATTTCATTTTTAGGTTTGTCGTATATGTCAGTTAAAATTTTGATCGCCTTCTTATAGGAATCGCAGTTTGTTATAAATTCGTAGGTTGAATGGCTTAGATAATTTATTAGTAGTCATGGGCTAGTCTTGTATTACTGTATTCCACCTATTGTTCTTTAGCTGTGCGTTATGTTCCACAAATTTTCATTTTAGTGGTGCCACTCATAACCTGTTGACATTTTGTTAGTTTGTTCATATTTCTTTTTGTTTGAGTCCCATGTTTGGGCAGCAGGGACCACGCATTGGTCTTAAACTTTAGTTTTGGTAGCTATTGAGTTCTACTCTTCAATATTATATTCTAGTTTACCGAAGGTCGCCCATCTTACCTTTATCCTTCGGTTTATTTCAGCCTCCGAATTCTCTTTATTGGGTTTTATAATTCGTCCCCAGGTATACATTGTGTCTAACCGCATACGGATCATAGGGAAACGCCAATGCTAAATTTTGAAATAACAATACAAAGATAATAAGTAATACAAACAAAAAAGAATTAATGATAAAGGAAATTAAATATAAATTGACTAACTACAGCCCTATCAGTCTCTTGTGAGTACCGTACAAGCTTTTTACAAAGATAATAACTGCAAGATTGACCAACAAGCTAGACAGTTATCAGCCACGGGAGCAGGCTTTTTGCACAGGATTTAGTACATTAGGTCACCTGCAGGTAGTTATAACACTGATGGAGAAAGCGAATGAATATAATATTGGTCTTTGTGGATTATGAAAAGGCATTTGATTTTATAGTGTCTGATTCATGATGGGCTTTGTATGGATACCGTGTTTGCTCAGCAGGTGTCATAATCTGAGCGTTATGTTGAGTTAGTAAGTTGTGCAGTTCATATGATTCGGGTTGGTCACTCTGCATCCCCAAATAGAATGCTTGCAATTTAAATCTCCTATAAGCAGAGGTTCTTCTAAAGCTTTCGTGAGGTCACTTGGTATTACTTGCCTATTTGTAGCCTCACTTGGTGAGTGAAATTTGTAACAATTTCTATGGAAATGGCAAAATATTTAAATAATATATATCCACTTCGAGTGGTATTTGGGACTACTATTTAACAATATTAATACATAACGACTAACTTTATTAAAAATTAATGCAACATTTAATATAATTATTCATTCTTAATTAAATTCGGCGGGGTGAATACTTCCAAAACCCAACATTTTAAAATTTTTAACGCAAGCCAAACTTTACACAGCTGGTGTTTATTGTACATAACCTAGCGACATCACCAAGGACAGAACATCGTTGCTAAGTGATATTTTGCAACAAGGCTGATTAGTTTTTGAGTAGGATCATTGTTTTGTGAATATTCACTTATAATACCATGAGTGGTCAAAGCTATGTCGAAAATCGTACGACACTCATTAATGACCAATAGAAAAATTAGTTCACGAGTCATAACCAAGGAAACAACAAAATTTCTTGGAAATTTTTTGTAGGTAGACATTACTTCTTTTTAGAGTTTGTGTCGTTACGATTTTCTTACCGAATCTGCATTCGAGCATTAATTCATATCCGGAAATTATTTTTCGTGCATTCCAACAACGTCCTAATTTGCCCGAGCGGGACGCGAGGGCAAATTAATACGACGTTGTTGGAACGCACTCAAAAAATTTCCGGAAAGAATGAATGCTCTTATGAGATTATATGTGACAATTTTTGCGGTGGTGTCACGAATGTCCATTGCGCTTTGGTACGATTAGGACGAGTGCGCTATCACGAGTCCTAATCCCAAGCGCAATGGACATGAGTAGTCACAGTCACAGTTTGTAAAGCTATTCGTATTCAATACCGTTCATAACATAGGTGTATGCCAGTGAATGACTATTTGTGCGCTCCGTTAGCGCTATAACTTTAGGATGTGATGCCAGTCGGCACTTTTTATGTACTGTACTGAACAACATTTCATATGTGTACGCTAGACCAATAGACGGTTTATTATATGTTGCCTTGTTTTTCCCTTGCGCCTGTTGCACGCAGATTTTCAGGATGAGTTGTCCACAGTGTAAGATTGATGTGAGGTGGAGCCTGGACGAAGCGTCAAAGGTAGGTCAGGGCGCTCCGTTAGCAGTGCCGGGGAGTCACAAGGCTGCACACCTACCATACTCGGTTCAGCTGTTTTTACCAAGAGTAAAGTTGAGAGGTAGGCTCATTTGCTTCCCGATTTCTCTGTGGGCTTACTTTTGCATTTTCGTTCATATTGATGGAACTGGGTTGCGTTTAATCTATTTTATATCTGTTTGCCGTCCATTAGGCCGTTGCTCGTATTAAATCATCCTTGCTTCACTGAGTCTAGTCGACACTTCTTGTTACGGGCAAGGCAGCTGTCCTATGTGAGTTACTTTCCTAAATCTGAGTGATATCGTATGCGCCAATCGTCTAGCTTTTTCATGACTTTTCGTATGAGCTGGCGCACTGTGGTTAAAGTCGAGTTTGTCCTGTAACACGTCTTAAACGGGCGGAAGAGTTAAGGGGGCGGCAGTTAGGCCTTGTGTACTCTGTTTCTGCTGAAATTTTAAGAAAGATACTAAACATGTGCATAATACTTACTTAAAGGCTACTACTGGTTACTGTAATGTACAGGGTGTCTCTAAAAGGTCAGTACAAAACGTTAGCACACATTCCTGAGGTTAAATTATGACGATCCAGCTCAACTTACCTTAGTCCAACAGTTGATAGTTTCCGAAATACAGGGTTTGTTTTTCTTATTTTTTTAAAAATATTTACCATAATAATAGCAGAATCTGTACGAAATTTGGTATTAATGGTTTTTTTGGGGTGAGAAAACCAGACCTGATCACAGTTTTAATGTACATTGCAGAGGGCGCCACCAGCAGCATTTCGCATAAATCTAATGCTTCAAAACTTTTTTGTGCCTCGGCGTATTAAATTTGCAAAAAAATCTTATTTCCTGGCCTTTATTGTTTAAAAAAGAAATACTTAATAGGTGTCGCTCCGAGCAACTGTTTCTAAGATAATTAAATTCTATGTTTTATTGCGTACTGAAACTCGTTGCCTTTTTTCACACTAAATCCAGACTTAGGACTGGTCCAAAAACATTGGAGCGTGTTTAAGGGCCTACGGGACAACAACAATAAAACTTTACATAGCAAGGAGTAAATAATGATAGGTATTGTCATTAGCTACAAAAGAGCATCGTCAAGCAATTCAATTCGACAAACCGTTATCGTTTAATTTCAAAATAATATTTAATTTTTACACTTCGCTACGGCCGTATCTTACGCTTACGCACAAATGACCGACATAGTATTAGTTTATGGTTATTGTCAAAGAAAATGGCCGGAAGTGGGCGAGACTATACAGATAAAGATTTCCAAATAGGTTGTCAGGCCATTTTTAAATTCAATAATTACGTAACTATTTGGAGTAGTTTTGATACAAAGTTGACGAGTTCGCTTGTATATAGGTTCTCTTTCAGTCATATTTGAGCGTATAATACTTCAGCTATTTGCATCTAAAAATTCTAAAAGCGACACGCACGCACTTTTTGGTTCTCTAAAAGGTTCAGCGTAGCCGTTCCGGGCTCTAGCCGTCTTAGTTACAGCTGCATTTTATTTCTCCCCGTTTAGGAGCGCTTGGTTACAGCAATTTCAAAACACAGTCAATGGGAGCAAGCGAGATACTTTCCTAAATAGTTTAAACTTCCGGCGCACTCGTCCGACAGCGGGCCGTCGCGCCCGTTGCGAGATGCGATCTGATTGGCTGCAGGTGCGAGCACGAGACAAGCGTCTAGCGCGATAAGGTGGCTTGTTTTGGGCAGAGAGTTCTCGGCGGGCTGTGTTAGTGACAGGGTGTGCTGCTTGGGTGCTTTTGTGGTGTCGTCATCGACGGCCGATGCCGCTCGTTAATTTTTCGAAGGTCTGTTTGGCTAAATGTTTCGCCTTCTTGGTCGGCATCTGATCTTACGAGCGAGCTATCTAGCGGCCTTGCAGGTTTTTGTGGTAGCCCAGGCGGGTTTTGCACAGTTTCTTTCCGAATAAATTTGCGATCCAATGGACATCGTATGCGCTAGACAGCTCATAGCGATCAAAGCCTACGCAACAAGGCCGAACCGCCTAAGTAAGGTATTGTGCGCTTTATACCTTTGAATTAATCGTTCATGTTTGCTGTCAGCTGGCACCTCAGAATAAGTTAAATTAAGCATACTTGTTATCAGCCGCCTAATCAAGGCATTGTGCGCTAATTTCCAAATTTAATCTTTGTGTTACAAGCCCGGCTATATCTTTGAATTAATCGTTCATGTTTGCTGCCAGCTGGCATCTCAGAATAAGTTAAATTAAGCATACTTGTTATCAGCTCTTTATCAAGGCATTGTGCAGTAATTTCCAAATTTAATCGTTTGTGTTACAAGCCCGGCTATATCTTTGAATTAATCGTTCATGTTTGCTGCCAGCCGGTACCTCAGAATACGTTAAATTAAGGATACCTGTTATCAGCCGCCTAATAAAGGCATTGTGCGTTAATTTCCAAATTTAATTCTTTGTGTTATAAGCCCGGCTATATCTTTGAATCAATCGTTCATGTTTGCCCCCAGCCGGCGACGCAGAATACGTTGAATTACTCGTACGTGTTTAAATACTATTTTTAGATGAGGCGTCTCCAGCTGGGCTTTCTTTTTAGGTTTAGCCCTTGTTTAAATTGTGAGTTTATTGTGTACGCTAACCACGTCGGTCGGCATTGTTGTACCTTTAGGCCGTGAACTTGGCCCAATAGATCTGGTTACTGTATTTGACTTATGATTTTTCCTTGTACGTGTGCATGCTTATTTACAGGGTGACTCAGTCACTGTATCAAGATTGATGTAAGGTGAGAACTGAGAGCGATTTATGAACGTTACAGGTAGGTCGGCGCGCTTGTCGCTACACTGTTGGAAGCTGTTTGTACTTAAGTATCCTACCCCGTTTGGCTTTCGAGTTTCGTTTAAGCGTGGGTTTTATGTCTGAATCTCGTGGCGCTCATTTATTTTGTAACACCCTATGCATACCGTCACGCTCGCCCTGTGGCGTACCGTTTCTTGGACCACGCCCATCTCCATGAGCGTATCGAGCAGTGGCCTTTTAAGCCTGTTTGGTGAGATTTTCAGGGTAAGTGTTGACGTCTCCCGGACTTGATTAAGCATTTGGCGCTCCCACTCCCGTGAGTATTGTTAAAACAGTTTGATACTGTAACAAGGTGCGTACCAAACATTTCCTGCTGTTGAAAGACGCCTTCGAGAAACCAGTGGTTTTGCTCCTTCAACTAATGACTATGGACGGGATTAACGATTAGGACACCTGAGGTTGAAGAAGAAATTTTAGAACGGGCTGAAGAAGATCCAAGTCAGCACCAGATGCTTAGGTTTGGAAGTTGGAGTTTCTAAAGATATAGTAAAGATGACTTTAAGAGAACAGCTGCTGCATTCATGCCACCTCCAGATAGTACAACAGCTTCTAGCCCTCGACCCAGAATTAAGACTAGGTTTGTGTCGATTCATTAATGAACGGAGAGCACTTGATGATAAGTTTTATAAAAAGAATATTTACCGATAACTGTTTTTTTACAAGAAGGGGTGTGATAAATTACATAATGAACGCGTTTATGGTGATGAAAACCCGCATGCAATGAATGTTTTGCATTATCGCCATGCATTTAGAATCAATGTATGGGCAGGTATTACTGATCGATTTATAATTGGTCCTGCCATCTTATCACCCCGTTTAAATGGGGTAAGTTACCTAGAACTCCTCCGAATACATTTTCCAAATTTATTGGCTTATCTTCCACTGGCTACTAGACAAAATATGTGATTTATGCACGACGGTGCCCTCCCACACTTCACTTTGGAAATGATGCCGCTGCAAATTGGCCACCCCGTTCACCGGATTTAAAGCAGTTAAATTACTTTTTATGGGGACCTCTTAAAGAGATGGTATACTCTAGACCTGTAAACACCGAAGAAGAATTGTGGGCACGAATACAAAATTTAGTAAAGTTTTACGGTTAGATGCAGAAATAATGGAGGTTTTTCTGAACAATTAACAGTTTTCGTTCGTTATTAATTTTGTGTGTTATTCCAATTGTTATTTGCCAGTTAATTTTTACATTATTATCATTGTTAACGTGTTTCTATGTACATTTTTATTGTTGTTGTCACGCTCCAATTTTTTTGACCAGTTGTCAGTCTGGATAAAGTGTGAAGGAAGGCAACGACAAGTTTCAGTACGCAATAAAACATTTAGATTCAGCTATTTCAGAAACAGTTGATCGGAGCGGAATCTACCAAGTATATCTTTTTGGGACAAAAACTCCAGGGAATAAGATTATTTTGTTAGAAATTTAATACACAGAGTCACAAAAAAGTTATGAAGCTTTCGAAGTACTATGCGAAATGCTGCTGGTGGTGCCCTTGACAATGTAGTACATAGACTGACTCAAAACCTAACCTGCTAACTTCGAATTTGACATAGACTTAAAGTGCCACCAACATATTATTCTGTGGTATAATGTCACATTTTATAGAGGTTTGAAGAAAAATACATTTCTATCGTGCAAAAAACGTCATAAGCATCACGAACGTTAAGGAATTATCAATCTCAGACAGTAATTGGAGTCGTCGCTTCTCTCTTCCAAACAATTGTCTCCGATCGGTAAAATGTCCTTAACGTTCTTAGAACTTAATATACTATAACGCTCTGTAGTTCGAAAACTATCAAGTTATAGTTTATGGAGATAAATGTCAAAAAAATTTGGAAATATGTGTTGTATTAATAATGCATGATTTCAATTATTAGAATAATAAAAAATTAATAAGTCGTAACATGTCTAATATTTTAAAAAATTACAAGACTTTTCGCAACTTATGGTTGCTTCATCAGTTGTTAATACAAATTTAAAATTTGGTTTACATTTCTGAAAGGGAATAAAAAACACAGATTAGCGAATACATTCACTTCAATTAAAACCTGTATACTTACATAAAATTATTATAAAGTTGAAAATTGATTCAATTGCGTATTAAAGTAAACGTCATTCGGCAATGGGTTGTGACTAGCGAACCGCTCGCGGTAATTTAATGCTCAAAATTTGGATATTCGTAGAGCGATTTTGCAATTTGTTTGTTTTTATAACTTTGTCAGGAGCATATTCAAGGGTTGTTTTGAGCAGTCATAAAAAGCATGATGAATTTATGAGAGAAATCGCCTCCACCCTGTATGTTCATACAACCGTAAGGGGGTTTCGACCCTTCAAAATCTTGAAGCTGTCAGATATAAGTTCGAGCTAAGAAGACTGTTCGAGTTAACATTCGGGGTAGTAGTTAGCTTTTTTGCTTGCATAGCTCTGGTTTTGCCGCACTCTGCTTCACAGGGTGCGTTCGAATTTTTGTACCTGCGTTGCCAAATGAGTAGCAATCCTTTTTTTGCGGAATCTTACAGTTTAGTTTGCTTTATTATTGGTTTATGAATGAAATAGTTTTACAGATTATATTGATGCAGTGCCCTTTGTCGATTTATTGTTTATTGATTTGTGTGCATATTTATTATTGCTTTGTTATTGATTTTATTATGGTGTTGCACTATAGAACCAATTATCCCATACCTTGAGGAGATCCGACTCAAGGATTTGTCGACGTCGAGGACCTGGCGCCCTCTTCCTTAGTTTTGTTGCAGCTTTGCTGGAACCTCGACCCTCTCGACTAGTTAGCCAAACTAGGCCGATATTTACCAGCCGACAAAATATCAAGTACAACTTTCGCCACCAGGTTAGGCCAACCGTTTATCCTTCGTCGCAATATAATGCAAAGGTTCCCGTGATCTGATGCTTGTTTGTAATTAATTTATTTTGGTATTAAAATAATATAAGTTAAAATGTACGGGCACAGATCCTAGTACACACACTTCTTCTTCTTTTAGCAGCCCTTCACAGTCCACTCCTGGACATAGGCCTCTCCTGTCTTTTTCTATGATTCCTTTTGCTGTGCTAATTGATGCCAGTTTCTACCAACTTTAGCCTTGATATCATCAAGCCAGCGCATTTGAGGTCTGCCAACGCTTCTTTTATGTAGTCGGGGCCTCCATTGCAAAATGCGAATTGTCCACCTGGAGTCATCCTGGCGAGCAATATGCCCCGTCCAGTTCCACTTTAATTGAGCTATATGTACTACGGCATTATCGACTTTAGTTGTTTGCCTGATAATTTCGTTTGTAATATGGTCTCTGAGACTGACACCCAGCATTATTCTTTCGATAGCCATTTGAGTTGTTCTGATCTTGTTAGCTGATCTTATAGTGAGAGTCATCGTTTCCATTCCGTATGTCAGCACAGGGAGGATACAGGTGTTGAATACCTTTCGTTTAAGATTGATTGGAATGTTTTGATTTTCAAGATATGTGTACACACACAATTCTCGGTTTTTATTTTTATTGCTGTGCTCAAACTTTGCCTGTCAGTAAATTTAAGGCTGGTTAAAATGTAACTGTAATAATTAATCGCAAAAATAAAATGGTTGAATGCCCCTCTTTCTATTTTATTTAACTGCAATACTGATTACGCTATCTCTCGGCACACAAGACTTCTTTATCTCATGAGTTGGGTTCATAAATAGACTATAATCTCAAATTTTTAGGTTATTTGTCTCAGCGTAGCGCGTTTGCTCGTTCTTAGTAGATAAAATTCACAATCTAGCAACTTGACAGATGAACACAAAATGTTTTTTTTGTACAGCTTGAAATTGAACGGCTAAAATCTTGAAATATAGTAAGACGCGTCAGGTAAATGATTTGAGTATTCCCGCTTTGCAGCTATTAAAACATCGCCTTCATTGTTTTTTTCAGGATGACGTCAAAACTCCCCTTGATTGTCTGCACGCCGATCTTTCAACCGTTTATGATCGATTTCGCCCCAAAACTGGTGACGCCGTTTGATTTTTGGAAACCACGAAGTAATTGAACTTTTGGAAAAGCACTAGGCCTCTTCTGCAAGGTTTAATTTTTGATTTAAGTCGTTTTCCCGAACACTGACACTCAATTTTTAGGCAAATTCCTACGTCGTTTAACCCTCTCGTGCTGGGTTCGGAGCTGGTCGTAGTGACGCCGTCGGAATATCTCAAGCTGTAGCCGCTCCCCTGGGTGCAAATTTCTTTCAGGATACTCCTGCACACTCCGCTGAACTCCTGGACCGCTAACCTTTGGCTTCCGATGCTGATTTGGGTCGCAGTCGAACCTCGGAATTTTCAGGTGCCCGCTCCCGTTCACACAATCAGAAGCAAATTAGAATTTTTTAAATTTTTATGTCGTGGATCATCCCACAAACACTTGTACTGAAGCACGGGGACTTGGGCAATAAAACTGTACACTTTTGAACTGGTAAAAATACTTTTATTAATATAAAAACAGTAATTGAAAACGAAAATTTGCCCTGTCTGCCAATAATTTAATTCAATTGTTCTCTTGTTAATGACAAAAAAGCATCAAGTTGCTAAAATACGGTGTTATTCTATTATTAATTGGAAATTAGGATTGATAATTTTTACCACAAATAGAATAAAGTTTGATTACATAAATTACAATCTAACATTTTCATAAAATCTAAAATATTGTCTTTTTGCTTATAACTACTTGTTCCATAGCGTTGCAATCACAAACGTTTTTAATTTCACTGCTCTGCTTTTGCACTATGTTTTTAATTATTAACGCACTGATTTTTGAGTTCCACACTTTTTATGTTGCTTGCTTTTATTCTGTTGCCTCTATTCAGAAATTGCTCTTTGCAATTTTCTAAATTTTCCTTCATCTTGCTTTACCCTTCAGCTTGCTCACAATTTTCACAGTCCTTTGCTTTTGTTGATAACTACGCTCCTTTTTTGCACGTAACAACCTTTTTGTGTCAATTACTTTCGTTCGGTCTGGATTTACATGTGCACAAACCTATCATTTTAATTATATTACTTTATTCACAAACCAAATTTAGACCCTCTGAAATATGCTTTGCCTTTGCGTGATTTTATCCGACTAATTACTGTTTGTCGCATCTTATAATCATTTAATATATTATTTTTGTTTAAAATTGCAATTATATAAAATATTCCAACTATGTGCTTTATTGACTCGGTTGAATATTTTGCACTTCAAACAGAGCCAAGTTGTGGGCTCAATACCATTTCAATACATGACATTGTGAAAGAATTTGTAATAAGAAAATTAAGAAAGGTTGAGTTTGATTGTTGAAAAATATTAGATACGCTTTTAATATTGTAATCGATATTTTAATGTTATAAGATTGTGAGATTAGTAATGAATAAAAGTGTTTGGTTTATATTAGGAATGGTTCTTTATTTAGCTTCACTCAACTCACATCACATACCTTTCCTAACCACTTAATCCACAACCTAGAGGGGGCGGCATTTGAGACTTTGCATCCGGGCGGAGGTAAGCTAGAGACGCCCCTGGATGCAATTGTCTATAAACTATAAAACAGTAAACATTTAAAAGAGATAAAATATTTTCCTAATTTTATCATTGTAAAAAATAATCAAACGTTATAGTAAACAGACACACAAAATTGTTAGTTAACCACTTTAGCTGTCTTATTGATAACTGCTAATTGAGTGGGGCGAGTGAAACATAAATTGATCCGAGCAATTTTCAGATACACTTGTTTATAACGGTTTACAATAGCACAATGTTCGTGTTTCTGATAACGATTGGGGTTTTGATTATAACAGCAGCATATGTGTTCCTTAAACAACGTTATGGGTATTGGGAAAGACAAAATGTTCCTTATCCCAAACCCCAGCTCATTTTCGGTAACACTGGAGGAGTTGTTGCGATGACTTCTATAGTGTCAGAAATGCTTCATAAGATATATCAGTAAGTTCAGTTCATAATTTAAGTGTTAATGTATATTTATTAAGCTGTTGATATTGTATATATTCCATACACTCTTTTGAAACTTTTTTATTTCAAATTCAAACACGAATTCATTCAATTTTGTTCGACATTTGTAATAGTACACAAGAAATATAACCAACCAAAAATAATTCTAAGTTAAAGAAACGCCAGCGAGAACATTTTATGAATACAGTGAAGAAGTGCTTGACTATACCGGGTGGTGATTTGCGCTACGCAACATAGATATTTCAATGTTAAATCTCGAATGTATTGGCTCTTCTAATTATTTTACAGCTAAAGTGCAAATAATTTTTTTTAGAGAAAACAATATAGGCATCCGTAGATATTATCAGGGGTAATATAATAAGCAGTACACTTATTATCGATGATGTTTTGATGAATATTATGAGTTGTAACCCCAAAGCTGAAAATACAATTAATGGGATTATAACGAAATAATACTTATTAAAATAATGTAGATTATTCGGCGTGCTACGAATTATATTTAGAAAGATAATGTAATGATTTAAAATATATACCAGAAAGTTTTGCAATACTATCTTATTACTTCAGTATCAATGCTAATCATCAATGCACCTTTCGTTGCGTTTTCTGCTTAAAACTAACGAAATAACCTAGAAAAATTAATTTACATTTCTAATAGCTATTTGTGCAACAAGTGCTAAAAGTGGATGTTTATGCACGATACATAAACATTATGAAACGAAGCCGAAGGCTGAAAACCGAGTTAGCTTGCACCAAATCGATAATAGCGAGTCGATATATTGTCAATATGGTAGAAGGCCCTGTTGGCCAATGTCCTAAATTTAAGAGATACTGATTGGCTCAAAATGCAACGAATTATATTCCCGTGTAAAATTTTCCATTTTCAGGAAATAAAAAAATCGAGTAAATTAAAACTGCTACTTTCAAACCGTATACACATTTATATTTTTCTTAATGATGAATCTAAAGTTTTTTAAGTGCTCAAGTGATCACAGGAAAATGAAAGAACATAGAGACGGCTAACAAAAAACATAGCTGTTTGATTACTTCTTTTTAAATAAACGTTTTGAGACGCTAGAAAATCGCAATTGTTTTATAACCCCCTGTAACATTTATTTGCATGTTTATTTGTGCAATACTGATGGCAAAGCACTCACATCACACACCACCAAACAGTAATGAAGACACTAACAGCCGTATTCATAGTCGTTCGCCAGCGAGTCGCCGGAGTTTCGTTATGAATAGTATGTTGGCGGCACTGTACGTCTATGTCAAATTCGAGGTTATCAGGTTAGGTTTTGTGTCAATTTCTGTCAAAACATTTAAAATGTCAAGAAATTGTGTCGCCAGGATCACTAGTGGTCATATCTAAAAATTATGCCGTTTGGAACCACTAGTGGTTATGTCGATATAATTTTTTTTTATTGGCTGAACACAGAAAAACGCTACATTGTCACTGGTCTATTTGAATTATTTGACAGATGTGTTGAATTGTCATAAATATCGCTAGGGGAATCTCAAAACGTTAATATATGGAGCACATAGTATATTTATCGTTACACACTCTCAATTGCCTCAATTCGGTACCATATATAGAAAATTCCAGATTCGAGATAGACAATCTACGTTCGAGAATAATCGAGATTTAACATCGGGAATGATTAAATCTCGTCTCATCTCGTATTGTGGCAACACTAATCAACACAAATTGTAAATTTCAAGTTTTAACAATGAATTTCCCTGTTTCTTTTCCTTTTTCTGTTGACGTTGTATTTGCACCTCTAAATAAATTTGGAATGTGGTTTATTTACAAGACACTTTACAGATAATTAGATAATTTACTAACAAGTTTAGTTGTTATGTGGAAAAATGATCTGGGAGAGTAGATCACTGAAAATTTTTCACATCACCTACTATTAGGATTGTAGTCGAAAGCGTTATTGTTTGAAGAAGTCGAAAGCGTGTGTAAATTTGTTTTTGGAGCAAGCTCAATATTAGAATCCCAGTATTAATTGAAACCTTTAAATTTTGTAGTGACTACGAAGGTTATGGCTACGTTGGAATATTTAATTTTTGGACTCCTGGAATTCTTGTGAAGGACATAGAATTAGTTAAAGATGTACTTATCAAGTATTTTAACAATTTTCACGATAATTGGATTACAGTAGATTACAGTGTCGATCCTGTGATGGCGAAAAATCCATTTCTTATGAAGGGCCAAGAATGGAAAACTGTTCGAACTCAACTTACTCCCCAATATACCGCCGCTAAGGTAAATATATAGTATGCATTTAGAACAGCTTTGTCTTGAATATGTTTTTTAAATTGATATCATGTGTTTCAATTCTAACTAATTATCTAACATTACTATTGCCATTATAGACAGCCAAATAGAAATAAATTACATTGCTTGATTTGTAATGCTATTTAGCTTATTAGGGTAACGTTGTATATATACAAGTCGCAGTTATCTAACTAAATGAATACAGAAAGTACTTAAAGAAATAGTGATGACCAAGTAAGCATTTATTTATAGCTGAAGGGAATGATTCCTCTTATGCAAAGAGTTAGCAAAAGGATGGTGGAATATGTTAGCACGCATATGGAAAGTGAATCAAATTGTTTCGAAGTTAAAGAACTCACAGCAAGATACACTGGCGATAACGTGTTATTATGTGCATTTGGGTTAGAAGGAAAATCATTTGAAGAGGAAATACCCGTTGCTTTTAAAATAGGAGAACAAATAGCTAGTCCTCGCTTTTCGGTCCAAGTCAAACAAATGATAGGAATGTTTTTTCCGTTATTGCGCAAGCTGCTGAACGTGACGTAAGCGAATTTCGTCTTTAATGTAATAATGTTAAATTTCATGTAGTGATCAGATTTGTAGGAGGTCCAGTCCCAAAAGTATTTTGGGAAATGATTTTGAATGCTATCAAATTTCGTGATGAAAATAACATTATCCGTAAAGATTACTTAGATTTTATACGAGATTTAAAGAAATCCCAGACTTCTCCTTATGGTAAGTGATAAAGATGTGATTGTTTTGCAACATTCCAAATAATATAAAGTTTTCTAATTTCAGAAGTAACTGATGCGTTCGCTGTAGCACATGCTTACACCTTTTTTCTCGACGCTTTTGAAACAAGTTCGGTTTCAGCCACTTTTACTTTGTATGAGTTAGCACAAAATATGGATATTCAAGAGAAAGTTAGAGAAGAAATTGATAGAGTCCTCAAAAAATATAACGGAACGTTGACGTATGAAACATTGCATGACATGGAATATTTGGATAATGTTATGTCTGGTTAGTACTATATTAAGTAATTAGACATGACGAAATGTACCTATGTAGGGCCGCGGTTGATATTGTAAATATTATAAATTAGAAGGTAATTTTATTAGTTTAATTCAGTCAAAAATTAGTTAGCACTCTGCTTTGGCTTCTTGAAAACGGTTATTATGCAGTATTGTATGCAATTTGTCGATACTAAGGTAGTGCATATTAATCAAATATTTTTGAATATACATTATAGCTCATAACATAACATACTTTTTTTAAATAGAACGTCCTATTGGGAGGTAGCTTAAGTACTGATCATTTTAATATAAAATTGTACGGTTTGGTAAAAATGAGCGCTGTCGACTAGCTGTTGCAATCTCAGCGCCGAGCTGTATGGAGACTGATTCACAGTAAAATTATTTAAAAATTGTAAAAAATTATCCTGTGCAATTGGCCAAAAGGTGAAATCGATCAGAAAATAAAAAAGGGAGATACAAGTGTATGAACGTGAGAAGTAAAACACACTGTATAGTAACAGTAATTTAATTTTAGTTTTATATGAAAAATTAAAAAAATAAAATTTAGTAGTCCAGTTGCGCAAATAAGTTTATCAAAACTGCTTCTAATATTTTAAAATACATTTTCAATATATAATAATAATAATAATAATAATATGCCTTTATTTCTAATGAATATATATATACAGAGATACAACATAACATACTGGGGCGAAGTTCAGCGCACAGTAAAAAACCGCGAACTGCTCCACCACTTAACCCCGGGTACAATAATTAAAGAAATAAATAAATTGTTGTTTACCCCTCATTCCGCCTCCATCCTGTGCTCAAGAAAATAAAATATAGTTGGTGCGTGCAAAAAGAAAAACATACACAATTAAACAGTATATGAACTCTTTACGTTTGAGTTTAAATAACTATTTTGCTGAGAAAACAGTAATGTAGAAAGTTGATGCCGAAACCCTGGTATTGCAAGCAACTTAAGATTTCTGGGCAAGTCATTAAACCAAATCGCAATGTTGTAGACAAAACGACGTCTTCCAATTTGAGTGCAGCGCCTTGGCACAGTGATATTGCCCCTAAATCTCAAGTTCAAGTTGTGAACATCCGTTCGAAACGTTATTTTATTATACAAATATGGTGGTGTTTTATTTAGTAAGACTTTACGATACAAAACAGAACAGTGTAGGAATCGTCTATTTACCATATTCAACCAGTTAGTATCTAGGAGTTTGTGAGAAATCCTGTCATATTTACGTATTCCGTAGATAAGTCGCAAGCATGCATTTTGAAGCTTTTGTATTCTGTTCTTGTCTTGTGAATCCAAGCAAGGACCATATACCACATCACAGTAATCGACCTGTGGTAAGACCAGACTGTTACATAAAATGATTTTGACTTTGCTACTCAACACATGACGGTTTAGAAAAATCGATTTTAAGTTGCAATAAGCTTTCTGTAGACATTTCGACACGTGTTTTTTAAAGCGTAAAGTTGAGTCTAATGTTAAACCCAAATTTTTAACGGAGTCAGCGACCGGTATTACAGCATCGTTAATTTTTAAAGTTACATTATTCTTAACAATTTCGATATCATTTTTCCTACCAAAAAATATTACAACTGATTTATCTGCATTAAGTTTAAGTGAATGTTTAAGAGAAGTATTAGCAAGTTGTTGTAGATCCTTGTTTATTAGTTGACTAGCGCGAGCTGCTTCTTGAACATTAAAAGAAAAATAAATTTGAGAGTCATCAGCGTAAAAATGGCAATTACAGGAGTCTACTACAGAGGGAAAATGAGAGATGTAAATTGTAAAGAGCAAAGGTCCAAGGATGGAACCCTGAGGAACACCCGAGGCTACATGACGAAAACACGAAATTTCATTGTTAACTTGCACTGCTTGATAGCGTTCAGTTATGTAATTAGATAGAAGAGTAGTGGCTTTTGGTAGCAATCCTATAAAATGGCAGATTGATAAAAAGATTTTATGGGAGATTGTGTCGAATGCTTTGGAATAATCTAATAAAACAAGAGCTGTTACTTTACCCGAATCTGTAGCTGTAAGTAGGTCATCGACGATGTTTAACAAAGCAGTAGCACAGCCATGCCCTTTCCTGAAACCTGACTGTGTAACAGGCAGCACATTATTTGATTGTACATGTTCGCGAAGCTGTTGCTCCATGATTTTTTCTATAATTTTTGATAACGTGGGCAAGATGCTAATAGGTCTGAGGTCCTTAAAATCTTTAGGAACGTTTATTTTTGGAATAGGTATTACTATAGCCTGCTTCCAAGCCTTAGGGAATGTCGAATTAATTAAACAGAAGTTAATAAGATGGGTTATAATTGGCAAAAGAAATGGAATGCAAAAGTTAATGACATTTATTCCAATTCCGTCACAACCAACGGCATTAGTTTTAATTGTGGATATAATTTTTGAAACTTGAACTTCGTCTACTGGTTTAAATTCGAAAAACGTGCTAACAGAACTTTTAATATTACTACAATAAAACGAAGTGACGTCATCACTATTTAGGTTTGTGTTTGATGTGGGCAACGAATCAATAAAATAATCGTTAATTTTTTTACCGTCGGACAAGGCGGAGGGTAAAATAGCGCTTTTTGATTTTTTTGATATGTTTAGATCCTTTAAGTTTTGCCAAAAGAACTTCGAATTTTCTGTAAATAACGTATTGTAGTAAACTTTTTTTTCTTTCCTAATAGCACCTACAACCCGATTACGTAGTTGTTTATAATAATCATAATGACTTGGATTTTTGGTTTCCTTAAAACGACTTAGAGCTCGATCTCGTACACGAATCATATCCTTTATAGTGTCCGTTAACCATGGAGCAAACGGCTTAGTAATTCGAAAAGTTTTATTTGGTGCAAATACATCTAGCAAAATCGTAATGTTGTTGTTAAAAAAATTAAGTTTGGCATCTATGCTATTAATATCATAAATATTTTTCCAAGGTATAGAACGTAGAGCTGAATAAAATTGTTGATAATTAAAATGTTTAAAATCTCTACTCGTTCTAAGATTCGGCAAAATGTTGTCATGAGGTAGATTGATAGTACAGCATGTTAAAGAATGATCAAAATTACGATGTAATGAAATTACAGAGACTGAAGTAATAATATCTTTATTTGTAGTTAATATGTAATCTAGTAGAGTGCTTGATGTACTTGTTACGCGAGTAGGTTCGTTAATTAACTGATGAAGATCAAAAGTTTCTAAAAAATCAGTAACATAGGCAGTAGCTCGACTCTCAGTATCAAACATGTCTATGTTAAAGTCTCCAAAGCAAAATAGATCCGCCACAGTTGGTAATATCACAGACAGACTTGATTCTAGGGTATTTATAAAATCAACATAAAATCTTTGGTGCGGGTTATATACAACTCCAAATGCATACCTACGACCCTCAAAGGATACGCTTAGCCATAATTGCTCAATATCTCGGACAGTGTCAATAACAGAGAATACCAAAGTTGATCTTACGTAAAAGGCGACTCCCCCACCTCTGGTTTGTCTGTCTCTGCGCACAATGGTGTAGCCATTAATGGATATGATATCGTTCAGAATGTTATCACTCAACCAGGTTTCGGTAATGGCTAGAAGATCGTATGACTCCTGGAGAACGTAATCCCTGAAATCGGCAAAATTGTGAGTTAATGAGCGACTATTGATATGAGCACACTTTAAAAATAAACTTTTATGCATTAAAAATTTGTCACTTGAGCAAAAAGCAGAAGCAGAACAAAGGCAACCAACAAGAGAAAGAAAAAAGTAATAATAATAGTAGTTGGTGCTGACACCGAGAATGAACAGGTAAACGCTTAAAAACAAAAGTAATTATTTTGTTCTCGGCGAATCTCGCTTATGATTAATTCTAAACGCATTCATTAAATACATTCATATGTAAAGATTTAAAAATAAAATAAATTCAGGCATGCATATAGCCTGTAAACCCATATTAAGAAAATAACAAAAATTAAGAAGAATTATCAAAAGCATATTCAATTTCAGTATGCTTATAAAGAATTAAATTAAGAAAATTAAATAATCCTTACAGGGAAAACGTAAACACATGCTTATCTTGAGAAGTTTTACAACTTTTCCAGATCTGCATAGTTATTAACGGTTACAATGGGCGATCGCTCGTCTTTGCGTAAAAACAATTTACAATCTTTAACCCAAGTAAATTTATAATTTTTAGCTTTGGCCTTCTTTTTGCATTCAAAGAACAAGTTCTTATTGCTAACAGTCAAGTGTTCGCAGACATAAACAATGTTATCAGTTTGATAAGTTGGAATAACCTGTTTAACTGTAATTTTACTCCCCTTTATTTTGCTTCTGTAAGAGTCGATGATTTTGTTTTTTAGCTGCCTACTATTTAGCGCAACTATTAACGGCTTGTGCTTCCTAGGATTTCTGGTTTGGACCCTGTGACATGCCTCGATCATTCCCTCGGACACGTCTACGCCGATAACACTAAAAATCTTCAACGCCATTTGGTACGGATTTTCGCCAGGCATTTCTGGCAGGCCAGATATTTCTACGTTTTTCATTCGTGAACGCTGCTCAAGGTTCCCAACTCTGTCCGAAAGTTCTTGATTTTGCTGTTGAAGGAATTCATTTTGAGAGATTATCTTTTTGTTCTCATTGTCCAAGTGCACAATTTTTTCCTGCAGATTAGGTAGCCATACAACCCGGGATTTAGTGCCAAAAATTGTATGGGTCTAACGTTAACTGTTTTGGGGATATTAACGATTTTATACAAAAAAAAATGCTGGTATCTAGGTGGCAGCTGCAAGTAACAGAAAATAATTGAATGAGAGAAAACGTTACCAAAAACTATGTTTTTTGTCAATTACCCTTTGAGTGTAAAATAATGCCTCTGAATGTTAATGCTATTCGGTGTGCCTAAAATTTCCAAATTTAATAACGTCGATTGATTCTTTTAATGCAACACTTTATACATGTTTTTATGTTGGAAAAGCTTTTTTTAGCTTCAGATATGTTACTTCATACGTCTAAATTCAAGCTTTCGTCAGATGCTTTATTTAAAGGGCTATGACGTAAACTCTGTTAATATACAAAGTTAAACAAGTGAGCTGTCCCGATATAATAAAAACCAGGCTTAGAAAATAAAAATTCAGTCTTTGTTGATGGAATAAATATACAGTGTTTCCGCGGATTGAGTTCACATAAGGTGTAAATAATAAAAAATATTCGACTTAGAAGCTGATATTCTAGGATTCGCTCCTGCTTGTTCTCAAACCAAGATTTTGAGAAAATTAATCAAATTAATTAATATACAGGGGGTTTTTCGAATCGATTTTTAAAAAATAGCCAGAGTAAACTACCTTTAATAGAAGTGATAACAAAAAAAGTATTACGAAAACTTGTTTAGAATTAAGAGTGATGGCAGATTCTTAATTTTTAGACAAATCGGCGTACTTTTATTTTTTAAAAATATTTTTTGTTTTTTTATACCAACATACTTTTTATGGTGGCTGTAGGAGGCACTCTAACTGGTTTATGAACTAAGATGTTAAAAAAGCAATAGAGTGCCTTCTACAGCCACGATAAAAGTTATGTTGGTATAAAACATTTAAAAAAAAAATTAAAATTAAAGTAGGCCGATTTTTCTTAAAATTGAAAGTCTATCATGTCTCTTAATTCTAAACAACTTTTCTTAATACTTTTTTGTGTTCTAATAAATGTAGTTTACTTTTGGCCATTTTTTAAGATCGATTTGAAAAACACCCTGTATATTAAGTAATTTGATTGATTTTCTGAAAACATTGGTTTGAGAACAAGCAGGAGCGAATCCTAGAATATCAGCTTCTAAGTCGAATATTTTTTATTATTTACACTTTATGTGAACTCAATCCGCGGACACACTGTATATACAGAGTGGGCCAAAAAAAAGCGATACAGATCTTATAGCCTCGTATATTCGTAAGTCATTAATATTTTCAAATGACCATTATATCATCGAAAAGCTCAATGTTTATAGAAGGAAGTGAAGCACTTTTACTACAAAGTGACAATGCTACTTCAAAGTTGTGCGTGGTTCAACAAAGTTATACAAAAAATTCTGTTTTTTGGAAAAGTTTATTATTTCAAACTTAAGGCAATTCAATAATAATAACAATAATTATCTAAATAGTTATTAAATATGGTATTTAAAAATATGGTTCCATACTTCCACCAGTGCCAAATCGCAAAAACGATTTGCGCCTTTAGTTAAGCGTACCATTTTCTTCAGGACTTCGATTAAAGCAGCAATTAAAACTAAAATGACAGATACAAACTAACATTGACCAAACAAATAAAACAAACGTCATTGCTTACTAATTTTGTTACAGAGTAATTTTACATTAAAGTGACTTGCCTTTATTAAAAACTCCGGTTTTTGCATGACCTTTATTAAAGTAAAATAAAATCGAATTGAATCGTTGTATTATTGCAAATAAGATATATTTTTAATCTCCAAATTGTAAGCATTTCGTTTTTCAAAAAAAATATTTGAATTCGCTGATTAGTATTGGAAATAGGAGTATTTAAAATTTTGTACCGGTTTCTTGGCCCACTGTGTATAAAAGCACTAAAGGCCTAGAAGGCCCATGGCTTGTTGTGATAGTTTTGCCCATTCCTTTCTACTATTTGCCTTGTTCTCCCATTCCACTATGTTCAAGAATCGTTTACTTCTGTCCTCCAGTGATTTCTAGGCCTTCCCCTTCGTCTTCTGCCACCGAGTTGCGCCCTGTATATTTTCTTTGGTGTTCCTTGGTTGTCCATTCGTATCAGGTGCCCTAGCCATCTCATGCTCTGCGCCTTTACCACTCCAACTATGTTAGCTTCTCTGTAAAGATGGTATAACTCTTGGTTTGTCTTTGTTCCCACTGACCGTTCACACATTTCCCTCCATAAATTTTCTGCAATATTTTGCGCCTCCACACTTTCAAGATAAGCTGGTCGTTTTTTTTTTCAATGTCCACACTTCACTCGCGTACGTTACTGTTGGTCGCACTATTGTTTTATACACCCTTATTTTTAGAGATCTTCAAAACAGTTTACTCACTTTTGGTGCCTGCTGCAATTCGTCATTTGATTTCCGTGCTAGTTTCTGGCTTTCTAGTAAATACCGCGCCTAAATATGTGAACGTTGTTACTTCCTCAAATTTGTATTCTTTTGTGTGTTCTATTTTTATAATTAATGGCTTGTTCTGTTGGCAGGGCCGATCATTCCATGCCATGTATTTTGTTTTGTTTTCGTTGACCTTTAGTCCCATTTCTTGCGCGCTTAATAGTAGCCTCTTTGTAACCTCTTGCAGCTCCTTTTTCGTTCTCGTGATAATGGTTAGGTCGTCTCCGAATGCCAAACATTGGTGTCGTCGTTGATAAATCGTTCCATCTCTGTTTATTTTTACTTTTCGCATTATATATTCTAAGGTTAGGTTAAATAGAATAGCTGACAATGGGTCACTCTGTCTTAACCCACTTTTTACCATGAATAATCTCGTTAATGTCCCATTCACTTTGACTTTGTTTCCAGTTCTGTGTAGTGTCATCTTTATAAGTCTTACTAATTTTCTAGGAATTCCCAGATGATATAAAGCTGTGTATAATTGGGATCTTCTTATGCTATCGTACGCTTGCTTAAAATCGAGAAATAGCAAATGTGCGTTCAATTGATATTCGTGTCTAGAGACCTGTATTTCACTCAACGTAAATATTTGATTTGCTACCGATCTCCCTTTGCGAAATCCGAACTAATATTCTCCGAATAAGTTCTCCGTATACCTTTCTAATCTATTCTTAATACAAGTCTCTAGTATTTTATACATGACGCTCAATAGTGCTATTCCTCGGTAGTTTTCGCAAGTTTCTTTATTTTCTTTCTTATGTGCTAGGTTCCATGTTTCAAGCATCACTTCTTTATTCCATATTTCACAGAGCATACTATATATTTTGCGATGCAGTTTTTCTCCTCCATACTTAATTGCTTCAGCTTGTATTTCATCTGAACCTGGACTTCTATTGTTCTTCAAATTCTTTATTATTTTTGTTATTTCCTCGAACTCTGATATCTCCTCTCTGATGTTATCTGTCCCTTCACTTGTTTCCTGTACATTTTTAGTACTTGCGTTTTCTTGTTGTTTGTTAAGTAGCGTTTCAAAGTGTTCTGCCCATCTTTCGTTAATCTTTTCCTGATCCCCTACTAGTTCTCCGTTATTATTTTTGCAGAACACTGTACTTCTCTGGTATCCTCATTTGGCTCTTTTAACGCTTTGGTAAAAGTTTCTGATTTCTCTGTTATTATACTTCTCTTCTATTTCTTTGAGTAACTGAATTTTGTGCTTTCGTTTCTTTTCTCTACATATTTTCTTGCATTTTTTCCTCTTCTTCTCATAGTCTTTTTTATTTTCGTCTGTCATTAGCAGTTTTTTTCTGGCTTTTTCCCTCCCTTTGACTGCCTTTTCACACTCTGTGTTAAACTACTCTTTCCTTTTAGTGTGCTTCTTTACGACTTGCTTTTTGACAGATTAAATGCATTTTTATCCCTACCATAAAATGGTCGGAGTCACTATCAGCACCTCTGTAATACCTTATATTTGTAATGCATTTTCCGTTCCTAGTTTCTAGTTTAAGACATGATCTATTTGGTATAGTGTACTCATTATTTTCATGTTTTTCTCTTGAACGAAGTCAATTAGTAGTCTGCCATTCTCATTTGATTCTTCGTGTAAACTATGTTTTTCAATTGTTGGGTAGTAGATATACGTATTCCTGTCCTACTTTAGAGTTACAGTCTCCTAATATCATTTTTAAATCGTATTTAGGAATTTTTTCATATTCTCTGTCCAGATTATTGTAGAATTCTTCTTTGCGTGTAATTTCTTTTTCCTCTGTTAGCATGTGAACGTTTAAAAGACTTATTTTGTGGTGTCTACCCCTTAGCCTTAACCAGCACATCCTGTCTGATATAGGTGTGAAGGTTATTACTGCTGATTTCAGTCGTTCTTTAATTAGAAATCTTGTGCCCAATCCTATATTGTCTCCACTGCTTTTAAAATAATTATATATTCTTCTATATCAATGGTTTCATTATATTTTTCTTTGGTTTCTTGTACCGCGAGTATGTCCACCTTGTAATTTTTGAATACTCTGATTAGCTGCTTCATATGTACGTTCCAACTTGCTATAAATAATTTTCTATTTACTTTATCGTTGTCCTTTGTCTCGCCACAGTCGTCTCCATTTGTCCTTACCCTCTTATTAATTTACTAGTTTTTTGTTGATCTTATTAAGTTATTTGCTGGTTCTCCTGCCTGTTTTTCACTCTCCTGCGGTAAGCGTTCGCTAATGGTTCTACCTTTTTTTGTCACTTCCAATATCTTTTCGTGTATTTCTTCGTGCTGGTACTCGTTCAATTGATTTGCCGAGTAGCTTTCGCCGTTTACAATCAATTTATTATATTTTACAAATATGCTCGGCTACCTTGCGCCCTGGCTTTCTTCATGTGCTCTACTCACACCCTTCTCTCCTGTTGTACTTTTTTTGTGTAGTCTTCTGTTATGGATATTTTGGTTCCTTTTAGCTAAGATGGAATTCTAAGAGGAACTAAGAAGTTTCTTTTAGAATTTCCATTTTTTTGTTCCAATAATTGCTTTCTATCAGTATTGTTCTTGATTTGTTTTTTTGGTCTCCTATTCTTGTCATTGGCGTAACTAGGATTTTTGGCTGGGGAGGGCCAGGCCCCCCAACCAACCATCGTCAGTACCTATGTATACCTATGAAGACAGGAATTTACGTACATGCATAACCTTTTCGCATAAATTTATTTGCTTTTTCTTTGATGCCGTTATACGAGGGCAGTCCCGTAAATTTCTGCAGTCTAATAAAACAATGTTCAGTAACCAAAATTTGTTTTTATTATTTTCTCAAAGTATTCCCCCGTAAACTCATTACGCATTCGGTAAAACCAATTTTCAAAACATAAATTCCACAATTTTTGAGTCACTTGAGAAACAAGGTTTTTGAAGCTTTCCACAGCATCTTCGGGAGTTACAAATCGTACACCACGCATTTTATCGTTTAATGGAGGAACTAGAAAGTAATCGGAAGGTGCTAGATCGGAACTGAATGGGGGATAAGTTAGCAATTTTAACTCTAAAATCTCTAAAAATTATTTTATTTGATGTGCGGTATGGCTAGAAGCATTTTCATGGTGCAGAACGATCTCACCCCTTGGGCGCCATAAGCCGAGATTTTTGAATAACGTCTGGCAGGCATATAGTTGTGTACCATCCTGCAGTAACCCTACGTTTATTTTTAAGCACGACAGTTGGGATAAGTCCTGATTTTGAAAAGAAACAAGCAATTATTTTCTTACCAACTCTTCAAGATCGCTTCACTCTAACAGGATTAGGATTTGTTGGAAACATTCATTGTGCTGACTGCCGCTTAGAATCGGGTTCAAATGCATATATCCAGCTTTCGTCACCAGTTATTATGTAAACTGCTTTAGATCTACCTTCATCATATTTCTTATACTGTTCCACATGCTGTTGTTGTGTTTCTGTGTGTCTGTTAAACTGTGTGGTATCCACCCAAGACAGACTTTTCTTACACCCAAATGAGTATATAAAATCTTGTGTATTGCAGTCATGCCAATGTCCAAGATGCTTTTAATAATTCTGGAAGTGACTCGATTGTCCTACTGAAGCATTCTTCGCACAGCGTCTACGTTCGTATCAGTAACTGTTGAAATTTGTTTTCGCAAAAATCGTCGCTGACTGAAACTCGTTCAAATTTAAATTCATTAAACCAGAAATATGCGCCTGGCCACCAAAATCAGCACGAAGTCATTTCTTTCAGAGAAAGAGAACTTTTAAAGTCATAGTAAATCATGGCTATAAAATTTTCTCCCCTTATGTTCATTTTTGATGCACAACACTTATTTCAATACTAACTGTATAGTAACTAAATTTGAACTGTTAAACTAGAAAACAACAAACATTTGTTTATGACAAGTTACATTTCCATGGTACACTTGATCTATTGGTTTGCAGAAATTATGGGTGTTACATACTCTCGTAATATAACGTGTCTAAGGAGCATATCAATAAATTATTTTTCGGTTCATAAACAACATAAAAATGTATAGATTACCTCTTGCAACTCAATGAGGTTGACGATAAAAAATATTATTCCAGGAGAAACATCACTTTGTTTCCATTTGCATGTTTTTGAGCCACAATTTTTATTTTTTTCTCCGCCTCGAAGCAAATACTTTCTGGAAAACATCAGTAGCCTTTTAATTGTTATTGTGATATCTTTTTATTCTATCTTGGGCTAGCAACTGTGGTAATTCAAGCACCACTAAATGCTCTTTGCGGTACATAAAACACTATTCAACATAAAATTCTGAATCGTACTCTTTAAAGCTATAAACTCAACTCTTTCGGCAAGGCAAACATCTAAATAGCAAGTCACCTTAAGTCTGAACTGGACGATCCTATAATAGGCAGCTAGCTGTATGTGCCCAGTGAGTAGTTACCGATGCACTCAAGTTTTCAACTCATTTACTTACCCGCATATGAAATAATTGCAGTTTTATTTTTCTGTGCACATAAATTGATCCTTTATTTGTTTAAACTTAAGAGAAACTATCAAAAATTGTGTAAATTTAACTAAAAAAACTATTCAGACGAAAGCAGTGTTTTCAAAGTAATTATTAGCTAACTAATAACGTTTTCTCTTGTATATTATTATTCAGTAGAGTCATCCGTCCAACATATGGTATTTATACTATAATGTTTTTAAGCCAAAAAAGGTAATAAAACCAGAAAATGTAAGAATGTGTGAGGGTCGATAACCAACCCCTTACTATAAATGGGTTAATAAAAAAAGCAGATTTTTAAATTTATTTAACCTCTATTTTTCTGGGGTGGGCCAGACGGCAATCTGGGGAGGGCTTGGCCCCCCTGGCCCCCCCACTAGTTACGCCAATGATTCTTGTAATTTCCTTTATTTCTGTTTCCATATTAATTTGTATATCCATATTCCTCAATAATGCTCTTGCATTTTCTTTCAAGCTCAGTTCTACCTCGTTCTCATCCTTATGTATACCTTGTATTATGATTTTGTTTTTCCTTATTTTTTTTCCACTATTTCTAATCTAACATACCCTCTTTGATCTTGGCATTTTCAATATTTAGCTCTGCATTTTCCTTTTTGAAATTTTCCAATTCTTTTTGGTACACATCCATTTTGCTTTCCGCTCGTTCCCCTCTATTGTCTATATCTTCTAATTTATTCATAATTATTTCCAAGATTGCCACCATTTTGTTGTTTAATTTATATCGCCTATTTGACTGCAACCCAGTTAGCTGAAACTGTTTGGTGTGTTGCCTGTATGTTTTAGTTTGTATAACTGCGGCTGAAGTTGTTTGAACTCTAAATTTTAGTTGTTGGTCTGTTATCGTGTATTTTAACCTACAAAAACAGTTTTTAAATAAGGCCTTTGTAATTACACTATTTCTTCTACAACTGCGGCCTACACTCCACTGCTTAATTATCACTCTAAACTGTAAATTAACGTTCTCTTAATACTTATAATTTGCTGTGAAAACGGGGCCGAAACTACGGTTATCGCGATGTTCACGTTATTGGATGGAATAAATAATAAATACGAAAAAAGTGAGAAATGCGCTAATAAAATAATTCTACGTAGTGTCATGAAACAAAAAAATAGTACACAAACACAAAACTTCTATACCTACGCTAAATGTTTAAATATTTCTCCATTTGTAGCTATACAGGGTGCTCAAAATTTCCAAAAGTAAACATTTCGATTTTTTAATGGAACACCTTACATATCACTGTATTTTTGAAAAGCTTTTTTAATGAGTTCTGTTCTGATATAGCATCTCAACCTAAACTCAACCGTTTTTAAGATTTAATCTGCTCCTGCATTTCTTGTTTTTTTCATCTTTGTTACATCTTGTGTCAGCAATGGTTGGATTTTATTTTCTTAACCTTATTTTCTGTTCTGCTCTAAGATTTAGAGTGTTTTAGTTAGCACATTAAATAGCTTTTTTTCAAGTTTTCAAATTGGCATAGCTGAAAGCAGTTGATTTAAGGGGTAAGAAGTATAATATCAAAATAAAGCTTATTGAAAGGGTTTTTAAAAATAAAAACGTATACCTCCAAAGTGCTCCATTTCAGAAAAAAATGAAATTACTAAATTTGAAAATTTTGAGCACCCTATATAGCATTAATACCCAGAGGAACTAGTTTGCCCTCAAAAGGTAATTGACAAAAAGCATAATTATTTTTTTATTTTATTCAAATGTTTTCTGTTACTTACAGCAGTCGACTGAAATTCAGCATTTATTTGCATAAAATCGTTAATAACAAGTGATTAAAAAAACGTCATCATTTTTAACCATATGCCTCTGTAGATGATTATGGCTTGATATGAAACCAGTTTGGTTTTGAAACATATTGCCATCTCAATTTTTACAATAAATATTCTTGGAGAAAACTATTTGTTTTATTGCTTTATGTCACCTTAATTCCCTAAAGACCCAAACCGCTTATCAGAAAACCCCAATCATTTTGTATATTACGTCATGCTTTGCACTGACTATCAAATACAGCGCATGCTATAAATGTAGTTTAGAAACGTGGAATGGCAAAAAATCAATTGTGACTATTGAGCTTACACTGACAGCGTCGATGCAGTAGTTTAAGTAGTTCAAATTGTCCAAATGCAAGCTGAGACACTTGATTTTTGTCTAAGGTGACTTTCATAAATGTTTTTTTAAATCACGTGTTATTTTCAAAACAGCTAACGTTAGACCCATACACTTTTATATAAATTTTTTATCATTTTGACGCAAAACTTTTAAGCTAACCCAATATAGAGCGTTCAATAAAAGAAAATGTTTTTGAGGCATCCTGTGTTAACAACACAATTTTAGTAACGTGCACCACCTTAGTACCCACAACTGTAGCAAATTATATGTAGTAGCTCTCATATTTTTAGTAATATCTTCCACTCTTGCATCGTAGCCGGACGTTGTATAGGCAATTATTTATTTCGTTTAACAGTAATTTAGATTTACGTAACATTTTTAAATAGGCAACAGAGAGAGCAGCGTGACTATACGAATATAAAAATAGTAAAAATAATCTTGTTTGATGAGATATAATTTGCAAACTGTTGGAAAAATTATGATAACCCAAAAAAGACAGCTAATCCATTTTAATTTCGTTCAAAGAATCACTTAGCAGTAATATTTACAGTAAGTTTAGTTAGACATCAATGCCGAAACGTTAGCGACATGTAATTACTTTGAAGTGGCGAGCAAAGACTGTAATCTACGTTCTCTAATGGGTAGCATCTTTAATCACAATAGAAGCACTTCAAATAAAAACACTATAAATATAACATTGACATAAACTTTATTGTGTAAACGAGGGTTTGTAATCTGAAAATGTTTAGAGAGTTTAAGAAAACATCCCCTACTTCTATTCTCGAGCAGAGTTTGTAACGAAGATCATACCTTTCCTCCTCCACGAGGACCTGGAACAGGTGATGACATCATTATAAAAAAGGGCACTCAGATTTTTGTGCCCATATATAGCATCCACCTAGATCCACAATATTATCCAGATCCAGAAAAATTCGATCCAGATCGCTTCACCGAAGAAGCTAGGAATGCGCGACCAAAGGGTTGCTTCATGGCGTTTGGAGATGGTCCAAGGATGTGTTTAGGTGCGTCAGCTTTAATTTATAATTATTTAGATCAACTTTTTCGTTTATTTCTAGGGAAAGGTTATGCATTGCAACAAATTAAAATAATGTTAATTGCTTTGTTGAGTACATTTGAAATACGGATGAACAACAAGACGTCGATTCCATATAAAAGATACCTTCTGCAAACGTTGAACATTCCAAAAGATGGCGTATTTTTAGATTTTTGTAAGAGGTCAAAGTGAATATAGTTCTGTAGTAGAATAAATAAAAGTCTTTTTAATAAACATATAAAGTATGTCTAGTTTGTGGCATTGCTTTTAAAAGTCTCAGTATATACTTTCTGTAGCAGATTTTTGTTTTGTGTTAAATCTTTACTATACGGGGTGTTTCCTAAGTACGTGTAGAAACTTGACTGGTATGTTCCTTGGTTCATTCTAAGGCAAAAGTTTCTCTCAACGTGGGTTTTAGTTTTCGAAATTTGAATTTGAGAAAGAAATTGTAAATTTTTGAATTTTTAAAAACGTGTTGGAGTATTAATTATAAATTTGGGGTGTGTACATGTAACACTAAGAATAATTTTGTGTGTTGGTAAACCATCTTAAAATTCACCAGTGGCGTGAGTACTCTTTGCACGATTGAATAAGAAAAAGGAGACGCGACGTGGACGCCACTGTTTTTTCAGTTTTGTAAGATGTTTGAATACCTTCATTAAAACCCTACAAAAAATTTCTCTTGCATTATTTTTTAAAATGCGCCTTTTCTTTTGTAAGAATTAAAGAAATGAAATCAGGTGCTGCCATTTTTTTTATTGAAATATGAATACATTCAAATTAAGAGAAAACTAAGTTGATGCATGCAACCTTCTGGGAGGAGGAAACATCATGAATTGATTATATGTTTGTATCTCAAAAATTAGATGCTTGAAATTTGGTACAGTTATAGGCTTCAGGGTCTTAATAAAGGGAAAAATTGTAAAAATGTCAGAGTAAAGTCAACATAGGTCTTGGATACGTGCGCGAAAGTAATTGCCGCATGCACCCGACCAATGCAGGCTATGAATGTGTGTGAGCAACGAGGGTAGGTTACGAACGCTGAACGCACCCGGTCAACATGGGTCATGGATGTACGAGCGACGAAAGCAGAAGAAGGCTGTGCAAGTTTCAGGCAAACATATAGATTGTACATGCTAAAGAGAATGCGGAGAAGGCACCATACTGTGGTGTTAACCACCTCTAGACGTCCTTCTATTTTATTGTCACTAGATGTTCCATATTCGTTTTCATTTGCTAAATTTTGCGTTTCTTGTAAAACTTCAGCAACTGCAACATCTGTTGCCACAGGGATCTCCCTGATTTCTTTTTATCAATAACAGAACCACTTTCTTCAAATATTGCTACCAGCTTTTGAAAAGCTGTCAAAGTGCATGGGCCAGCTCTTAGACCGTTACTGGTACGAAACCGTCGAAAACCTGCCGAGAAACTCCGTCCACATTCGTAATAACATTGGACAAGTCCAATGCGAGTTTGCAGAGGCAAAATAATTTTTTTTCACAAAAGAAATTGTGTTCTAACGTGAAAAACGTGCGATGACACTTGCATGCAATGTTATTTTTCATGCAACTGGTTTTAAACAAATATGTTGCTATGACGACCAAAAGGTGAAAATAAAAAAATCCCCTTATCCTGATACTGTCCTTATTTTCAAAAATGCATAAAAATCAGCCACGATACGAGTAGTTTAAAATACTACTTACTTTTGAAAAACTCTATACTATTGAAACAAAATTTCGAAGTAAATCGTTACGATTCGCACACCGTGAGGATTTTATTACAGAACCTAGGGACCAACATTATCAAACGCAGCGGCGGTATGAGGATCATGACCACGAAGCGAATGATTCTAATGGGGAACATTATTCGGAAAACTGAGAGGATCTGGTCAAGCGGCTCCGATTGGTCAGAATAATACACATACTAGAGAGCAACTAAAATATTTGAAATTTATTCGTAACATTTTCACTTATAATGCTATGAGTAGCAAAGTTATGTCATCTATTTTTGCGGTGGTGTCACGAATGTCCATTGCGCTTTGGTACGATTAGAACGAGTGCGCTAGCACGAGTCCTAATCCCTAACGCAATGGACATGAGTAGTGATACCATCGCAAAAATAATCTACTCAACTTTGACTAAGAATGGTATTCGGGGGACTATTTAATGAACCAAACTAGTTTTTCAAATTAGTTTTCAGTAAATCTAGCAGCAAACTACGCAATTTCTATAGTAACAGAACACTAATATTGACTTTTTCTAATAAAAATCACATTTGTTTAAAATAGTCACTTGAATACCTTCTAGGAAGATATATCCACTGATATTTTTTTGATTGGTCAAGAAACGTCAGAATTCTGGATTTTCATTGGTCACTTTTTGACAGATGACAGGTGAACTGAATAGTCCAAAATATATTTATAAAAGTAAACAACGCCATCGAAAGCGTTTGAGAGGAATATAAAGCTTTCATGGAGGAAGAAGCAGAGGAGGTAACCAAGATCTTAAATTGTGGGGGAATAAGCTGGTTCAACACAAACGAAGTGAAGCTATCCATCCATGATAAGTTGGGTGCCAAACTCGGCCCGGCGGTAGAGAGGGCCAAACCCTACACGGACATTTTAAAACACTGGGGAGATACCATGGGGAACAAAACCAATTTAAACAAAACAAGCCTTGTAGAACCAATGTTCAATAGCTCTTGGAATCAAACTAGCGTCGTAGAACCAATGCGAAATAGTTCGTGGAATGAAGAAGTAGTAGTTGTGGAGGAACAATTGCGAAACGTTTTACATGAATTAAAGGATACTGTTGAATTGGAATTTGCAGTCCAAACTACAAATGCTAAATGCCTCCTGTGCCCAGCAGTATTACAGGCACGAATTAAGGAGAAACTTAGACCAAGGTATCTACGGCCAGTTAGTCGAGAAACGTTGAAGACAAATAATATCTGCGTTCGGGATAACAATAATAATAATAAATCAAAGGCGCGGTTTAAAAACACGACTATCATCTTGGCCTCGATCGACTTTGAATTAATTCGACAATACAAGGGCGGTATTAAGGAAAAGGCTGGGAGATCTTGTTTGTTTATTGATAAGGTGTCGCGATGGCTTCTCGGGAAGCAAAGGAAGAAAAAGAAAAACGTTAATTGAAGAAAGAGTTAGGGTTGAAGGGTTGTAATAACACTCAGTTCGACCATGCAAGTTTTACGTATTTTAGTTGTTTTTAAACAACAACATGCTTTAAGCTGTAAATTATAAGAATTGCCTTTGGCCACAGCTAGTTCACTCAGATTACACGAATTTAGAATTAGTAAAGATGGTTTTCTTCTCAGCTGTTACCAGTTTAGAATACAACCAGGGGGGATATTGAAACGGGCCAATTGGTACCACCTGTATTCATATATTTCATACATTTTTTTATATACACTGTTAGCAATAAAGCTTAACCTTATGTTTAATTATGCTTTAACCAAGTAGGTACTTAGTATAAGAAGTAACAATGCATAAGCGCCCCCCCCCCTTCCCCCAACTACGCAACCAAGTCCACAACAAAAAGATGCAGTCAGAAAAACATCGACAAAAAAGCGCCAGCAAAAAGGGCCCGTCAGAAAAACATCGGTAAGAAGGCGGTCATTAACATCGATAAGGGGCGGTCATCAACATTGAAAAAGGCTGGAAATCTGGATTGGGAGCATCATAAACTTTAAAATACCCCAATGAATTTGTTCTACGACCCCCTGTAAACGTATTCTGATTTTATTACTTGCAGCCATCAATGTAGTCGCCTTTTTAATTTGAAATGTTATGCACCTCAAACTGCAGTTTTGTAAATTGACTAAGTTATTTTTAGAAATAAGACAGTCGATTAATGTAAATACATTTATTTTTATATTATTGAATATTCTACGCAATAATAACAATATATTTGTTTATTACAAAGTATTTATGAATCTGTAGATGCAGAACCCGGTCCATCGAAGAGACCATGGGAAGTGTGAGACTGTTAGAAATACACTTCGTAGAGTAGGCATATCGGAGAGACCACATAAAAAGACGCGCTACAAACTGTACCTCAAAGGAACAGGGCCATTCGAAAGTGCACACTAAATGTACGGTTTACGTGACTTGCGACATTTGCGGCGCTGTAGAACGGTAAATAATTGTCCAAATGGAAAAAAAACTCATACACAAATTTTATGCAAATTAGTTGTTCTACAAAAAATATAAGAGTATTTTTTATCGTAGGATTAACTGAAAGCGATATATTTACGTAAAACCCATTTCAACCCTTAATTTCTTGGCTTTACGGGGTAACAGGTATTTCCAAAAGTTGTGAAGAATTTTATAACCTACAAACTTGTAGTGATGCAATTTCAGCGTCAGAGCAATAGGAAACGAGAAATTGCTAAAAAACCGTTTTCAACACTTCTTCCGATATTGCGGAAAAACAATTTCTCTGGTCGATCCGAAAACTTAAAGTTAGACTCAGAGCACAGCACCCACCCATTAACCCAAAATGCTGTTACCAAGAATTGCACGTAAAGCCCTATTAACGATTTCCCTGGCGCCTGTACTTATATGAATTATTGTGTTTTCTCACAAATTAGGAGATGTTTGAGCACAACTAAATATTTTTTACAAGTTTTATACTTTGAGATGTAATAATTCTGGATTATAGCATTTTTCAATGCGATTGCATGCTTTTATTCAAATTTATGTTAATTTGTGATCAACACATAGATTTCAACTATCTTATTTAATTTCAGAAAATTTTCTCAATCATTGCGTTGCATAGCATCGCATGTTGAATAAAAAATATCGTTTTTGATATAATTTTCAATGACATGATGTCGCAATTGTGAAATTATATCGATCAATCTGCCATGAATTGCAAATTTTTAACTAGGTAGTTTTGATAATATTTACGATAAAACGTAATAAAAACGGTTAAACGTTTTATTTAGAAATTCTTACATAACATGTATACGAGTACAATAGGGTCTAAATTAAGTCATGTTCAACAAGTTTTAAGTCAGAAAACTTCTCCTTATTTTCCTGACCTTTGACGTATACTTTTTTAAAAACTTTTGAGAATTCTTGCAAGTTCTTCATTTACATTTATTATTAAATCCAACCCCACTTTAAGCAGCAATGGATCAACGTCAAATTAAAAATTAATTAAATCACTAATTGTTTGTTTCAGAGAAGTTCGTATTTAAGAACCTACTAACTCAAACTAGTTTTTGCATTTTTTGCAAAAATTTTATAGTAGAACTCTACTAAAAGTTTAGACCGGTAATTAAAATTCTATACAAGAATACACAAAAATCCTGTAAAGAGCTTTGCTCAGAACTTCCCTCGCAAGTGGACGTTGTGACACTAAACAATGTTAAAAATTAACAAAAACTAGGGGTAAAAATATCTTAACGTTCCTAATAATACTGAAACAATAAAAGCAAACACTTGGTAATGCGAATTACATCAATTTTTAAATTACTAATAGCTATTTAAGTAGCAAGAAATCTAAGGACCTATTAACATTTGAGGTAGCCAAGTACAAGCCAAGGCAAACCGGCGGCTTGTTGCCTGCCGAAAATGTTAATAAGCGATACATTTTGAGTTATCTTATTATATTTTTCCCGCTGCTTAAGGACTAATTTTCGTGAGTCGTGTTACCTGTGAGTGTCACATGTCACGTAAACGCTTGCAATTATGAACAAAACGTCTAAGTCTGCATCTTCCGTTGCTAATTGTATTATCCTAGGAACTTAATAATATTAAGTTCCGTTGTCAAGGGCAAGCAGTAAACAAATATAATCATCGACTTACACGTTTCGTTACTAAGGCTGTATCACTGACTTAAATGATCAGCAGCCACTTATTGTTACCCCTTTTTGACTCTTTTTACATTCATTCTGTATCTGTTGGGTTCAATTTTCGTTAAGTGTAAAGCCTGAACTATATACAAATTGCTACTTTTATCTGTTTCTAAGTTAAACCAAAAATAAACTTTTTAAGGTGTCCAAAATGTGCTCTCTTTCTTCAATGGTAAAAAGCTGAGCTATGTGCAAAATATTACATTAATTTAAATGAGTGTAAAGCAGAAATTAAAAGAGTTTTAATTTTTAAGGTTCTCACCCTGTATATATTTTACCGATTTTTTTAGATTTTATGCTAGGGAGGCATATAATTTGCATGCAAAATAACGTCTTTCTCCAACAGACAGTTTTTAAGTTATACCGGCAACAGGCAGACAGACCAGAAAAGCTGTTTTTCGTCATCTAGGGACCCTGAAACGTGAAGATCTGAAGAATTCTCGGAAGGTGATTTTTTGCGATTACAATACTTCCTTTGCCTTTTAGACAAGGGAAGGTATTATACCATCCAATTAAAAAAAAATGCCGGTGACGTCACAACAAATAAGTGAAGGTGTTTAAAAATGATTTTTTTTCACCAAGTTGTAGCTAAGACTGTTTCATTTAATAATATATACAGTGTGTCTCACTTTAGATAGCACCGCCCCAGTATTTTTCTTATATATTATCGATTTAAAAAATGTCTTTTTTTCTGATTATACCCCTCACTAAATTCTACTTTTAGGGTATGTTACTTTCTCTTCACGGTAAAATACTAGCCTACTACGATTGAAAATAAATCGCAAAATTGAAGAAGTCGGTATTAGGGATTTGTTTATCAAAAAATCTTGTTAATGAAAGTTGTTCAGAATCGTTCAAATAAGCTAAATCCGAAATTTCATTAAAAACAATTTTTGTGTGTAAATGTAAATGTAAATTAAATCATTTGCTTTGTTAAAAAGAATATTTGCGAAATTAAGGAGTTGTTAAATATCGTTGCAACAAACATGAAGTGAACGGTTACCTAAAAAAATATAAATCCAAGTAAATTTTACAAATACGCTTCAAGTTGCTAAAAGTTATTTAAAAGTGATGTGGTTGTGGCTACTTTAAATACATATAAAATCAGAATAATAAAAATATGTATCATACAGGGCAGGTAAAATAAAAAAAAATAATAATAAAAATTCGAATAGGAGGCCTTGACTTTGTATTTGAGCATAACTTTTGATTCTAAACAACTTTCCTCAATAAAATTTTGCCATATTCTTTGAAATAAGGTAACTTTGTTCTTGAACGAATTTCATATTTTTTGTCCTGCCCTGTATGCTGTTTGAGTTGGAGTCATTCTAAATGCATCTGATATGGTTATCGAACATGCACTAACTTCTGGCAGTATTTAAATTTCAGTTGTACAACTAATAAAAAATGTCCCATTTGTTGCACACTTAATGGACCACACTGTATATGTATATGGTTCAATACTTATGACAAAATTGCTGACAAACTAGTAGTATGTTTTTCCTATTCTTAAGCACTTGTACGACAAGGTAGAAATGATTATCTTCCGTCTCCTAAATTCCAGTCAGTGACAAAAGAACCATTGCTTCTCTCATGGTCAATTTTATGTAGCTTGTTCTAGAATAAGTAACAAAAACAATATTTATATTTTTACTTCAGAAGGTAAATAAAAAATGTGTATAAAAAGCCTTGATTGGAGCTATTAATCTATTTGTTTATAAAAAATATACAGATTGTTTGCAGGTACTAGGTACAGACGGTAACTAGATACAGAAACGGTTTGTTTGTCTGGCGGCACTAGATACAAAAACTATCTAGTTACCGCGTGTAGCTAGTACCTGCAGACAATCTGTATAATATCCCGTACAAAGAACGGGTAACTCTGCTAGAATTGTATACATAAATATATTCTCCAGTTAATGCAGTTCACTAAAACAATAAAACACTTTTAGACTGTAAGACTATTAGTATAACGTGCAATACCTTTCAAAATTATTAGTCGTATACCCAATTAAGTAATAGCTTTTCCCTTTGGAAAATGTATCCGTGAATATGATGGGTGAATTCCCGTTTCTTTCATAGACAGCAAGTGTGTAAATCTGCCTTAAGTGTTATGTACTTATACGCCAATATTTCGCCGCGAAAATCTGATTGGTTATCCACCAAGGTACACTGAATACAGGCGAGGTTGTTCATAAATGTACACCCCTTCGAAATCGGTATAGTAGCAGCAAACGAACTGGGTTAAAAGTAATTATCGCACTGTAACGCTTTCTTTTGCATTGTCATTGCAGTTAACAAATGACGTATGCATATGCGATATATTTTTTTAAATGTATGGTAGATTTATTACATAACAGTCTGATAATGAGAATGCATTATCGTTTTCTGAAGTGATTCCATGCCAGTTTGGCTGATTAGTTAAAAGAGTCGCGATAAGACACGGAGTAACAGTTACTTATAAAATTCCAGTGAAAATAGATTCTTAAATCGCCAATATGTTTATAGTACTCTCGTTTTTCATAATTATCGTGTTTCTCGTATTGTACTTGTTGAACAAGAAAAATGCTTATTGGAAAGAACGCGGTGTTCCATTTCCAAAACCAAAACTGCTTTTTGGTAATGTTGGTGAAATATTTAGTTTACGTACAAACGTGTCAACAATATGTTGCAGCATTTACGAGTAAGTTATTATCAGATTTTTAAATACGTATAAATACAATTATCGATGACTCAGTAAATTCTTAGGTCGTATTGATTACTATGCAGAATATCTTGACAAATTAGAAAATGAAGTAAAATAATATGCACAAGTATAGTCTGTTTTTTTGCTTTATGATTCAGAGCAGGCCTTGTATTTATATTATTTTAGCAGTGTACAACAGTTTAGTTACAAAATATACCTAACGTTAAAATCAAGGACCCCGAGATTGTCACGATGACACTTCAATAACGTTTAATAAAATGCCATGACAAAGCAGTATTAATAGTAAAACTAAAGTGGCTATATCAAATCTTTGATGTAAGTGTTAAACCATTATGAAATTTCTTACAATTTGTTATTATGCTAGATTTTGAATGCAGTTTTGTTTAATATTCTAAATGAAGCAAAATCACAACCCCAGCAGCAACCTAATGACAATATGAAAAAGGAAAAAAAATTAACTTGGGAGGACTATAGTTTCAGGGAGGATATTAAGAAACTTTGGATTTTTTACTTTGGATAATTTATTGCGATGTGCAAGAGAGGAACTAAATTATATCAGGACTCGTTCAAAATTATACTACACATTAAAAAATATGGGATATAAATACAAAATTGTGAATGGAAGAAAATTTGTTTGTGAGAAGAATCATTTAATTTCGGCGAAGATTACTTCTTTAAAGAAATGTTTACAATTTCGAAATTCTAGTGAAAAATGTATGTTCCGATTTTTGGATGAAACTGGATATTTCGCAATGGAACCAGTCTGCATAGGTAGACCCACGACACAGACTTGAAAAGTAATCCATCTAAAGTTAAGGCAGAGGGAAAGAGATATACTATTTTGCATGCAGGATGCACATCAGGATTTTTACCAGGGTGTGACACTGTTTGACACGGACAATGGTACTATCATAAGTGTATGAACGGTGGCATATTTAGGCAATGTTAAAAAAACAGTTAATCCCTCTTATACGTTTAGCATAAATAATAACTTCTACAACACAGATTTGCAAACAAAAGTCATCAGCAAGTTTTTAATAATATATTTTCACATTAGAACATATAGAAATTTTATGGCGTTTCTGTACAGTTAGATAACAACCATGTTTAAATAAATTTTCTTAAAATAATGCAATACCAAAGAGCATATAATTAGAAGAGGCGCAAGCTTATGGCTGTAAACGTGTTGGTTGTTAAATGGGTTGCATACCCTCATTTCTCGAATATATTTCCAGCGAACAAACGTTATATGCTCTTTGGCAATACCTTATTTAATGTCAGTGGTTCAGTAATAATTGTAGCTTTCATTATGTATAATAGTGCTTATAACACATTGACAGTTGTAATGCGTTTTTGACATTACTAGTGTTTTTTCTTTGTAACCAACTACCTACACTGTTACAAAAATGCAAAAGCAAAGCCTGCTCTGAATCATAAAGCAAAAAAACAGACTATATAAAAATGTTGTAGTCGTTGAAGTTTATGTTCCATATCTACATTATGCGATATTATTGAGTACTAGGCATGGGCGCTTGACGTGAAAACAATCAGGCCACGCACATGTGCTAAACGCAAAACAGTTTTAATTAATTAAAGCATCATATAATAAATAAAGTAAACATTTTACTAATTGCTTTTGACAACTTACTTTGACAACTACCGGCTTCAGAAATAGTCATCGCTACCGGTTATTCATGCTCTACCATTTTTATTATGACATAAATTATAATAACTGTCAGAAATGCACGCCTTTGTTAAATCCGTATTTATGAATTAATAACAGCAAATTAGGCCGTAGAAGTTATGAAATTCAGCTTACGGCTTCGTTTCGTAATTTTCATGTCTCCTGTTACTGTCACTTTTCGAACCTGTATTACAAATAGCTACAGAGCGATCAAAAATAAACTTGATCGCGGGAGCTCATGCATTATATCACCACTGTCTACACTATACTTTATAACACTATATTTGAACTACAAATAACTGTATAGTTCATGTGACTTTGACACAGTCGAATGAGCTACACAAATATGTAATTGAAATCAAATTTGTAGTTTAAATTGATAGGTAACATTAAAATACAACAACCAAACTTATATGGAATCACCCAATATTTCCGATGTTATTCAGTATTTCTGACAAATTCCATATAGAAAGTAAGAAGGACTTTATTATAACGTAGTTTATTAAATTACAAGGAGAAAAAATTACAACAAAGATTTAAGATGAACAAAAACAATAAAAATGCGAAAACTGAAGATGTAGGTAGTTGGTTAAACAAAAGTTAGATACCTTTTTTCGGACATATTTTTCACTTTAATAGTCATTGTTACCACCTCTAGCCCTAATACAAGCTGCAATTCGACGAGGAATGCTTCTAATCAACGTATCAACTTGTTCCTGGCGTACGTTTGCCCATTCCTCTTGGGCGGCTGGAATGAGCTGTTCCTCATTTCCTGGAGCATTTCTTCTAGCCCTAATCCCTTTTTTGACACAGTCCCACACATTCTCAATGGGATTCAGGTCTGGTGAAGAGGCAGGCCATTCTAGAACCGTCACAGCTTCTCTTTCTAGAAATTCTGTAGCAACTCGGCTGGCATGTACAGGGGCATTATCATGCATAAAGACGAAATTGTCTCCCACTGCACCTCTCCACAGCCTAACTATTGGTTCTAGCACCGAATCAACATACCTAGGACCTGTTAAAGTCTGGCGTAGTGGAACCAAAGGAGTTTTATCTTCTATCATGATACTGCCCCAGAACATTACCGTTCCTCCTTTGTATTTTGGGGCAGATCAATTGTTATCACGACATACGTGATGGACAACTTCAAAAACCTTTGTTATTTTCAACAAAACACTTTCGTTATCTTTATCTATTATCTGCATGAAAAATTTTCATACATTTCGCAATATTAGTAAGAAATACTAGGTGATTCCATATAAGTTTGGTTGTGTGTAACATTATCATTATGTTATTTTAAGATTTGGAAAATGAAATAGACTTCTCTTCAGAAATGACACTTTATCAGGAAAAAAGTAGTTTTGCACTATAAATTAAACATCTTATAGGTACACCCGTTTTGAAAGGGGAAATAACTACACAACATTACAAGAGAAATATTTTTATAAACCTCAAATGTTATTATTTATTTCAAATAGATAGTGGTATTAATAATATATTGGATAAGATATTTGTAAGTCTCTTTTATTAATTAGCTTTTCTCTACTTAAGTTGTGCCAAATGTGAATTAAAAATAGAACGCTTCTTTTTTATTACAGTTACTAGAATTTCCAATGACAAAGATACAAGTTTGCTTATATAGTCATGAAAAGTTGATAGTAAATAATTGATACATAGTAGCTGGCTGAGGTTAATGTTAAAACATGTTAAAGGATTAATTAGCAGCTATTTACAGTTGAAAGGCCTTCCTGAAGTGAAAGAACTGGTCAATATTGTGAGGTAGAAATATATTTCAGCACTTAGTGCCTTCTTCAGTCTACATATATAAACAGGTTAAAAACAACACGTTAACATCTGCAAGAGAATAAAAAAATAGGTTCGTGAACGGACATAATTTTCTCAAGTATTATCAATTTACCTTGCATATTTATAAAAAGGCAGTCTTTACGTTGAAAATATCATTTTCCTCCTTACGTATTAAAATCGTTAAAAATTAGCGCAAAGGGGGTGCTAAAAAAGGGGGATGATTATCTGAAATTTAAATGTATTAAAAAAGAATTGATAACATTAAACAATTTTTATAAATCACCTGGTGTTTTATTAAAGGTCAATAGGAAAATTCCAAGGATTTAAGAACGAGGACCAATTATCAAGTGCCATGTTGACGAAATACAATGATAAGGTGTAGATAATAAAGTTAATTTATTACTACGTACTTCTAGAACAATACAAAAGAAAATATTACTCAACTGGTTTCGGAGCAAAAATCTCTTTATTTTTTATATTTATTTTTGGATTATGGTAGAGACCTGGTTTGCAATAGAATTTTAAAAAATATGAAAATAACCCTTTCATTGAACTAAATATGAAAGCGATTAGAAAATAAGTAAGGTGATACAAGGGTGTGAAGATGAGAAGTGGAACTGACTGTACTTACATGTATAAATAGAACCATATGTTTTTATCGGTCTAGGACAATAGGGCGCGGCCACACGGGCGAGGCCGCTCAGGCGCGGCCGTTACGGCGCGGGACAGTAGGGCGCGAGGACACTCGGGCCCGGGACATTAAGGCGCAAAGACTATAAGACGCGAGGACGCCAGGGCGCCGGCCATTAGGCCGCGGGACATTAGGGCGCTAAAATACAAATAAGTGCTTTAATAAGGGGTGGGAAAGCTACTTTTAACTACACTACTAGTTGTTTTCTAAAAGTAAAGCAGCTAGCTTTGCTGTCGTTATTAAAAAGAGCTTTATTGCCTAGCTATTTTTCAAAGATAAGAAAAGTAGAAAAATTATTTAGTCTGCTATTCTAGATGCAGGTTCTTATTGCAGGTAAAATCAATAAATTTTAATATTTGATTTCTTTTGGGGTTTGAGATTTCTAGTTACACATTCCTTGATTTCTTAGCTTCTATGAGAAAAATGTTTTGAGATTGGGCGAGAGCTGCTTTATCAAACACAAAACATCACATTTCTCAAACTCATCCGTTTGAATTAGTAGCCTTACGAGTAACTTTTTGGCTCCCGGAGTATAAAGTAAATATCAATATATGTATTATAAAAGAAGAAATAGGGAAGTTTATTGATAGGAAACTGAAGTAATTATTTTTTCCCGCTGCTGATCATGTTAGTCAGCTATACAGCCTTAGTAACAAAACGTGTTGTAATAAGTGATGTTTAATAATGTTGTTTTTAACAGAGAATTTAAGGGATACTCTTATGTGGGATTTCTTAATATGTGGAATCCTGCAATTGTAATACGAGATCCAGAACTTATAAAAGACGTTCTGGTAAAACAATTCAACAACTTCCATGATAACTGGATAGAAACAGAGAATACTGTAGATTCAGCTTTAGCAAATAACCCATTCGTGTTACGTGGTGATCAGTGGAAGTCGATTCGGGCTCAACTTTCACCGCAGTTTACTACTTCCAGAGTAATATAATAGTAATATGCTGCTTAGATGCTATTAACTGTTGAATTTTCTAGATTAAATCAATGTTTCCTCAAATTTTGGTAGGGTGCAAGAACATGGTTGAATATATGAAGAGGACAACGAAAAATAAAGGATCGAACACCATTGAAGTAAAGGATTTGTCATCCAGATTTACAGGGGATAATGTAATAAGATGCGCGTATGGCTTAGAAGGTCAATCTTTTACAAAAGACATTCCAGATTCGTTCAAAGTTGTAGAACAACTAGCGAGCTCAAGAGTAACTGCTCAAGTTAACCAAACAATAGCCTTGTATTTCCCCGTGCTGCGAAAACTTTTGAAGACTACGTAAGCCATTTATTCATATACTAAGTAATTATTTTTATAACTTCATAATGTTTCTAGTTTCCTAGGAGCTCCTGTTTCAACCATGTTCAAGAACATTATTCTGGAAGCTGTCAAGTACAGAGAAGAGCACAATATAATGCGTAACGATTATTTGGATTATATCAGAACTTTAAAAACGGAATCAACGATATTTGGTAAGGAACTTGTAAAAAATGTAGTTGACAAGGTTCAACGTATATGTTAAGTTCTATCTATGAATCTCGTTGGACTTACAACTTTTGAAATGAAAAGTTTTGCAATCTAAAACAAACAATTCTGTCTATTGTATGGATCCAGCAATGCAATCGAGAAAAAATTTCTTGTATTTTGTAGTACTTTCACTAAATTGGTTTGTTTGAATCACCGACATTGATAAGATTGAATAAGTTGGCTGCTGCATAAACTGCAGTTTTCATTATAACTACATATAACTTAATATCATAATGCAATAATAGTGTAGTACCGATGGAAGTACGCATTTAAAGCACGTGCGACGAGTTTAAAAGCACGACGCAAAGCGGAGTGCTTTTAACGTCAAAGCGTGTTTTAATATAGTATTAAAACACGCCACCAATGGCAACGTGCAAAAAAGCAGTAATTCGGGTGCTAATATTAAGAGTGCTATAAACGTCACTTTTGACGCTAGAAACTGTGCAAAAAGTCATTTTGACGCGATCGTAGAAAAATTTCTTTTTTTTGTAAAAATCAGGATATACAATATTACCACATAAAACCTTAGATATGCAATTACACTGGGTAAAGTTAAACCATTAAAACTTCAACTAATAGCTTTAATGCATAAACAGTGAATTTATTAGGCGATTGGCTGCTACTTAATAGTTTTGCTTCAGTTTACGACGTCTTTAGCAAAAAAGTAACAAGTACCACTATTTTTTTATCTTACGATACAGAAAGCATTTCAATAATTATACATTTTTTGAGGAAAGTGTTACAAATGGTGTTCCAATAAGAACGCAATTTTTGATTTTAAAATAAAACGCAAGTTGTATTGATAAATTGCTGATATTTTATTGAATTTTAAAGTAGACATATTCCGATTTATTATGGAATAAAATATCATTTAAATGACCCTCGCGGCTCTGGACGCATGCCCTTGCTCTTTTGGTAAAATTATATATGACGTTTTCTTAGAGTTGCGGTTTTATCTCATTAATTATACGTTGGATATATGCATTGAGTTCAGGAATTGTTCGAGGGTTATTTGCATAGACCTGATATTTCAGAAACCCCCAACGAAAGAAGTCGCACGGCGTCGAATCGCACGATCTCGCTTGGCGTTTCAGGAGACAATGCCGTCCAAAAATCTTTTTCCCAATAAATCAATTGTTTCACCCGCAGTGTGGCAGGTTGCACAGTCGTGCTGAAACCACATGTCTTCCAGGTCCAGATCTTCCACTTGAGGCCACTAGAACTCCGTTATCACGTGTAATGGCGTTAGCAGATATTTTCAGCGACACTCACATTCACAGTTTCAATGTTTTCCCGAGACCGACCGGAACGACAACATACAGGAGACTTACTGTCCATAATTGATCCAATTTTCTTCAATTTATTAATCAATCTTTAAATAGTGGACAGATTTGCATTTGGTGCATTGTCACGACTAAAGATTCCTCGAACTTTGCGAACAGTTTGACCGTAACTTTCCCCATTTTTGGAATCGGTTGTCACGATGATAAGGCGTTGTTCTTTCGTGTAGCGCCCCACAACCAAAAATTGGAACAAACATAAATGACAGATGTCAAATTTTTAGGGTTGGAACTTTTACAGAAAAAAAATGGTGCGAATTTAAAAATTGTGTTCTTATTGAAACATCCTATATTTAAGACGAAAGAAATGCTACTTAATTTTTGGTTTCACATCGACCAGAAAATCTAATTACACTTGTTCAATTTTACTTAAATACTGGAAAATTGCAGTATATAGGGTGATCCATAAGTATTAAATTGAATGGGTGTATACTAACTTCAGTATAGGCAGAGCAGTGTACTTGCTCTAAAAATTAACTGCTTACTAAAAAAAAAATGCATTAGGATCTGGTGCAAACGGGTGCAAGCAGTACAAAAGAATAAACTATCTCTTACAGTGACAATTGCGGTTCATCATTTTTGTAGCACTTTATGATTATTAGATTTGTATTTATTAATGACTAGCGTTGTGCACCCAAATTGGGCGCGAAGTAATAATTTGTATAAGAGTGAATCATTTTGTGTGTCGAGTTAATTTTGAGGTTAGAAAATTCACATAAAAAAAGTTACTTATAAAAATTTGAAAACTCTACTACTGGCTTACTTGCGTCGCCCTGAGTCGATTGACACCAAAATCAGCCAATTCGGCCCACGGGTTCACTCTCAAAGTGGCGTCAAGCAAGCAAGCAATGCAAATTATTATGTCGGATATTTGAGTTGTCAAACTAATAGTAGTTTATTTATCTAGAACGAAAAGTGGCATTTTAAAGACGAGAAAGTTGTTTACGTCCGAGGCGTTAGCCGAGGTCGGAATTACTTGCGAGGACCTTTAAAAACACTTTTCGTTCGTGGTGAATACAACGGTTTATTTCATACTACAAGTTTAATGAATTTTAAATAAAAAGTTGTAAATCATTTCAAATTTCATGTCAACAACTGACGTATAATTTTAAAGTACTTGAACTTTAAAATTTTACTTTAAAGTACTGGGATTTTAATGTTCCATTTTTTGTACCAAAAATAATTCGAAAAATGTCATTTTTGACATCAGTATGAAATAAATATTTTTATTGGGCGCGTTTCAATTTTGCAAGAGGTTTTTTCATTATCTTCATTCTTTATCACATCCTGGTATTAAAAGCACACAGAAATTAATTGCGTTAAACTTTGTATGGCCTAATTTAAACAGTGATGTTAGAAATTGAACTAAAAGTTGTAAAACATGTCAGATGTCTAAAGCAGTAAGGCATTCTGTAACTCCGTTATCGGTTTTTCTTCCAACCGATGACAGATTCAGTTAAGTGTACGCTGCAGTTCAGCTGAATTGTTTATGGTACTACTCATGGGCGTAGCCAGGGAGGGACAGGGGTGGGAAGTTGCCCACCCCTAAACATTTATAAAGAGCAAAAGACAGTTGATTTATAATCATTATTGCAATTCTCATTCTATAAAATTTAAAACAAAGAAGCTGTAATAGGTTATACATGTGATTCTAGATAAAAACAATTGAGGAAGACGCATGCTCATACGACCCAATCCACTGTATACCATACCATGGAGCTGTACATGTTACAACAGCAAGGGTATTTCGTTCTGCGATAAGTACCACTCTTCAGGTCATATCACACCGAATATCGAACGAGCACGTTCTTGTCCCACTTCCAATATCTGACTGTGTGTGTGTGCGTTCTGTGCCGAGAAAAAAGTTCGAAAACCTGCCATGACACTTGAAAACTGTACAAAAAAACACAGATATTTCATGTAATTTTAAAAATCAGGCGGAACTATCGTACAATACCTGGAAGGATAAAGAATGTCAGAAGACCGTTTTCATAGACTATGGCTGCCAAGTGTATATAAAAAAATGATACTGGAAAAAAGGAGGGAGCTATAAGATGAGGTCATAAAACGATCTGTAGCAGATTTGCAAAATCTGGGGATAATTTAACTTTATAATTTTTTTAATTTGTAAAAAATGAAATTAAACTATAAATATAATAATAGTGGTTAATTGTGGCTACTACTCTAAGACCTTTTCGATGAAGTTTCTGATAAAGATATTTTTTTAAAATTAAAAGTATTATGTAAAAATTAAAACTATACCTTGTTCTAATTTTAAATAATGAGATTATTTCATTAGCAAAGATTAGTTTTCTTGCGTTTTAATTTTTATTGATTCAGTTAAAACATTTGTCATTTTCATACAAAAGTCCATTTAAGATACTTGAAAGGAATAATAAATATTTTACCGCTGAAGATAATAAAGATAAACCTTATACCGTTCCAATTAAACGAACGAATTAAACCTGCATATATAGAGTGATTCACGAGGAATAATGAGCCTATGCAAATGTAATGTTGGTTGCATCGAGAATGTGTTCAGGCTCATTATTCCTCGTGAATCACCCTGTATATATGACCGAAAGTAGATTCGGTTTTGAGCGAGGTAGACATAGCCGGATGAAAATGTATTGTTGGTTGCATCGAGAATTTGGTCAGGCTCATTATTCGTTGTGAATCACCTTGTATAGAACCTGGTTCAACTTAACAATTTTTGAAATCTATTCTACGAAAAGAATCACAAAATTTAAATGTATAGAAAATCGCATATTGCAAAAAAGGTGAAAAAGTCACCTTTTCTATTCTATTCTTTTGCGGGATGCTAATGTGCAGGTGCTGGTTTAGTTAATTTTGTTTGTAGTTAATGTTTCTATTATTTATTAAAAATTAATTGATCTGAAAAAGTTTAAAGTAGAAAGTTGAGTCTGTTAGATGGTAATAAAATAAAAGGAATTTTAAGACTCTATCTATATAGTTTGTCTCTTAACAATATACATTACTACTTTAAAACTGTATAAGCTCTCTGTTATATTTATTTTTTGGGTATGTTATACATTTAAACAGTTGAAACAATTTTGCTATATTTTCCATCTAGCTAATTCAAACTCGATCGATTCGTCTACTAAATTTAAATTTCAATTTTTAGGCACAGAAGAAGAATACTTAATTGCTCATGCATTTACTTTTTTCCTGGATGGTGGTGAAACAAGTGCCGTTGTTTTAGCTTACGCATTGTTTGAGCTTTCTATAAATCCAAATATTCAGAGCACTGCGAGGAAAGAAATGAAAACAGTCTTAGAAAAACATGGTGGCAATCTAACATATGAAGCATTTCAAGAGATGGGGTATCTGGATAACATTATATATGGTAAGCATTTAATGTCAGCAAGATAAAAAAGTAAATTGAACTGGTTAAAATGACCAACGGTGCGCGTACGCGATAAGAATTATATAACATACTATAATCATATTTCTCTTGGCCTCTGAATAGCTGCGCAATAACGTTATCTTACGATGCTTTGTCACGTTGCAATAAATAACATTATAGTAATTTACGATGCAAGTAACGTTATCAAGCTTTTTACATTACGAGAGAATAGTTTGAATGAACGAGCGACGTTAGGAGCGAGTTCTTTAAAATTCTCAAGTAATGTAGAAAGCAGATAACGTTACGTATATCGTAACACGGTTTATTTTATCCTAAAATACTAATCTTTTTAAAAAATAAGAAAAATGGATATTAATGACACTTACAACAGCGAGTGGTGGTATCACTAGTAAGATAAAAACTCAATACTGTATTGTTGGTAGCACTGTCAGGTTATGTTAAATTTGAGATTTTCAGGTTAAGTTTTCCGTCAGTTTGTGTCAAATAACAAACAAAACCTAATCTACTAACATCGAATTTGACATAGACTGACAATATACTTCAGTGCTGTCAACATGTGATTAATTGCTAATAAAGTATCGTTATGTTATTTTTCTTAACAACACTAGTGCTGTGTTTAAACTTGGTTTAAACACACATAAATTTTAATAACAAAATTTACGAAGCCAGTCAGAAGTTCGAAATGTAATTCTGATTTCATAAACAAACAGTTTTAACCTCCAGTTTTACTTCATAATTTCGCAAGTTTATACGTAATTTATATCTGTTTTAATCTTGAATTAAAACAGGCAAAATTCAGTTCCCATTTACGAAACCTTAAACGAATATTGTTTCGCCAACATTAAGTGAAAATGCAACTCGGCGACCTAGAAAGCCAAGTTCAACGCTCAGCCCGCAAACCGATGCGGAAATATAAAAGCTTATCATGCTGAGTTGCGGTCTTTGCGGACCTTTAAACGCGTTCTATTACACTATTATGAACTTTGATATTGTTACTGCGTTAAGCATTTTTAGTTTTATATAAATACTAGTCTATTTTCATAATAAGAATCAATCTGCATTTAATGTTTGATTCATTCACTACCCTTTCTAAGCCATAATATTCACGGGGCATGAGGCTGTGCCCCGAGGGTTAGTGTCTCTACTGCCGTCCGTTTCAAGTACCATTGACTACATTGGTTTAAAACGTAAACACAGTCTTGTTTACGTGCTTGACGGATAGAATCAGCGCAAAGTAACGGAGTCCTGATACAGCCTCTCAGGCATCTCTGTTCATGGTCCTTCGAGCCGGATCTGTCTCCAACTAACGAAAAAACACATCCCGAGAAGAAGACAACATCTGCCAACCACCCAGTTCCCAGAAAATGGCCAACAACATGGAGGAATTCAACAACTTAGCTATCGCCCAAGAAGAGCTCGCGCAGAAGATAAAGCAAATATTATCCAACAGCAAAAAGGACCCTGCCAGCCGAAAAAATGAAGCCTACATCGCCAGTCGCAACAAGACGCTGGACGAACTTTGGAACACTGCAACTGAGAATCATGCAAAATTGGGGCAGCTAAGTATTCCAACTCATAATTATTTTAAAACAGGGTATTACGACCAAATTAAAGCCATATACGGCGAAGCAAAAAGTTACTTGCAGAGCTGTTCAAAAGCAACGGAAATTTCCAACCCCTCCGCAAGCAGAACACAAGAGGAAATGGTGGCTAACCCCGAGCAAAAGGTCCGAAAACTGCAGATTCGGATCCAGAATTTTAAGCAAGCGATGGACGACGCCGAGCTAACACAAGAATTAGGGAGGCCCGCCATCACGACAAGGGAATTAAGAGAAAAATGGGATCGTGTGGTCGAGATGGACGAAGAAGTTATGTCAAACGACATGGCTTCAGAACAAATGCACTTCAGTCCTGAATATACTACGTTGGAAGACAGGTACAGAAATTTAATTATTTTATTGCAAGCGCCAACAAGGAACGAGCAAGCAGCAGCCATCTCGCTTCCTCAAGTCAAAATCCCCATATACGAGGGAAATTATGAGGAATGGGCCACTTTCAAGGACCTGTTCACCAAATTAGTAGATGACAACCAGAATATGGACGATGTCATCAAGATGCAATATTTAAAGACGCATCTTAAGGGAGAGCCAAGCCGACTGATCCAGCATCTAGCTGTTACCCAAGCAAACTACAACACCGCCTGGAATCTGCTGCAACAAAGGTATCAAAATAATCGCCTTATTTTAACTAAATTGCTAGATACCATATTCGATCTGCCGGTCCTCTCCAAAGAGTCAGCCCAAGGGTTAAAACGATTGCACGACTCCATCAAGGAATGTGTGGAGGCAATCAAAAATTTAGGCATCTCCACGGACAGTTGGGGTCCGTGGATTAACAGAGCTATCGCTCGAAAATGGGATCCTGAAACCAACAAATTATATGAACAGTCGCTTCAATGTCCAAATGAAGTCCAGGATCACCAAAATTTAATGGCTTTCCTGCAAGTGCGGTTCCAATCCCTAGAATCCATAGATGGAGCTCGAAAGCCCGCGCAGGAAAGACCACAGAAGAATTACGCTTCCGCATCCCTAAATTGCAAGCTGTGCCATGGAAATCATTACATCGACAACTGTAGTCAATTCCAGAGGCTACCTACCCATGAAAAACTAGAAGCAGTAAAAACCAATCGATTGTGCTATCGATGCTTGCGGCACGATTCAAATATTTCATGTCGTGCCTATTTTAATTGTAGGATCTGTCGCTTCCCGCATCATACTCTGCTTCATAAGGCGCAGCCACCATCAAGGCCGCTCCCTGCCCAAAGGATGAGAACGTCAGCTCATGCAGCAGCTATGAAGACTTCCAACGCTCCAGAAAAGAAGCCGAAGTCGGACATCATCACCGCCAATGTAGGCGCACAGGAGAGCCAAGTTCTACTTGCCACAGCAATGGTTCAAGTAAAGGCAGCATCCGGGATGACTCATCTACTACGAGTATTAATAGATCCCGGGTCTCAGGGGTCGTTTATCACGGAAGCATCAGCCGAATTATTGGGGTTACCCAGGACCAAGGTTCGAGCTGAAATCACAGGAATTGGGAACAGCGAGCCAAAAATTGCCAAATGGAAAATCCCAGGTTTGATCACACCTAGATTTTCAAGTAACTTTTCCCTACCTGTCAATTTACTAATACTTCCCAAACTTACCAAAGCCATGCCTTCATCCCCTATCCCAAACATAAATATCAATTCCTGGAGCAATACCTTCATCGCCGATCCAACCTTCAACCGACCCGGTCCTATAGATATAATTCTAGGCGCCGAAGAATATTCAAAAATAATTCTAGAAGGAATCACTAGAACAAAGGATGGCATCTTGGGACAAAATACCAAACTGGGTTGGGTATTATCTGGAACCATTGGAAGACAGCATAACGACAGCATTAGAGTCAACACCATGGTTGCCAAAATTGGAGAAGAATATCAGTTGCAGAAATTCTGGGACACAGAAGAAGTATCCACACTAAGAACACTTTCCCCAAAATATCAGGTACGTGAAAAGAAATTCACAGAATCAGTACAGGAAAGACCGCAGAAAATCGAAGCTTCCAAAACTCTTAATCATGGAGGTAACTACATCAAAAGCTGTGGTCAGTTCCGAAGTCCACCTACCAATGACAAGCAAACAATCCAGCAGGTGAAGAAAATATTAACAACCGATCCTACAGCGGAAGAACGAGCAATCGCAGCTGCCAATATAAAGAATACGGAAGTTCAACATCCTGTTATCATCGAATGTGAAAAGGTAGCATCTTCTCATCCACAAGAAAATCACCAAGTGCATGGAACCTCCGAAGTCCTCACTCACGAAGTCCTCGTTCACGAAGTCTACATTCAGGAAGTTCCCATTCACAAAGTCGATGAGCAGAAAGAAAAGGAAATTGCAGGCCACGAACAAATCGTTGAAACTCCTACAGCAGCTCCAGGTAATGAATACAGCCCAGAAGTTGCAGCAACAACTGCAGAAAATGAAAAACCCTCCGACTCCATTAAAAACTCGACACCCGGTGGAAAGCGGCACCAAGACTTGTCGGCAGGGGATGCAGGAAAAGAAAAATCCGACACCAAACACTTCGCACCTAGCGATGGATGGAGTCAAGAAGTTGCAGCAGGAACTGCAGCAATCGAGAAACCCTCCGAGTTCAATAAACAATTAGCACCTAGTGGAGGGTGGCATCAAGAAATGGCATCAAGAGATGCAGCAAGCGAGCAAACCTCCGAGTTCGCTATGCACTTAGCCCCTCGTAGAAGATGGAATCAAGAAGACGGCTTAGTAACGTCTGCGAGGGAATTTACCAAAAATACGCAATGTGGAATACCGATGCGGCATCTTCTAAAACAGCTAACCTCGGCAAGAGTGATATTAATTATCGTACTCACTCATATAATGTTCGTCTCCAAAGGAAGAGGCAGCAGATGGACGTTATCGGGATGTTCCAAACCAAGTGGCAACGTATTCAACGACACAATAACACAAAAGCTCTTTTACAGAAATAGCAAAGGAGCCAGTGTTGCAGCAACCGAACCACTTCGAGGATTTACAACCCTCTCGGTTGGACCTGCAACATCATCTGAAGGAAGTAGCATGGAGAGCCATCCGACATCGCTACTACCTATCCAGAAGAATCATCAACAGCGTCTAAAAGACGTGACATGGAAAACCATCCGCCACCACTCCTATCTATCCAGCGGGATAACAAGCAGCCTATTGGGAGGGGCTATTCTAATAGGAGCAGTCTACTACATTCGAAAAAGGATCAACCGAAGGAAGCATCAATCCAAACAACGCCAGTCAACCGTAGAAGAATATCCTTTAAGAACCCTTAATGTGGAAGAAACAATATAGTTTTCCTTTTCTTTTTCTTCGGCCTAAAATTGGCAATATGTTTAAACTTGGTTTAAACACACATAAATTTTAATAACAAAATTTACGAAGCCAGTCAGAAGTTCGAAATGTAATTCTGATTTCATAAACAAACAGTTTTAACCTCCAGTTTTACTTCATAATTTCGCAAGTTTATACGTAATTTATATCTGTTTTAATCTTGAATTAAAACAGGCAAAATTCAGTTCCCATTTACAAAACCTTAAACGAATATTGTTTCGCCAACATTAAGTGAAAATGCAACTCGGCGACCTAGAAAGCCAAGTTCAACGCTCAGCCCGCAAACCGATGCGGAAATATAAAAGCTTATCATGCTGAGTTGCGGTCTTTGCGGACCTTTAAACGCGTTCTATTACACTATTATGAACTTTGATATTGTTACTGCGTTAAGCATTTTTAGTTTTATATAAATACTAGTCTATTTTCATAATAAGAATCAATCTGCATTTAATGTTTGATTCATTCACTACCCTTTCTAAGCCATAATATTCACGGGGCATGAGGCTGTGCCCCGAGGGTTAGTGTCTCTACTGCCGTCCGTTTCAAGTACCATTGACTACATTGGTTTAAAACGTAAACACAGTCTTGTTTACGTGCTTGACGGATAGAATCAGCGCAAAGTAACGGAGTCCTGATACAGCCTCTCAGGCATCTCTGTTCACTAGTGCTGTTAAATGCATCTTAACGCAACTCGTTGCTAAGGAGTTACTGTCATAATAACATAATAGGATAAAATAAAAATTTAAACTTGCGCAAGTGGTATGTACGTAAATTGTTATTAAAAAAATTGCAATAGTTCACATTTGGTGATCTGTATGCAGGGGCTGCCCTAGAGAGTTTTTCAGGTGGTGCGAAATCTCATTGTGGCGCCCCCCCCCCCTCCTTCGACACGTTTTTTCGGACTTCACACATGACTTCCTTTGCTCGCCAGAAAAGTATGCTTAGAATGTCCCTATAAATAAGCAACTGACATTGCACTACCTTAACTTATGTTGCTAACTTATGTCGACGGTCAAAAGAGGATATGATATGTATTTTATGGTTTGCGGAAAGTTCGTTCCCCACATTTCGTTCTCCACATTTCGTTCCCGGGATATTTCGTCTCCCCACATCTTGTACCCGGAAACTTCGTTCCCGAGCGAGCTCAATTTGTCTCCTAGATTACAGGGTGTTGAAAAACGAGTGCAACAATCGGATGCAGTTAGAAAATGAAATATATTTTAAATTATTTATTTATTATAATAAACTTATAAGAACTATATACAGTATGTCACCGGAGTGAGTTTACAAGATGAAATTAAATTTTATTTTTAGTTTTACATAAAAATATTATAGGAATTATAATTTCTGTTTGGTTTGTAGAGAATTTTAAGAAAATGTTCAGTTTTTCAAAAACAAGTCGGCCTGACAGTTAAACAAAAACTATTTTCTTTTCGGGTAAACTACTCTTTTTGTTAATGATACGGCAAAATATTACTGAGAAAAGTTGTCCAGAATGAGAAATTATGGCCCTATACAAAATATCAGAAAAATACTTAGATTAAACCGTAATTTTTAATAAATATGTACAATTTATTTTGTTCTTATAAATTTATTATAATAAATAAATAAATTAAAATATCTTTCATTTTCTAACTGTATTCCGATTGCTGCACCCGTTTTTCAACACCCTGTAATATGCGCTTAGGTTATAATACTGCACTTCGCTACCTTGATGTATAATATACTATTTTGCACTACTAGTCTCAGAACGCACCGCTATTGGCCTATTTTGAGGTTGTGAAGTTGATTTTCTCCACCAAGGAAGAGAAAGTAAAATAAACAATTTTCACCGTGGTAACTAATAAATTGCTAAGTTACCAAATATGACTATTTTAATTTTGACGTTTTAAAGAGCTGTATTGTCAGGTTGACAGTTAAAATATTTTCGAAATTTGTTGGGAATTTAGGTATTAAGCCGTTTGGTAGTGCAAAAAGTAGTATATACACCACGGTAGCGAATCGTCTTATAACCTTCGCGCTTTAGAAACTTCGCGCTGCGCGCTCAGTATCTAATATGCGCTCAGGTTATAATACTGCGCTTCGCTACCTTGATGTATAATATACTATTATCTACAACTGTCAAATAATAAGTGCATTATATATCCAACTATAAATACAAAAAGCCGCTCACATTACACTATTGGAATAATTTAAATTAGTGGGCTACATTGTCAATAAATGGCATTAACGCCAAGGTGAGCAGGTTAGGTTTTGCGTCAGTTTTGACACAGACTGGCTCAAAACCTGCAATCGGCGCCGCCCTATGACGGCGCCCGGTGCGGTCGCACCGCTTGCACCACCCTAGGGCCGCCCCTGTCTGTATGATTCTACAGTCGCGGCCAAAAGAACTGGGACACTTTTTTTGACCTAATTTTCAAATTACGAAAACAAGTGCTGACAGTGACAATTCTAATTAATAAATGTCATCAAAAGTCATTGTTTAGATCTGAATAATGACTTTTGATGACATTAATTAATTAGAATTGTCAGTGTCAGCCATTGTTTTCGCATTTTGAGATGTAGGTAAAAAAAGTCCCGTTTTTTTTTTGGCCGCGACTGTATAAACTAACAAACATACTCAAAGTCTTTATTGAAAAAAAAGAGTCGTGAATGTGAAATGTATTTGAATTATTTATGGCCTGATTAATTATTGCATAATGTATGAGTACATGTGATTCTGAGCAGCCTTGGTAAGAAGATTCTTTAACGGTGTAATAAGTGACATTTGATAAGAAAATTACTAAAGTTAAAATAACATTTGACAATTCATTTGCTAAAATGAATTAATATAATTGAAAAAAACTCATCTCATATGTGCAGTAAGATACCACGAAGGGGTTCATATGCTGATTAATATTTCAAAACAAAACTTTGAAATTACTTAAATATGGGGCACTCCATTAAAAAAAAAGCAAGTTTGATTCGCCACTTTTTTCAGTCACCATGTATAACCAAAAATATTATAGTAATGTGAACTATTTTTGTACCTACAACCTTTACAAAAGCGATTGCAATATAACCCTCATAGTTGTAGAGATAACCACCATAACCAAATTTAAATTTATTAGCACCTTGTCTTACAAATTTCGTGCTCTTCTAAATTCCGAATTTCAGTTGAATAATATTTTAAACTAAAAAAAGTTTAAGCAAATGTCAAATTACATCAGCAATGTAATGACACTGCATTTATTTTGTGAGATAACTGTTATCATATACGAGTATTATACAATTAGGCCAGCGTTTCCCAAACTTTTAGGTTACGCGCCCCCTTTTGAAATGTGTTATGATTCACGCCCTCTTCTAGCAAGACGGAATCTCGAACTTTCCCGAGCGCTGTAGAATGATCTAGAAACTGTGATAGTGGGGACAGAACGTCTAAACCATGATGCATGTTTAGTTAGGTTAGTTTAGTAGAGAGTGGCAACGAGTAGGTGTGAAGAAGTTGAAAGAGTTTAGTAATCAGAAAATATACGGTACCCCCCACCCAAGAAAAGCGCCCTTCGGTGCTCTCCAAGAATACTTCGGCACTCAGCATCACTCCGTTTTGCAGTTATTTATTAAAAAAAAGAAACCTAAAGAAAAAAATTTTTTGCCTTTGATCATACCTCAAAAGTTGATGTTGCCTTCATTTTCGGAGGACCTACGGTATGAAAAGGATCCAACACTTTAGGAAGGTTCTTGGCGACCGGAATGGTGTACACATACGAACATATGTACACCGCACAGCACGTTTAGCCCCCCCCCCCCAATACGAAGGAGGGATCTAGTGGGCTGGGGTCTTCACCAAAATATCCGCACAGCCGAGACGGAGATTTAGTATAGTGGGTTCATTAGTCGGTTGACATGAATCTTAGAGATATTTGACTCAGAGTGGTTTTCGCATATCCATGTGCAAGAAATCTCACACTATTGCGGAAGATCTTATTCTCTCTGCTGCCGTTAATATAGCCGCGCAACAATGCTTTGAGATAGTTACGCTAAAGAGATTAAAAAAAATACCAGTATCCAATAATGCTGTTAGTAGGCGTATTGATGATATGTCAAAGGATCTGCGGGATCAGCTTCTTTTGAAACTTAGAAACAAATTATTTGCTATTCAGCTAGACGAGGCAACGGATATTATGAAAGATGTACATTTGATAGTCTACGTTCGCTACTGTCGTAATGCATCTATAAGCGAGGAGTGGAAAAAATGTGCTTGTACTGATGAGGCACCGGCGATGGCTGGAAAATATGAAGGTGTACAAGCACTTACATGCAAAAAGAATTCAAATGCTGCTTGACAGCTCTTCATGATACTCAGGGACTTCATTTGGAATTAACCATTGTAATTTCTGTTGTAAATTATATAAAAGGCCTTTAAGAGAAAGTTTATTCAATGTGCGATGATATGGGCGCTGACCATATGGCACAACTGTTTTATTGCGAATCTCGCTGGTTATTACGTGGAAAAGTTATACAATAGCTCTTTGAGCTTACGCAGGAAATATATGCGTTTTTGAAAGAAGAAAATCACACAGATGCCCAGAAGTTTGTTGACATTCTGTTCATAATGAAACTGGCTTATTTGTCTGACATTTTGAAAAATGAAATATTTTAAATATCCAGTTGCAAGGAAATAATACTCATATATTACAACTATCAGATAAAATTAACAGCTTTTTTCGAAAATTAGACCTTTGGTCAAACAAGATAAATAGTGAAGACAGAAATGTTTATTAATTTAAAAACATTTATTAACGATAACAAACCGAGCCATATAAATGTATGTCATTTTTAAATGTATTGAACGTTACTTCTTTGAAAATGATTGTCTTCTGACCAAATATGAGTGGATGACAAACCCATTTGAAGTTACACCTACAGATTTACCGCTGGAAGAAGAGGAACAATTTATTGATTTAACATCAAGTTCAGAAGAGACAATTTTCATCGAACAACCATTGTCGAGTTATACAGATTACATTGCCATTTCGTACATCTTATCTGTGTGAAGTTAGTATTTCTGTGGTAGCTTGTATAAAATCGAAATACAGAAACCGGCGAAACGATTACTCATTTAGAACCACACTTGGACAAGTTGTGCAGTTTAAAACAGGCCCATTTAAGCCACTAGTTTGTTTAAATAAACTGCTAGTTGTTAGTTTATGTTATGTTAGGTAAGTTTTATGTAGTTTTAGATTGTACTCATAAGTTCATTATATATGCCATATGCAATCTATAGTATCTAATAGTATGCGAAAGCTAAACATTAAGTTAAGTTAAGCTGGTTTGTATTACTTTATTAGTTTTAACATACTAATTTGCGTTCTATTTTTTTAATTTATTTTGCTGCTCCCCCCTTTGAGGACAGGTGTGCTCCGCAGGAGGGCGGGCCCCACAGTTTGGGAATATTTTGCTAAGAAATTTGTTAAGCAAATTTGCGGCGCTAGTTTATATGCACGCGGGATATTCGGCATGATTATTTCCTAAATAAATAGATAACATTCAGTTGGTGAAGCACTTTTAATAGTAATGTCAAAATTATTCAGAAGTTATTAAATTCTAATACATGTTTAAGCGCTGTTAAATTTTGACACAAAAAAAATGTGGTAAACATCCGAGACAGTGGAAAAAGTCCGATAAAACACTCATAATAGACCACTGTCAAAAATTAAATAATTCAGAGAACATCTTGATAATCGGTACTGACCCGGAATCAATCACAAATTGTGAAAGTTTGAGAAGACCTTAACCAAGCTGGCCTTAAAAACCACCTTAAAGTCTTCTGTAAAACCCGTGACAACAACGTAGTTTCGAAAGCACTACTTCTAACTGTTCCGATAAACAGCTAAAGAGCAGCCCGGATTGCGGGAAGAGCGAGCGAAGCACTAATTAGAGAACGAATTAACTATCACCGGTTCTCTAAACAACTCAACGTGCAAATCTAAAGCCTTCACACCACCATAAGGAACACGGTCAGTGAAGAAGACTTTGTGAGGACAGACGCGGCTACAAAGTTAAGTTACAATAAGGCTGGAGAAAAACAAAAATAGGTTTACCTACGAAAGCTGGACAATCTCATCAAGAACAAGAAACCAGCAAAACCAAGAGGAAAAACCATAATAAATATATCCAGCAGACAGCTGGATGACACCGAAAAAATGGTGCTAGATAAAAAGTGTGGTAAACACCCGAGACATTGGAAAAAGTCCGTAAAACATCACATAATAGACCACTGTCAAAAATGACATCATTCAGAGAACAAAATAATCAGTATTATACGTAACAATGTTTCTTGGGCCACCTTCTAAAGCATATTCACAGGTTGCTGACGATCACTTAAATTTAGTGAAAGGGGTATATATATATATTGAGTAAAATATAAGTAAATAAAATGTTAGTTGTTATCATCCTGTATTTATAAAATAATCGTGTGGGTATCACTTAATTTTTAAGTTGTTCTTGGTAAGTTTTTATAGAATGATTTCGTATTTGAGAAACATACACAAGGGTCATCTTTTGATATTATTATAGGACTAGAATGCGTTGGCCAGCCTACGTCTGGCCCTGCCAGCGTAAAGAAACGGTTAACAATAAAAATGCTTGCTTAAGGCGGCAGCCAGCCTACGTACGGCCCTGCCAGCGTTAACAATACAAATGCTTGCTGCATCCCCACTTGTGCGCGTTCATGCTGCGCGCCACTTGCTTTCGGTCGGTCGGCCGGCGACCGACATCAGCTCTTATAATATAAGATGTCTCGGAGTGTTTCCTCATTTGCTTGTTAAATATCTCGGAAAACTTGTGGGGCTAGGGGCACCAACACACTTTGTGAGTAAAGACCACACCTTAGAAATTTAGTTGCAATGGATCGGTTCACCGCTGAACAACGTGCCATGTGCGTTGAAGTAAACATTTACTGGGAGTCGTTCCACAATATTCCCAGAAAGGTCAGATTTAATACCCATGGATTTCCCCTATCAAATCAAAGGTTTACAATGAAATTCCAAAGCATTTGAACCAATTAGGATAAAAAAGCCGTGAAGAAATTCAGAGAATTGCATCTTTGATTTGAAATAAACCCATACAAAGGAATCCGTAGACTTGGGGCCGGTTGCAGAAAGCAACGTTAAGTCTGGTATTAGCTAACGCGACGTCAAAGTGAACAAAAACGAATCAAATCTCAAATGTTTATGGTAACTAATACATTAGTAAACAAAATTTGATGCGATTTTGTTCAATTTGACGCGACGTTAGCTAACACCAGAGTTAACATTGCTTTCTGCAACAGGCCCTAAGGGTCTTAAATCTGGAGTTCTGAACGCCAATTAATGTCCCTCGGCTTAGAGAATACTTTTCTGGGAATATTGTTGCAACTACTTCCATGAAAGGTTAGCTCTACCACATGGCACGTTGTCCACCGGTGAATCGATTCATTGTAACTAAATTTTCAAGGTGTCGTCTTTATACATAAGGTGTGTTGGCGCCGGTGTTGAATTCAGACTCATTACTCCGGGGGGGAAAATGAAACGTCTGGGGGGTATTTTTACCTATTCCCGCGCAATCCACCCATTCTTTTATAGATAGAAAAAAACATGAATATGAAGTGGTAATGTTTCCGGGGGTGAATTTTGTACTGCCCGGGGGGGAATTTCCCCCCGGTTACCACCCTGGATTCAACACTGGTTGGCGCGCCCACTATCGCCACTTTTCGAGATATTCAACGAACAAATGAGAAAAACATTTCGGGACACCCTATATAATAGATAAGTGCTTTCTAATTAATTGCAATTTCCCACAGTAAGAGAACACTGTTTTTATTATTAACGTTCAAACTTTATAATGAAAATGGTAATTATAATTAATCGATTAATTATTTTAGAAACTCTTCGAAAACATCCTATAATCAAGATTTTGAGTCGTATTTGCACGGAAAAACTTACGTTTCCGCCTGCGGATGGCTCTCCTGATGGTAAGAAAGTGATTATAGAAAAAGGAACTCACATATTCATACCAGTCGAAGGAGTTCATTATGACAGTGACTTTTATACTGATCCTGAGAAGTTTGACCCCGAACGTTTCACTGAAGAAGTTAAGAGTACACGGTCCAAGTATTCCTTTTTGGGTTTTGGCGAAGGACCTAGAATTTGTTTAGGTATAGACTAATGCAATACTTAATTATTTGTAATCGATATTGTACCGCATTTTCAGGACGAAAATTTGCTCTTGCACAATTGAAACTAGGATTGATGGCCATTTTATCTGAATTTGAACTGAAACTTAATCAAGATACAAGTCTTCCTTTGCAGCAGGTAAACCTGCATGTGTTTAATGCTCCTAGGGACGGAATTCTGATAGATTTTTGTGTAAGATCCGATTCACTGTTCTAATTAATACCAACAAGGCGGTGATCTACAGGGAAACTTCTATTATTCATATTAAATAAACGAGTAATAATGTGGGTGCGTACGTAAGAATTCAAAAAACTGTTTATACTTATTATAAAAGGTTATAAAATATATTTCTGTACTACCAGTGTCCGTTACTACTTGCATGTAATGTAAGGTTCACTTACAGACCTAGGGCAAAACGTTACTTTTCTTGCATAGGCAAATGTAGTTATGTATGTATTAAGGGTAGGGACCGAAAAATATATAATACAACCCAAAGTGCATATGAAATGTTTTGTACTACGAGAATAATTCGCAAAAAAAAATTTTTTTCACTACCTTCTTTGTAAATGATCCTTACACTATCAAGTTTGAGGGATGTAGGCTACATTTACAAAAATTGTTACAGTTTCCATGATAATGTACTTACTTCCCTAGAGAAGTGAATGTATTACAACTGATAAGATGCCATGTCTGCCACTTGGTTAACACGAAAAAAACCATTGTCGTTCGTACTATTATTCATTTTTAATCAGACTACAAGCACAAAGATCACAAAACAGCATTTGCAATCGTATTCAGGCATTTTTTGCAATAATTTTTCACAGTGCCTTTATAACTGTCCAACAAAACGTCACAGCGCTATAAGGCTACTATAGTTTAGCAAATGTCATAATTTTACGCCAGGTTATTACCTACCATTTACTTACAAAAGGAAATATTGGTAGTGAAAAAAAATATGTACTTTACACAGGATGTAGGAAGATTTACACTACCTCGAACCTTACCCTCGTTCGCTTTGCTCACTCAGGCATCAAACTGTCCTCGGTAGTGTAAATCTTACCTACATCCCTTGTAGAGTAATATACTATTTCTGCAGCACAATCTGCCAAAGTATTACCTTCGGGTTCGACCATTTTAACGATTTTTGCCACAACCGCTCAATCAATCGGCACCAACCTAAAATTATATAAAAAGTCTCATTAAACTGCATACATTTTGTGAAGGCAGCAACCGCGTTGACGTGAAGGTCTCTCGCCGGATGAATGTAAACATTGTATCTCGAAAACGACATAAACTGTTGTATTGATGTTATTATTAATAGCCTATAAGCTGCCGAGTAACTACGCTGTGAGTATGATGTAATGGTACAGTACTCCGTTGATAAGTTTAACGTCACGAGTTCGAAATTCGGTTCATGGATGTAGTTTTTTTAAAGTTATTGATAGATTTGGATAGAAATTTCCATCTATTATCACCTTTGAATGTGAAATATCATATTATAGGCCTGCTTGGACGATTCATTTGCGCTCTCTAAACGGTAATGATAAATCGCTAAATTAGTTTTATGTAAACCGATTGCCTCTATCTAATATTCATTTACTTGACGTCCGCATTGTCAAATCGACGGTATGTTCGCACCACTACTATTTGTGAGGAAATTTTTAATTGTCATGAACCTACGGCTAATTTGAATAATTTTCTCGAGTCCGAATTTACGACTCCCCCTGTATATGGGTATTTCGAACATGTGCTTGCATTCAGCTGTTTTAAACGGCACTCATTCTGTGTTATCGATCCGATCTGGGGCAGTCTGCGTTGCCAAACCAGCACGTGTTCATAATCGATCCGTTTCAGACGTACCTACATCTTCGTACTTTTGGAAGCAAGAATGAAGGACAGTCGTAGTGTGTCAGAGAGAACGCGCAAAAAATGTTTTACCCCCGCTTTTTTTCGATTGCTAAGTTTTAGCGCATTTGTCAATGATTGTTGGTCTGGCGTTTCAAGAGGCAACACGTGTTTGGAGTTGTTTTTTCGCACCGCGCGGCTCTTTGGGCTTGCGTGGGAGTTGTTGCATTTGTTTGTGAAAAGCGGCTTACGTTAGTTTTGTGCGAGTGCGTACCGCATGTTTTGCCTCGATATTTGAACTCCCGTCGACCTGAGGTCGCCGTTCTTTAGCCGGTGTTTTGCAGTAATTTTTTGCTGTATGAACTGCACTTGTTTTTGGTGGCGATGGGTCTTGAGGATAGTTTAGCGTTTGTCGATACCGCTTTAGGCCTTGAGTTTTAGTATTATCGTGGAGTGGCCGCTCCTGTACGCGTCTTTTGACGGATTTCCCCGTAAACATCTCAATAACAGGCTTAATATGTATATTTCCGTATATTTACCGTTTCGCCTTGATATTATCGTCACGGGCTTCGAATGTGCCCTCATTTGGGGGATAATCCCAGATTCCTTCAGTCAACCACTTTCCGTTGCTATGGTGCAGCTTCTTTAGACGTCTTAGTGCAGTTGTTTGGCAGGTGTCCATCTACAGCTACGTTGGACGTTGATCGTAGGTAAGCAAAGCTCCTTCAGGTGCTGTTTTAATGTAATAGTTTTTATAGTTCCTAGAATAAAATGTAAATAGTGTTTTGTTAAGTGCCAGACAGTTTACGTAACGTTACGGTCATTGTAGTATTTACTGTTAAACCATTGTATTTGCTAACATGAGTTCGAAGCGAACAGCCGTACCGGTCGGGCGCGGTGTTCAGTGGCAAATTGAGTTTAATTAGTAACAGTAGTATTACAGCTGTAATTATACTAACTTGCAAGCATAGTGCGTTATCCACCTAAACGGACTGATAGTCAAGTCAAGTTCGTCACCGCCAGCCGCTATCTACGCGCGGTAGGGTAGATAGCTGTGCATTCCACTGTGATCCCATTCTATTAAATTTAAATTTAATCAACTAAAAATGCAACCTGTACAACTCTATTTAAAACTGTAAGTACAATAATAATAAATATGTCAAACTTGCAATCAGCTCCAATAAAACCACCAACATTAATTTACCAAGGAGCAAAAGCTATCGCAATGGACATCGACATTGATAAAGATAAATCAAGCGAAAATATCTCCAAGAAATGCGGCTTATCTTCACCAGATACTGATATAAACAAGCGGTACACGTTTAATAATGCTACCCTGCTCACTAAAAGTTAATTTGATTAGTTACAAAGCACATCAGAAAGTCCCCAAGTAAACCCCAATGAACCTCAGACCAACACCCAAAAACCCGTCCAAACTGAAACCACGAAAGTCCCACCTATATTCCTCCCTCAAGGTACGCACCATCAGAATATTATAAAGGATATTAAAGAGGTGTCAAAAAAAGATGACTTTACAACAACCTACAAACGAATCCAACTAAAGATTAACTTAAACAATCCGGATGATTACAGAGCTTTAATCAAGTATTACGATCAAAACAAAGTTAACTATTACACATATCCATCCATCCATCCAATGACGCTACAACCCAAATCGGGTCTTGGCCTCCTCTATTTTTTTCCTTCAACTATCCCTGTCCTCTGCCGCCTTTCTCCAGTTTGGTATTCCGAGCATCGATCGTGCGTCCTTTTGGATTTTATCTGCCCATCTCGCCCCTGGTCTTCCTATCGGTCTTTTGCCTTCCATTTTGTGGTTAAAGATCTTCTTGACGGCTCTCGACTCTTCCATCCGCTGCACGTGTCCGGCCCATTTGAGTCTTTGCAATCTTATTATTGTGGAGACGTCTGCTTCTGCGAAGAGCTGATATATCTCGTGATTGTATCTTATTCTCCACCGTCCGTTCTCTTGGACTGGGCCGTAGATTCTGCGTAGGATCTTTCGTTCAAATGCGTTTACAGCTGCCTCTGCTTTTTGTGAAAGCGTCCAGGTCTCGCTTCCATAACATAGTACTGGGCGTATAATGGCTTTGTATAGTCTAATTTTTGTTTTTCTGTGGACATTCCCGGATTTAATTATGGTCGAAATGTAATAATATGTTTTATTCGCATTGCTGATTCTCCTTTGGATTTCTTTCATCTCGTCGTGTTTGATGGAGATGTTGCAGCCTAGGTAGATAAAATCATGCACTGTTTCGAAGTTTTGGTCGCCTATTGTCATGTTTTGACTTCTCCACATATTGCTTCGGGTCTGTATTAATATTTTTGTTTTCTCTTCATTGACCTTTAAGCCTACTTCTCCTGCGGCGTTTTCTAGCTGTATGTATGATTCCTTCATTGCTATTAGGTTTCTCCCGAGTATGTTTATGTCGTCTGCGTATCCTACTAATTGAGTGGATTTGTATAGCAGAGATGCGTTGGTGTCTACCGTGGTTTTCCTTACTACATGTTCTAATGCTAAGTTGAAGAGCATTGGGGCTAGTCCATCACCCTGTTTGAGGCCTTGGTTTACCTTAAACGGATCTGTTAGGCTTTCTTGTATTTTCACCATACTCTCGGAGTTTTCCATTGTCAGTCTTGTTAGCCTTACCAATTTTGGCGGTATGTTGAAGTCTAGCATAAGGCTGTAGAGCTTTTCTCTGTCTATACTGTCGTAGGCCTGTCTAAAGTCCACGTAGAGTTGGTACACATCAATATCATATTCCCAGCATTTCTCCAGTACTTGTTTCACCGCGAATAGTTGGTCTGTGGTCGACCTTCCTGGTCTAAAGCCTGCTTGGTATTCACCAATGATATTTTCGGCTAGTGGTTCCAGTTTGTTTCGGAGGGTGGTCGTGAAGGTTTTATATGTTGTGCTCAATAGGGATATTCCTCTAAAGTTTCGACATTCTAATTAGTCTCCCGTTTTGTATATGGGGCATATGATGCTGGTTCTCCATTCATCTGGCATTCTTTCTGTTTTCCATATTTTTGTGATCAGCTCTGTTATAGCTTCTACCAGGCGTGGGCCTCCATATTTTAATAATTCTGACGGGATATTATCTATTCCCGGTGATTTGTTATTAGTTAGCGATTTGATCGCTTTTTCGATTTCTTCTCGGGTTGGGGGTTCGTTGTGCTCCTCTTGTTCGTCTGCTGCGGGTTCAGTTAATCTCTGGTCTATGTTAGTTCGCTTCTGATCGCTATCTGGGTTGAGGAGTTCCTCAAAGTATTCCTTCCATCTCCCCTGTATTTCGCATTCATTTCCAATGATTTGTCCTGTTTTATCTCGGCATAGGCTGGTGTTCGGCTTGAATCCTTTTTTGAAGATATTTATTTGCTTATGTGCCTTTTTGGGGTCGTTATTCTTAAAGTCTTCCTCGATTTGCATCAGCTTTTCATTAATGGCCATTCTTTTCTTTTGTCTTAGCAGTTTGTGTGTTTTTCTTCTGGCTTCCTCATATTTAGCCTTCTGCATTCTGGTGGGTCTTTCTATGTAGGTGATATATGCTTTGTTCTTGTCATTTATGGCCATTTTGCACTCTTCATCAAACCAATCTCTTTTGTTTTTCTTTGGTCTGGGGCCTATTATGTTCTTGGCGGCATCTGTAACAGCTTCCTTGATTTGCTTCCATTTCGTTTCCACGGTTTCCCTTTCTTCCTGGCTTTCTGGTGCGTTGTCTTGCTGTTTTTCTAGTGTTTCAGATATCTTGTTTTGGAAAGCTGTTAGTGTTGTCTCTTCTTTTAGTTTCTCTAGGTGGTATTTTGTTTGCTGTTCCTGGCGTTTTGTTATGCGATTGGATATTCTCTCTTTATATACGGCTTTCACTAGGTAGTGATCAGAGTCGATGTTAGCTCCTCGGTATGTTCTAACATCTTGTAGGCTTGATGCGTTTCTCTTGCTGATGATCAGGTGGTCAATTTGGTTGAATGTTCTGCCGTCCGGGGATGCCCATGTGCGTTTATGTATGTCTCGATGCGGGAAATATGTCGTACTAATTATCATGTTCCTGCTTGTCGCGAAATCGATTGCTCTTTTTCCGTTATCGTTAGATTCGTGATGTAGGCTGTGTCTTCCTATGGTTGGTTCATATTCCACTTCTTTGCCTACTTTGGCATTTAGGTCTCCGATAACGATTTTTATGTCGTTTGTTGGTATTGCATCATAGGCCCTTTCTAGCATTTGGTAGACTGCATCTTTAACAAGTTCTTCTTTCTCTTCAGTTTCCGCATGTATGTTTATTATTGACATATTAAAGAACTTCAGTTTTAGCCGTATCACGCACATTCTCTCGTTGATAGGTTTGAAGTCTATGACACTGGTTTTGGTTTTTTGGTCTACTATAAAGGCTACTCCTAGTTCATGACCACCTGTTTCCTTTCCGCTGTAGAAAATCGAGTGTGTCTTGGTGTCCATTATCCCCTTTCCTAACCATCTGGTCTCCTGTATGGCGGTTATTTGTATTTTATATTTTTCTAGTATGGGGAGTAGCTGCTTTAGTGCTCCTGCTTTGTATAAAGTTCGCACGTTCCATGTTCCAATACTCATGTCCATGTCTCGCTTAGGCCGTTTCCTTGTGTTCCGTCCAATCCGAGGTTTCTTTAGAGGTTTCGTAACTAGGCTTTTTTTATGGGAGAAGGGGTGTTAGCCCCCAGGGGTAGTTAGCCCCTTGCCCAACCCCCTTTTTGGAGGACCATCTGCTTGGGTACCTCGGGGTTGCAAAGCCCGTACTAACACGAAATGTGTTAGCCCTTGAGGGGATTTAATAATGCTACCCTGCTCACTAAAAGTTAATTTGATGAGTTACAAAGCACATCAGAAAGTCCCCAAGTAAACCCCAATGAACCTCAGACCAACACCCAAAAACCCGCCCAAACTGAAACCACGAAAGTCCCACCTATATTCCTCCCTCAAGGTACGCACCATCAGAATATTATAAAGGATATTAAAGAGGTGTCAAAAAAAGATGACTTTACAACAACCTACAAACGAATCCAACTAAAGATTAACTTAAACAATCCGGATGATTACAGAGCTTTAATCAAGTATTACGATCAAAACAAAGTTAACTATTACACATATCAACTACCTGAAAATGCAAACATCTCGGTAATAATGAGACATGTTCCAACTTCTATCACTGACAAAGAAATTTTCGATGAACTACATCAGCTAAAATATTCCCTACTTAAAGTAACCAGGCTACTAAACGCTAAGAAAATCCCAATGCCAATCATCGAAATAGAACTTCAAAAAACCGAAAGCGCCAAACAAATTTTCAATTTAACCAGACTGTTATACTGCGTAGTGGCTGTAGAACCACGCCGCAAAACTAGTGAAATACCACAGTGCACCAACTGTCAAAGGGTGGGGCACACCAAGAACTATTGCCATCTCCCTCCTCGCTGCGTCAAATGTAAAGACCACCACCACTATAGCAAGTGCCAAAAACCTAAAGAAGATAAACCCGGATGTGTTAACTGCGGGGGTGACCATACAGCCAACTATGGTGGATGTCCTTATATCAAATCTCACAGCAGAAGCACGTCTCATCGCTACCAAACATCTCCGAGCTTTTCTCAACCCAGATCAATCAACCCAAATGCACTTATAACCGGCAACGTCACGGCAAACCGCACATACGCTGAAATTGTTACCGCCCACAAAAAAGACACTCAACAGGCACCACCCCTAATCCTATGCTCACAACCATCATCGACAACATTATACAACTCATAACACCATATCTTGATCAAATAAAAACCGCTATATTGTCACTAATCCCACTGCTATTCAATGGCGGGAAATAATCAGAGATTTCTTCAACAATTAACGCTAGCCAACTGGAACGCAGATGGGCCTAAAAAATCGAAGATCTCAGTTCATATCGTTTATTGCAAGACACAAAATAGACATCATTTGTGTCACGGAAACGCACCTTATCCCTAACGAAAAATTCACGATACCCGGCTATAGAATCTATAGAAATGACAGGAAACATGGAATTGGCTGAGGTGGCGCAGCAATAATAGTCAAACGTAACCTATTAGTCACAATGCTTGAACTGCACGACGTCACCAATATTGAGGCAGTAGCACTAAAAATGACTACAACTGAAAACTCCACAATAAAAATAATATCAGGGTATAAACCGCCAAATAAACAACTTAAAAAAAATGAACTACAAAACATGTTTATAAGCAATGAGCCCACGATTCTAATAGGTGACTTCAACTGCAAGAATACCAACTGGGGATGTAGGAAAACCAACCCCAATGGCACCAAACTGGAAAACTTTACATCCGAACTAGCAATCCAAGTAGCTGCACCCACAGAATACACATATTATCCTTATCGGGTTCTCCCTGATGTTTTAGACATAGTACTCCATAAAAATTTAACCGCACCCATTAACCAAGCGGTCGTTACTGAACTTGATTCCGATCACCTTCCGGTAGTTATAACCTTAGGCTGTACTATCCAACAATACCCAAAGTTTTCCCAGTTAATAAATGGACCAATGCCCAGCATCTCTAACATCACCTGCTGACATTGACAATGCAATAGAAAAATTTAATGAGAAGGTTACGCAAGTGGTTGCACAAACCACCTCCACCAATCGACCACGCCGCTATTTCGACTACCCAACGCCCCCACCTGAAATATTTAACCTTATTAATAAAAAGCACAGAACAAGAAGGTAATGGCAACGGACTCGAGATCCAGCGACCAAGTCCAGATTAAATCATCTAACTAGAATAGTCAAAGAGCGCCTAAACAATCACACTGTCCAATCTTACAACCATTATATTGCACACTTGAGCCGGGTGATCCGAATATGTGGAGAGCCACCAAGAAACTTCTACGACAACCTCCAATTACTCCAGGGATTCGTGCAAACGGTCGAGTATACACAGATGATCAAGGGAAAAGTGAAGTGTTAGCCACACATTTAGAACAGGTGTTTACCCCCAGTTTCCACCAAAACAACCTGGGCCACATTGAAGAAGTAAAACGCGAAATTTACTACCACGACAACAGCAATATATCTCCAATAGATCCGGTTTCACCGGCAATATATCAAAAATCTGAAAACCAAAAAAGCACCTGGTAAGGATATGATCCCCAACATTATTTTGAAAAACCTCCCCATTAAATCGGTAGTTTACCTCACAGTACTTTTCAATGCGTGCCTAAGAGCGTCGTACTTTCCACACGCATGGAAAACAGCACACATACTGATGTTTCTCAAGCCCAATAAAAACCACAGCGACCCAGCCTCGTACCGGCCAATTAGCCTGCTCTCAACAGTGTTTAAGCTTCTAGAACGTGTAATACACAGACGCTTAACTAAATTCATGGACGATCATAATGCTATACCCCCCATGCAATTTGGGTTTAGAAGCCAGCATTCCACCAACCACCAGGTACTTAGACTCATTGAAATTATAGAACGAGGGTATGAAGCATACATTAATCGTATTTGTGGATGTTGCGCAGGCATTTGACCGCGTATTGACAGACGGACTAATATACAAATTGCAAAAAATGGGTGTTCCAACATTCTTATTGCTAATTATCTAATCGTTTCTGAATGACAGAAGCTTCCAGATAAGAATTGGCTCGTACCTGTCCACCATCCGTCAAATTAAATTCGGAGTCCCTCAAGGCTCAATTTTAGGACCAATCCTATTTAACACCTTTATGTCTGATATCCCAACCATTCGCAACAATGACCTGGCGATGTATGCTGACGATACAGCGATTATAGCACAGCATACAGATATCAACAGAGCAAGGAAAACTCTCCAAGACGGTATAAATAGCCTAACTGCATGGTTCTCACGCTGGTGTATTACAATAAACGGTTCCAAATGCGAATGCAAGATCTTCACGCTTTGTAGACCCACTGTCCTACCCAACATCACTATAGATAACACACCAATACAGTGGAATTCGAAAGATCGAGCTATCAAATATCTTGGGATATATCTTGACCGGCGATTAACATGGAGCCTCCACATTAACAAGAAGCTATCTGAATCTTACTCACGACTCGGCGTTACGTAATTCATATATTTAACCATTAATAACCCATTTCGTACTCTTATTTATTGTTTATTTACATATTTTTGCTAATAAAATTCATTGCTATGTAACTGTGGTTTTTATTATGATGTTTACGATTTTTGCATGCGATTTGTGTATGTGTTTTTCTTTTGTGAAAGGAGTTAGCAAGCTGCTCAAGAGAGTTTCCCGCAAGGTAAGTTCGATGATGTTGTACGTGGCTTGCCGACCAGGACACTGTCAAGGCTATAGTTAGAAGGTGTACGCATTCTGCTTCCACTTTTCTCAGTGGGTTCACCTGTGAATTTTTTCCTTGTAGGAACGTGGTGGCGCCTTGGAAATTAAGATCTGCTTTTCTGTTATTAGGCCGTTGCCCTGTGTAATCTTGCGTTGAACCCCCCTCGGGCTACTAAAGCTATGTCGGCATCCCTTTTGTTATGGGCTGGGGCAGCGGTCCTATGTAATTTCTTCCCGAATTTGAGTTAGTTTACGCGTTAGTCTTTTAGCATTGTTTGTGTCCTAAAAACGTCCCAGTAATATTTCAGCGGGATTAATCAAATGTGGTGGAGCTGATATTGTAACAAGGATTGCAGAACTTATGAATAGGTCTTGCCAGCTCACATATGTTCCAAAAGAATGGAAAATCTCACATATAGTGTCCGTTTTTCAAAAAGGTAATAGAAAAGACCCAAAATGTTACAGAGGTATAAGTGTTACTAGTATGTTGAGCAGGTTGTTTGGAAAAATCATACAAGAAAAAGTAAGAGCCGATATTGGGCATCAAATTGGAGAAGACCAAAGTGGCTTTATGCCAGGAAGATCGTCACCGACAACTTATTTACACTGCAGCAAGTATTGGAAAAAAGATAAAAAAGACGTAGAGGAGCACCTTGCGTTTCTGGATCTGCAAAAGGCCTACGACTCGATACCCAGATCAAAACTGTGGAAAGATTTCGATATCTTAAGCATTAATTCCCATTTACTAGCAAGTTTAAAACAATTAGATATATAATGAAAACATCTCGTACGTTAAAATTTATAATCAACTCTCTAATCCAATTAAAAGCACAAAAAGACTTCGACAAGGTTGCAGTTTATCTCCATGATTATTTAACTTATACGTCGACGTAGCACTGTGTAACTTGAAGAGACACTGTGGACAAATGGGAATCCTTATCAACGAAGAGTCTCTATTTACGCCAAACTTTGCGGATGATCAGGTGGTCCTAGCGCAAGACGCATATGATCTCGAATTTATGATGAGAAGACTACATCGAATATTAAAAATGGGGTAATAAATTCTGATGCACGATTTGATGTAGTTATAAATAAAGCTGATAATTATATGCAGTCAAATTTAGGAAAATATGCGCATATGTATGCATACATATTGTTGAGTATATGCACCCAAAGTTATAATATATGCACGTACATGCTCTATTTTTTTTAAATAAGGAGGAGAGTATTCTAAATAATGTAAAAATTTTAATTATTTTGTATGATTATATTTATTTCTCTAATTTTTATTCAAAGACGTCATTCATTTTAACGTTTGACTATATAAACATGGACTGCCAACGCCAAGTTTACGTTGAAAGCAACATAAAAATGAGATTTTCCCTAACCTCGCCAGACTATTATTCACTCAACACTCTTGAATCGGATTCAATGTTGGCTGATTCTTTATACATTGCTTCTATGGGAAAAGTGGAGATTGCTGGCAGTCTATGTTTATATAGTCAAAGATTTTAACAGGGACTTCCCCTTTCCTCTGCTTATTTCGATACGCGCCTTGCACTCCAGCGGCAAAAAGTGAAAGTATGTATCTCAGTTGCACACAAAAATTTTATTAATAAATTTAATGAAAGAGTAAATTTTACAAAAAAATCTCAAATAGCAGTTCGTACATTACAAATTATTGCGCAATATAACCAAATATGCAAAATCCAGAAAGTATGCTCAAAAACTTATAAATATGCAAAATATGCAAAATGAAACTTGGCTTAAACGATTTGTTTTCACATAATTGGTATACATATGCAAAGAGTTTCATCGGAATATCAATTATACATAATATGCATTTGCCATATAATATCAGCTTTAGTTATAAATGACGAAGTTACTGTAAAACAAGTATATTACATTAAATACTTAGGAGCAGTAATCGACAAAAATGGCTTAGGAGAAGAGCAGATAAACCATAGAATTCAGCAAAGCAAGAGAATAGTGGGCTGCCTTAATTCCATATGGTGGAATAAATCGTTGTCATTGAAAACACCGTGAAAGCATAAATGAAAAGAAGACTCAATGTAGTCGAAATAGACTATCTGCGTAGAATCACAAGAACATCAAGGCTAGAACGGATTCCCAACGCAGATATTAGAGCTAAAATGGAAGCAAGTGAAACCGTGACGGATCGAATTGAACGCATAGGACTAATATGGTTTGGACATTTAATGCGTATGCCAGAATGAGGGAATGAAACGAGCAATGTTACAGAGGAATCTAGATGAAGAATAGGCATTGGATAGAGAGGCGTGCCGTAAAGGAACGGGAATGCGCCATTTAGCGGTAGTGTGATTTATGTAACACATATGTATTGTAAATTACAAACCCGAAATATATATATGTGTCATAAAGTCAATTTGTAATGTAACAAGCTGACATCCCAATATAGTGTTTTTCTTTGTTGTCATAATATCGATTTAGCGGGTAACAAACTGTTGGCCCGGATTTTATGCCGTAACAAACCGGCACGTTGTCATTGTTATCGTTTTGCCCCGTAACATATTTCATTTAGTAATTATTGGTTTATCGTATTGGTAGCATGTGCAAGTGCTTAAATGTCAAATATTTCTAATTTCAAATTAATTATTGTCAATGCTTTTTAAATATTTATGTAATGCAACACGCAAACCAGTGCAAATGTAATACATTCAAGATGTTTTTTCTTCCCAGTTGGCTGTTATATGTTTTTATTAGGTTGTATTAATGAGTTGTGATAGAAGTCAAACGGTAACATTTTTTACAATTGCTCTATTGATACAGTCAAAATGCCGAAAATGTAGCCAAATACTCAGTCCCCACCCTTGTTACGAGATGTGCTGTAACAGGGCGCACTGGGTATTAGATGCTCAGTGAAGAAAGGCCGTGGTTCTTTACTACCTGAAAGTTAGGGTTGTGCTTCGACAGAAAGGGGTAAATGATGTTAAATAAAGGTACGCCACCACTTTCTTAACTAAATCCGGTAACACAGGCGAAATTACTTTAAAAGTGGAAGTACGTAATCCACCTGGCTGCTTCTACCTTGACAGAGTTTGGTTGGCGAGTTGCGTACAGTATCGACATACCTTACAACATAACTCCATGGAGCAGCTGCTAAACTCCTTCTTACAACTGAAACAGTACACATAAAACGCATGCAAATATCAACACAAATGAAAAACATAAATACTTGACAATGAACTCTATTGAGATAAATAAAATATATGCAGGTGAAAATGAACGTGAAATTGGCTAGTTAGTTGGGTTAGATGGCGAACACGTTAACTTAATTACAAACAATAACTTGACTGCAAATACATTAATGTGGCTCAAAACAAACCAAACTGCCACAAGTTACGTTACACAAACAAAGAAATACGACGGCAATTCATTAAATTTAGCAAACAGCAGATAACATCGTTAATAACAAATGCGCTGATTGTTCAACACTCGACGGTGCGTTCACCTTTGGTTATACACAGTAAAACTAATTTACAAGAACTTTTTACCTGAAGAAGATCAGCTGACTGCATATTTACGTGCGGCACTGTATGTGTAATCGCCTTTCCAAACCAACTGCCTGAAGAAACGAACGATAGCGGAAATCACAAGGGTTGACGTGGTGCGGAACCCAGCCTGGATGGTGTAGGCGATAAGGGTTGGCAAGATGAATTAGAATCCCCGGAGGGCAAAAGACGACGTCGCACAATTCCAGTACAGGAACTACGGGACAACGTGCGAGAATTAACAACACGACGTCATACTTCAGTTAGCATTAGAATATTTAGAGTGCGTTAAATAATCCGCAGTTGCGATATTTCAAGGGCCTCGTAACCTTCGACGATAATGGACTTCAATCCTGCTAACTAACTTTGTTTCATTTGCACCCCAAACGGTTAATGTTCACAGCACGAAGAACGCCAAGGATTTCTCACGTAACGAAACAGTTCTATTACTTCAAATTGGCACAAAACGATTCACGAAGCACACATAACTATTCAAAGCGGAAATACAAGACTCCCCTGGCAAAGCACAATAGAGATGGGCGAAACGATGCGTTAGGTGGAACGTTCCACACGTTCTCGTTCCGAAAAAATACCGTTCCAAAATAACGTTCGTCCGGAACGAGGGAACCAAATGACATTACTGGTTACGACGTCATTCTAGAACGTTTAGTATTATTTTATTAGCGACATGTTAATAATGTGTTTTTTAAACTTAATTTTAAGTATTGTTATAATATTCTTGTACCTAAAGAACTATCAGTGAGATTGAGAAGCATGTACACTTGTTTTTAAAAAATGAACTTGTTAGATTCCTTTAGTGAAACTCTTATATTCATGCCTTGATGAAATTGCTTCTTCTTCTTAAGGTACCATCTTCATTATTGAAGGTTGGCAACAACTATGGCAAATTCATCTTTGTTTTTCGCTGTTCTAATTAGCGAATGTGTTTTCAATCCGGTCCAGTCCCGGATATTCTTGAGCCAGGAGCATTTCCTTCGTCCTACACCTCTTCTTTCTTCTATGTTTCCTTCCATAAGAAGTTGAAGCAAATCGTACTTATTGTTCCTGTATATGTGCCCAAGGTATGAGGTTTTTTACTTTTTGATGTCTCTTATTAGTTCTTTATCTCTACCGACTCTTCTAAGAACCTCCTCGTTAGTGATGTGCTCTGTCCATGATATCCGCAACATTCGTCTGAAAACCCAGAACTCAAATGCTTGTAACTTTTTTTCTGTGTTTTTCTTCAGAGTCCATGTTTCAGCTCCGTATAACAGTGTTGAATAAACGTAGCACTTGGCAAATCTGTAGCGTACGGCCAGGTTTAAGCTTCGATTAGTTAAAAGTTTCTTCATATTAATAAAAGTGGATCTAGCAGATTCTATTCTCGTACGTATCTCTAAATCTGGGTCCGTGTTTTCCGTCACCCAGCTTCCAAGATATCTAAATTTGGAAACTTTTTCGATACGCTGGCCATATATGATAAGGTTAATTTGGTCATTTGGATTTGCGTTCTTCTCGTTTTTACCGTTTCAGTTTTATTCCGTCGTTCCAAAATAACGCGTTCATCCTATGGAACGTTCCGGTACGTTGCTAAAAAATACCGTTCCGAAAGAACGTTCCGTGCGGAACGACTCATCTTTAAAGCACAAACGTCTGTTGTAGTTCAGAGACCGGTAAGGATTGAAGCTTAAGCCATGGGATCGGAATGTCACTGCCGTTAACGTACGCCCGTGCTTACTCGCCTTCCTTGTCTAGCTTAAGTCAGGAAGCAGGAGCTGTGCGGAAATTTACAACGAAATGTTGGAATATGACTCGACAGTTTGTACGAAGCTCGGGGAGCCTTGACTGTGCCAGAACAATAACCAATACGCAGAAATTGATAAACTGGAACCTGCATTGCTCGCAAAAGAACAAAGGCTGAGTTTTATAACAGAAATTCAGCGAACATGACTGTACGGCAGTATTCATAAGCTGTCTAAGCGGAAAGTTCCAAGGCGTGCTTGTACAACAAGAATTCTAAGAAGGACGGCGATAATGCACACTGCGAGGGAAAATGGATTGCGTTATCCAAACAGGAACAAGGCTTGATTTATAACATACGCCAACATAAACCTGAATCGGCAATTTTAACTACGGTGAAGCGTTAATATTTGAAATGCGAGCAGAAGAAAGGTTCTTATGGAAATAACTTTTGGTAACATTACTGAATTACGGATTTTACTTACGTGATTCGGAAAGAATGTTAAAATTTGAGGAAATAGCTAGGCTTAAGGGTATTAAACACGACTTAATTCCAAATGTAAAGCCTCCACACGTAAATACTTCACGCCGTCAATTGGAGTATTCCTTTCCTTCTATAAGTCTACGTTAGTTAGAAAGAGATGAATGAGAGTAAAACATTGCTTTTCGTAAAAAGTGAATTACGTTAGAACCAGTAGACGTAGAATTAAAATTTTTGCTGTATTGTAAAGCTTATGAAAAGTACTTTTTCGGAACCTCATTTAAAAAATATATGGCTCAACATTTTTTCAAAATTAGGATTAATGTAAAAAAAATAATAAAAACAGTATACATTTAAGGAATATAAAGTTTGTTTTTAGAATCCGACATTCTTCAAGTAGTTGTACGCGCAATAGTGTAAAGAAAATTAGATAATTTCTTTCGGTTTTTCTGTAATTCCATTTTTAATTTTTCTTGCACATCATCTATCTCGACGCTGCAAGAATCCAGGATCGCACGTTACAAATAGTCAGAGTAACGTTGCTGCATCGTCCAGAGAAAATTGTTGGCTAATTGTACGCCTACTGCTGAGTACAGAGAAGCATTCAGCATTATTTGCCGATTAGTTGGGAAGCGAGTGCAGTGTTTTCATGCGGTTTTACCATGGGAAATTATAAGCGAAGTGATACCGGTGAAAGAAAAGCACCATCTGTATTACGAAAAAATAGACGTTTGTCAACATTAAAGTGTTTGAATAAAAAACGGTAAGGTTTAGTAGAATTTAAACCCGAGTTACGATACCATAGTAGCCAAGCTGGCATAATATAAGCTTATCTATTGGAGACGCAGCATCCGGAGTGCGAATGTTGCATTAGATTATAGTTTACCTTTGTAGAAACGCATTAAAAGCGCTTCAATTTACGTTTAGACGGCTTCACCGCATAATGTAATTTCCGTCTGTGTTTTAATGGAAAATAAAGTTAGTTCTTAAAAACTTGTTTTTCTGGACGTAAAACAAAACTGGCGGAGTCGGTAGGATTCTTGGAGAAGATACGACATTTCGACCATTGAATAGCCGTATTTTTCTGGTATTTCAATACTTAACCGAGAATTCGACATCAACATCTCTTGGGGACCAGATCCAGGCTTACAAAGAAACAAAAATCGTCAGCTGGATTTCTGTGGCCTTTCCTCACCCTGCGACAACAGCGAGCCAACTTTGCCGATCTTTGTGAGGGACACACATCGCCCCGGGTTAGTACCGCTGGTTCCTGTCCTGCTCTATTGGAGAGTCCTGCTCTATTGGAGAGCCCTGCTCTTCGAAATCACCAGGTCATCGAGACCACTACGATATGAAGTAAGAAATTTCAAGTTATTAAAGTAAATTAAACAAAATATTAAACCCCTACTAACGTTAATATTAATATTTAGCTTTTAAGCGCAATTGATTACTAAATTGAAGCATCCGTCTTGATATTGATAGACAATATAAGCCGTTGGTTCTTTTTGTAATCAAACATTGCACATTAGATTTTAAGATCAAGGAGGGCGTGGTAAGCGTAACCGTTAGCGTGTGCGATAGGCTCACTTACGTACTCTCGCCTCTCTGTGTAGGTATCGTGAGTTAGGCCCTTTTAATATTTAAAAACCGAATAAATCAAAGTGAAATTTAAATTTGAATGTCCAGAGATCGATCGAGATCACTGTTAGGTCGTGCAAGACCATCATTTTCAAGTAATTATAGCGAATCTATTAACCTTAACATGGTTGACCAAATTCAACAAACATCCGCAACGCAAAATGCCCCACAAATTCAGCAGGCAGCACCGTTTGCCGGTTACCCGATAGGTTTTCATACATCACTTTTAAATGAAATACCAAGGTACGAAGGCAACCCCGCGGAACTATCAGAATATATAAGGGCTGTTGAGGACATTTTCAGTCAGTTCTGGCAAACAGAAACCCCAACAGCATATATTAACAAGTTATTGCTCTCATCTGCAAGAAATCGTCTCAAAGGCGCTGCACTCGAGGTAATAACAGGACAAACATTTAATTCATTGGATGCGCTAAAGCAAACCCTTATAGACAATTTTGGAGATCAACGTTCCGAGTTAAATATACGGATAGATCTCGCCAGGTTACATCAATTCCAGAAGGAATCCCCTGTAAATTTTTATAACAGAATTAGATCCTTATTGGCAGTATTAAACTCAAAAATTGCTTTAGGCCCAGAAGATCAAATTATTAAAGACTTTAAAATAAACGATGCTAAAGATCTAGCACTCAAAATTTTAGTGGGTGGACTACTCGAACCGTTAGGAAGCTTCATAAGAGGTAAATCCCCAGCTTCACTGGAAGTAGCTCTACAACACATTAAAGACGAATTAGACATAAGATATATCCAAAATTTAAATACACCTCAAAACAGTCAATCAAAATTTTCAATAAACCCTGAAACGTCTAACAAAAAACCCAATTACCCTCGTCAAAATTACAATCAACACAATTATCAGTCCCGTTTTTCAAATCAAAATCAATTTTCCAACCCTAGACCTACTCAGAGCGCAAATACGCAATTCCAATCAAAACCATTCTCAAATTTTACACCAAAATATACAACGCAGAATAATGACGTATTTGCACCGAAAAGAAATTTCCAGCATAGCTTCAAGCCGAACCAATGGAGCTATCAACCATTAAAAAGCGACCAGCTTCACAACAAGCTATTCGCGCTACCATACCATCTAGGGTCTAGACCATTTAACCCTAATTTCAGACAAAATTATATCAAGCAATCGAATCAGCCACCTAATTTTATATCTGAAGAACTACATCATACCCAACTAGACACTGAATATTCCGAACAAACGAACCCATATCAATTTGAAAATTATTCTCCCGAAACGGACGAAAACTATCCGAATTACCCTACAGACGATCCTTATCATCATCAACTTCCTGATGAATCCCCAGAATATTATGAAAACTTTGACGAACATGAAACAAATTACTTTCCTGAACGAACTGTAAATTTCTAAGCACTAGCCTCGGAATAATTGATTCTCTTTCTATTAACCCATCACCTTCCTTACCCTATATACTATTACCTAATTCAAACAAAAAACTACTTATTGACACAGGAAGCTCTAAAACTATTCTAAATCCAAACTTTGTATATGAAAATTTTCCGGACACTATTTATGAATCTCCTTTCGAAATTACGACCAGTCATGGCACTACTCAACACCAGTACGTAGCCGAAGTACCGATACTTGCTTTATTTAACGAAGAAGGTGCCCATCAGGTATATCTTTTCGACTTTCACCCTTCATTTATAGGCCTTATCGGATCAGATTTATTATCCCGTTTACCAGCTAATATAGACTACAAGTGGCAACACGTTCAAACAGAAAAAACAGCCGTTCCCTTTTTCTATAACGAAACGTTAACCAAAGAACAACGACAAAGACGTAATTTTTGTAATTTTATAAAGCCTCATACTCAAGACACAATACGACAGGTTCACATTGAACCTCGAACCGAAAAATTTGTTAGACTTCTAGCAGTTGGAAGTAACGGAACCAAAATTGTCCCTAGAATTAAATTTACGAAATATTTAATAATGCCCTCAGCAACTGTTAAACTTAAAAATAATTATTTTATGACTTCTATCATTAACATGTCCAGTGAACCACATGCACTGACTATTGACCAACCCTTTTATCTTGACGATTTCGACAATTTCGAACAGGATCACGTACAAATCAGTCACCATAACATTAATCAAACGACACTTAAACAGAAACTTTTAGAAAATCTTAATAATAATCTCAGACTAGACCACCTTAACACGGAAGAAAAATTCTTACTTACAAACTTGTGTCACAAATATAAAGATATTTTCTATCATCCTGAAATCCCTCTTTCTTCGACTAACTTAACTAAACATCATATCCGCACTAAAACGGATCAACCAATATTCACAAAAACTTATAGATACCTTCACTGTCACCGAGAAGAAGTTCGGACCCAAATTAATAATTGAACCATCCGAAAGTCCGTACAACTTTCCCATATGGATTGTACCCAAGAAATTAGACGCATCCGGTAAGCGAAAATTTCGAATTGTAGTCGATTACCGCATGTTAAGTGAACACACAATAGAAGATAAATTTGACTTACCTAATATCGAAACTGTATTAGACCGCCTAGGTAGATCCAACTATTTTACTACCCTCGATCTAGCGAGCGGATTTTATCAAATTGAATTGAACCCCAAGACAGAGAGAAAACTGCTTTTTCAACGGAAGAAGGCCATTTTCAATTTTGCCGAATGGCAATGGGTTTAAAAAACCGTCCAGCTGCGTTTCAGCGAATGATCAATGCAGCCCTTACAGGACTCACCCCGACGCAATGTATGGTATATTTAGACGACGTGATAATCTTCTCAACTTCTTTACAAGAGCACTTTCAAAGACTCAAAAATATTTTTCAAAGATGTCGCGATACAAACCTAAAGATACAATTAGATAAATCTGAGTTCCTTCAGAAATCAGTAAAGTACTTAGGTCATGTGATAACCCCGCAAGGAATTAAACCTGACCCAGCCAAAATTGAAGCGATACAAGAATTTCCTTTACCAAAAACGAGAACCGAAATAAAGTCATCTTAGGCTTACTAGGTTACTATAGGAAGTTCATCAGAGACTTCGCTAAACTTACAAAATTTTTGACCATATGTTTAAAAAATTTTATCGATTCCTTTAAGCATCTAAAAACCATCCTTACAAATCAACCGATTCTAGCATATCCAAATTTTAATCAACAATTTGAATTGACCACGGACGCATCCAAATTTGCCATCGGAGCCGTCCTCTCCCAAAATTCTAAACCCATTTGTTTCGCATCACGAACACTTAATGAAACCGAACAACGCTACTCCACAATTGAAAGAGAGCTTTTAGCTATTGTTTGGGCAACGTTAGAATAAAAATGTTAGACCCTACCTTTGCGGAACCAAATTTACTCTATATACCGATCACCGACCACTAGTTTGGCTTAGGAACCTAAAAGAACCCAATTCAAAATTAACAAGATGGGCTCTTAAATTACAAGAGTTCAACTTCGATATTAAATATTTGCCAGGAAAACGTAATAAAGTTGCTGATGCACTCTCTCGTGTACAAATTTACCCTCTAACCGTAAATGGCGACATCATGAACGACATTGACAATATTCTACAAGACGCAAATAGAATAACTACCCCAAATCCGAATTTAAACCCGACCAGCATGAGTATTGCTCCAGAAAGACCTGATTCACTCGATTTTGACGACTTAAATGTACCAATATTTAATCCACAATCGAATAATCCAACGATTTCTCAAAATATTATCGAGAATGATAACAACTCCTTGAATGACACGATTCACACACAATTAGAATCAACTCCCACTATAAACATATGCGAAAAACCGCTACAGTGTTTCCCTAGACAAATTGAATTTATTGAAGCAACCTTACCTAGACAAATTAAATTGACAACTTTTGCTAACAATAAGCATTTAAGTGTTTTCCTTAATCAGTCTAATAAAAATTCTAAATTCTACAAATTACTCATCGAACATTGCGAACCAAAAACGCACTGCTACTGTTATTTTTCGATCGACAAATTATATCAAGAATTTTCACAATATCTTATCTCAATTTCCAACGAAAATTCCCCAAAATTCCATCGCTGTATGACTCAAATCACCTATGTTACCGAGCCCGAAGCACGAAGCGAAATTATACAAAGTTACCATTTAGGTAAAACGAACCATCGTGGCATCAAAGAAACGTACGAACATCTTCTAAGAAAATATTATTGGAGATCCATGCAGAAGGACATTGAGCGATTTATAAACAATTGCAATATATGTAAATAACAGAAATACAACAGACACCCTCTTAAACAACCGTTACAAATGACTCCTACGTATAGTCGACCTTTTTATATTCTCCATATGGACATCTTCCAAATTAATAACCAAAAATATTTAAGCCTAATTGATGCTTTCTCTAAATATGCGCAAGCATACTTTTTGAGATCCAGTAATATCATAGATGTTACCGATAGACTATTTTATTTTATCACTACGTATACTGCCCCTCGAATTCTCGTAGTAGATAACGAACTTAATAAACAACCATTGAAAGACTTTGCACAGTTGCATCAGATTACACTCCATGCGACTATCCCCTACAATCACACATCAAATTCGCCCGTAGAGAGACTACACTCTACTTGATCGAACTCGATCGACTATTAGGCGATATACAGGAAAATCGTAAAATTTCCTATGCAATATTGGCATATAACCATACATTACACTCAAACCTAAATTATAGCCTATTCAAAATATTATTCGGACACACTGAATGCAAAAACCCATTTGATCTAGATTACACAAAAACATTTCTAGAAACTTACGGACACGACCACCAAAAAATTATGAAAGATGTTTATAATAATTTTTGCACTTCCGGGACTAAAGTTGATACTTTAGTCCCCGTAAACAGGGACTAAAGTAGATCATTTAATCCCTAGGGACTAAAGTAACTCATTTAATCCCTAGGGACTAAAGTAAAAATGATACCGTAACTATGGTAAATTTATGTACACACGAGGTTAGTAGGTTAGGTTTTGTTTGTCATCTGACACACACTGACGTAAAACTTAACCTGCAAATCTCGAATTTGACATATACTGACAATACACTTTAGTACTGCCAACTGATTCAGGCTATCCAGGACCTGCTGCAATTCAGTTTGTAATAAATTATAATTGTTAGTTTCCAAATTGACAGATTCCAAATTTTGGAAATGTTTGATGATAATGTTCCCAAAAGTGCAAAAAATAGCGTATATACCTCGGGACTAAAGTGCCTAAATCCCTTGAGTGGTTATTGCCCTCGGGTTTCGACCTCGAGGCAACAAACTCCACTCGCTGGATTAAATGGTGCACTTTAGTCCCTCATGATATAATATACTATTAGCTAATAAACAAGAACAGACTAAGGACAAACGTAACGAAAAATTCATAAATCCAGAAAAACCCATGCTTTCAAAATTAATGGCAAAGTATACGTTAAGACCAATGAACGAAATAAGAAAAGCCCTAAATTCACTGGCCCATATATCATCACAAAAATACACGAACATGACACCTATGATCTAAGAAATGAACCAAACGGAATAACCCTAAAAAGACATGCTAACGAGTTGCTCCCTCTTTCAGGACACCACTCGTTATGTTTCTCGCCTGGACCCTCGTCCTCAGCGAAGTAGCTATACATCCCTTAATAGACAACCCCGGACTATACCCCCTGGTAAAAGGAAAGGCACACCTTAAAGAAAGCGAATGGACCCTAATTAAAATATTAGACTATTCCCCTATATTAGATAACTATAACCTTTTTCGATAAAATTTTCTAGAAACCATTGCCAATCTTACGCGATCTTTGATTATGATAATCAATTATTAATCCTAAAACAATATTTATCAAAAATAGATCAATTAATCAAGCAATTATTTCCCACTACCAAATTACGCAAACGAAGTATATTCGACGGATTAGCTAGTGCAATTAAATTCATTACAGGCAACTTAGATGCCAATGATGGACAACGATATGAACAATTAATCGGCACATTATCCCAAAATTCTGAAAAGCAGAAAATTATCCTATTAGAACAGGCACAGATCCTTAATGACACCATAAATTCCTTCTCTGAAAACATTAAGCAGTTATCCCGGAATCAAGAAATGCTAAATACAAATCTCAATAAAATGTTTCAACAAATTAATAAAGATATGAATCTCATTTTCGGAAAATCATCTACTCAAAATCTGTTAGATCAATAAACTTTTTCCTTACAACTTTTAATTAATACCCTAGAAGAATTGGAAACCGCTTTAACCTTGGCACAGAATCACCAAATCCACTTCTCGCTAATTAACAATGACGATTTAACAATGGCTCTAAGCAATATTTCCCAAAACCTACAAGCAATTCAATTTAGTACGAAAAAACAACTTCAGTATCCAGTTACTCGCGAAAACTTGCACCTATATGAATCTTTAATTAAAATCAAAGTTTACCAAAAAGGCTCTATTTTCACCTTCATCTATGCAGTACCGCTAATTCAGAAAGCTGAATATCAATTAATGCAGTTAATTCCATTTCCTGCGTTTATACAAGAAAACAATTTCGAATGACAATCCCCACTTACAATTCTATTTTATTTCATGATCAATTTAGCGTACCAATTAAACTCGATAGCTGTACACCAGTATCGACCCATTATTTCTGTAGTCAGGAAAATCACTTTATTATCCCAAACTTGCAATCCATATCTTCTCGAATTACAACATGTCAAAATAATACCCCTCACCAAATCCTCCTGGATCGTTAGCACGCCCACTAAAACAGTAATCGATATAAAATGTAAAAGCTTTTTGACAAAAAAGTCACTTGAAGGATCAAGTATTATTCATACTACCGCTGATTGCATAGTGCAGATTAACCACGATGACGTATTGTTCACATTGGAATCAACAAGCAAAAAAGAAATCTTTATGGAACTGCCTTCTGTTGATCGAATTAAAAACTCCCCAAGTTCAGTGAATCTATCAGTGATAGACATTACTCACGTAGATATGTATAAATTAGGAAGAAACCAACTTAGATTAAATAAACAAAAAGAACAATTGTTATATTACAATTCCCCAGTGGAACACGGTCTTAGTGTTGGCTCTATAGTATTAACCATAATATTAATAATAAGTATATGTTCTATAATTTTATATATGTATTGTAAGCGTAACTCGTTCCTCATTTCTTTGCAAAAACATTTTACAAATACCAATCTTGCAAAAGCAATAGATCCTAAAGAACAAGTTAATTCAATACCATTAATTCAAGTAAATTCATAGGTTTATTTCTAACTTGGACATTAATAAAAACTGTAATCAATATCCAAGGTCTTAATGGCGGAGGAGTTACGATACCCGAGTAGCCAAGCTGGCATAAGATAAGCTTATCTATTAGAGACGCAGCATCCGGAGTGGGAATGTTGCATTAGATTATAGTTTACCTTTGTAGAAACGCATTAAGAGCGCTTCACTTTACGTTTAGTCGGCTTCACCGCATAAGTTAGTTTTTAAAAACTTGTTTTCCTGGAGATAAAACAAAACTCCCGCTGGCTGGTGCCATGTTACATTATTGTTTTTCAGTACAGTAGTTGCATAGTCCTCTTACTCCGACAATTAGGAGCCTTAAATAAGCTTAATCCTCTTATGCAGGTGCACACAACCTTGTCAATCACTAGACTGTATATATTAACTGGGAACTGGCATTTGAGGTTCAGTACCTTCCCGGAACGCAATAATTACTCCAAAAAAGTCCTTAGTTTGTGAATTATGATCGTTTCCTGTTATTCTGTATAAACTAAAATGTAAACATTACCACTGTTGATATACGTTTATGCATTTTATTCACCTTTTGTGAGAAATATACAAGTATGTCATATTCTGCATTAAATATGCGAAGAACGCAAATTGCGTAAAGGCATAAGTCTATAAAGCTATATCCATTATTTAGTTCAATAATTTAGTAAAATGCCATTCCATTCATTACTGCAACGATCAGATTACTCTATTACTGGGTATGTATCTTGTCGATTTTGAAATTTCTTTAGTGCGGGCGTTAAACTATCCGTGTAGACCACTTGTTCTGTCAGTACGCAAGAGCGATGTCATAGCAGTAAGCGCACTGAGTAACTGTAATATTGGTATCCTGCTTTATTCCACTACAGAGAGTGGGACATAAAGTTGTGCTACGTATAATCGGCCAACGTTGCCGCAAACAAAAACTAAATAGCGTGTTCAATCCCCTTAACAAATAGTTCTAACAGAGTGCAATAACACTTTTAGCACGAGTTTGCATACAATATTTTTTCTACGACCTTAAATTTTCTGTTATTAATCCATAAATGTCGATTTAACAAAGGTTTGCATTTATGACAGTTATAATTTATGTCATAATAAAGAGATGGCCTTGACGCGCAGGTGCATGTTTGTGGAGCCAGTACTGTCAAAGTCAGTTATCATATATAATGCAACTAGTGGATTCTTGATTATCAAATAATCATTTCTGTTTACACGAGATATATTGTTTGGCAATTACGCGAGTCCGAAGGACGAGCGTGATTGCCTAAAACTATATATCGAGTGGAAACAGAAATGGTTTGATAATCGAGAAGACACGAGTTGCATTCGGCTAGATTATATCACGAGTCAATAAACAACGTTTGAATAGTGTATTTTAAATATTAAAAGTACAGTTAATGTGGTTGTTATGACAATTGTACTGACAGCAGGTAACGTGATAATTGTGAATGCGTGTGATTATCACCTATTAATCAGTTAGGTATGTACAGTCGTGTGCAAATAAATCTGGGACAGTGTTTTTTTCACATGCAGTTTCAGTTAAGAATTTGAAGAATATTTCCATGGATTTCCTCTTACCAGAGAGAGTTACGGGTTTCAGTACCTGTTAAAGTTTAATGTAACTCTTTCTGATAGCAGGAAATCCATGGAGATATTCTTCAATTCTTAACTGAATCTGCATGTGAAAAAAACACTGTCCCAGATTTATTTGCACACGACTGTACATTATCAAAAGTTATTACATACGTAACTATGCATTTTGTCGTTTTTCATTGGTTGATGTTAGAGGGAGAGGTATAATCTGTGTAATATCCCGTACGAATGACGGGTACCCCTGCTAGTATTGTGTACAGAAAAATATTCTCCAGTTAATTCAGTTCACTAAAACAATATCTACATGTGGCTCTTACAATAATAGCTATTTATGCAACAAGTGCTAAAAGTCGACTTTTATGCGCGAGACATGAAAATTATGAAACGAAGCCGAAGGCTGAGTTTCATAACATGTCTCGCGCATAAACGACTTTTAGCACGCGTTGCATACAATATTTTATCTACGACCTTAATTTTACCGTTATTAATCCATAAATATCGATTTAAGAAAGGTTCGCATCTGCGACGCTGCATCATAATGAATAGTAGCCTACGCCGCTGGCGATTGTTTTGGCCACGCCCGTGCTGTCAAGGACAGGTACGAAATTTAATTATTTATACTCCACATGTGACTGTATTCATTACATAACGCTTTAATTATTTCAAAAACGCTTTACCTGTAACGCAAGAAGCAACTAGAATAACTTTAAAACTTCACTTGCAGTTCGAAATTGTAGTTTTGAACCTCCCTTCACTTTTAGCACATGTGCTAAAAGTAAACAGCTGATTTCTTTAAACACGGTAAACTATAAAACGTCACTTTTAGTGAAACAAGCTAGCGCTAAAAGGCCTACTTTTAGTAGTGGTCGTAGATAAAATACTTTTAGATTGTAAGACTATTAGTAATAACATGCAATACTTTTTAAAATGATTACTCGGATACCCAATTAATAGCTTTTCCCTCTGGAAAATGTATCTTTGAATGTAGCCATATGATGCGTGGGTTTTCGTTTTCTTCATCGGCACTATCGGCAGCAAGTGTGTAAACCTGCCTTAAGTGTCATATACGCCAATATTTGACTGCAAAAATCTGATTGGTTCTCCAGCAAGATGCACTGGATGCAGGCGAGGTTGTTCGTGAATGTTTACCCCTTCGAAATCGCAATACTAGCAGCAAACGAACTCCGTTAAAAGTAATTATCTGACTGTAACTCTTTCTTTTGCATTGTCGAAAGTCGAAACACACATCAGTTAACAAGTGACGTATCTGGGAGCATATGCGATATCCTCGATTTTTTTCATAACAGTCTGATAATGCGAATGTATTATCGTTTTCTGAAGCGATTCCATGCCAGTCTGGCTTATTAGTTAGAGTCGCGTTAAGACACGGAGCAACATTTATAAAATTCCACTGAAAATAGATTCTTAATCAAAATGTTTATAACCTCGCTTTTAATAATTATCGTGTTACTTGTATTGCACCTGTTGAACAAGAAAAATGCTTATTGGAAAGAACGCGGTGTTCCATTTCCAAAACCAAAACTGCTTTTTGGTAATGCTGGTGCAATATTTAGTTTACGTACAAACTTGTCAAAACTATGCTGCAGTATTTACGAGTAAGTTACTATCAATAAGGTTTGTAGATACGTACAAATACAATTATCGATAACTTAATAAATTCTTATTGATCGTCGTATTAATTACTGTGCAGAAAAGCATGACAAATTACAAAATTAAGTAAAATAATATGCACAAGTATAAAAATGTTGTAGTTGTTGAAGTTGATGCTCTACATTATGCAATATTACTGAGTACTACGTACAGTCGTGTTCATTAAATTGTTCTACAGCATTTATGCTTTGTTTGTTTGTTTGTTTGTTATGGACAAGGTCTAGGTATGTGGAGTACCAGGTACTTTAGACACCGACTGCTTTAGTCATATGGATGCTTTGTGAATATAAAGTAATTACACAAAGTGCAAAAAAGTGTTGTGTATATACAAGTATTTTGAAAGTAGGTCTATCTAGTTAATGATACAGTGAGAGCCTTTGTTGAGTAATAACACAACCAGCAATAAACTTGCAACTGTCGCTGTACAACACACTTTTTGAACACAACTGTACATTAGCTTTAACGTAGTTGATTTTAGAGCAAATATTTATAAAAATATAAAACATGTTCAGATATCCCTGGTTAATTAATAAATTGTTAATATTATACCTTTTATTAGACAATATTCTAACACAGTGCTATGAAGTTCTCAATTAATATTTGCACATGTGACATAGGAAAACGACAGTGGTACATTTTACTAAGAATTTACGTTTCCTTTGCGTAGCCTGTGATGTGCAGCTGTGGTTTGTCTCTGTAGAAACATAATATGCATCCGTTTACATTTTATGCAAATTACTTACTCTTTACCGACATAGATTCATTAATTTTGACTACATCAGTGGCGTATTATAGCAGAAGCCTGAGAAGCCAGGGCTTCTGACACCAAATTTTAGGTGGCGCCAAAATGGCATGATCGACAAAAATTTGTTTCGTCTTTGTCATAAACTATTAATTCTATATATACTGGAATTTGCAACCTAAAATGATTACAGCAAATAGTTTATGGATTTGTCTAACACCAAGTAAAATATGGGGGCAAAATTTTAAGGGGCTGCTGGCGGCTACCATAGTTACTGTACTACATTACAGTTCATGTCCGGTTTCGCTTATAAGTAGTACAATTTAATTAGTCAGACATGCAGTATATAAGCCTATATAAAACCACAGTTTCTTAAATTCTTAAATACCTAAAATGCTTCGTCATTTTTGAACTTTTGTAAAAACTAGAAACCACATAAAACGTCTAAATATAGTAACTAAGTAATAGCTATTTAAGTAACAAGGAATGTAAGGACCTATTAACATTTGAGGTAGGCAAGTACAAGCCAAGGTAAAGCCGCGGCTTGTTGCCTGCCGAACCCGGTGCAGCGTTTTCTGTTGTTTTAATTGGAGTTAGTCCTTGCCTGCCTGTCGTCCAGCCACAATCCAAAGGGTTCTTTTCCCTGCCCACCACTGTTTGAACTTGATAATAGATGCGTAATGAGTGATACTGGGCTGCATCTTGCGGTGGTGGCAGTCTGGCAAGGTAAAACTTGCTTTTAAGTATTCACAGAATTTTGTAATAGTTCAAGAGTTTGAGTATTCATGTCCCCACCATACAAGGCCACGAAAAATTGCTCACCTGCTTATCCAATTTGGTCAGGAGTAGCTGCTGACTTTCTGAATGCACTTACTGCTTCAATTAAATTAGGGTGCTTCTGAAGAACACTGCAAAATTGGGTTTTTCCATGTCCAAATGGGGCTGATGTAGTGTCACACCGACTATATACATGACGAAATAGAATCTCTTGTGGATCATATCTGGATGAATTTGATGAATAAAAGTAGGCCAAACATCAGTGGAATAAATTGTTTAAAAAAACGTGTTTTTCCGTTTTTCGTAACTTTTTTACTTTGAGGCTCGGTATTTCGGTAATTATGAGGTTTAGAAAAAAATGTTATGAAAGTAAATTACAGATAATTTTGTGCCCTACAAAAACTAGTGGAGCAATTTTTTGTAGAACGCACCAGGAAAGAGTTATAAAAAAAAACCCGAAAAAAGTGACACAAAAATGGTCGTACTGACGCGCGCACAGGCGTGCGAAATTAGAAACTTGGATAACCACCCCATTTCATGACCTGGCCACTGGGCTAATAGTAAGGTTTCAATATTTACATTGTGAACTTCATATTCATGTCTAGTAGTCCTGTTATTAGATACCTTTTTGGTTGCAAAAGGTTGACGAGTTTTGAAACTTGGCAGGATTGTATGCTTAGTGGCCCTAAGTATGACCCTAAGATGCGACCTCAAGCGACCGCCGCTCGCGCAGCCATCTTGAAAAAATGGCGGCCAAAATCAGGAAAAACATTTCCGATGAAAAGTTGAAGAGGATAAAATTTTATACAAAATCATTTTTGTAATATTTTTTGTCAGACTAATACTTTCAGAGTTACAGGACCGAACAATAGGGCAATTTAAAAAATCTCATGTAAGCAGCATTTGCATGGTACTTTGTACCAATGATGTCTAAATTAAGTAACAAACGACTTCCGGTGTCATTATTGAGGTCGAAGAACTCAACGTTTTGCCCACTTTTGTAACGAGCTTCATCAGGAGGAAAAAGCAAAAGAGCACGGTAACTCAACGTGTAAACCACGCCAGCGTCGAAACTCTTTTTCAAGGAAAGGGATAGAAGAACACGGTAACTCAACGTGTAAACCACACCAGAGGCGAAGTTCTTCTCAGACGAGTTGAGTTACCGTGCTATTCTATCCCTTCCCTTGCAAAAGAGTTTCGCTTCTGGCGTGATTTAAATTAGCCTACCTAAAGTAGTTTAGTGCAGTAAAGTAATAAAAACATAGGCTATCAACTCGTTTCCACACCACCCTGGAGGTTGCGTTGTGCGGCGCGTTTTTTTTACGTGGTGTCCTTAGTAAGCGTAACCCACACTCCAAATTTACACGCACTGTTTCTGCTGTTTTGTACTGTGGGATGTCCAGGGTTCATTATGTTCACTATCTGTCAAATATTGTTTGCCTTGCGTCTCCTCCAACACCTACTCCAACGAATCAAAGTCATCATCAGCCTCGTTATAGTCTTCGGGATCGGAATTCACTACCAAATCGGGAATGTTGTCCCATGCTGTCCCGTTACAATATAGACACAGCATTGAGCATTTTAACTCTGTTTTCTGACATTCACACACTCCTGCACAGCCTTTTTTTACATTTACAGGATGTTGATTTTAAAAATGGCGTCGAAGGCTGCTTCTGACGTAGCCCGAACAGCATCGAGCCCTTTCCTTATTTTCTGCCAGCCACATTGCTCAGGATCTTTTTCTCTGCCACACCACATCGCAACTTGGTGATACACTCGCAGACAATGCTGCCTTGCAGCATATCTTGTGGGTGGCAGGGACGCGAGATTAAATTCGTTCTTGAACACAGACTTCGTAAAATGCTGGTAGTGAAGCGAATCCAATGTGTCCGTTTCAAACGATCCGTCATATAGTGCCAATAAAAACGTTTCACCAGCTGCAGCGAGAGCATCCACACCTGCTTTGACTTCTTGGAAGATTGTTATAGTTTCAAGCAACTAGTCGTTTGTATCCAGGAGACTGAGAAACCTCAATTTCTCTTGGTTTGTGTCACAACCACTGGTTGCATGTAAAAACAAAATGTTCTTCGTAACAGCTTCCTTGTATTTCAGGCTGTGCGTCGAATACAGAGTTTTTACAACTTTTCCTCTAGCAAAAAAATGTTTTCCTGATCTCTTGCCTTTGCAGTTAAAAGAACCAACAAAATTATATCTTCCCCGACCACGAAAAGACGCGTAAAAGACGATGACATGTCGATGGCTGTCTGATTGATGAGCATATCCTCATCTTTTACTGTCTGCTTTGCTGTATAATTTTGGTCTTCAAACTTCGTAATTAACATGGAAATTAAATTCTCTTTGTTAGTATCGTTCGACAAGAATTTTTCTTGCGAAACAGGTGGGACCATCGCTTCATTAAAAATTACATTAGTGGATACATGTGCTCTAGAGCGTCGCTATCTTTTTGTGCTTTTCGTATTGCGGCTAGTTGTGTTTGCTGGATAACCTTCAAAGACTACAACTGCGTTACGATCATAGTGCCTCTGGACACATTGAACGTAGTTTATGAAATTTGCCTATACGAATCATTGCGGTAACATACCACTCTATGCAACAAAAATCCACCGTCCAGTACATGCGAGATGTTATCCGGTTGTACAGGCTGGTTTACTGGAGAAAATGCCTTAAACAGTAACGATTTCGTTCCCTTTCGCCTGTCATTTTCATTAAATAGTGATATGGGACGAGTTTAATATTAAAATAACTTTTTAATTCCTCATCGCTCTTTTTGGTGATACAGATTCTTTGAAATAACAGGGGATTAATGAAGATAAGAATATTGTCAACTTTGACACTGCTTTTAGCTGCTCCTAAGGAAAGCTGTGCATCTTTAAGCTTAAATATTATCGAACCAAATTATTGCCCACGGTCTTCGCCATAGCCGCAGCACCAATTTCTTCTGCCATGTGGCAGTTTAATGTTTTAACGTCAACGACGCCACTGTTGATGGAGAGCAAACTATCGACTTGCGGAAACGGATTATGTTGCAACACCCATTCTGCAATCTTTGCCTCATCATTCTGGTCAGTTGTCATACGCCACTAAAGTACCATGTAAATGCTGCTTTTATGAGATTTTAAAAATTTTGCCCTATTGTTCGACCTTGTAACTCGAAAAGTATTAGTCTGTCAAATAAATTATAAAAGCAACTTTGTAGAGAATTGTATCCTCTTCAACTTTTTATCGGAATTCTTTTTTCTAAAACCTACAGGAACCAAGTTATATGGCAGAAACTGATTTTGGCCGCCATTTTTTAAGATGGCGGCTCAAGCGGCCGTCGCATGAGGTCGCAAGCTTAGGTGCATGTTAAGGACCTTTAAGTCTGCACTCCTGCGAAGTTTCAAAACTTCTCAACCTTTTGCACTAAAATGATATTATTATGTGTCTAATGACTGGACTATAGCTGAAGTTCACAGACAACCTTATCACAACATTTTATAAATACTACTGAGACCCGTTGCAAAATATTTTGCACTTTCCAAAACTTTTTTGTGGACAATGTTTAACGTGTGGCACGATCTATTAGGTAAAACTTTAATTTTAGTTTTAATAATTATGCTCGCGAGACATTGCTAGATATAATCGACCATGCTAAATACTTGTGGCAAATAAATTCCCACTTTCTCCTGAGTTTGTCCTTGTAATTTATTGTCATTGCAAATGCTAGACGCACTGGAAATTATCATCTTCCAAAAGCAAAATGGTAATGTAATATCAGAAGGTGTTAAATCTCTACGCTCTTATGGCCTGTCCATTTAAGACTTGCAAATCTAAGCGGCTTTCATATAACATGCGTACCATTAATCTTAACCGATTTATTAAACCAGTAGACACATTTAAATTTCTCAAGAAAATAACAATTGCCCCTATTTTTACTGTTAACGCAATATGGATATATATTCAGTAGAAATATAACAAGAGCTTGAAAAATTTCCGGAAATATTTGGAAAAAATGTTCTGCAACCATTTTTTTAAGAAAAACATGAGAGCCTCCGAAGGAGCAGGGATTTTTTGATTGGAGGCATGTACGAATGCTTTTGTTAGAAAAAAAATGTTTGATATAGTTTCAATTTGTTGAGTTATCTTATAAATCGATTTGTTAGATTTTCTATTCTATGTTTTTCTGGCGTTCACAACAGTTTTAAGATCTTAAAATAGTGTTATAGGGAGCAATTTTTAATTCATTGTTGAATTCTTGATTGGCGTGATCCATGTGGATATGACCCCCAGTTATTTAAAATTTTATTAATCACTTGCAAGCGTTTGTGCCGATGGTTATTTTCACTCCCATAATGGCCATAAACATGGAAAGAAATAGTACGAAATAAAGAATTGCCATCCGGAACGATATTAACTGTTGTGTAAGACCTATGAGACATATTTTCCTCACCTGATTGGGGCATTGACTAGCTCTTAAGGAATTTCGGTGCTGTTATATTATACCGCTCCCAACTTATGACTGCCAAGGGCAATTATTATTATAATTATAGCAGAATAGTGGTAGTACGGGATGGCGACGTTTAACTAATGGCAAATAGAAGACTTCCTAAACGAAATGGAATAGGTACCACAAAGAATAAGAGCTAGAGAAGAGCCGAAGAGAACTTGGAAAGAGGGGATCAAAAAAGTAATGCGTGAATGCAACCCAAACGAAAGGAATCGGGAGGATGGAAGAGTATGGAAAATAGGCATCGGACAACGCCGAAAGACGTTTGAACAATACATGTATACTTGCAATTGCAGAAAAAGCACCGAACCACAGAATGTAAATAAGCACATCCACATACTAACAGGAAGCACAAAAACACCTCATTTATTGCATCTGGGCAATACCGTTTTTTTTTAAATTCACTGTCACTTTACACGTAATTTGACGTTTTTTCGACAATTCAGTAGACCGTTGATTATAAATAAACATTTAGTGCAGGTACAGTGATCCATTGCAAAAATCATCAAAACACTGCACCCGGACTTCGAAAATTTACTTGTTCCACCGCTACAGAGTTGCCCGTTGCACAACCTGCGCGCTGCAGTATGTTGGTTCTTCTCTAAAAATTATTTATTTATTTGCAATTTAGGATTTTTTTTGTGCAAATGGGCACGGTGACAACTTTGATTTAAAAAAAGAATTATCTAATTCGGCCTGGTGGAAGTCTCAAAACAGGTGTCGAAAGAAAACGCTTCACGTTTTAAATATATAGATAGAATGTAATTACATTCTCAAATATTGTTCAATTGCTTATATTTTCTAAATAATTGATTAGGAAATTATATTTAACTGTCATTGAGAGGAGAGTATTCCACAGACCTGCTAAAACTAACAATTATTACTGTATACACATCAGACCCTGATTTGTTTATGTCTAAACATTAGATAATGAGCTTGCAATTTTAATAGAAAATTCTTGGCTTTTTAAAATGTGTATAATAGTATATTATACATCAAGGTAGCGAAGCGCAGTATTATAACCTGAGCGCGTATTAGATACTGAGCGCGCAGCGCGAAGTATCTAAAGCGCGAAGGTTATAAGACGATTCGCTACCGTGGTGTATATACTATTTTTTGCACTACCAAACGGCTTAATAACTAAATTCCCAACAAATTTCGAAAATATTTTAACTGTCAACCTGACAATACAGCTCTTTAAAACGTCAAAATTAAAATAGTCATATTTGGTAACTTAGCAATTTATTAGTTACCACGGTGAAAATTGTTTATTTTACATTCTCTCCCTTGGTGGAGAAAATCAATTTCACGACCTAAAAATAGGCCAATAACGATGCGTTCTGAGACTAGTAGTGCAAAAAATCTTTTTTCTACGACCACTACTAAAAGTAGACCTTTTAACACTAGCTTGATTCTCTAAAAATGACGTTTTATAAATCAGCGTGTTAAAAGTGAAATCAGCTGTGTACTTTTAGTCCGTGTGGTGAAAGTAAACAGCTGATGTGGAATTTAGAATTTTGAACTGGAAGCGAGGTTATAAAGTTATTCTAGTAACTTCTTTCGTTATAGGTGAAGTGTTTTTAAATAATTAAAGCATTATGTAATGAATAAAGTAAAATGTGTTATAATTACCTTTGATAAGTAACTTTGACAGCTACGGGCTGCAGAAACAGTCACCTGCGCGTCAAGGCTACTGTCATAAATGAAAACTTTTGTTAAATCGACATTTATTGATTAATAACAGTAAATTTAAGGCCGTAGAAAAAAGATTGTGTGCAAACTCGTGCTAAAAGTGTTTATGCACGAGACATGTTATGAAACTCAACCTTCGGCTTCGTTTTATAATTTTCATGTCTCGTGTATAAAGGTCCACTTTTAGCACTTGTTGCACAAATAGCTATTTTTCACAAGTGTATATGCTCGACTTTGAACACATAATTGACTTCTTTAGTTCCCCAGAGAATAAACTGGCACTTTAATCCCTAGCGAATAACGCGGCACTGTCGGCCGTATTTATTATTTTTTCATAATACCTACATGTTATTGTACTATATCAGTATTGTCTGCTTGATCGAAATGTCATCCATAACATCCACGGCCGTTATAACCGTTGGTACACTACCAAATGTGGGACTCATGTTACTAGTAAGTTTTATTTATATCATCAGCACTAATACTATAAGTATAACACACCTCCAACTAGCTCAACGGTGGCGGTGGTAAAAAAGGCGGCAGTCGAAGGAGGGAGGAGGACAGTTGATTAATCGGAGAAAAATTTATTATAGTTATTTTGGTACAGCTTAACTTAGAACTAGACTACATATACATATAACCAAGAGAAAGAAGATGGCAGATTGGCGTCCGTAGTCAGGTGCTGTGGGTTTTCTTCGGAGGCGGCGGCTGATGGGCGCAGCGTCCTAAGAGCGGCGGGGGCTGCAGGAGCGGGTGCTGATCGTCCTCTCGGGGGCGGCGGTTGAAGTGGCTCGACGTCCTGGGAACGCGAAGGCAGCAGGGGCGGGCGACGATCATCCTCTCGGGGGCGTCGGCTGACGTGGCTCGACGTCCAAGTTCTACGAAGACGGCCGGCGGCAGAGTCCAGGAAGGCGGCTGTGCTAAGTCCAACGAAGGTGATATGCTCCAAGTCCAGCAAGGGCGATAGGCTCCAAGTCCGGCGAAGCGACAGCTCGGGGAACGGCAGAGTCCAGACTAGGTGACTTCCTTCGAGGTTGGTTAGACTCCTGGAGATGAGGGCTGATGATCCTGGAATGGCTGCTTGTTCGACCCGTCGAGGCAGAGTAATTTTCTGAGGCCAGGGTTTCTCTATTTAAAGGAGCCAGCTACTTTGTGCTCCGCTCCCTCGATGCTTATTGGCCCGTAGCGCGAAGACACATTTCTGGGGGCGCTCATTTATTCGATTGTGCAATGCGTAATGCTAATTTCCTGGCGCGTCTAATTAGCGGGTTGATTTTAACCGCATTATATTGCTCGAAAATCCACTTAAAATTTTGAATCCAAACACGACGTGCTTGGGATAAATTATTCGATTGTGCAATGCGTAATGCTAATTTCCTGGCGCGTTTAATTAGCGGGTTGATTTTAGCCGCATTATATTGCTCGAAAATCCACTTTAATTTTTGAATCCAAACACGACGTGATTGGGATAAATTATTCGATTGTGCAATGCGTAATGCTAATTTCCTGGCGCGTCTAATTAGCGGGTTGATTTTAGACGCATTATATTGCTTGAAAATCCACTTGAATTTTGAATCCAAACACGACGTGATTGGGATAAATATAACTCGCCGCTTAATTGCTGTGCTGCGATATACTGTAATTTTCGGACGTATTTCCCTCGGCGTGCCGCTAATTCGTTAGATTCTGGGTTGGGCCGCAGTCTCTCGTCTTCCTTGTAATTTTTGCGCAATTTTTGATACGCAACACTTGATAGTACAATTTACGCTGCACCAGCGTGGCCATTTATGCATATATAATAGTTGGCCCCAGCGCACTTAAGGGCTCTTTTTGGCCAGTGAACGGTGACGGTTCGGAGGCTCACCGGCCTTTGTTACGCCGGCGGGTTAAATTATTGCATTTTGTAGAGCAGCCGAGGATCAGTTACCCAGCTTCGTAAATTATGGCCCCGGCGAATGCTTGGACACTTTTGATGCTTTCATTATAGCTTAATTTTTGTTTCCTCGTCCAATGCGTTTTTCGAGTACTTGCTCTGACGTTTTTACAAATACAAGTGAGTGACGGATAACGGCTTGAGTTTTTGAGCGGACTTGTTACTGTGTTTTGGAATTTATTGCTTCCGCCCTTGTTTTCTTGGCTACAAAATGATTTATGCAAAGGCTCGAGAATTGTCCTCTTGGCCCGTTTCTTTAGAATTTGGGATTTTCTATGGCTCATCGATACGAGTGTTGGAGTAGCTGTTATGTGCCGGCTTAATTTTTAAATTTCGGCTGACGCTCGTATCAAGTAATTTGATATTATGGGGTTATATGTCGATAACTTGTTGCACAATAATAAAAGAGTGTCAGTTTGACATGTTAAATAGTCCGACTAATTCTGTCAAACTGACACGATTTGTTATTGTGCAGCAAGTTTGCGACGCATAACATGTTCGAAGTACGCATTGTAACTATTAGATTCAAGAAAGGGGAGTACCAAGTTTAATATCTAATATCTTTTCGAAACGCTTTCAATAAGAATTTATGATTAAAATAACCAATTGCTTCAACCTAATTGCGAAATAAAATTCTAGAAATTAGAGCGTTTTAGCTTTAAAACAGTATAACAGGAGATAATTTGACAACATCTAATTACATAGCTGGAATGAAATATGGACATCCTTAAGTAAGCTGCATGTACAGTTAACTTATTCATTACTTTATATTAAAAAAAACTTACACTCCCAGTACACACATTCATTAACCTAACACTACAATACGCCCTATTATGCAAAACATAGCAAACAATTACTGCAATTAATGCAATCTGCATAATATTTGTCTAAGTCTAAAGTTGCTCTGAATATGTATCGCCAGTATGATAGGCATAACGCTAGAAATAAACAAGGTGATTCCATGTAAACGGGGATAAATTGCAGACACGGGATTTAAATTGCCGATTATGATTCTTCAGTGAGTAACAATTAAGTATGCATTTACAGTGTTAAATTATGTTCTCTAGCAACTGCATTCAATTATTTATTAATTACTGATAATTAGCTCAATAAATTATTGGATAGGTTAATTTTTCGTCTAAATTACTTTTGTGCAAGAAATTGCTTTACATGTGGCAAAAAGGTAATCACGAAAACTCGAGTGCTATTAGAACGAAGGTTATCCAGAGATATGCACGTAACAAATTATTAAATTAAGCTTCTGTAATTTATTTCAACAGCGGTTTAATTTTCAGTGAAAATGGAATTGACAAACATGAAAGACAATTCTATTAAATCTGCTTGGACAACAATTTGTTATATTATATTAACTTATATTAATAAGAGTCAATATATACATTTACATTGCAAACATTTACGTAAGAATTCAGTTCGGTTTTCTTTGGAGAAAATTGAATAGAAACATATTTTGTTCCATTATATAACTTCGTCTTATTCATTCTTTTTCGATCGTGTTATTCTAAAAGATTTGTTACACTCAGTAGTATCAATCATGAACCAACAATATTTTTCCCCTTTGTTATTTCGTGTTCATTATATTTTGCAGGACTACCTTGCAGTTAATTAATATAAAATAAACACTGTAAAATCTCTTTTACGTTTCAGCATGGCTAATGGTTCCGTTTAATTGTTATTTGTAAAAAAATAATAGCTGGACTGTATTGTGATATTTTGGCTAATTTGAAAAAGTATGATATTTATAAGTTAAGTTGTCAATGTTGCAATGAAAACTGTCCCGAGGGTTGCCCGAGGGCAGTTTTTTAAAGGCAACCAGCACGATGACTCTTGGCACGGGCAAAATTATATGTAAGTGTGTTGCCCGCGTTAATATTTTGAATATTATTACACAAAAATCTATATATTTAAAACGTGAAGCGTTTTCTTTCGACATCTATTTTGAGACATCCACTGGGCCGATTTCGATACTTCTTTTTTTAAATGAAAGCCATTACCGTGTAGATGTGCACAAAAGTCCTAAATTGAAAATAAATTGATAATCTTTAAAGAAAAACTATCATATTGTAGCTCTCAAGTGGGTGCAGCCGGCCATGCAGTAGCAGTAAACCAAGTATATTCTCGAAGTCAGCCTGCGGAGTTCTGCTGATTTTTGCAATGGACTACTGTAACTACTAAATGTTTATTTGAAATCAACGGTCTGCTGATTGGTGAGACAAATGTCAAAATACATGTAAAATGACAATTAAGGAAAATCGGTATTGCTCAGATGCTGTAAGATGTTTTTTCTGCTTATTATAATTATGTGGATGTGCTTATTTACACACTGGTTCATTGCTTTCCCTGTCGGTACAAGCATACGTATATTGTTAAAACTTCTTTCAACGTTATCTGACATCTGTTTTTCATACTCTTCCGTTCTCACAGTTTCTTTTGTTTAAGTTGCATTCAGTCATCGCTTTTGTATTCTATTATTTCAAAATTTTATTCGGCCTTCTCCTAGCTCTTCTTTGTGGCACCCTTCCCATTTTCTCTGTGTGCCTAGCATTAATAAACCACAAAGACAAACTCTGGATAAAGTAGGAATATATAATATTCGTCACAACCAGTATTTAGCTATGGTCAAGTGTATGTAGCAATGTCAAGTGCGAGTAGTTTTCAAAACTTAAAAATTCAAATTTTACCTGATGGATAGTGCCATATGTTGAACATTGTCTACAAAGAAGTTTTGTAAATTGCAAGATATTTTTCAACGGATCCACTAGTTATGATTTAAAATTGATCTAATAATGTCAAAAAACTCAAATTGATTGTTTCTTGCATTTCTATTTGAAATTATGACAATATCTACGGGGTCGATATTCAGCACTGGGGAGCTTATCAGTTGATAAGCGCTTATCAGGTAATCAGTTCGGGATTGATCATTTTTCAAAAAATGTATGGTTCTCATTGGATATCAGTCATGTGACAGTGTGTAATAATCATGTATGATTTAGATTATTTTTTTCGTAGCGATCTCAACCAATCAGAAGGCTGGATTTAGTTAAGTTATCTTGTATAATTTTGATTATACAAAATCGATTATACTAGAGTAACTTCACTAGGCGACACAATACATAACTTTTGTCAACTTGATGTTGTTTTCGTGGAGATGACTTTTAGCTAGGTTAATACAAACAAATCGAGGTGCCAATAAAATATTTATTTGATCCTAATATTAAAATTTACTCAAAAAATAATCAAATCGAATACAATGCGTACTTCGAACAGGTTATACGTCTCAAACTTCCTGCACAATAACAAATCGTGTCAGTTTGACAGAATAATCCTCCCGCTGGCGCGGTCGGACTATTTAACCTGTCAAACGGAAACTCTTTTATTATTGTGCAACAAGTTTTCGATATATAACCCGATAATAACGAAGTACTTATAGTATTACTTCTGATTATACAAAATTGATTATACTAGAGTAACTTCACTAAGCGACGCAATCCATAACTTTTGTCAACTTGATGTTTTTTTATGGAGATGACTTTCAGTTATACAAACAAATCGAGCAGCCAATAAAATATTTATTTGTTCCTAATATTGAAATTTACTCTTTTATTATTGTGCAACAAGTTATCAACATATAACCCGATAATATCGAAGTACTTATAGTATTACTTCTGATTATAAAGCATAAATAAACATGTAAGTATTGGCTATTAAATTCAAAGTTGTGAATTATAAACGAGAATAAATAAACTATATTGCTCAGCAAATGAACTGGACCACCCATAAAAATTGTATTTGTTACATTACGTCATAAAAAATATATAAAAGTTTTGCTTTATAGTATACTTATATTAAGCATATTTAATTGCACTATCCTCAAATATCAACTGAAGAATTAATAAAATTAAAAAAATATTTAAAAAAAATTCACAAAAATAAGGGGAAGACCAAAAAAATGAAATGAATAGTTTTTTGAGTCTCCTCGGAACATTTAAAATTTTTTGGCAACGATTTGGCATACTTTGTATTCAATGTGCTATCAACATTTGGGCAAAATAAAATTTTCAAATGATAACATTTTATATGTGGACAATGGACATAGTTTTATTTAAACCAAATTATGAAGAGAAATGATTTTTATAGTGACATAGTCCTGAAAGGTTACCAAAAACGCCACGACTTTCCTTGTGGAAAATATTTTTAAAAATTGCACCAATATATGCAAATGGTCCAGTTCATTTGTTGAGCAGTATATATTGAAATACATAAATACTAGAAGGTTTGCTTAACAGAAGACTGGAAAACCAGAACACAAAAAAACAGAAAACCCCATCTGTATTAACAATTCACAAGTTTGTGAAAAAATTGAAACTACAAGCAAATGTCTAGCAAGTACTCAAAAAGTTCTCCATTCTGCTGTAAACAATAACCAAATCTGTTATAAAATGCCTGCCTTGCATTAGCCAACTGTCTATCTGTGATTAGCCTACACTTCTAAACGATTGCTTCCCGCAAAGAGTCAATATTTGGGTGGCGTTTTCTGTAAATTTTGTTTTTCAGGTGACCCCACAAAAATAAGTCGCATGATGCCAAATCAGGATATCTTGGTGGCCAGTTAATAGTGCCACCGCGACCAATCTAGTAATTAGGAAAGTTATCACTTAGATATTCCCTCACATTTAAACCGTAATACGCTGGACAGCCATCATGCTGAAACCAAATCTCCTGATTTTCATATGCACCTACTCCTAATGCAGAGCCAATCTGATTGATTAAAAGTTCTAAATAAGAATCCGAATTTAAATTTCTAACTATTTCAAACGGTCCAATAATGTTATTGTTGAAAATACCAGCCCAAATATTAATTTTCTGTGGTAACTGCATTCTTGTTTCAAGAGCTATCCGAATATTTTCTTGGCCTCAGTATCTAGTGTACTGCGTATTTGGTTTATTATTAAGTGTGTACGTCTGTCCGTTCATTCATCTGTAAAACAGATTCATCGCAAAAAGTTTCTTTCTTCGTTTGATCGTTCCTATATGACTTCACAGAACACGCGCCTGCTTTCTTCATCGACTAAGAATATGTCTTGATGGCACTGAGGTTTGTAGGGATGGTAACCATGTTTTTTCAGAACCTTATGCACTGACCATGTCGATACGTTGCACTCTCGAGCAATACATTTTATGCTGGTTGTTTGATCAGCATTTATCAACCCCAAAACTCTTTCTTCCAGCTCATCGTTGGTTTTTCTATTCCGTTTGCCTGTAATGTTAATGTCTCTAAATATCTGTTTAAACTGCAATATTAAAACTACCTTTTGAATCAACTGCTGATATGTACACTTGCTGTAGTTTCAAAATTTTTCACAAACTTGTGAATTGTTGATACTGATGAAATAGGTCGGTTATTAAATTTAACCAAGAATAAATCACGAACTGTGCGTAAACTAACGCCACTGTAAAATGTTTTGATAATAATTATTCTTTCTTCATTAGAATGTTCAACATGATTATTCGTAGTAATAATGAAATCAAAGGAATGAAGCAAGAATAAAGATGCTAAAAATGAACACTTTAGAAAACAAGAACAGTTTTCACAAGATGCGTAAAGCAGCAAAACAAGTATGCCAAAAAAAGAAAAGAGAATACATGGAGAAGAAATTACAAAAAACTGAAGAATATTATGTCAACAAAGAGATCAGGAATTTTTACCAAGAAGCAAAAAAAAATTTAAAAAACGGGTACAGGAACAATACAATATTGTAGAAATAAGGAGGGTCTACTGGTAGGAAATAAAGAAGAAACACTAAATAGGTGGGCGCAGTATTATGAAGAATTATTGAACGTGAAAACCAAGACACGGAGGAAGAACTAAATAAGGAAGAAGTAGAAGAAAATGCTGAAGAGGTACGACTACAAACGCAGTCATTAGTTGATGACCCATCTGAAGAAGAAATAATGGAAATAGTTAGAAAATTAAAAAATAACAAAAGCCCTGGTGAAAATGGAATTCCAGCAGAAATTCTGAAATAAGGTGGAGAAAGTATCCAGAGAAGAATTGCCCAATTGATACAAAGGATATGGCAAGAAGAGGAAATGCCCAATGCTTGGTGTACGGCAGTGCTGTGTCCCATACATAAGAAAGGCGATAAGACAGAATGCGACAATTACCGCGGGATAGCGCTACTAGATGTAGTCTACAAGATAGTAGCAACAATAATAAGAAACAGATTATGCAAAATACAAGAAGAGGAGCTAGGCGAATACCAGGGAGGTTTCAGAACAGAGCGATCAACAATAGACCACATTTTTCTAATGAAGCAAATCCTACAGAACACAGAACAGAATTTAGAACTCCACCTGCTGTTTATCGACTTCAAGAAGGCATACGACTCTCTAATAAAAAGTAAACTTTACAAAGCCTTTAGAAAACTAAAAGTACACGAGAAGTTAATCAGATTAGTCAAAATGACATTACGGAAAACTACCAACAAAGTAGTTTATCGAGGGATTTTGAGGTGAGAGGAGGATTAAAGCAAGGAGATCCACTGTCGACAACGCTGTTTAACTTGACCCTAGAAGTAATAATCAGGGAAAGTGACATACAAAGAAACGGTTTAATTAACAACAACACACACCAGTGTACAGCCTACGCCGATGACATAGTGCTGATGACGAGAGGAAAGAACGAGTTAGAACGAATATTTAGAAAATTGGAGAGCAAAGCAAGAGAGTACAGTTAATTGATAAATGAAGATAAGTCAAAATATATGGAAATGAAAACAACAACCACACACGAAATAAAGCAGACTAAGCTGAAGGCAGTAAACAAAAAGGAGTTTATTTTCGAGAAAGTGGTACAATTTGAGTATTTGGGAGTGGTATTAATTAATAATTGCCAAGAAGAGGTAGAAATAAATAAGAGGTTAGCAAAAGGTAGCAGTTCGGTAGGAGCACTAACAGGATTAATTAAATCAAAGCACCTATCCAGAATAGCAAAATTAAGGATGATAAGTGACAACCACTCTGGATATATGGGAAAGAAAAATATTGAAAAAAAATTTCGGAGAAATACAAATAGAAGGCCTGGGATGGAGAAAGGGGGCAAATAGAGAAATCATGGAGCTATACAAAAAACTAAAGATCGCACAAACTGCAAAAGCACAAAGATTAAGATGGCTGGGACATGTTTTAAGAATGCCCGATAATAGACTCGCTAAAAAGGTGCTGACAGCAGGAGAGGGAGGAAAAAAAGAAGAGGAAGACCGAAAAGAAGACGACTGACGGCAGTGAAGGAAGACCTGTTACGATTGGGCGTGGATGAGTGGCACGAAAAAGTTAGAGACAGAACAAAATGGAAGAAAATGGTGAAAAGATTTGAAGCCATGGGTCTACAAGACCTGTAGAGCTGTATTATATAATTAGTTAAATATGTGAATGATAACTGACAGAAAATTACATTTATTTTGGCATAAACAAATTTGAGCATGGCTGGTCTGGTTTTTGGGAATAAAATGCAAAATATTTATTACAGTTTTTAAGCTATTTCTATCTTAAACAAACAACAAATTCAAGTGAAGTAGTATCAAATTAAGTGCATTTTTTCCTCTTTCGATTGATACCACTATCAATCCTATCAATTGAAGCGGCAAGCAGGAAGCTGCATATATACGATTTCCCATGCTATTTCCCTATGTTCGCACCTTAAGTGAAACACTCGGTGTAATTAAACATGGTCTTTTAAGCTCATATTTGAATTGAGTTTTACATTTCAAACCTCGCTCCAAAATTGCATCGACGTATTTTCGGGACTCAGTTTCCTTAAACAAGGATACAACTACTTGAAACTGGCGATATGTGATCAATTTTTCGCTTATAAGAACTTAATTACTGGTGACTTTAAAAAAGTGCTGTTTAATGAAATTTATTTTTTTAGTAATGCCTAAGTTTTCAGTAACATTCCCACAGTTGGTAGTAGTGGAGGCGGTCACCCTGATTTCTTAAGAATTTTGTTTTGATTATAATTTGAATTTCGACTATACTTATCTGTGATTCCGAGCAACTTTTTTTAATACCTAACTTTGTTTGATAAAACTAGGTCTACTGTGATTTTCAATTTTTTACATTTATTTTTTGATCATGGTAGGTTGCTGGTTAGCAATAGAATTTTAGAAAAATGAAATAAACCCTTTCAAAGGATATAATTGAACAAAATTTGAAGGTGAGAAGTGAAACTGACTGTACATACATGTATAAATAAAACCTTATGTTTTTATTATTATTAAATCCAAAATTTTGGTTTTTCCAGGTGCCTCAAGATTCACACAAAGTAATAAATTTAAAACGTTGTCGCACTTTAACTTTCTTTGTATCTCTCAAACTTTCGAACACTAAAGTTGATCTATCGTATATGTAATAAGTGATGTTTAATAATGTTGTTTTTTACAGAGAATTTAAGGGATACTCTTATGTGGGATTTCTTAATATGTGGAATCCTGCAATTGTAATACGAGATCAAGAACTTATAAAAGACGTTCTGGTAAAACAATTCAACAACTTCCATGATAACTGGATAGAAACAGAGAACACAATAGATTCAGTTTTAGCCAATAACCCATTCGTATTACGTGGTGACCAGTGGAAGCTGATTCGGGCTCAACTTTCACCGCAGTTTACTACTTCCAGAGTAACATAAAATAATAGTAAAATGCTGCTTAGATGCTATTAACTATTGACTTTTTCAGATTAAATCAACTTTTCCTCAAATTTTGGTAGGGTGCAAGAATATGGTTGAATATATAAAGAGGGCAACGATAAGTAAAGGATCGAACACCATTGAAGTAAAGGATTTGTCAGCCAGATTTACAGGGGATAATGTAATAAGATGCGCGTATGGCTTAGAAGGCCAATCCTTTGCAAAAGACATTCCAGATTCGTTTAAAATTGCAGAACAAATATCGAGCTCAAGTGTAACTACTCAAGTTAAGCAAACAATAGCCTTGTATTTCCCCGTGCTGCGAAAACTTTTGAAAACTACGTAAGCCATTTATTCATATACTAAGTAATTATTTTTATAACTTCATAATGTTTCTAGTTTTATAGGAGATCCTGTTCCAAGCATATTCAAGAACATTATTCTGGAAGCTGTCAAGTACAGAGAAGAGCACAATATATTGCGTAACGATTATTTGGATTATATCAGAACTTTAAATACTAAATCAACGATATCTGGTAAGGAAATTATAACAAATCTAATTGATAAGGTTCAACGTACGTATATGTTAAGTCCTACTTGTAGTACTTCCATTACATTGACTTGGATAAGATTGAATAAGTTGGCTGCATAAACAGCAAATTTTCATTATAACTATAACTTAATATCATAATTCATTAAATTCAAATGTTTTTTTTTAAATCATATGATATGTATTATCACATAAAATCTTAGGTATGCAAATACAGTGGGCCAAGTTAAACCATTAAAACCTCAACTAATAGATTTAATGCATAAACAGTGAATTTACTAAGCGATTGGCTGCTACTTATTATTTTTTCTTCACTTTATGACGTCTTTAGCGAAAAAAGTAACAAGTACCATTATTTCTTATTTACGATGCAGAAAATATGTCAATAATTACAATTTTTTTGAGGAAAGTGTTATGTTTAAGTGTTATATTTACTTAATGTTTGGTTTCACATCGACCAGAAAATCTAATTATACTTGTTCGGTGTTTTTTTAAATACTGGAAAATATGCAGTATATAGAGTAGTTCATAAGTATGGTCATTAAAATAAATGGGTATATACTGATTTCAGTAGAAGTACATTGCATTAAAAATTAATTGCATACGGGAAAAAATGCATTAGAATCTGGTGCAAACGGGTGCAATCATTACAAACAAACTATCTCTTGCAGTGACAGTTGCTGTTCATCATTTTTGTGGCACTTTATGATTATTGGATTTGTTTTCATTTATTATACTTGAGTTGTCAAACCAAATATTTTATTAGTGGTGTTATTACAAATTGCGATTAAATGTATTCAGTACAGTATTAGAGAACCTACAGTACAATTTTTATAAGGAAAAGAAAAAAAACGAATCAAACTGAGTAGATTTACAGTGACTCTATATGAAACAGTGGCGACAATAGAGTGTATTCTTTTTTATTGGTCGCTCGAATCGGCCGCCATTAAGAGGCAAAATTTGTTGATGCTTTTGTTTGTTTATACCAAATCGAGGTTAGCAGGTTAGGTTTTGCGTCAGTTTGTGTCAAATTCGAGGTTAGCAGGTTAGATTTTGCATCAGTTTGTGTCAAAACTGACGCAAAACCTAACCTGATAACCTGGAATTTGACATAGACTTACAGTGCCACCAACATATTATTTATACGTTGTGTAACCATGACCATTCAAAAACGTTCAATTTATTAAAGTTAGTAGGCCATTGGCCGCCATTTTGTGGCAAATTGTGCCTATTGTCGCCACTGTCTCTATCAAGGCACTGTAAGTAGATTCACCTTTTCAACTGTTTATATTTGACGTTGACATATGTCCAATAGAAATATCTATGGACTCGTAATTAAATATAACAACAATAAGGTAGCATGAAGAAAAACGGAATGCTTGAATAAGAAAGAGAGAACCACACTAAACCCCTCACAGGGGTCGACAACGATTACATTGTCGGCACAGAGTTTGTAACCCCGAGGTTCCCGAACAAACGTTCTTTCTCAGGCATTCTTAACATAGTTGAGCAGAGGCTGAAGTTGGTCGAGAGGTTCAGAATAGGAGCTTCTCCTGAGTCTGATGGCGGAGGAATACCATTAAGTAAAACCTAGGTGACCTAGTTACAGAAAAACAATTACAAGATATTTCCAGGGACGAAGGAATTATAATAGCACTGTAATAATAACAAACTAATTGTCGAGTAATATGGAAATTTACACTTTAGGAATCGTTTACAACATTTTCTTTTAATCACTTGCAAAAAGAACTGACGTCAAGTACAGCACTTTCCCCAAGGTAAAAGAAAACAAGTTAATTGTACTAGATTTCGTAAATCATAATATAGGTTTTCTCTTAAGGTGAACGTTAATTGTCCTCCTTGCTTCTAGTTACACAAAAACAATTACCCAGTACTTTCCCTAGAAAAGCAATTAAAAAGTCATTATAATGGTGCCCTGACTCTACTATTGCAGGCTACCCTTCAATTTTTTTTTCAATTTCCTCTATCACAAGTGGCATTAATAACTGGGAGTTTAGTCATTTATTTTTAAAGCATCCATTAATAACTGCGCCACTTAATAAAGTCAACGTCCTTAAAGATAATGTTACTTACTGCATTAATACTACGGAACCTTCAGTATTTGCTGAAACCAGACGGTTGGCCCCAGATCGTTTAAAGATTGCATCCTTTGCATATGGTGCCAAAGAAAAATTAGGATAGTTGGGGCATTGTTAAGGATTATCGTGTTTTAAACAGAATTATTGTCCGTGATAGGTATCCAATCCCAAATATTCTTGACTTTACTGGAAGTTGTATAGAAGCTACACATTTTTCAAAGCTAGATTTAGTCAGAGCCTAGCATATAATGCAACTAGTGGGTTCTTGATTATCAAATAATCATTTCTGTTTACACGAGATATATTGTTTAAGGACGAGCGTGGTTGCCCAAAACAATATATCGAGTGCAAACAGAAATGATTTGATAATCAAGAAGACACGAGTTGCATTCGGCTAGATTATATCACGAGTAAATAAACGACGTTTATGTATAAATATTAAAAGTATATTAATGTGGTTGTTATGACAATTGTACTGTCAGCAGATAACGCGATGTTTGTGAAGGCATGCGACTATCACTTATTAGTCAAGAAGGTATATGATTATCACAGTTGCTATTACATTATCAAAAGTTAGTACTTGCGTAACTCTACATTTTGCCGTTTTTCATTGGTTGGTGTTAGAGGGAGTGGTATAATCATCAAATACCTATTGGGCTCTCAGATATCCCCAAAATTGCTGTGTTTGAATACACTAACATGAGCTTTGGGTTACGTAATGCTGCTCAAGCGTTTCAAAGGTTTAGGGATGAGGTTTTACATGGTTTAAACTTTTATATTGTCTATATTGACGATAATTTATTAGCAAGTAAAGATGAAGTTCAGCACAAGGAACATATTGATCTAGTTTTTAATGGTCTGCAAAATGTTGATGTTATTCTCAATCCCAAAAAATTTCAATTTGGCGTTACTAAATAAAATTTTTGGGATAGTAATTCTCGTAAAACCTTTACTGATTTCAAAAATTAAAGAAGTTTTGGTTTCAGTTACGCTACTATCTTACCCCAAAACATGTTTCGATTGACATAATGGTTGATTCTTCAGATTATGCGGTTGGAGCAGTTCTTTAACAATTTGTTGATGGTTCCTGATTAGCTATATGATTTTTTTCTCGAATACTTACACCTACACAGTGCGACAGATAATTACTCGGTATTTGCTTAGCTCCAAAAAAAGTTTAAATGTTTGATTGAAGGAAGGGAATTTCATAGTTTTATAGCATTTAACACTATTCATTCAAAGTCAGGTAAATATAATTCGTCATTTGGATTTTATTTCTCAACTTTACAAGGAAATGGTTTTGGCTTAGAAAAATGGTACGGAACTAAATAATTTCGAATTGTCATCAAAAACTTCCATTGTTTAAAACAGTTAAATTACCAGGTAAAAATATTGACATTATTAAATTTGTGATGTTTCTACAGGAAAGTGTCGCCGATATGTCTCATTACAATTTCGCAAGAATTTTTTTTTATCTTTATTCTTTATCAAGTCCGGGTATTAAAAGCACACAGAAATTAATTGAGAAACTTTATTATGAACTAATTTAAACATTGAACTAAAAGTCGTGAAAAATGTCTTAAGTAGTAGGCATACTGTAACTCCGTTATCTGATTTTTCTCCACCCGATGATAGATTTAGTAACATTCGTGTTAATATAGTTGGCCCATTGTATGCTTCAATAGTTATTTACATTACAAGTGCGGTAGGTCGCATTTTACAGCGCGAGGTTTTAATTTTGAAGCACGACGCGAAGCGAAGCGCTGTAAAATGCCTAAAGCACCGAGTATTGTATTAAAATTTTCGGTCGACATATATTTTTTAACAGTTTCATCAAGCCATCAAACAAGCTGACATCAATAAATGTTCTAGTTTGTAAATATCAATTTTCGTTATTTCTCCTAAACGCAACTGAACGCAACTTTTTGTTTAAGGTTCTCTGAAAGCTAAAAATGTTCTAGTCATTTTACTGCTCCGCGGTGCGACAAAGCACTGACTAACTATAAAATCGTAGTTACGGTGGACGTCAACTGTGCATGAATGTGTTCTTTACATGTCACGAGGCCAAAAAAGGTTTTACCTACCTATAATAGTTACTTGTATTGATGGTTTTACTAGATGGCCTGAAGTTATTCCAGACAAGACTATTTCTAGTAAAACCGTTGTTGATGCTGTATTTTCTAACTGGATTTCAAGATTTGGTGTTTTTAAGACTATTACAACTGATAGGGGTACTCAGTTTGAGTCCAAATTATTCAAAGATTTAATCTACCTTCTTGGATCTCAACAATTAGAACTACCGCTTACCGTCAAATTTCTAATGGCATTAACGAAATATTTCATCGTCAGCAAAAAAATTTCTTAAAGCAATAAACATGCCTAACAATTGGGTAGAAGTTCTTTCTTTTGTCATGCTTGGTTTACGGTTTAATTTTAAAGAAAGTTTACACTGCAGTTCAGCCGAATTAGTTTATGGTACTACTCTAAAATTTCCAGGAGAAATTTCCTATGCAGTTTCTAATAAAGATACCTATATGTATTTTTAAAATTAAAACTATTATGCAAAAATTAAAACTACTTTGTTCTAATTTTAAATAGTGAGATTATTTCATTAGCAAAGTTTTGTTTTCTTGCGTTTTTATCGTATTGATTCAGTTAAAAAAACCTTTGTCATTTTCATACAATGATTCATTTAAGATACTTGAAAGAAATAATAAATATTTTACCGTTCAAGATAATAAAGATAAATCTTATACCCTTTCAATTTATCGAATTAAATCTAGAAGCGCCAAAATTTCCAGGCCTGATATAGATCCAGGTAGCGCAGCCTGTAAAAATGTTGGTAACACATTGGTTTAAGTCTTATTAGCCTTGGAAAAAACAAAAATATATTTTATGTCAATTAGTTTTCTTATAACTGACACTCGTTCATCACGATGTCAGAAGTCACGAAAATTTAGTATCGAGCTGTTATCAAATTCCTTACTCGAGAAGGTATTTCTCCTCAAAGCATCAAAGATCGGCTGGATGGGGTTACGGGGTAAATTCCCCGTCTTATTCTGTGGTAAAAGATTGGTCAAAACGGTTTCGAATGGTGCAGGAATCCTTGGAAGATGACGCAAGAACAGGAAGGAAGGTGGAAGTGGTGACGGACGACAAGATTGCCCTTGTTGAGGATCTCGTATTAAGCGATCGTCGCTTGAAGGTGAAAGAAATATCAAAAATGTCGGTGCTTTCAGATACAAGCGTTCGCCGAATCCTCCATGGTCATTTAGGCATGAATAAAGTTAGTGCAAGGTGGGTCCCCAAACATCTCTCAGCAGTTCAGCGCTAGTGTCCTGTTGAATGTGCTCGATCCTCTTTGGAGATCTGTGGAGAAAACCCTGTGAACGTGTTAAAGACAATTGTCACAGGGGATGAAACTATGGTTCTTTACTATGATCCTTTGTCCAAAAGAGAGTCGATGGAATGGAGACGAAAAGGAGAAGCACCGCCAAGAAAGTTAAGGGTCCATCAGTCGACAATAAAGGTGATGGCTACGATTTTTTGGGATTGGGAGGGCATTCTTCTCATAGACTTTAAAGAATGCACAAATTACGACAAAACATTCGGGAGAAAAGACGTGGGAAACTAACCAGAGGCGTGCGTTTGCTGCACGATAATGCATCCGTGCACACTGCTGGAATTGCGCAAGCCGCAATTCGTGACTGCGGTTTCGAACAAATCGATCACCCTCCCTATAGTCCAGATATGGCCCCCAGTGACTATTACCTGTTTGGAGATTTGAAAAAGAACCTTCGCTGGCTCCATTTCAGTGACGATGAAAAGGTGAAGGCTGCAGTTTGGGCACATTTTGAAGACAAACCGAAGGAATATATTTTTATTTCATACTGTCCGGAAAATATGACTTTGCGTCATTAATTTGAGTCCGGAAGGTGGAACATTACATCACAAGGCCGGAAAGTGTTACTAGGCAACGCTCTCCGGCCTCTTGTCTTTTTTTACAAAAAATTTCATAAATTTTCATAACACGTTTATTGGACAAAAGGAGGCCCACGGGGCTTCACCCCTCTCCAATGCAAACGCAAATGCCACCGCTACCGTAACCCGCATTCGCTTAATCAGGACATCGCGTCTGCAATTTATTGTGACGGACACACACGTCTGGATCGTTCTCCTTTATTATATAGAGGTTAAAGTCAGTAGGACGATAATATAAAACAGTATGAAATAAAACATTGTACGATACACGGCCTTAAAATATTATTAAAATACTCGTTTAGAAATTCCAGACTCGGCTCGTTCCTCGCCTCGTCCGTAAATATCTAAACTCGTACTTTAATAAGTCATTTTCCGGATTTGTAAATTACTATTAAGGGTATTGAATTGTTGCTGAAACGATGTAATAAGTGCATGGATGTCAGGGGGGAATATATTGAAAAATAAAATTTAATTGTGAGGTCTACCTCGTTTCTTTCATAGTCAGGCCGGGAAAGTTTGGCGCTTCCCTCGTACATACAGGGTGTAGAAATGCTTTACGCACCATAGGGTTTTCAATGGTAATTTTTTCATATGACAATATTTGCTTCCCTAACTATTTCAGAGCAAACTTGTAAATAAGTTTTTTGCATCCATTTATGCCACCATTTTTGTTATTTTACGTCAGATAACCTAATAATGAAATAAACTAGAATTGTCATTTTTTCAAAAATCAGTGCAAATTGTAAAGTGGTGGTATGCTGGAGCAGATCAGGTGCAATAAGTGCCATGGTTGCCGCTAGATTTGACAGATGCAAACAAATAAACAGCAAACTAATTTGTTGATGCTTTGAGGTGCTTCAATAATTTCAAGGCACCACTGATTTGTCTAAAAATGGTAATTTTATTTCTTTAAATTTTCGGTTTTCCGAAATGTAAAATGACAAATGCTGGCATAAATAGATCGAGAATTTTTTTCTCTATAAAAAACTTCCATACAAGTTTGCTCTAAAATAATTAGGGAAGCAAATATTTACATATGAAAAAATTACCATTGAAATCCCTATGGTGCGCAAAACATTTCTACACCCTGTATACATATATAGAATCAGGTTTAACTAAATAATTTTATTTGAAATCAGCATTAAATTACCTCGAAATCGTCATTAAAATACGAGAAACCTGCAGTGAAGTAATCCTTTATTTTAAGACTTTTTTGTAGGTGGCGAGGCGACAGATAAACGTCAACCGACGTAAACATAACCTACAAAAGTTGGTTAAAAGGTTGTAATTTCACGATTTCTCGATTTCAAGTAAAATATAGTGTACACCTCTGCACTGAAGTTGCTTTTTATCCATCATGCGTCTTGCCCGTATGGGCCTCGGCAACAAAATCCACATTCGTGATAAAAAGCTAAACTTCAGTGCCTTGGTATACAAACTACAATTTCAAATCTATTCTACAAAAAGAATAAAAAAATTTAAATAAACAGAAAATGACATTTCGCGAAAAAAAGTAAAAAAGTAACTTTTTCTAATAAAACAAATTATTCTTCTGCGGGAGGGTAATGTGCAGGTGCTGGTTTAGTTAATCTTGTTAATGTATGTATGTATGTATTATCGTTAACTTCGTTTTACCTTTCGGTGTAGAGGCTGGTGCTTTATGTGCTTAATGTACCTATTAATATTTAAAGATCACTTTATCTAAAAAAAGTTGAAAGTGGAAAGGAGTCTTAATACTCTAACTATATAGTTTTTCTTTTAACAATATACATATAATACTTTAAAATTTTATAAGTGCTCTGCTATATTTATTTTTTGCGCATGTTATACATTTAAGCAGTTTAAATAGTTTTGCTATATTTTCCATCTAACTAATTAAAATTAAAATATTTATTAATTAGATCGATTCGTCTATTAAACTTCAATTTACGTTTTTAGGTACAGAAGAAGAATATTTAATTGCTCATGCATTTACTTTTTTCCTGGATGGTGTTGAAACAAGTTCCATTACTTTAGCTTACGCATTGTTTGAGCTTTCTATAAATTCAAATATCCAGAGCACTGCTAGGAAAGAAATGAAAATAGTCTTAGAAAAACATGGTGGTAATCTAACATATGAAGCATTTCAAGAGATGTGGTATCTGGATAACGTTATATTTGGTAAGCATTTAACGTCAGCAAGATACAAAAGTAAGCTGGACTGGTAAAAATGAACGAGCGGTAGCGTGTATGCGATATGGAATTATAGAACATACTATATTCATATTTTCCTTGGCCTCTGAGTACCTTTACAATAATGTTATTCTACCTTGCTTTGTCACGTTGCAATAAGTAACACTAAAATTTAAACTTTAGCAAATGGTATGTACGTAAATTGTTAATGAAAAAAATGACAAGTTGTGCTGTAAAAATTGCAGCAGTTGACATTTGGTGATCTCTATGATTTCATAAACTAACAAACATGCTCAAAGTATTTATTGATAAAAAGAGAGTCGTGAATATGAAATGCATTGTATTTATTTATGGCCTGAATAATTAATGTACGAGTACATGTGATTTTGAGCAGGCTTGGCAAGTGGATTCTCTAACCGTGTAATAAGTGAAATTTTGTAAGAAAATAACTAAAGTTATGTTAGATGAATTTCCACTTTTGCAGTATATGTTTCGTTACATATGTTCAAGCAATCGTTCTATCATAAATTACACAAATTGACAGGCGCACAAGTCTGCAGCTGAAGTCCATTCCATTCCCAAACGACCAGCTGTTGCCTCATAAAGCAGTCAAAAGGGCAGGATAAAAGTCACTTTAACATTATGATATGGGCTAGAGAACACACACGTTGAGCAGATAATTTTGAGATGTCAATCAGAACTCTCGTTAGGCCATTAAAAATGTCGTAAAAGTCATTTTAAGATTAATATATGAGCATAAAACTAACAAGTGTTCAGCAGTAAACCCCTTCTCGCACAAAATCAGTCAGCCCATCTCCCGAGTAGCGCCTCAGCCAATTACATTTCCGAATGAAGGGCATGCTCCATATTTAAGCCAATAGTAGCAAACATCTAATTGTTTCCCCGCCACAACACCTTCCGATTTTTTAAAAATGGTCTTGGACACTTTCCTTCAGCCAGTTCCTTCAGTTGTCGCATCGAATCAAGCCGCGTTAGTTAGGTGCCGAGTTTTTTGCTTGTTTTGACCACGACGGTTCTAATTTCCGGAGATATTTTCTCAATCCGCTCTGCGAGATTTAGTTTACGGATCCGGATCGATTTGAGTCATTTAACTTGGAGTGCTTACCGGATTTTTGTCTCGTTATATCGACGCACTCCGAAATTTTCCTGCACAAGGGACAAGACACGAAGACCAAGTTCTCCCACTGCAGTATCCATCGCTTGCATTCCGTGTTATCGATTTTTCTGCACAAGCAGTTACGGCGGGCCGCTTGCCGCAGTTCATTCTATCAAGCTTCTGGATTCACTGCAGCGACTAGTCCAAGCGCGTTTCCGGAGGGACATCAAGCAACTCAAGCCGCAGCAAGGATCTTAGAAGGTACTGTGTAAAATGTATATTAATGTAGACCCCAATATTTACGGTAAGTGAAATAGTGTCGCGGAAGCGAATTAAGTGACGCACGTTTAAAAGACCTCATATAGCGTTCAGATAACGACAAAATAGTCAGTATTATTTCACGAGTTCATAATCCAGTAAATAGTTAAATTAAGATTCCGAATGAGAATATTATCGTCATTATCAGTTCACAAATTCATAATCCTGTAAATAGTTAAATTACGAATACCGAATGAGAATATTACAGTCATTATCATTTCACGAATTCATATTCCTGTAAATAGTTAAATTAAGATTACCGAATCAGAATATTGCCGTCATTATCATTTCACGAATTCATAATCCTGTAAATAGTTAAATTAAGATTACCGAACGAGAATATTATTTAGCAGTTTCTAAAACACCATGACGTCATGTAGGACTTAGAATTCAAGTAATTAAATCAGATTATTTCATTGTACGTAATAATTTTGTGTTTGACTTTAATATATTGAACTTTAATTATTCTATGTTTTCTTGGATTTCACGGTTGTTGCATGAGTTCTTTCCTGTATTTAAGTGTAAAATATTTTAGCTGTAAGAAATCACTTAAGGTAAGTTCCATCCGGAATAGGGCAAGGAAGGACGTCGCTGCATCAGTATCAACCACACACATAAGGGCGATTGTCTCTTTCCTCTTTTAGAAAATCGCTCAGTATTTCACCCCCTTTTAAGTTACCGAGCCCTGCCCGGTGTAAAGCACCATTCCGAAATAACCTACGCCCTTGCTGCCGGCAAACCTTCTTTTATTACAACCATTTCGTGTGGGTTGGGCTTATAATCACCCAATATTGTTGTAATCCCGCTCTATCTTGTAATAGTTAAAATAAAATTTGACAATTTATTTTGATAAAGTAAATTAATATTTGAAAATAGATTATCTCACACCTGCAGTAAGATGCCACGAAGGGGTTTATATGCTGATTAATATTTCAACACAAATCTTTGAAATAACTTGAATATGTGGCACTCCATTAAAAAAGGTAAGTTTGATTCGCCACACTTTTTTGAGCGACCCTGTATAGCCAAAGATATTTTAGTAATGTGCACCATTTTCGTACCCACAACTTTTACATAAGCGAAAAAAAAATATTACCACGGATGTAATTCGGCGTGATTATTTTTTAAACAGTCTATGTTGTAGATAGGGTTTGATAGAGCTTCCAGACGAGTGTCCTGTTATTTTTAACAACTGCTGCTCACCTACCCCACTTTTAGCTAGTTGTGTTACAGCAGAAGAACGATTTGAATGGTTTGTGAATAAATAGTCGCTGTAATCAGCTACTAAGAAATAGTCAGTGTAATTTTGATGTTACTAGCCAATAGTCAGAGTAATTTTGATGCTATTGGTCGATTTTAAAGGAGTGTACATATTAAGTAAAATACGGGTGTCCCAAAATTCACGCAAGAAGTAATTTTGATAGATAACACAGCTTTTTAGTTGAAAATTGTAAATTTTTTATTGATTCATAAAGTATACAGTATAGGGTTATCTATGGAATGGCATATCGGGTAAATGACTTCCACCGATTTGCTAGCACATGCGCACTCTTTTGTCGAAAATTTTCATGACCTTTTCGCATAAATGTGTCTGAATTTTGTTGATACAGCTCTTAATTTCCTCATTCTAGACGTGGGTGGTCGTGGGCTAGTTCGCATAAACCTTAGACTTCAAAAAACTCCAAAGAAAAAAGTCCAACAGCGTTAAATCGCATAATCTGGGCGGCCAAGTCTGATCACCAAAACGGGAAATTACACGACCAGGAAATGACTCATGCAGTAATTGAATTGTTTCTCGGGCTGTATGGCATGTGGCACCTTCTTGTTGAAACCACATGTCGTCCACATCCATATCTTGCATTTTTAAAATTAATTAAAAAATTAAAAAATTTAAATATTGATCCACATTGAAAACGCGTTGTGCTTTCGTGTAGCGCTCCTTTTTAAATAACTCTGAATTGTCAGCTGTCACGCTGTCTTTTTTTTTCGTTGGCCACACTTTACCACACAAATGGCGCAAAATTCAAATCTTGCGTGAATTTTGGGACACCCGTTATAAGTAAATAAAATGTTAGTTGTTATCATTCTCGATTCATAAAATAATCTTGTGGATATCACTTAACTTTTGAACGGTTATTGGTAATTTTTTATAGAATGAAATACACAGCGATCATCTCTTGACAATAATATGGGATGTTCCGGAATGTTTTCCTCATTTGTTTGTTAAATATCTCGAAAAGTGGAGGGACTAGGCGCACCGACACTCCTTGTGATTGAAGGCCACACATTAGAAATTTAGTTGCAATGGATCGGTTCATCTCTGAAGAACGTACCATGTGTGAAAAACTAAATCTTTACTGGAAGTCGTTTCGACCATATTCCCAGCAAAAGTGAACTCTAAAATGGAGCGGGAGACATTAATTAGCTGCACAGACGTTCAGATTTAACACCTATGGATTTGCCCCTATGGGGTTATTTCAAATCAAGGGTTTATAGTGATATCCAACGGAATTTGAACCAATTAAGATAAAGAATTCATGAAGAAATTCAGAGAATTGCATCTTTAATTTTAGATAAACCCATAAAAAGGAATCCACAGGTTTAAATCTGGCGTTCTGGGCGGCTAATGTCCCCTGGCTTGGAGACTACATTTTCTGAGAATATGGTTGAAACGACGTCTATGGAAAGGTTATACCAAATGGCACGTTGTTTACCGGTGAGCCGACCCATTGTAACAAAATTTTCAAGGCGTAGTCTTTATACACAAAGTGTGTTGGCTCTCACCTTTTTTCGAGATAGTCAACGAACAAATGAGAAAAACATTTTGGGACACCCTATATAATAGATAATTGATTTGTAATGTATAGTAATTTTCCGACTGTAAGGGAAAACGAATTTTGTTCAAACCTTATAATGAAATGATAATCATAATTAACCGATGAATTATTCTAGAAACTCTAAGAAAATATCCTATAATCAAGTTTTTGAGTCGTATTTGTACAGAAGAACTTACGTTTCCGCCTGCGGATGGCTCTCCTGATGGTAAGAAAGTGATTATAGAAAAAGGAACTCAGATATTCATACCAGTCGAAGGAGTTCATCATGACAGTGACTTTTATACTGATCCTGAGAAGTTTGACCCTGAACGTTTCACTGAAGAAGTTAAGAGTATAAGATCCAAGTATTCCTTTTTGGGTTTTGGCGAAGGACCTAGAATTTGTTTAGGTATAGTACTAATGCAATAGTTAATTATTTGTAATCGATATTGTACTACATTTTCAGGACGAAAATTTGCTCTTGCACAATTGAAACTAGGATTGATGGTCATTTTATCTGAATTTGAACTAAAACTTAATCAAGATACCAGCCTTCCATTGCAGCAGGAAAACCTGCACCTTTTTAATTCTCCTAGGAACGGAATTCTGATAGATTTTTGTGTAAGATCGGATTCACTGTTCTAATTAGTAGTTACCATCAAGGCGGTCATCTAAAGTGAAACTTCTATTATTCATAATAAATAAACGAGTAATAATGTAGGTATATATGTAAAAATTCAAAGAACTGTTTATATTTATTAGAAAAGTTTATAAAATATATTTCTGTACTACCAGTGTCCATTAGAGGTCTATTTGCATGTAATGTAAGTAGTTATGTATGTAGTTATTTATGTATTAAGGGTAGTGACCGAGAAATATATATAATACAACCCGAAATGCATATGAAATGTTTTGTACTAGCAGAATAATTCCCAAAAAAGTATTTTGCTTCAGCACAACCTGCTGAAGTATTAATTACCTTGACTATTTTAACGATTTTTGCCACAACCGCTCAATCAATCGGCACCAACCTAAAATTATATGAAAAGTCTCATAAAACTGCATAAAGTTTGTGAAGACAGCAACCGCTTTGACGTTAAAGGAAAGTCGAAAAATTAAGTTTAGTGAAGGTCTCCCTCGGGATGGATGTAACCATTGTATCGAGAACGACACAACCTGTCAAGATGGTTTTTGCGCTAGTTTGTGTGGAATGTTAATGCAAAGAACTTAAAAGATTTTGGGTGAGATTGGTAATTTTTTAATGTAAGTGTCCATTTGTATTAGGGTTATTATTGATAGCCTTTAAGCGACCGCGTAACTACGCGGTGAGTATGGTGTAATAGTACAGTACTCGATTGTCACGAGTTCGAAATTCGGTTCATGGATGTAGTTTTTTATATTTATTGAAAGATTTCGATAGAAATTTCCATCTATTATATTGTCACATTTGAATGTAAAATTTCACATTATAGGCCTGCTTTGTCATATCTGCCTTTGTAAACGGTAATGATAAATCGCCAATATGATTTTATGTAAACAGATAGCCTCGATCATTTACTTGACATCCGCATTGCCAAATCGGCAGTATGTTGGCACCGCTACTATTTCATTTAGTAATTTTTGGTTTATTGTATTTGCAAGTGCTTAAATGTCAAATATTTCTAATTTCCAATTAATTATTGCCAATGCATTTATAAATATTTTTGTAATGTAGCAAGCAAAAGAGTGCAAATATAATCCATTCAAGATGTTTCCTCCTCCCAGCAGGCTGTTATATGTTTTTATTATGTTGCATGCATGAATTATGATAGAAGTCAAACTGTGACATGATAAAACTATGACACTTTTTACAACTGTTTTATTGACATAGTTGAAATTTTAAGTCAAAATGCCGAACATTTTACTCAAGGAGGGAAACATTTAACTGGCAACAGAGCAAGCCTTCAGAAATCATAACCACAAATTGGATACAACTTAACCCAATTTTATCATGTCTAATTATTTCGCATGTGTACCAACAAAAATCTTACCCTAACATAAAGAGGAGGAAAAATCGTGAATGAATTATGTATAAAACTTACAATTGAACGTACCATTGAACAAATCCTGTAAGTGGTTAAAATTAAAGCGCCTTTTTCTGTAATACCCTGTATGTATTAATAAAATATTGTTATGATGAAAGCTTAATATGGTATGAATTAAAATTTGTTAAAATATGGATATTACAATGAGATGAAAACGGTTCGGATTTTATTTGGGAATAAGGTAGATTTGTGTCTGAAACATAGCTATTTGAAAATACAGTTTGAAAATCAATGACAAATGTTAATTTAAAAAAAATATATTTAGTAGGTTTAAATCAAAATAGATAAGACTAGAAGGCATAAATAATGAAAATGTAGTAGTTAGGAAAATTGTTTCCGATTATTGAAAAATAACAAGCTAAATAGTATGTAGAAAAGCGATTTTGATCTAATTAAAATATAACCCTATTTTATTGAGAAAATGTTTGGCTAATATAAAAAGGGTAAAATCTAAATCTACGTGGTGAATAAAAATGAAATATTAACAAATAATTAAGAGAAGCGAAGAATTAACTAAAGAAGATAATTGGTATGTGGTAAAACCTAATGGATAGAAGAATTGTTATATATAAGTAAATAATTTAGGAGTCATATTGGGACAGTTTTATTTAGGAGAATACATTTGACATATAACATAAATCAAAATGGGATTACGTCAATTTATTTGTTGTTGATTGGAGCTTCCAAAAGGGTATCATCGGAGCGAGAAGGTACATTCCAGGAAGTGGTCACTGTGGCAAGTGGATGTCCAGGTTTGTTCTGTTGGCTGGTTGCTGTCAAGAATTGGTAATTTGCTAATATTGGACGACGATTGGGACTGGTGGTCTGTCTGTGAGCAGTGCATTGCAGGAAGCTGCTTAAAAGGGTTGAGTTGCAGATCAAAAATAGGTTGCTGTGGTCAGTCAATTCAACTACTTAGTCTCTATGACAACAAATGAGGGAGGCTGTGGAAGTGAAATAGGTAGATGACTTGCAATGGCCAGATCTGCTACAACAAAGTTAATAAAAATATGGAAAGACCCAGACATAACAAGAAACACAAAATTACATGTAGTAAAATTATAAATTTTTCCAATTGCAAGCTACGCTTCAGAAACTTGGACAATTCAAAAAGCAGACGCAAATTGAATAGATGTCGTCGAGATGTGGGTGTATATGAGGATGCTCCGAATACCATGGACGGCCCCTAGAACAAATGATTCTATTCTTCGAGAGCTAAAAATGAACGTAAGATTGTTGACATCCATAAATCGCAATATACTACACTTTTTTAAACATATAGCAAGAACGAAAGGTGGAATCGAAAGACTGATTACCTATACAGCTAAATGTCGAAGGCAGATATCCAGAGGTCGATCTCCCTCACGATGGACTGACCAGATAAAAACACTTACAGGGTATTAATTTGCTGAGGCATCACACCAGACCCAAGACAGGGCAGCATAAGCTGCAGCAACAAATGACTTAACATGATGCCATCATATCCTTCCGAAGGATAATGGAGATTTTAAGTCATATATGCATATTTCTGTCTACCTCATACAACGCCCATAAACTAACATGTGGGCAAATGAAAACGAAGTCAAGCTTGGCTTATATAAAATTAAGTCATGTATTTATTTATTAATTGCCCAACAGAAAAATTCCAATTATAGGACAATGCGCAAGTACAGTAATATAATATTAAATAACATATAACATATACAAACGTAATAACTAACTAAATGTAAAGGCGACATATAGAATACTATATACATATAACGTATAAACAAATAGTGCATAAACAGCGTAGGCACGCGCTAATATTAATGCATATTAATTGTTCATGAGTGATTGATTTAAAGATGTCTTTAAGGACCCTAGAGTACAGCAATTTATAATAATAATAATAATAATAATAATAATGTTTATTTTACCACGTTATATACATTCATATATTTGTAGCAAGTCGAAATAATTAACACATTGAATATTTTATAAATATATGCAATTACATAAATGGTGTATCCATATACTCTTTAGTTGAATAAAAACATAACTGTAATAGATGCCGCTTTACATTAGTCTTAAAACTACTTAATGACATAGATTTTATACGCTGTGGAATATGATTGTACAGGTTCAAATTGTAAGAATTTTTAATAGATTTGGTCAGTCTAAATCGTGGATTGCGTAAAGCATTATTAGTTCTCGTGAAATAATTGTGATTATCACGATTAGTAGAGAACGTATCTATGTTTTTTTGTATTTCACACAGAGTGACATATATAAATAAACACGGTAGAGACATAATACCCAGGTTAATGAACAGTGGACGACAATGGTCCCTACTACCAACGTTAGCTAAAATTCTAACAGCTTGTTTCTGTTGACGAAAGATACGTAAAGCGTGAGAAGAATTTCCCCATAAAATCAAAGCGTAAGAAATATTTGAGTGAAATAGAGAAAAATAAGTTACTCTTAGCAATTCTGATGTAACTAACTGTTTTAAATTGCGCAGCAAAAATATGACACTGGAAAGTTTTGCACTAAGATGTTGAACATGGTAAGACCAGTTTAAAGAGTCATCTAACACTACTCCTAGCAATTTAACCGAATCTCCTTTGATGGTATTTGTGGGGGAGAAGATAAGTTTCTGGGTTTTGTCTTGATTGAGCTTGAGTTGGTTTGTACAAAACCATTTTTCTGCATGCTTCTCAGACTCAATAGAAAGTTGATGCAAAGTATTTAAGTTTTTTGTGGACGACAAGAGAGTAGTGTCATCAGCAAAAAATAAGCAATTCCTGGGGGTCATATGATGGTATAAATCATTAATATAGATGATAAATAGAATGGGACCTAATACGGAGCCCTGAGGTACCCCACAAACCACAGGTTTAAGCTCAGAATTAATATTGTTGATATTTACACATTGGTTTCTATTTTCAAGGTAAGATTGAAATAGCGCTAGTGAAGAATTTTTTATGCCATAAAAAGCTAGTTTACCTATGAGAATATCATGAGATACGCAGTCGAACGCTTTAGAGAGGTCACACAGCGTGATAGCTGTGTGTTTGCCCTCTTCGAGACTCCCGACTACGTCACTAACCACCTTCAAAACAGCCTGGGTCGTGCTCCTACTGCCACGAAAGCCAAACTGGCACGAATTAAAAAGAGAATTGCTTTCAAAATATTGAATTAGTCTCGACTTTAAAATAATTTCAAAAACCTTAGCAAATGTTGGAATTATTGAAATAGGACGATAATTGTCAGTGTCAGAAGTGTCCCCTTTTTTATGAAGGGGGAGAACTTTCGTTACCTTGAAAGTGTCGGGAAAAATTCCTGTTAAAATACATGAATTGAAAAGTACTGATAAAGGAAATGAAATTAAATCCGCAACCTCTTTGACAATTTTACTGTTCAGATCATAGTAATCAAAACAACTAGAGTTCTTTAAAGATTTGATTGCGATAAAAACCTCTTCAGGTGTTACCATTTCAACATTAAATGAGCATGCAGGGAGTGGAACAGCTTCAAGCAAATTAATAGCGCTACGATCCGATTTTGGTAAGGAAGCAATTAGGTTGCTGGCTATTGTTACAAAATAATTATTAAAATCGTCTGCAGAGATATTGGTATCCAGATTATTCGACCGCTTAGTACTATTCCTTTCAGCGTTAATTAAATTCCAGCAGCTATTTGAAATTTTAGTAACATTCGAAGCCAAATAAAGTTTTAACACGATAGTCGGTGACATATGTTTTAGGTTATGTATGTGTATTTTGTTCTAGAACATTAACGTAATGTGAATTAGTAATCGACATATGTTTCATTTTTCAAAGCCAAGCTTGATTTTACTTTCGTTTGCTCACATGTTATATTCTAGCTCATTTGACTGCCTATATTCATATTATCCACCACCAATATGTATACGGGAGACGAAGATGTAAACATAAAATCCGCATATGCACTCGAAGACAATGAACCGAAGTAGGAGCGAGAAGATGTTTACAAGCCACTTCAAGATACAGTTGAGTCATTATTACAAGAGGTGCCAATGATAATTCTCGGCAACTTTATTGCCTGCATTGCTAACAAAATAGTAGCGGTTCAACAAAGATGTGATAAATGATAATGAAGAAATAATGATAGCTGAATGAACTGGAGATAAACAATACTTTCTTCAACCATAAAGACCAATAAAAATAATTTTGAAAACATAAAACTGGTCTTTCATTGTTAGGCTACTTAATTATTATCCCGCCCTCGTACTTCAAAACTGTGATCAGATCTGGTTTTCTCACTCCAAGAAAACTATTAAAACCAAATTTCATGCAAATTCTGCTATTATTAAGATAAATATTTAAAAAAGTAATATACTGTATTGACAACAAGCACCACATTAAACAGCTACTATTTATATAATAGCTTCACTTTGAGTTAGCCCTTATTTAATTTTCAAATCAATTATGTACCTTGAATAATTCTTTTAATTGAGTACTCTTATCAGGGAGGTTCGCCAATCTAGTGATCTGTTAATTGAATTTTAAATTGTATTCTTAAAATCTTTGACTACTAAATGACATTTAATGTCAACTTGACTTCTACACCTAATCAAACCAGGTATTGACAATTATACTTTACATTGACATACATATCAATCAATTCACCTACGTAAGTACTGTATTAAGTTTATTTTTACACTTTCTTTTACTGATTGTTATTCAAAAAGCTTTTATAAATTCTTTACACAAACCTTAAAACTTCTCTAGCTTTCACTATAAAAATCCAACCAACAACAGCTTCCGATGTCGACAGTCTGCAAAGCCTACCACTTATTCCTCAAATAGTAACAACTATGATGGTCCGTCAACCCTTGAACTGCATCCATCCTGTCAATAACTCCCACTACTCTCAGAATCCAGTCCTGCTCCCTTTATCAACGTCACCGTCACACCAATCGACTCCAGGTAAGTTTCAGTATTATTGATGATCCAAATCTAACCTTGTTTATTCTGCAGATAGTCCTATGTCTCCAGCAATACCCAATAAAATTATCCAAATCAATCAGCTAATTATGATAACTTCCTTTCAAATGCTTGACTTGTCTTCCATGCAACCACCAATGTCACCAATGAATCCTAATTATATATTGTATGTATCAATAAATCCAAATCCCATTCAAATAATATAATCTTCTGTGTTATTTATTTCCAATTCACTATATGGTACAATCTCTTCACCGATTGTATGTCTTTATTAATTCCAAGTTATATTCTCACCTATTACACCACGTAGATTTGTTTGTAGCCCATTTACTTTGTATTTTCCAAATAATTGTACAAAATAAGGCATACATTTCTTACTTTTTATTCTTCAAATTAGTTATTTCCAAAATACGTGTACATTTTTCATGAGTTGTTTATGTAACTAATTAAACAATTTTTTTCCTTGTTAGATACAATTCTTATTGCCCTCTTATAAATTTTAAATATCCTATTATTACATGCTATTAATTCTTATTATTCTAACAAATACATTTGTCAATTGTAACCTTGACTTGAAACTTTATTAAAATTAAACTCAACCATCAAATTTGTATACTCAATTGCTATTTCATTATCAAATTACCTCACGCATTGTCTCAATTAACTTTCATTATTTTAAAATTAACACCCAATTTTATCTCAACACCTTAAGATTGTAGTAATCTTCCAAATTTATTAGTTTTATATTTTTATCTTTCAATTACCCTTAGTGTATCACAACACAATTCCTCAAATAAAAAAAACATTTAAAATCAACTAGGTTTATTTAAAAAAAAATTTTAATTTCAAGTTTACAAACCGCAAACAGTCCATTATTTACCCCTTTAAATGAATACACCTTTGTGATCTATCAATATTAATACCCAATTGCTGAATAATGTCAATTCCTAACACCATGTCCGCGCTAAGGCCTTTTACTATAAACAATCTAACAACACCTTCCCATTGATTAATAAGTATCTTAACATTTAACACTCGTTTCATGGTTGACATTTTTCTTTTAGTTGCAGATAGTAAATCTATTTTATTCACTTTAATTGTATTCTTATGTAGGACATCCAAATTATTTAAAATTATTTCTGCATTCATTAATGATGCCATCATATTTTATAGTAGAATACTGTCTTCTTTTTAGTAGTGCAATTGCATCATCTATCTTTTAATATTAAATATTCATTACTATTTAAATGTTAAAATACGGGTGGTTCTTTATAACAAATTTTTAAATTACTATTTACATATTTACAAATTCCGAGTTTTATTTTGTTATCTAAAAATGCTTTTGAAAATAATTTTCTGCCATAACTTAGCATTATAATAGTATGTCTTCTCATCTGTTATTTCTTCAAAATTGTCTTTTAGTCGTCTTGGTTTAACTTTATTCATCTTTATCTTCTCCTTATGCTTATTTATTTTAATTATGTCACATCCTCGGGAATTTCCAATTTTATTTACTGTAATTATGCAACCTCCTGCAATTCTTCGTACTTTACAAAATCCTTTATTTCTTCTTAAATATTTGTAATTCTTGTTCCTCATAATGTTATTCAGTATACCTACTGTTACCACATCTAATTCTTCATTATCGACTACTTCATTTTGTTTTACCTTTGTATTATTTTCCATAAAATCGTCTTTCTCATCTAACATATCCTTTGTCTGCATTGGCTTCTTTAAATCTCTCTTTTCAATAGAATCATTTTCCTTATCTTCACAACTGTTTAACATTTGATTTATTTCGTTATTTCCAAATAACAATTCTTGTTTTTCATCCAAAATCTGTTTTCATAATCATTATTTCGAAATCTAACTATAATCTTCTGTGTTATTTATTTCCAATTTACTATATGGTACAATCTCTTCACCGATTGTATGTCTTTATTAATTCCAAGTTATATTCTCACCTATTAAAGGCATAAATTTCTTCCTTTTTATTCTCCAAATTAGTTATTTCCAAAATACGTGTATATTTTTCATGAGTTGTTTATGTAACTAATTAAACAAAATTTTTTCCTTATTAGATACAATTCTTATTACCCTCTTATAAATTTTAAATATCCTATTATTACATGCTATTAATTCTTATTATTCTAACAAATACATTTGTCAATTGTAACCTTGGCTTGAAACTTTATTAAAATTAAACTCAACCATCAAATTTGTATACTCAATTGCTATTTCATTATCAAATTACCTCACGCATTGTCTCAATTAACTTTCATTATTCATTTTAAAATTAACACCCAATTTTATCTCAACACCTTAAGATTTGATTGTAGTAATCTTCCAAATTTATTAGTTTTATATTTGTATCTTTCAACTACTCTTAGTGTATCACAACAATACATAATAACTTTGACGCCCTGTATTTCGAAAACTATCAACATTTGGACTAAGGAAAGTTGGGATAGATCGTCATAATTTAGTCTTAGAAATTTGTGCTAGCGTTTTGTACTGACCTTTTAGAGACACCCTTTATACAATGTATTGATATTCGCTGCAGAATTTGTGTTATCGAGTAACGAAAATACATAAAATTAAATAAAGTTCCCAATTGTCAGTACTTTGAAGATTGGCGAATATTGATGAAATTGTTATAGTTTTCTTTTTGTGAATAATGGATAATAATGAAAGTAATAGCGAAATTGAAGAGGCTTTGAATGTTGGATTCCAACACTTAATTCCAACTAAATCCTAAATGCGTTATAAAAATTCTTCTAAACCTTTTAGCAGTGGTTAAATGAAGATGGTGAAAAAACTGTACTGGCATATTTTGTTCTTCGCAATACGACCTTAAAAACACCAGCAAGTGTAGGAGCTGAGTATTCTATGCTACGAGCCATGATACATTTAAACCACAGAATAGATACACTCACCGGCACGAAAAACGGAGCACTTGCATTTTTTTGATTAGATTTAAAATTGTATCCCTTTGTGATGTTTTATTATTACATTTATTATTATACATTTATTATACATGTTATAATGTTAAATGTTTTTCGTGCCGGTGAGTGTATATCCAGATTTTCAATAGTTCTCATTTAAAAAAAAATGAAAACACGTGCTACCATTCTAATAAATCTAAAAGCTTTACGAAGAAGTAAATAAGAAAATTCTTGAAAGAAGCGTCTGATGACACATGTCTATTGATTAAGGTAACATGTACGTTGTTTGAAATAAGTATTGAAACAAAATATCTACATTTAGCAATGTTTTAGTTAGCAATGATAATTGGGATTTCTGGTGCTTACCACAGAGAATCATCTTCAAATCTGAGCATAAACAACATTGAGAATAAAGACGAAGTTATAATTATTAAAATACCGAATACGAAAACAAATATTTCTCGCAGGTTTTCTATCATGAATAAACCAAGCGATGAGGCGATTAATTTTTTAGAAATCTTCAGAAATTCTACATCTGAAAGGTTTTTTCATGGCTTTCGTAATTGTAAATGCGTGAATAACTTACTTGGGATTAATAAGAGGAGCGTTCAAATATGAATTAAAATTTGAACTGCGCCAACAGGCAAAGGCATGCAAAGAAGTTATATACATTAATTAATGCTCTGGAACAAGTCCTAACTTCATTCAGTCGTTAAGTCATCACAATTCATTTTCGTTCAATTGGCAAGCATAAGTGAAGTGGGAGTGCATTCAAGCGTCGAACAACGCATTATTAGTAAATTTCTTATCAACGAAGATATCAAACCATAAGAAATTTGTGTAAGCGTTGAAAGACAGTTTTTTCACTATCAGACATAAATGTTTAAAAAAGGAGTTAAGCGTTTAAAGATGGCTGCAAAGGTGCCAAAAATAAACCGCATTCTCGCCGTCCAAAAACATTGACAACAGAAGAGAATGCTGACAGAGTAAAATGCACCTATTTGAAACGATGGTCGAATTACAGTGAATGATATTCCTTCTGCATTAAATATCAGTAGGAGCAACTTGAAAAAAAGCGAGTTCTCTGTCTGCGTCTTACAGGATAATGCTCGACCCCATTTCGCTATTTACACGCTGACTACGATTCAAAAATTGAATTGGACCATGCTGTCCCATTTAGCATACAATTCGGACCTTGCTGCATCAGTTTTTTATTTGTTTGGACCCTTAAAAGAGTTTCTAGGAGAAAAATACCTCGTTGTAATGAGGAAGTTAACGAAATACTTCCGGAAAGATCGCACCAGTTTATTAAAAGAGAGGGAGACTGAGTAGAAAAATGACATAATGTACATAGAGCCCTTGTGTTTGTTTTTGAATAAATATTAAATTATAATTTATATTTGAACGCTCCTCGTACAATGGGCAAATTATCTCTTAAGATTGCCAATTTTTTAAATTAGAAGATCCTTAATATTACACTGGTCACGCATTTAGAAGAACTTCTGTCACTTTCCTTGAGAACGTTGGCTTGAACGTACGTGTACTAGGATTAAAGCGCCATGGAGGATGGAAGTTTTCTGTAGTTGCAGAAGGGTATGTGGAAGACTCTATCCAAACCAAAATGAATTTTTGTAAGAAAATACTGTATAACGCCAGCAGTTATACCAAAACTTATCCTCATCGTCATCTACTAGTAATAAAGAAGGTGTATCACAACTACCATATTATGGTGCACTAGAAGATTGATGAAGATGCATGAAGGCGACTACGTAGTACCAGTATAAAGTAGTATTAATATTAGTAACACTATTATAAAATGTATAGAAATATTAGTATTTTGTGAACACGAGGGCTCTGGTGTTCTTTTATCCGACATTGGATGCTTTTTCCCGTTTGTCCGATGTAAGGAGGAAATATTCAAGACCAGGAAACTGGACAAGTTACGAAAGAAGAAGAGGCTACTGCTTTCATCGTTGGCCTTCTTGAAACGCTGCCGTGACAAAGGAGTCAAACCTAAATTTGTCATGATTCAACACCATTTACAAACTGCTGCTGCCCGAAGGATTATCGATCGGACCGAGAATGCTCTTACTACCGACATCTCAAGCTCAGTAAGATTTTGGATGAAAACTTTTGAAACACGTTGGATCGTATCAGCTATATCCACTCAGAACACTACATGAGCAATACGACCCAAAAACATATAAAGAAGTTCGAGAAGCTTCAATCCAAAGTAATACCGGTACCAGGATTGGATATCAAGAAAACGGTAACTAACTTTTCTGACCATTCCCTCTCTGAGGACTGTACCTCGATTTTAGAAAAAGGATTGAATTTTGCCATCACTCCATTCCACATACCAACTGAAGAAGTCATGGCTGAAATTGAGAGTGCTGTTCGCAAACTCCCAGTTGAGGATGCCGAGGAAGTAAGACATAAGACCTGTCTTATATTAAAGCGTGCCAAACCACCAACGAGGAACGTCACCAGAGACTAACACAAGCTCTGAAGGAAATTCGCAACAATCCAGGTATTGTAGTTCTACGCGCTGACAAAGGAAATACCACTGTAGTGATGAACAGAAAGGACTACCGGAACAAAATTCAATCACTACTGAACGATGAACAGTACGTAACACTGAAGAAGGACCCCATATCGAGGATAGAACGCCAAATTAGAGGAGCTATCAAGAGATCATTAATACCAGAGTCGGAACATCGAAGACTACTGCCTAGCGATACTAGACTGCCCAGACTTTATAGACTTCCGAAGATCCACAAACCAGAAACTCCAGTCAGGCCAATTGTTAGCACTTGCGGATCTCCTACGTATGAACTAGCCAGATACCTCGCTAAGATATTACAACCATACGTAGCCAGAACAGAATCCAACGTGAAGAACTCTGAGCATTTCGTGGAAATATTGGCTTAGTTGGAAGTAACGGACCGGGACATGATGGTCAGTTTCGATGTGGAATCTCTGTTCACCAACGTACCAGTAGAAGATTCGGTAAATCTCATACAACAATGCTTCGTTCCTCAAGCACTTCGACAAGACGTCTCAGAGTTAGTAAGGATGTGCTTCACGACGACCTACTTTCTTTGGGAAGGAATGTACTACTAGCAAAAGGAAGGAGCCGCTATGGGATCCCCTTTATCTCCAGTCATTGCTAACATATTTATGGAAGCCTTTGAAGATGAAGCTATTCAGTTCAGCCATCCCAAACCTAAATGCTGGTTCCGCTACGTCGGCGACACTTTCGTTATATGGCCCCATGGAAAAACAGCTCTTGAAGCTTTCTTGGCACATTTAAACAACCACCATGCCAAAATAAGATTCAGTATGGAAACTGAAGAAAATGGACGCCTACCTTTTCTGGACGTGTTAGTAAAACGAAGCACTGACAACAGATTAAGCCATATACTGTACCGAAAGAAGACTCACACTGACCGCTATCTGCATGCTTCGTCTCACCATCATCCCCAACAAAAGAGATCATGATCAAGACTCTTATTCATCGGGCCAACGCTATTTGTGACGAGGACAGTAAACCACAAGAACTGAGACATGTGGAAGAAGCTTTACAAAGGAATGGTTACAGTCGACGAGACATCAGGAAAGCGTTCCAATACACCATAAAACCGAAAGAACCTAAACCTAAACCTATTAATTACGCCTGCCTTCCTTTCATCGCCGGAGTAACCGACCGAATAAGAAAGGTCTTAGATAAGAAAAACATCGGAGTCAGCTATGGTACAATAAGAAAGGTCGAACAATTCATCCTCTCCAACAAAGATTCTTTGCCCAGACTACTGACAGAAGGCGTTTACCAGCTCCAATGTACTTGTGGTAAATCTTATATCGGATAAACGGGAAGAAGCATGCAATGTCGAATAAAAGAATACCAGAGCCACACACGACTTGGAAACACACAAAAATCAGCCATCGCAGAACACGTATTAGGACCAGGAGATCACAGAATAAATAACGACTCCGTAAACATACTAGCCAGGACTAAAAAATACTTCCCTCGTGTTATTCGCGAATTTCTAGAACTTATTAAAAATCCAAACAATTTTAACCGAGAAGACGGCTACCGCCTTAGTAACATATGGAAGGTAGCTCTGCAAAACAAATACATCCATAAACAAGTTTCACGTGAGCAACCAAGTCCCAATAACATACTAGAAATACATAAGCAGCCAACCGTAACGGCTCCTCGGTATATAACTAGGAGCAAAAAGAACCAACATCAGTCAGTCTTTAGAAAACTTCTAAAAAAGCTGACAGCATGAGCAGCGAAACGTCAAGTTCAAATCGACGACCACGGCATAACCCGGAAGAACCTACCATTATGGACAACAACCGTGAAAGCCTGCATTCGACTAAAGCTCCAGTTGTTTTTAACAGTTGTACGTTCAATATTAATTCTAAATAAATAGTTTTTTTAATGGAAAATGTTAATTTTGATTTTTTTAAAATTTATTATAGATTCCGAGGTACTTATTATATAATATAAAATGATTATTTTACATCTTTGAATGTGACATACTACATTATAGGCGTTTTCTGCATCCATACTGAAAGCACCGTTTTAGCAGATTACGAAGAATAAATTAATGTGTATTAAAGAGCGGGTGTCCTAAAGAGCGGATGGCAAAACCCACTGCATTCCAACACTGCCGAATCATCGATAAAGCGCTTGCATCTTCTCGGGCACGGGCCAACTCGTAACTTTTTAATCCGGGATTTAATTTAGCAATTCACACAATAGGCCGACTCGTAACCGAGGTACCTTCGGCTACCGGTTATCTCGTAACCAGCGATTGGCCAACTGATAACCCAGGAATTTCTAAGAATTACCTACATGACTGAATATACTTCTTAAAGCTCTATATAGCTGTAAAACACGATCGCTTATTTTATACCTGAAAGAAACACATAAATAAAATTTGAAACAAATAATTTTAGCACGATTTTATTACTATTCTTAACAATACATGGCAATGCCCTATTTAAGTACTTAAATCTAAAACTTGCACTATCCTAAGTCGAATTATTAAAATTATAAATGTCATTCACAAACTAAAATTATTTACACCTTATACCTATGCGCAACTGATTTAACAAACTCGTATTGACTAATACTACCCGACTCTAATTCGTGCAGTTTTTGTTGTACAAACATTTCTGCTCGACGCACAGCTTTCTTTTTAATTATGGGTCTATTTGTAATACTTTGAATTTTTATGTAAACGGAAGTTTGAAAACGTACGAGAGTAGCAAGAAAGATGTTAATATTAGGGTGGGTATGATAAAAAGAATCATAAAAATGGGAACGAAAAGATTCACATGGATTGGTGGTAAGGTATAGATGAGAAGAGTTGGAAGCCCATAAAGAAGGTGGAAATGTGGCATCTTCACTAATGTAGTTATCTACTAGATAATCTGCTAGCTTGGAAAAAGAAGAAGATAAAGGAATATCAGCCATGAAATGGTTTACAAAACAGTCACCAACTTGTTCCGGATCAAGAAAGGGTAGACCAAAAAGATGTTGCAACCATGGTGTGCTAGTATATGCATTAACTAAGCCCAAATTTTGGATTTTTCTGTAACACGCTTGTGCTAAGTGGAATCTAGAACGGAAAATTTTTGCTGAAGGCCAAACAATATTCACCGCTTTATGAATAGCGCTCTCGAAATCAACTACAATTAAAGAAAGGCGCAGGGATATGTTAATTTTCGAAGAGATGCGTACAATACTATGTAAAGCTTTGCAATAACTGGAATAATGCTTATTTGGCAGTAGACAAAAAATTAAGGGAATGTAATGGCCATTTCGAATGCAGTGAACAGTAAAAAATTGATAAAAGAATTTAGAACAATATTTAAAAGTGCCGTCCATATAATAGTTATCTGAATCCGCTTGACATTTTAAATTGCTAACACATTCAAATATTATGATAATATTTTCGGCATCATTTTGTAATATAAACGACTCCTGTCTATCTGTCAGCGTAGGAGAAGACTGTGAAAGCAAAGAGCACAAGGATTTCTGCCGATAATCGCAAATGGCATGTAATTAGGCAGCATCTAGTCGAGTTACGAGTTCACCGGTGTCGTAAAGGTACATTCAAAATTACCTGACTTTTTTCGGTTACCAGTTGGCCGGTTGAAAAGCCTAAGGCTTAAATTTTGTTACGAGTTCACCGCCGCCCATCTTCTCATCTTGTTTTACGCACTAGTGCTTTTTGATAAATATAATTTTTTTGTTTCTATGGAATCATACAGTGATTTGGTAAAATCAATTTACTGTTATGTCCATAATATTTGAAAGTGTAGACTGTGCAAAATAATATATTATGATACAAGGTTGGTAAGTGCATTTTAAAAAGTCAAGAAAAGTTAGAAAAACAAGAGCCAAAGGGTCGAGTTTTTTTTAATTTTCGGACCTGTTGCAAGCAAGTAAGGAATGAGTATCATAGAATATTTTTCGCACGTTTGAAGAACATATATATTCTTCAAATCTTAAATTATTTTATGATATAGTTTTTACTTGCAGCACTTGAGTTATCGAATTTACTTACCGCACGCTATTTTTTACTTACTGCACTTGTTACGTTATAGAATGTAGGTACTTACCACGCGCTATTTTTCTAATTTATATGGAAACCAGTCAAGTGTAAACTTACTCGATATGTGAACAACGCTGGTAAGTATGCGAAAAAACGATCGTGCGAAAACATATTTGACTCAGAATTTTTGCGTTCGCTCGGCTAAGCTGAGCTTCGCATTGCAAATGCAAACATAATTGCTTGTCAAACAAAGTGCTACTTTTAATCTTAATAAAACAATATATAGTGACAACAGTGACTGTGTATAGCATTCTTAACTTTAGGGGGCACAAAACTTATAAACTGTTAGGAATGTAATGTTCCTGTCTCCAGTGGGTGTTGGGGCTGACATTTTAATATTTTTTGTTTTTACCCCTTATTAGGACCCTAAAGCATTTAGATGTACCAAATTTTAAGCATCTAAGTCGCCTGAAAGTGGACGGAATTTTGGACATACAAAGAAACACTAAATTTTATATATAACATAGATTTAAAAAGAAAACAAAACTCTGCTACAGAAAGCATAACCTGAAAGTTTGAAAAGAAATGCCACAAACTAGACATAATTCATATGTTTATTAGAGACTTTACAAAACTATGTTCACATATTCACTTTGACCTCTTACAAAAATCTAAAAATATACCATCTTTTGGAACGTTGAGAATTTGTAAAAGGTATCTTTTATATGGAATCGACGTCTTGTTGTTCATCCGTATTTCAAATTCGCTCAACAAAGCAACTAACATTATTTTAATTTGTTGCAATCCATAACCTTTCCCTAAAAATAAATGATAAACTTGATCTAAACAATTATAAATTAAAGTTGACGCACCTAAACACATCCTTGGCCCATCCCCAAACCCCATGAAGCAACCCTTTGGTCGCGTATTCCTAACTTCTTCGGTGAAGCGATCTGGATCGAATTTTTCTGGATCTGGATAATATTGTGGATCTAAGTGGATGCTGTATATGGGTAAGAAAATTTGAGTGCCCTTTTGTATAATTATGTCATCACCTGTTCCAGGTCCTCGTGGAGGAGGGAAAGTATGATCTTCGTTACAAACTCTACTCAAGAATAGAAGTATTGGATGTTTTCTTAAACTCTCTAAAAATTTACAGATTACAACCCCCGTTTACACAATAAAGTTCATGTTAATGCTATGTTTATAGTGTTTTTATTTCAAGTGTATTGCGATTAAAAATGCTATCCATTAGAGAACGTAGATTACAATATTTGCCCACCACTTCAAAGTAATTACAGGTCGAAAACGTTTCGGCATATAACCTGGTTTAACTAAACCTATTGTAAAAGTTACTGCTAACTGCCTCTTTTAATGAAGTTAAAAAGGATTAGATCGTTTTTTTGCTTCATCATAATTTTTCCAACGTTTGCATAATATACCTCGTCAAACCAGTTCATTTTTATTAATTTTACATTCGTATAGTTCAGAAACATTGTTAACAAGTGGTTAGCTCATTACCGTTTGGCAATACATTTGTTAAGAATTTACTATAATCCCTGTTATTGACCCACAAATAATACCCGTTAATACCCAAACCAGTGCATCAGGTACAGATAGAGTCCGTTTTCTTACTATTCCAGTCTATACAAGACAGTTACAAGTGTATCGGATACTTTTCAGTAATACGCTTTGCCATAAGGGCTAATGTTGCTTGTAGACAGTCCTTAGAAAAAGTAACTCTGGAGATGTGGAAAAATTGTGTTAACCATGTTAATAAATTAATTAAGAACACTCACGAACAGGAACCAATTTATTGTAGAAGAAGTTAGACCTGCAGAAAGAGATTTTGAAGACGATTTGGAAAACTTGTGTATTGAAGAAGATTATTATTTTAGCGATACTAATGATGACGAAAACGATAAGTAATGTGATAGGAATGCTATGTGAATTAAAAAAAAATCATTTCAGATGCAACGACCAAATAGCTCTTTTCAGGGCTTCCTGAAGAAAATAAAGCTTTGTTATTGAAATATGAAAAGTGAGGAGCTTAGTTTTCTTTTGTTGTGCATAGCATTCAACAATTAATAGGGTGTCGTGGCCTTTTAATCTATATATTTTATTTTATTTGATTTCTATGTTGTACACATTTTAAATGAATCTCTATAATAATTTTGTTTGTTTTTAAAAAGTGCTTTTATAAATTACTGGGAAATTTGTTGATATTTATTATTAAAAAGCACTGGACAGGGAGTGCATGTTTACAATGTTAATTCCTGCAATCAACATTAGCTCTTATGGCAAAGCGTATTACTGAAAAGTATCCAATACACTTTTAACTGTCTTGCATAGACTGGAATAGTAATAAAACCGACTCTATTTTTATCTTTATCGTATACACTGGTTTGGGTATTAATGAATAGCTTGCGTGAAGAAGTTTTTTCTGATCATTAACAGGGATTATAATAAATTCTTAACAAAAGCGTTGCCAAACGTTAATGAGCGAGCCGCCAGTTGACAATGTTTCTGCTCGAGTCACACTGATCTTTCTGTTGCCCATTTTAAAATGTGTCATGACTATATGTTTTTTAAATGTTAGGTAAATCTAAATTATTGTTAAACGAAATAAATAATTACCTATTCCGGTTACGATGCTAGGGTGGGTCATATTTCTGAAAGAATGAGAATCACTACTTACATAAAATTTTACTAGTATATAAAAGTTGCAGGTAATAAGGTGGTGCGCATTCCTAAAATAGTGTTGTTTACACAAGATGCTCCAAAAATATTTTTTTTATAGAACGCTCTATATTTGAATAGCTTATAGGTTTTGCGTAAAAATGATTTTTATATCAAAGTATATAGGTCTAGCATTAGCTGTTTTGGAAATATTAATGATTTTATGAACACAAATGTTGAATTTCAGTCGACTGCTGTAAGTAACAGAAAACAATCGAATGAAAGAAAAAGTTGTCAAAAAACTATGCTTTTTGTCAGTTACATTTGAGCGAAAACTTTGGGTATTAATGCTGTACAGGGTGCTCAAAATTTTCAAATTTAGTAATTTCAATTTTTTCTGAAATTGAGAACTTTGTAGGTATACGTTTGTATTTTTAAAAATCCTTTAAAAACGTCATTTTAACAAATACAAACATTTTTTTTGAATACATACAGATATTAGTAACAAAAACAACTACAGCTGTTCAAAATGATTTCCTGCATTTTCCATACACAGAACCACCTTGTATTCAATATTAAACATCCTGAAAAAGGTAAGTGATTCTGTCAAAATTGTATAGGATGTTATTAAGATAGCCTACTTGCGCCCGGCGCATTTGCGCCCACCACCGTTTTCGGTTCATTTGCGCCCCAGAAGAATGTCAATGGTAATTAAGGTCTGATTTGTGTCCACGCTAGCAACCCGTTAGCCATCAGGACACCCGAACTTGGCCGACCAGTGCGGCAGTCTTCTACCTGCAAATTAGTTATTACAAAAACTCTAAATTTAACAATGTTTCGCTTAGATGCCCTAACTTCTATACGTTACTGTTGGTACTTTAATGTTTGTGGTTATTTGAGAGTTATTTTAAAACTTTAGTAAGAGTTGCTGCACAGGTGTCAAATTTATTGATTAATAAATCCAGATTATTGTACACATTAGCGCATTTTATCAGCGTATCAGTGTCACCATGGTGTAAAGAATACAAGGTGTAACGTTCCGCAGAATGTGGGCGGACCTCAAATTCAACCAATAGGACATGGGCCCATAAATGGCACGATTGGTAGTACTGAAGTGTATTGTTGAAGACGCTGTCGATGTCAAATTCGAGGTTAGGTTTTGCGTCAGTTGGTGTCAGATTGACGCAAAATGTAACCTGCTAACCCCGAATTTGACATCGACTGACAGTGCCAGCAACATATACGATCGCAACCATGGTTACACCATGATCGAGCCGTGATGGATTTCCTGAGCAGGACCATCGGGGATTGGTTGACATCTCCCCTTTATTTTCTGAACGACTGCCCATCCCGGGAGCGTTTCACCTTGTATTCTTTACACCATGAGTGTCACCTTGTTTTTGAACATAATGTTATTAGAATTACATAAAAATCTGGTGTGATACACGCACACAACTTCCTTTTACAGTCAAAAATTTCATTCAAAATGTTTTATTCGCAACCATATATGTAATGTTAACATTCCTGACCTCATTTGAGTGGGGGAAGTCGTACATTTCAGCCCGCTACTCCGCTCAAGTGCGGGAAGTGAGTGCGGGAAGTACATTCCCGACCGCTGAGTAGGTAGGGATAGTGGGAATCTTATTGATCCATTCATGCGCGTCGCAACCTGTCGTATCATAATATATTTTTTCCAATTATTGTTTAGAATAAAGTGGTTGCGAATAAAATAGTATACAAACCTCGACAGGAAGTTTCCTTAGTCTCGAGATAATAGCTGATTTCGACGCTTCGCGTCTCAATCAGCTAACTAATCTCTCGACAGTAATGAAACACTTCCCATCTCGGGCTGTAATATACTATTAAGCATTTGTCAAAAATTTTCAAAAATTACAAATTCTGCAAAAACGGTACAAAATAGAGCGTTAGTTGAAGAGACAAATTTTCTCTAGAATTTTAAGCTGAATTCAAAAATGTAATAATATACCGTGTGTTTTATTTAAAATAAGAGTTAATTAAAAAAATAGACAAAAAAACAAAAGAAACCCATTTTAGAAGTATTCAACTGGAAAATCACCTATCTCACATCAATACACATTCAAAATGTAATAAAAACGTAAAGTTAAAAAAAATCGTTAGAGCCGTTTTTGAAAAAACCGAAAAAAACTGAAAAATCACAAGAGTAAACACCTACTTCCGGTTATGCGATTTTTTTCAAAAGCTTGCTGTCTCATATACATAGTACATAAAACTTATATATGAAGTTTCAATGCCATACCGCTTTTCGTTTTTGAGATATTCTGTTCACAGACAGACAGACAGACACACAGACAGACAGACACACAGACAGGCACACAGACCAATGAAAAAAAATATGTTTTTTGGGATCAGGGGACTCTAAAACGTGAAGATCTGTTGAAAACTCAATTTCGAATTTTTGGGGTGAATCCAATACTTCCTTTATTGTAAAAGGAAGTAATATACTAACTAAATTAACTAAATTTTTCTGCTCGTATTTTATATAGTTCTCCATACACTTTTAGAAAATAAATGAGGGAGTTACTTAGTAGAGGACAGGGCGGATACGTTGCTATCTTAACAAAGGTGGTACCATTTATAACTTTTTTTAATAGTTATTGTCAACTAAGGTCTTTCTATTTTATACAGGCGGGTACGGCTGTTATGTCGGAAGTCTATTTCATTTAATTACAATATTTTATACAACGGGTGTTCATAAACAGTCGTCATCCCAGTTGCTTTGAAAAACAAAATGTTATGTCTTTGATTAATTCGTGCAACACAATGAAACGTCATTGAGTACTGTCATAGCGCATTTTTTCTCAATTTTAATAGACATACGTCTCTGAAGTCAAAACCTACTGGGATGACGATTGTTTATGAACACCCGTTATTAACAAAATTATTTGCAGGTAAAGTACTAGATCAACAAATAATTTTATTCTCAAGCTGACATTAGCCTGTATAAAAAGAATGTATTGTTTATTTGTTAGAATAAACACAATATTATTATTAACTGCTCGATTCTTGTTTACTGAATCTGGCAAAAATGATTAAAAGCTTTAAAATTGCTATTATTATTCGTAACAGACAATACAGCATCCCAAGAATGTGTGGTTCACTTTTTAATAAAAAAAAACCTAACCAACATTTTATCCGATATTTTTTTTTTAGATTTTGGCGCTACTGTGAATGGCCTTACAGTTTTTTAATTACTTTCAAAATCTCAGGTCTAACTTAGGATCCAAACGATTTTTGGTGACAATTTGGTAAAAATTGGTAATTATAGTAGTTTTGTGTCAATCTGAGGAACAACATCCGAGCCAAACGAAAACATTCTACACATACACCTATATATTTTTTTGAAAGTGGATGTTGGAGCACACAATGGCGGAATTTGAAAATGCAGGCGATTTCAAAAAATGTGTACGTACTTCATCGTACTTACAAAAACTAGATTAACTTCAGTATGCAAATTAGGCAAACGTTTTTATATAAACAGTGTAGCACTTAATCTAAAATGTCAAAACCCCAAAAAAAAAACAGAAAAAAACCTGGTGTGATACTCTCACACAACTTCCTTTTACAGTTATCTTATAATTAGCCAAAAATTTGATTTTGAATTTTTAAGCATTTGCCAAAAAATTTCAAAAATTAGAAATTCTAGGAACACGGTACAAAATAGAGCGTTAGTTGAAGAAACGAATTTTCTCTAAAATTTTAAGCTGAATTCAAAAATATAATCATATACCGGGTGTTCTATTTAAAATAGTATTAATAAAAAAAATGAGAAAAAACAAAAGAAACTCATTTTAGAAGCATTCGACTGGAAAATTACCTATCTCATATCAATACACATTAAAAATGAAACAAAAATGTAAAGTTTAAAAAAATCGTTAGAGCCGGTTTTTGAAAAAATCGAAAAAATCTGAAAAATCACAAGAGTAAACACCTACTTCCGGTTATGCGATTTTCTTCAAAAGCTTACTGTTGCATCTACATACTACAAAAAACTTATATATGAAGATTCAACGCCATACCTCTTTTCGTTTTTGAGATATTCTGTTCACACACAGACACACACACACAGACAGACACACAGACTAATGAACAAAAATATGTTTTTTTGGGTTCAGGGGACTCTAAAACGTGAAGATCTGTTGAAAACTCAACTTCGAATTTTTGGGGTCAATCCAATACTTCTTTTATCGGCAAAGAAAGTAATGAAAAACAAAAAACACGAATAAAAAATAAAACATATGACAAGATTCAGCTTTGCTGTTTCACAACTATTAAACATCCCAACATAACGGAAGTATGATTCGTTAGCTGCCAGTCCTAAGCCTGGATAAAGTGCGAAGGGAAGTTTAAATCTAGGGAAGACTATTAATCTTTTTAATTTCCTGCTACATACTACCCAATATATTACTATGTGTGTATAGGGTATATAGTACAAGGAAAGTTTTGTGATCATGTAAAAATCTGTCCGCGAAATTTTGATTTTTCTTCTCGTTACCCGAATTCAAAGAACCCACTTTCAAACAATATAATATAGGCGTACGTGTAGAAAGTTTTTGTTTGGCTCGGATGTTGTTCCTCAGATTGACACAAAACTACTATAATTACCGATTTTAACCAAATTTTCACCAAAAATCGTTTGGATCGTAACTTAGACCTGATCAGATTTTGGAAGTAATTAAAAAACTGTAAGGGCAATGACAGCAGTGACAAAATCTATAAAAAATCATAGAATAAAAAGTGAACCACACATATTTGGGATGCTGTATTGTCTGTTACGAATAATAGCGGCTTTAAAGCTTTTAGTTATATTTGCCAGATTCAATAAACAAGAATCTAGTATTTAATAATAATATTTTCTTTATTCTACCAACTAAACAATACATAGTTTTTCTACGATTGTGTCAAAATGACAACTTGTTGCACAGTTTCTAGTGTCAAAAGTGACGTTTGTAGCGCTCTTAATATTAGCGCCCGAATTACTACTTTTTTTCTACACATTGCTATTGGTGGCGTGTTTTAATATAATACTACATTAAAACACGCCTTGCCGTAAGTTTCAATGTCGACATAACCTACAATATCTAACACAATGTGACGGAAAAAGTGTCATCGAACAAAGTTTTTATATTTCTGTTACGATCGTAGAAAAATAGCGTATGATACATGTGTATAAGTGCCATTAAAGCACTAGCGACGTTAAAAGCACTCCGTCTTGCGTCGTGCTTTTAAACTAGTCGCACTTGCTTTAACGGCGTTCTTATAGACTCGTATCATAATATACTATTTATACTAAATGAAACACAGGCAAATCTCTGCTTGACAATAAAATTATCAGCCGATCTAATACTTTACCCTCAAATAATTTTGTTAATATATAAAATATTGTAATTAAATGAAATATACTTCGGACATAACAGCCGTATCCGCCTGAATATAATAGAAATACCTTAGTTGACAATAACTATAAAAAAAAGTTATGAATGGTACAACCTTTGTATTTTGTTAAGATAGCAACTTATCCGCCCTGTCCGCTACTAAGTAATTCCCTCCTTTATTTTTTATGAGTGGATGGAGAACTATACAGGGTCGCTAAAAAGGTTAAATACAGTTAAATATTATGAAACCTGTTCATCAAAACTTGTTGAAATTTAGTGTATGGTTAAAACTGTTTAAATTCCATCCTCTAAGATGTTTTTCAAATTTCCATCTTTATTTGTTCTGGGGATATAAGGTTAACTTGAATTTTTTTAAATGGCAGGAAGGGTCAAATTTAATATTTTTGAAAAGAGTATTTTTTCTGAATTCAGCCGCATCATATTCAGCATTTTTGTCATAAAATCGTTAATATCATCAAAACAGCTAACGCTAGATCCATACAATTTTCGGAATGGGGCAGTTTGGTGCCACCATCTCGGCACTAAATCCTTGATTCGCTGGCTATATGTTGAAAATGTGTTTTAGAATCTTTATACCACTTCAAAATATCAAAAGTTTTTACAAACTTTTATTGCTATGAAAATTACACAACTTTACTACCAAATTTAAATTTTTAATATTTTTATTGAAAACCAAAACTAAATTAATTATTATACAGTGTGTTTCACTTCTCACGTTCATACCTTTGTATCTTCCTTTTGTAATTTCTGATCGATTCACCTTTCGGCCAATTGCACTGCCCTTTAGAAGAATTACTTTTTACAATTTTTAAATAATATTCTTGCAAACCAGTCTGCATACAGACCGTCGTTGAGATGGAGGTGCCGAGTCGTCGGCGTTCAGTTGTACCAGACCGTACAATTATATTAAAATGATTCGTACTTAGACACAACACTTTTAAGTAACCTACCAATAAAATGTTCTATATAAAGAAAAATAAGTGTTATTCGCCAGCCTATTATGAGCCACACTGCATATTCAAAAATATTTTATTAATATTCACTACCTAAGTACCTACTTCTTCTTCTTCTTATAGTGCCTTATCCGTCTCGGACATTGGCGATTAACACGACAATTTTTACTTTATCGGTGGCTTTTCTAAACAGTTCAATGGAAGTTTGATCGAACCATTTTCTCACGTTGTACAGCCCCGAATGTCTTCTCCGTCCTGGCTTTCTTCTACCATCTGCCTTGCCTTGCAATATTAGTTGCCATATTTAGTACCTATCGTTCCTCATGGTGTGACCAAAATACAGAAGCTTTCTCTGTTTAATAGTAAATACTACCTATTTTTCCTTCCACATTCTTCCCATTACTTCTTCGTTAGTAATGTGGTCTACCCATGATATACAAAGAATGCGGGGATAAACCCACATTTCGAACGCTTCCAGTTTTTAGTAACAATACAAGACCGCGAAGACAGCAATCGAATTTTTAGAGGCATAGTCAAGTTTTTCATTTTTATAAATGCTGCTCGTGTTTTTTCTATGCGACTGCGAATATCTGCAGCTTGTTCCCAGTTTTTGTTTGCTAGAGCAACCAGGTAGGTATACCTTTTCAATACACTTGATGGGTTTATTGTCTAGTGGAATTTTGTAGGTGGTGGGGTATTTTTGTTGTCGATCATATATTTTGTTTTTATCGCATTCATATTTAAACCATACTTCTTACTAACGCGATTAATGTTATTCGCCAGGCTTTGCAATTCTTCAATGCTACTTGCAATTATGACGGTATCATCAGCAAATACATTGTTTATTATTTTTACACCACCTTCAGTATGTTCCAGCGCCCATAGAAACATTTTCCCAGAGTAAATTATGAACAATGTCGGTGAAAGTACACATCCCTGGCGTACCCCCTTTTGGATAATTATAACACCAGTTAAGCTGCCTTGTACCTTGACTTTCGCTGTTTGTCCCCAATACAGATTCGATGTCATTCTAATATCCTTTCTATCTATATCAACTTTTTTGGGAATGTTAATCAGTTTAGTGTGTTTTACCCGATAAAAGACCTTAGAGTAATCCTGAAAAACAAACAGACGTCATAATTTACATCTCTAAATCGCTGAACTAAAACATGTAATGCAAAAATGGCTTCTCAAGTGCCAAGGTCAGTTTTAAAACCATATTATGTTTCCGTTGCCGCTGGTCCACATTTGTTGCATATCCAGCGATTTATAATTTTCAAAAAATCTTTAGTAATATCGTTTATTATGAGTCTGTAATCATCAAAAGTTTTTCTAGATTTTTTGGGAATACGCAAAAAGGTCGATTCCAGCCAATTTTGGAGTATTTCGCCGCTGTTATATATGTTGTTAAAAAGATTCACTGTAAGAAATTGTGGACCAGTATCGCACATTAGTTTTAGCATTGCTGGACTTGGTAATTTGTTCTGTTTCAGGAAATAAATAGCAGTTTCCACTTCACTTTAGCAATATGTGGTTCAGACTCACATATACGCAACGTTTCTAAATCCGGTTCTTAAAAAAAATGTTCTACATATGCTTTCCACATTTCTAGTTTATCTCCAGTTTCCGCTATAAGGTGTCCGTTTATATCAATAAGATTAGGGCCGGTTGCAGAAAACAATGTTAAGTCTGGTGTTAGCTAACATCGCGTCAAAGTGAACAAAATCGCATCAAATTTTGTTTACTAATGTATTAGTTACCATAAGCATTTGAGATTTGATTCGTTTTTGTTCACTTTGACGTCGCGTTAGCTAACACCAGACTTAACATTGCTTTCTGCAACCGGCCCTGTGACTACTTTGTTTATTTGTGAGACCAGTCATTTTTTATCATTTCATACATGTTCAAATGATTATGTTTTCGCCTTTTTTATTTTTCGTTTTGTCATCGTATTTAGTTCACGATATTGGTTTGGTTTGTTTTTTACTAACCTGCGTTGTTCCATACGATTTAGAATCTCCCCCGTCATCCAATCCTTTCGTTTGCCCTTTTATTTTGTAGGTCTTTCTCTATTGTTTCAGTAATGACATGTGCCTTATTCCACTTTTCTGGAAGATTCACAAATTTTTTCAATGTCTATTCAGTATCTGATAGTTTAAGTTATTTTTTATCTATTATGGTATAGCTCTGTGTCTTGTTGGTTTTCTTCAGTTTTACGATAAATGTACATATTAAAGGATTGTGATCAAAAACAATGTCAGCTTCTGGGTAAGCCTTAATAGATTTGTGTTACGAAATCTCTTATTTATAGTGACGAAGTCTATTTGGTGCAGGTGATTTGCAAGTATACAGACATCGTGTAGGTAGCTCAAAACCTCTGCGTATACGTAGTTTTTCATCTTTGTAGAATTATACGAGCCGGTCGTCCCTCTGATTTCTTTCTCCCAGGCCAAAATTATTGACAATGTCTTCTTCCCTTTCTTTACCAACTTTGTCATTGAAATCCGCGATAACCATTGTTATTTCATTACTGTTTGTATACTTTATCAGCTTATTCAGTTGTTCGTAAAAAATTTCAATAGTCTCGTCATCTTTACAGCAGTCGGTGAATAGATCAGAATGATGTTTAAATTATATGAAGTTGAGTTCATTTCTAGCAAATCATACTGTCAGAAAGGGGAACAAACTACTAAGATACGGTTTTAGACGGTTGTACAGTACAATTTCAACCCCATTCCAGTGGTACGTATACATAATTCTACACCATACGTTCACCTATTTGACCAACGAGTTTTGCTTAATCCCATAATGTGACATGGTGGCATTATGAATTTTTCCACTCTCATACATGCTGTGAGCGTTCCAAGTACATATTTTTAGTCATTTTTTCGAGCAGGAATTTTTGGGATACTGTTCTTTGCAGGGATTTCGCTGAATGACGACCGGGGAAACCGGGAAGCTAAGATGCCAACTTTTATATATATTTTAAGTAACTGTCATACTTTCAGAAATATCTTCCACCCTTGTTACCGGACACTGTATATGACAATACTGCATTATAACCGTTTTCAAGGAGCCGAAACAAAGTATTTCTCAATTTTTTACTGAATTAAAATAATCAACATACTTTCTACTTTATAATATAGTACTAACCAGACATAACATTATCCAAGTATTCCATTTCATGCAATGCTTCATATGTCAACGTTCCGTTATATTTTTTGAGGACTCGATCAATTTCTTCTCTAGCTTTATCTTGAACATCCATATTTAGTGCTAACTCATACAAAGTAAAAGTGGCTGAAACCGAGCTTGTTTCAAAAGCTTCGAGAAAAAAGCTAAAGGCATGTGCTACAGCGTACGCATCGGTTACTTCTGAAATGAGAAAACTATTACTTGGGATCTTGCAAAACAATCATATGTTTCTATTTTACCATAAGGACAACTCTTGGATTTCTTTAAATCTCGTATAAAGTCTAAATAATCTTTACGGACAATGTTATTTTCATCGCGAAATTTGATAGCATTCAAAATCATTTCCCAAAATAATTTTGGGACTGGACCTCCTATTAAACTAATCAGTATATAAATTTTAACAGTATTACATTAAAGACGAGATTGTCTTACGTCACATTCAGCAGCTTGCGCAATAATGGAAAGAACATTCCTATCATTTGTTTGATTTGGACTGAAAGGCGAGGACTAGTTATTTGTTCTCCTATTTTAAAAGCAATGGGTATTTCCTCTTGAAATGACTTGCCTTCTAACCCATATGCACATAATAACACGTTATCGCCAGTGTATCTTGCTGTGAGTTCTTTAACTTCAAAACAATTTGATTTACTTTCCATATGTGTGCTACCATATTCCACCATTCTTTTGCTAACCCTTTGCATAAGAGGAATCGTTCCCTTCAGCTATAAATAAATGCTTACTTGGTCATCACTATTTCTTTAAGTACTCTCTGTATTCACTTAGTTACATAACTGTTACTTGTATACAATGTGTCCACAGACTCATTCACAACATGGGGATCTCCCTTATTACGAAAGATAGAGATTTGGTTAAATGGGATGAAATACTCCTTAGGAAAAAGTTGCACCAAACCCCATAAATAAACTTTGGATATTTAACGTAGTTTGATTTTTTTAAATAACTCGTCTATTTTAAGAGTAAATCGAATTTAATTTGCACATTTTTAAGGCACTTTTTTAATAAGAATCTAGTGGTGTATTCAAATTTTTGAAAACTGTTTTCATAGTTGAGTTACAGCGGTCAACTTCAGTTTTTCTTATAAGGCTCATAGTTGGCTATGATACCATTAAAATGATATTTTTTTAAGCTTTTCAAAAATGTATAACTTGTTATACATAATATCAAAACTAACTGCAAACCATGAAAAACTTTTTTTTAAGTGTGCCAGTTGAGAAGGCTTTGAAAACAAAAAACAATCTAAGCAACTGTCATTGCAGTTGTTTGTTTATAGTTGACATTAAGTTTATCCCATTTAACCAAATCTCTATCTCTCGTAATAAGGGAGATCCCCATGTTGAGAATGAGTCTGTGGACACACTGTATATAACGTTACCCTAATAAATAGCATTCCAAATCTCTATAAAGCAACGGAATTTATTTTTAATTAGGTGTCTATAATGACAGTAGTAATGTTAGATACTTAGAATTGAGGATATCAATTTAAAAACATATATTTACCTTGGCGGCGGTATATTGAGGAGTAAGTTGAGTTCGAACAATTTTCCATTCTTGGCCCTTCATAAAAAATAAATTTTTCGCCATCACAGGATCGACACTGTAATCTGCTGTCAACCAATTGTCTTGAAAGGTGTTAAAATGCTTAATAAGTACATCTTTGACTAATCCTATGTCCTTCACAAGAATGCCAGGAGTCCAAAAATTAAACATTCCAACGTAGCCATAACCTTCGTAGTCACTACAAAATTTAAAGGTTTCAATTAATATCAGGATTCTAATATTGAGTTTACTCAAAAATCAAATTTGCACATTGCTTTCCGGTTTATGCAAACAATAGAGCTTTTGATTACAATCGTAATAGTAGGTGATCTCTTCTGTCTTGCAAATAAAATATGTACCACATTACGTTAGAGATACAAGTGCAACGGCAACAGGAAAAGGAAAAGAAAAAGAGAAATTCCTTGATAAAACTTGAAATTTACAATGGGTATTGATCAGTGTTGCCACAATACGAGATGAGGCAAGATTTTATATATTCCCGATCTTAGTCTCGATGATTCTTGAACGTAGAGTTTGAGAATCTCGATTCTGGAATTTTATATACACTGCTCAACAAAATTAGGAAAAATTTTCAAATTATAGATAGGAGCAAGTATCAACTTTAGTATATTCTTCTTTCAACATTACTTAACAAGATACAAACAACAAATATGCTGTAAATTAACGGTTTTCTTGAGTAACACCAAACTATGGACAAGACTACCAACATCGAAATGTGTTTCATCACTTAAAATTTAATGGAAAAATTTTGTTAGTTCTCGAATACCGAGCTTTAGTAGCACTGTGCCTTCCATTAGCATCAATGACCATATGACATCGTCGAGGCATGTTGCGAATAAGACAGCTTAACATGTCTAGTGGTAAATTTTGCCATTCTTCCACTAGGATCTTAGCCAACCCCTGAAGAATCCGAGATGCAGCAGAACGCTTCCTAATACGCATATCGAGGAAATCTCAAATGTTTTCGATGGGATTTAAGTCTGGACTCGTGGATGGTCCCTCCATCACTTGGATTTCTTGTTCCTGGAGAAATTTTGGTGTTAAAATTGAGGTATGTACCCCCGAAATTATTCGCAAATGGCACAACATGCCCTTGAAGAATCGTTTCAACATAAATTTGTGTGTTGAGACGTTGGAGAACGACAACCAAGTCGGTATTAGAGCAAAGTTGAAATGTAAAGACACCAGCACACCATAAGGTTATGCTGGGACGCTGGTGTCTTTACATTTCAACTTTGCTCTACCGTCTATATTAATGCCACCCCACACCATGACTGATCCAGCTCCGAATCGGCGCACGTTCTGTATACACGCGACAGTGTATCGTTCTCCAGGACGTCTGTACACTCGTATATGACCATTTGACTATCCCAACGAGTTAGACAAAACCGCGACTAGTCAGTAAAAAGCACAGACCTATAGTGTCGAAGTTACCATTGCACATGTTGGCAAGCAAAGTTTAGACGGATAACATTGTGATCCCTGGTCAAGCGAGGAGCTCGTACAGGCCTGCGAGAAGCCAGATTGACTTCTTTGAGTCGTCTTCTAACCGTCTGATCGGAAATTGTCACACTGATGACATTTCGGAGTAGATTTTATAGCTCACGAGTAGTAGCAGTTTGTCCGCAAAGACACGAATTAACAATATACTGATCGTCCAGAGGGGTAGTTTTTCCTTCACGGCCTTGTCCAGTTCTCCTGGAATATCTACCTGTTGGTTTGCTACATACCGCCTAAATCGACCATCTTCAAGGAAAGCAACAGCCCTCACGACTTAAATTGAATTGAATTGAATTTAATTTAATTTAATTTATTTATTGGCCAACAGAAAAATTCCACTTATAGGACAATGCGCAAGTACAGTAATATAATATTAAATAACATATAACAGATATAAACGTAATAACTAACTACATGGAAAAGGCGACATATAGAATACTATATACATATAACATATAAACAAATAGTGCTCAAACAGCGTAAGCACGCGCTAATATTAATGCATATTAATTGTTCATGAGTGATCGATTTAAAGATGTCTTTAAGGACCCTAGAGTACAGCAATTTATATTGCGGCTATTTGAAATTTTATTAAAATTTGAAGCCATTACATATAAAGGAGACTTAACAAGGAAATTAGTACGAGCCGTAGGAACATGAAAAGTTATAGCATTACGGATTTAAGACCGAGGTACATGGAAATCAATCTTTGCTAGAAGTGAAGCACTATCGATTTTATTATGAAGCAGGTTATATAAAAATGTAACACTTATTCTTCTGTTTTCTAACGAAAGGATGTTAAATCTGGATAGTAATAATAACTGGTCTATACCAATTGCTGGATAGAGACCATCAATCTTGAAAGATAAAAATTTAAAAAATTTTCTTTGCACCATTTCCAAACATTCTTTATAACAATCATAATATGGATACCATACCAGTGCTCCATATTCTAACTTCGACCGAACAAATGCAAAAAACAACGTTTTAAGCTCTAAACGATTAGAGAATGACCTACAGTTTCGGATAATGAATCCTAACATTTTCATCGCAGATCTGCGTACAGCATCAATATGGTGAGAGAAAGTAAGTTTGTGACAAAAAATGATACCCAGATCAGTGACTGATATACAACGATCGGACAGTGTTACAAGTATACGGATAAACTATTGGATGCAATTTGCGGGTATAAGTGACTATTCTACACTTAGAAACATTGAGGTGTAAACTGTTGGTAACACACCACTCATTAACCTGGTCAATTTGCGCTTGAAGCAAATCGCAATCTTCTAACGTATCAATAACAGAAAATATCTTTAAATCATCAGCAAATAATAATTTTTTACATGACATAGTCTCAGCTAAGTCATTGACAAATAGTAGAAATAAAAGTAGCCCCAAGTTAGACCCTTGAGGGACACCTGATGTTGCTACAAAAGACTCTGAATTAAAACTGTTATATGCGACGTACTGTAAGCGATTTTTAAGGTATGATCTGAAAAATAATAGAAGCGAATCACTAAAGCCAAAGCTATGCAGTTTATTCGTAATAATTGTGTGATCAATCCTATCGAAGGCCTTTGAGAAGTCCGTATAGATTACGTCAACTTGTCTTTGAGAATCAAGGGCTTCGCAAGTGAATTGCGTGAACTGAGCTAAATTAGTCACAGTAGACCGATTTGTCATGAAACCATGCAGATATGGGGAAATATAGCTTCTTACAAGAGGGTAGATTCGGGCGTGTAATGTAATTTCAATAACCTTAGAAAAGTTAGATAAGATACTAATGGGCCTATAGTTCGTAACTAAACTGGGATCACCTGATTTGAGTATTGGACAAATACGGGCAGTTTTCCAGTTGCCTGGAAACGTGGATGTTTGAAGAGCCAAGTTGAAAATAATAACTAGTGTTTTTCCTTTTTCTCCGGAGCAATCTTTGACAAGCAAACTAGGAATTTGATCTGGGCCGGACCTCATGTTATTTTTAAGTTTATGTATTGATGACTGGACTTCGTCTTCCGTAATAGTAGCAATATTGATTATTGGCATGTTGTTAACAGGTTTATCATAAGCATCAATAATATCAGACTGGGCTTGATAAACACTACTAAAATACTCCCTAAAAGCAGCAACAATGGATTCAGGCGATTTAAAAGAAGAATTGTCTTTGCGCATTCTTCCTGGTATTCGAGTATCACCTTTTTTTGTTTGGATATACGACCCAAATTTTTTGGAATCAGTAGTAATAGATTTTTCAGTATTACGAAGATAAGTAGTGTAGGTTTCATGGACTTACATTTTAACTAAAGACCGCAAGCGGCAGAAATCTTGACGAATATTTTCGTTTTTGGTTCTCTTATATTTCCTATGGTAGTAGTTTTTAAGTTTAATATTCCTAATTATTTTAGAACAAAACCAAGCTGGATACGAATGTTTTTTATTACAGAGCAACGGTACATATAAGTCAAATACTGAATATACAATATTGTAGAAAGCATCACACACTGAGTTGACATTTGTGTAATTACTCAAACATGTCCAATCGATACTAAGAAATGTATTATACAGATCAATAAAGTTAGCTTTTTTAAAATTATAGGTTTTCGTACTAGCATTCTTAGGAAAAATTGTTTCAGAATTGAATTGCAGCTGAAAATTTATATTTAATCCCGGATGATAATTATCTTCCGTAACTAAAGCAGTATTATCACGAAAAACATCGTTACTAGCGTTTCAGAGAATAAGATCAAGAAGTGTTGAAACGTTACAATAATAAGATCGTTCTGTTCAAGAGAGGCGCGCGCCGCACTCGTTCCAATGTCTCGATGGGGCAGGTGAAAATCGATGTGGTTACGATCTGCTTCGCAGATGCGGCGGAATTTAAATCCCCCCAGCGGGCTATATTTTTTTATTTGAAAATGTACTTAATGCATTAGAAACATGAAGATATTTTTACTCATAACTTAATTTGATTTTTAAAATTATTTAGTGTCACAATGTCGACGAGGGAAGTTCTGGGTAAAGCCTTTTACTGATTTTTTTATGTATAAGTCCGTTTTGTATTTAATAGCCATTTTAACTATTGTTTAACCGTAAGCAGGGCTAACCTTCGGTTGCCCAAACGACATTTTTTTATTTTAAATTTCTAAATTCTTGATTTTGTCTGTCTAGGTAGATACAAAACTTGAAGAAGACCGCATAAAACATTTTGCGGAAAACGATATGAATTTGTAGTTGATGACACACAAAAACCTGTATTACAATTTCAAACAAAAGCAAAACGTAGTTTATTAGTTGTAAAAGCAACATAAATAATAGTATATTATACATCAAGGTAGCGAAGCCCAGTATTATAACATGAGCGCGAAGCGCGAAGTATCTAACGCGTGAAGGTTATAAGAGGATTCGCTACCGTGGTGTATATACTATTTTTTGCACTACCAAACGGCTTAATACCCAAAATTCCCAAAAAATTTCGAAAATATTTTAACTGTCAACCTGACATACAGAATTTTAAAATTTCAAAATTAAAATAGTACCTAATGTCTGACGGTGACAAAACATATTTAGTATCTTAGCAATTTATTAGTTACCGCGGTGAACATTGTTTATTTTACTGTGTCTCCCAAGGTGGAGTATACATAATCTCGAAAACTTAATAAATACATATTAACATTTACATTATGAATTGAACTTACTTATATATCTTATGAAGCATTTCTGACACTATAGAAGTCATCGCAACAACTCCTCCAATGTTGCCGAAAATGAGCTTGGGTTTGGGATAAGGGACTTTCCGTCTTTCCCAATACCCATAACGTTGTTTAAGGAACACATATGCTGCTGCTATAATCAAAACCCCAATCGTTATCAGAAACACAAACATTGTGCTATTGTAAACCGTTATAGACAAGTGTATCAAAAAATTGCTCGAATCAATTTATGTTTCACTCGCCCCACTCAAATAGCAGTTTATCAATATGACAGCTAAAGTGGTTAATAAACAATTTTATGTGTCTGTCTACTACAATGTTTAATTATTTTATCCAATCCCTCTCAATAAACCCTCCACAACTATAGGGATTTTAATAATCGCAATATCAATATTACACACAAGTGACTTTTTGATTACCATAACTCAACTATAGTGGAAATGCACCAATTTATTAAGGGTATTTATTAAAAGAAGATACAAACTATCAAAGTGGAGATTTAATTTTTAGAAAGAATTAATGCTGCTAGCAGAGGTTTATGATCTAATGAACAACAGTTGGCAAGTAATTATTAATATAAAAAGAGCAGTAATTTATTAAAACTCACCTACATCATGTATCTACATGTATCTATCTAATTAATAGTAATGGGTTCCATATCTATAGCATCTATATATTTGTTTGCCTTCCAACTCTAAAATTATTACTGTTTCTGTATGTTTTACATAATTATGCTACTAACAGCTCCTAATGCATTCAGCTAGATACTTATTACATCTCCAAGGGATGAGTTGGTATTTAAAATCTCGTTGTCCTAAAAGCGTTTACACTCTGACTACACCATTTCTAATGCATTGTAATGACAGTGATAGGTTAGTAATCTCAAAACTTTATGGCCACGTTGTGCTACGTAGATGTTTAAATGATCTACTTTCTGCGATAATGTAGAGCTTATTATTTCCCATATTATTTCATCCTTTATTGCCTTTTCAGGGTAAGCAATACATTTAAGTTTTAACCATTTCGATCATTTTCGTTTTCGTCCATCTTCGATCATGGATTTCTTCTTCGCATTTAAAATGGTAACTTGTGTTATTTATAATTAGGGATGATTCGTCTAGACTTGAGTTTTAAATCGCTGCGCTGCTCAAAATAGATTGTGTTCATCGTGATAGTGACCACTATGTGCTTTACTTAAATTTTTTTTGCATTTTTAACAAAACCATTCCCGTTTCCTACATTAACTATAATATATCTAACCTTGTCTCCCGTTTTTGTGCTAGCAGTAGCCCCCATTCCGCAGTCTTTTTAATTTAAAGCGAGTTTTATAAATATGGGTATTTATTTTTTTGAGAACAGAGAAAATTTAGATTGTTTTGGAAACCATTGGCTTTATTGTTACATGCTTTATTTCTACTACATTTTTGTGGACAATTCCTCATAATTCCTTCAACAGGGCAAGATTTACGTTAATTTTAATCTCTTGGATTTCTTAGAAACTGTTTCTGAATAGGTTGCAGCTGAACATATTGGTGAATTTTTCATGCAATAAATAGTTTTCGGAATTCTTTAATGCTTTTTCCGCTATTTTCACACAGGTTTTTCCTTGAGCTCGACAATGTTCTTTATATGTATCAAAGTAAGATTGGCCTGTGACAACTTCTTAACGTCTATGGTGCAGTTGATCGCATCAGAACCATTAAAAATTCAGGGATATTTTGCAAAAAACAAACCCCAGAATTTTTTGTTAAAGTGGCTTCAAGTTTATTATATTTATGCTTTCCAGCAACTTCGCCTGGTACACTTGTAAGAGATTTCTGAATGTTTGTTATCCTTCCCCAATTTTGTACTAATGTCTCGCTTGTTGATTCATGTGCTTTAATTGTCTAAACCAGTATTGTGAAGTGATAGCAATGTAGGTTAATTTACTTTGTATTTTATTTCGTAATATATGCAGCATTATATGCTCTTTGGTAAAACCGAAATTAGAAAAAGGTTAGCGACAGCAAGAACTCCAAATCATAAAACTTGACCGAATATGGGAAAGATCAATCTATCACAAAGCAGGCAGAACTAAAACTATAAACCGTTCAACAGTTACTTTCCCGATAGAAGGCCCTGTTAGGGTGATGAATTTCGCGTTGTAAATATGCTGTCAGTCATTAACAAAAGTTAGGTTATGCCTATTTTATACAAAATGATAATTTTATGTTAATGTACAAAACGTGGTTGGCAGATTTGGTTTTGGATTTTGTGCCACTTTTATTCTTGGTTAAGATAAATTTCATGAAAGACAACTTGCTGATGCTGTATACGTTTCATATTTTATTGAGTAGGCATAATAGTATAATAAAAAATTATTTTTTTAATATAATTATAAACTGTATAAAACATATTTTAATATTATAATTTATATATTTTTTTAGTATGCATTCTATAATAACTTATTTATAATTATATAATAAATGCATAGTAAAAATTGTAGGTTGCTGAAGGTGGTGTAAATCTTTATAAACTAACGCTTCCACATTTATATAAATGGAAATGTAAGAAATACGAGACTGCGAATGCGATTTCTTGGTGAGATGGATGCTGATATCTGGTCTAAACTTCGAGCGGTTTTAGATTTTCATACGAGAAACGTCTTGAGTTTAGATTACCCTGGGGCCGAATCAGCTCTGAGATTTGCGTGGTGTGGATTCTCAGAAGATAGCCACTCATTTTCCATGTCATAAACAAGAATGTTTCGTCCAGTCTTCCGAAATAATTTTTTCACAATGATCACAATAATTTTTCCACATGTTGGAATAAATTTTGAAAGAGCTTCAAGTCATAAATGCTTAACCTTATCCTTGTATAAAAGCTGAGAATTTATATGCTTGTTGTAGTAAGTTTGCGGGTAGCGGGTAGGCTCCCCTCTACGACTCCGGTAGAGGGTAGGCCTGCTTCATGGACGCGACCCTGCCCACGCGAGCTACGATCTCTCTCCTACACCTTAATTCCAGGAGGAAATTGTATCCTGATCTTCTTTCCTATCCACAAACCCTATGCTTCCTCATCAACTCCACATGGGGAAGGCAACGGAAAACCACCCCATTATTTCCAATAATAATTTTCCTAGAATAGTTATCATGGCTACATACTCTATATATAAATATACATAGATACATGGGGAAGGTTTGGTGTTTTTAATATCTCTCCTGGTCTATATGTAAATCTATTACTGATCATGGAAATTGGAAACCAAGATCCGGCAGGGGAGGACAGGCATATATAGACTGCAGGGCCTCTCTTGATCGTCATCCTGCAAAATCCCTGCAACATAATTAGGAAAGCAACACCAAAATACCTAAAGTTTGCTACATGGAACATCCAAAGCATGTATGAAAGCGGCAAGGCGCATAACATAGTGAAAGAAATCGACAGATTAAAGGTAGATATTAGGGATGTCGTACCCGGTCTAAAATCAAACCCGGGTACCCGAAAGCAGTACCCGGGTACCCTCGGGTACCCAAAGAATTTACATTTTGCATTATTATTTTCTGGCGAATGAAAATATTTTCATACAGGCGATTTTTTTTATGACATTGTTTTCGTATTTGTTTGTACTTTTGTAGTTTCATACAATGTTCAAACTCTATGCTCTAAGCATTTTAATGCCGCGAGTTTTCAAGTGAACTAATTTGAAATAGTACCTACTCGCCAATTCAAACTGCAAGTCGTCTGTCCTAAATATTTTCAGACTTCCAAGTGTTATCAAATTCAAGTACGTGACTTTTTATGCGAAATTGATAGCAGCATCAACATCACACAGATGATGTTTATGTTAGTTCAACCAATACTGATGCGATTTAATGGTGCTATTGAAGGGTTGAATATTTCTGTGAAGCGGATTTATTTCCTTACATGAAACAATAATCAACATTCTGTGGTATGGGATGGGTTGATTCTTGTTATTACTGCATTGTTGTGTTTTTCTAGAACTTACTCCTATTCTTTTTAAGTTTTTATTGTCTTCTCCGAAAAAGGCTGAGTTTTTGGGCATTACATAATTTACTAGTCGGGTACCCGGGTCCTGAAAATATACCCGGGTTGACTATTACCCGGGTCGACCCGGGTACCCGGGTACCCGCCGACATCTCTAGTAGATATAATGGGACCCAGCGAGACATTCTGGCCTGAGTCTGGACAATGCCTACTACTAAACCATACAGTTTTATACTCTGGAAATAATAGCCCACAGCATAGAAACCGAGTTTGAATAATAGTAGCTCCACACATCAAACCAACAATTAAATCATTTATTCCTTTCGCTGACAGAATGATGCTTTTGCAGCTGTACGCAACACCAATGGACTTAAACGTAGTACAAATATATGCACCTACTGGCCTACTGCTGATAAAGACGGGGAGACCATCGAAGAGTTCTACGAACCATTAGAAACTCTGCTTAAAATAACAAAAAAAACAAGAAATAACAGTAATTATGGGCGACTTTAATGCCAAGGTCGGAAAAGGCGAAGTATCAGACGTCGTCGACAAGTTTGGGCTTGAAGAAAAAAACGAACGTGGGACTCGCCTGAAAAGATTGTAAGGAATCAAATTGACTATATTGCTATACCAACACGGTTTAAGAATGCAATAAAATCAGCTAAGACATATCCAGGTGCCGATGCTCTCTCAAACCATAACCCTGTAGTATGTAAATTCAGGGTCAAACTAAAACGCCTACAGAAAAAAGATCAAAATTACAAAGAAGACATGAAAAAAACTCTCTCACATTGACATAAAACAACAGGTGCAAGAATCTTTGAGCAAAGAAATAAAGAATATCAATGAAACTACAGAAAAAGAACAGGATAAATGGGACAAAGTTAAAAAGGTTATTTAACACAACAAAAGATTAAAAAAATGAATGGATGACGGACGAAATCCTTACTATGATGGAAGAGAGACGAAAGTACAAATCTAAAAACAAAGTAAAATATCGGAAAATACACAATAAAATAAGAGCTAAAATTAGAAAAGCGAAAGAAAAATGGCTATCAGAAAAATGCAAAGATATCGAACAGTATGAAAAGAAATACGACTTCCACAATATGCACAAAAGAATAAAAGAAATGAGAACCAGGAAAAGGAACAACAACTCATATGGGAGCATATTGGATGCAAGTGGAAACCTTATCTCAGAACAATAAAAACTCTTAGAGGTATGGAAATTATATGTAGAGCAAATATTCGCCTCAGAACGCCCGAAAGATCACAGAATTGATAATATAGATACAGACCTCTCAATTATGAAATCCGAAGTGATGAAAGCCATGATGTCATTAAGAAACAACAAAGCGCCTGACAACATCACCAGTGAAATACTAAAACTAGTGTGCGAAGCAGACAATTAGCTGGATATGCTTACCGCTCTTTTTAACGAAATATACGATAGTGGCATAATTCCTAAAGACTGGCTATAATCCACTTTTGTCGCAATACCCCAAAGACCAAACACGAAACTCTGCGATCAACACCGATTGATAAGCCTAATTAATCACATTACTAAAGCTTTCCCGCGTGGCGCTGTTGGGTAAGCGCCAGGCTTGCATTAAGCAAGTCCTCGGTTCGAATCCCGCGGGGTTGGATTTTTTCCGCCTTGGTGATTGGAATCGGGCTCGGTGAGATCATTCATAGTTGGGCACCAAATTAACTGTGCTCTACTCAGAACCACAGATCTAAGAGATAGAGTAACAAGGTCAACACATCACCAATACACACACTTCATACAATGGTTGCTGCGCAAGCACCAAAGGCGCGATCCAACTCTGTATCCCGAATCCGGGGCAAGTTGATCATTGTTCCGCCAGATGCCAGCGCATAAAGCACCAGCCTCGACACCGCAAGGTAAATGAGGTTACAGATAATACATACATACATACTAAAGCTTTCACAAAGATAGTCTATAACCGAATATATAGTAAATGAGAGACAAATATTAGTGAATCCCAGTTTGGTTTTTGGAATGCCTTGGGTACAAGGAAAGCTCTATTCAGCCTACAAGTACTTATCCAGCGCTGCAGAGACATGAACAAGGACGTATATCTATGCTTTATTGATTTTACTAATGAATTTGATAACGTGCAACATAAACAGATGCCGGAAGTTCTTCAAAAAACCGGAATCGATGATAAAGATATTCGCATTATAGCCAACCTCTATTGCGGACAATCCGCTAACATAAAAATAGGTAACTCGCTAACTGAGGATGTTAAGATCAAGAAGCGCGTGCGTCAAGGCTGTATCCTGCCCCCTCTCCTTTTCAATATATACTCGGAGGAAATATTTAGGAAAGCATTAGAAAATGCCTCTGAAGGTATCAAAATAAATGGAGAGTTTATTAACAACATACGATACCCTGACGATACAGTCTTGCTCGCCAGTAATATTGACGAATTACAAAATCTAGTAAGAAAAGTACAGAGAACTAGTGATGAGTATGGACTAAGCTTTAACATATTAAAGACCAAATGGATGCTGATAAGCAAAAACCAGCAACCGGCCAGGCAATTACTATTAAATAATCAATTAATAGAACATGAGGAATCATATATATATTTTGGAATAACAGTTAATGCAAAATGCAGAATGCAGAATTGAAAAAAGCACGAGCATCCTTCAATAGCATGAAACATTTATTCACAAATAATGACTTATCACTTCCGTTAAAAATAAGATTACTTAAATGCTACATATTTCCGGTATTGTTTTATGGCGTGGTAGCCTGGACAACGACACAGGCATTAATGAAAAAGTTGGAGACTTTTGAAATGTGGCTGTACCGGCGAATACTCCGAATTTCTTGGACTGACCACATCACCAACATCGAAGTACTTCGCCGAATAGGAAAAGAGAAAGAAATTGCGTTCAATATATAAAAGAGGAAATTGGAATACCTCGGACACATAATGAGGCAGGACAAATACCGTTTACTGCAATTGATAATCCAGGGAAAGGTAGATAGCAAAAGAGGTCCGGGAAGAAGACACTCCTGGCTACATAATCTACTCTAGTGGTTTAACCTAACATCTGTTCAATTGTTCAGAAGCGCTGCCAATAGAGTTAGAATCGCCATGCTAATAGCCAACGCCCAAATAGGATAGGGGATGCAAAGAAGAAGAAGTAAGTTTTACAGAACCCTCCATGCCATTTCAATAGGATTGTATTGGCAATGGTACGGAGGTAATCTGAGAACCTCATAACCATTCTCTTTCAAAAATTCGTCAGTCACGTAACGTTTGGAATTGTCTTTCTTAAAAGGTTAAATTAAACTCCAAAGATGTTTTTTTGTAATTTTGCCCTCAATTTTGACATTGCGTTTAATCAACCAATCCTGCATATGATTATTCTTCCAATTAAATGAGGGTAACTTTTCCAACTGCACCGAATGATACCGTGCATTGTCCAAGATTACCACACATTTACCAGGAATTTTATTCAGAACATGAGGTAATTGATTAACCAACCAATTTTGAAAAATCTCCCCGTTCATGGTTTTGTGATAGTCCCTATCATTATTAGTTGAAGTTAATAATAGATAACACCCTTCCAAAAACCCAAATTTAGTTCCCGCATGCAAAACAGTGAAACTCTTCCTCTTCGATTTAATTTTAGACGGATTACTTTTAATTTCAGAATCGTGTATCCATTGTCGGATGCTGGATCCATTTTGATAAATTCAGGTTTCGCCCAGGTACACGAATGTTATATTTTCACTAGAATTTTGGTATTGCAAGAATTCCCTCAAATAAGTAATTTTGGATGCAATAACATGTTTCTGTTTACATAGAATTTTACGTCCGTTTACATGTTTGTATTTATAACCAATTGATTTTAGAATATTATATAAAGTCGTTTTTCCCTTATCGAATTCGAAATTTTCACCCGCGTTCTTTAATAGTCTAGCCAAAGTAAAGTGTTCATTTTTCAAGTAATAATTCCAAATCTGTCGTTGCAAATCTTCCCGAAATGTAAAATTTTTATAGTAGGTATGTATCATTTTTTGGTCGTGGGCCAAAAGGTTTAATATCAAAATTGTCCCCCCCAATAATACCTTTAATAGTTTTTTCAGATACCTAAAACAGTACAAAGCCCAAAATTAAACCAACCGTTAGGTTTTATGCATAAATATTTAAAAAAGGAAACAAACAGTTGGCAGAAAGCTATCGACGGATCATATTAGTAAACTCAATCCTGAAACTGCTTACATCGTTAATCAAGAACCACATACAAGAAACCATAGAAGAAGAACAACAAGGCTTCAGAAAAAACAGAAGCACACTTGACGCGATATTTATGCTCCGTCAGATGGTCGAAAAATCAATAGAATATGGCAATCCCATGTATCTCTGTTTTGTGGAACTGAAAGCAGTATTCGACCGAGTCCGAAAAGCAGATATAATTAACATATATCACAAAGAAAACATATCGAAGCAAATAATAGACATTATAAAGAACATCAATACAAACAGTACTACTGAGGTAGCAACAAATAAAGGCTACACAAACGCCATAAAAATAAACACAGGTATACGACTAGGAGACTCTCTTTCTCCATTCCTTTTCAATTAAATAATGAATAAGATAATAAGATTGGTACGAAGTAAAGCCAGATACAGAATGGAAAATAAGAACATTAACATAATGTGCTACGCGGACGACGCTGTTCTAATATCTAACGGGGAAGACAATCTCCAACGAATATTACACCAATTTAACCTAACAAGTGAACAGTACAACATGCAAATATCAATAACAATAACTAAGACAATGGTTATAGCAAGGGATCCTATCCGATGTAAACTGGAAGTAGAAGGTACAATAATTGAACAGGTTATGAGCTTTAAATATTTAGGAGTGGACGTTAGTAGTAGCAGAGACTTGATCAGTGAAGTCCAACAGCAATCAATAAAAGCAACACAGATAGCAGGATGCCTGAGGAATATAATCTGGAACAATAAATACATGAGGACAGAAAGCAAAGTAAAAATCTACTAAACAAAGACAGACCGGTTCTAACATGGGTGACAGAGACAAGGGCAAGGACAAAAAGGACAAAACAAAACATGAGAACTACAGAAATGAGAGTACTACGATCGATATTAGACCTAAAACTACAAGATAGGCAAACCAACACCAGCAGCAGAGAAAGATGCAATAGACCAAGAAAAGAAAAAAGGAATGGAATGACATGTAGACCGAATGGACCAAGAAAGACTAGCTCGAATTTGTAAATTAGAACGACCGGAGGGAAAGCGACCACCA
>OW679194.1:142444691-142687152 GCA_940337035.1 Agriotes lineatus
GGAAATAAGAGGACGACTAAAGAGAGAGAGTACCCTAGACAACTTTTTTTTTGTGGGGGAAAAGCTCACGGTTCGAATCTATCGCGTGCGGTAGTGTGGGAGTCCACCTGCTCTGTGCAAGGCTGACCTACCCACTAAAACCCCCTCTCCAACTCCGCTGGCACCACGGAACTGTCGCAAGACTTTACATCGGTGTACCAGCTACCCATAACGTATTATGCTGCGCGTTGATATTATCGCGAGACGCCTAAAGTCGGGGTAACTGGCAATCCTTTTAATTGAAACACACTCGGACACGAAGACCAAAGCTACTGAGATTAATAAGAACACTTAAGTTACGTATTTACATCTTCTTATTAACTAACTTAATTCTAAGTCCATTCTGACCAAGAAAGCTCGGTGGGCGTTTACAAAGTTCCCAATAACCTATCAGAGCTGGTTTAAATTTTGGACATTTGGCAGTACATGCGGACGTGACCGTTCATAATAGTTCTATGAATTTTTACAAGCTTGAGGATTTCCCACAGTGAAATGTGGCCTGTTCGGACCCTTAGTAAATTACCGCTATAAAGATTTAAATTTCTACTAAAAGCATTTGGTCCCAGCTGCAAATAGTTTTTATGATCGAGTTGCAACCGTTGCTTCTTCTAATCACGTACCGGTCATATACATCACTCAATATTTCGGTTTATGAAGTAAACGCTGCATAAACTTACTCAAATCTTATTCGTGAGATTGGAATATCTCCAGCTTCTCAAGCGAAAGGCACGTTTCTGAACATCCGCTTGTTGTAATTTAAATATGACATTTTCCTACGAATTTTACCTTAAAATATTATACAGATGGCTTACAGCTAACTAAAGTACAGTATATTCCTACATAGTTCATTAAATTAAAGAACGCAAATCGTAACAGTTGCCCCCGGATTAAGATAGTCTTTGGGGTTTAAATCTATCGATTTTTACACCACAAGACGTTCTTCTTTCGCACTTAAGCAATACCAGTCATAAATCTCAGAACTCTATGGTCTCATTATGCTTACCCTAATTTAACTAACCTACGTGAATTAACATCAGTTATCTGGTGTAATTGTCAGTACTACTTTGGTTCTCGGTGACTTAACTAAACAAAATACCTAGATAAGGAATCCACGTTTCCGCATTTCTTTCCCGGTTTATAGAGAACAGTGAAATTTAACATTTGTAAAATTAATGACCACCGCAGTAATCTGCCATTCTTATTGCTCATCTGCCGTAACCAGGTCAAAGGACAGTGATCCGTTTCTACGGTAAAATGGCTCAGAAACAAATAAGGCTTTAATTTTCCGACTGCCCAGACTAAAGCTGCACATTCGAGTTCACTTGCGCTATAAGCTTGCTCCCTATCCGTGAGTTTTTTGCTCAGATACAGCACCGGATGCTCTTCTTGATTAGCATCTCGTTGCGATAAAGTCACTCCCATTCCTCGCTTCGAACAATCGGTTTGTACTATAAATTCGCGGGAATAATCTGGGGCTCTCAACACCTTATCGCTCATTAATTCGTCCTTCAATCTTTGGAATGCAACTTCTTTCTGATCATCCCATTCTACTCTTGTTTTCGCATTTTTCCGTAATGCGTCTGTAAGTGGACTAGCTATGTCTGCATAGTTCGGGACGTAATGATTATAATACCCAGTGATCCCGAGAAATGATCGAATATCCCGTTTGGTTTGGGGACGTTGAAACTCCTGTATGGCCGCTACCTTTACCTCCGACGGTTGTCTAAATCCCTGACCTATTTTATGTCCCAGATATATCACCTCGGCTTTTCCCCACTCACACTTCTTAGCCTTTATCGTTAGGCCTGCTTGATGCATTGCCTTGAATACCGCATGTAGATGTTCTAAATGCTCCTCCCAAGTCATCGAATGTACCGCCACATCGTCCAAAAATGGTTCTGCGAAATCGTCCATTCCCTCCAATATGGTGTCCATTAGCCGCTGAAACGAAAATGGAGCAGATTGCAGCCCGAACGCTAACGTCACTGGTTCGAAAACTCCACGATGCGTTATGAAAGCAGCATATTTACCTGCTCTTTCAGTCATCCCTATTTGCCAGTAGGCTCTTACTACATCGATTAAACTCAGGTATCTGGCCTTGCTGCATTTTTCCACACATGCTTCTATATTAGGAACAGGATGTTGCTGTGGCACCGTAATAGCATTTAACGCTCTGTAGTCGATTACAGGCCTTGGATCCTTCCTTTCAGCCTCCACAATCATCATCGGCGATGAATACTCACTGTTACTGGGCCTAATTACTCCCAATTCTAACATTTTATCGATTTCTTTGTCGATAATCTCGCGTACCCTCTGTGAGTGTGAATACGCTCGAGTTCGTATAATTTTTTCCTCCTTGAGAGCAATATCATGTTCCACTAAGTTGGTTCTTCCGGGCCGATTTGAAAATAACCCTGCAAATTCTTGGATTAATTCCTCCAAGCTTTTCATTTGGGTTTCCGTGAGTTTTCCTACCCCTTTGGCTTGTTTCAACACTTCCGAAGCACTTAAGATTTCGGTGTCTTCTATTTCCAGTTCTGGAAGATCGAGTTCTGCTCCTTCTTCCCCAGGTTGTGTGATTTCTATCGCAATGACTTCTGCCTTTTCAAAATAAGGTTTCAACAAATTGACGTGGACAAGAGTTTGTTTACGTTTTCCCGATATTTCTTTAATTATATAATTAGTATCGGAAATTTTCTCCACAATTTCTTTGGGTCCAGTCCATTGCATCTGCAATTTGTTGGTCCTGGCTTGCTGATATAACATAACCTTCTCGCCAACCTCGTAACATGAAGCCTTCGCCTTCAGATCATAATAACCTTTTGATTTGGTTTGCGCTTCCAAAGTCGCCGTTTTCGCGATTTCCTGCATTTGCCTTAGCCTATCGAGTAACTTTAATATGTACACTACTACCGGTTCGTTGGTTTCCTTTCCAACCCACAACTCCTTGATCATGTTTAATGGAGATCTAATCTGACGTCCATAAACCAATTCTGTGGGACTAAATCCGTGTGCCGCGTGCGGTGCACATCTTAAAGCGAAAAGCGCTTGATCGATATATTCATCCCACTCATTTCCGTTTTCGTAACACAACGCTCTTAGGATTCGCTTGTATACGCCGTGGAATCGTTCTACTGCATTTGATTGCGGATGATATGCTGAACTGTGTATGATTTTTATACCACATCGGTCAAGAAATTCGGTCGTTAGATTGCTGGTAAATACAGTGCCCAAATCCATCTGGATTTCGGATGGAAATCCTACTCGTGAAAATATATTTAATAACCCCTTTGCCACCGATTCAGAATCTGCTACTTTCAATGGGATCGCGTCAGGAAATTTTGTAGCACTACAAATTAGCGTTAGTAGATATCTGTTTCCCTTCTCGGTTTTCGCTAAAGGTCCTACAATATCCACATTTACTCGCTTATACGGTTCGGTGATTACTGGCACTCTACACATTGGAGCTTTTTTTCTATCAGTGGACTTCCCTACGCGCATGCAAACGTCACAGCACTTGATTTTGTTTTTCACGTCTCGTCCCATCTGATTCCACCAATAATTCTGCTTGATCCTGTCAATGGTTTTGTTACAACCCAAGTGTCCCATCCACATGTTATCATGTGCGATATCTAGCAACTTGCTTTGTAATTTTTCTGGCACCATCACTTGCTCAAAGCTCCGACCCAATTTGTCAGTAATTCTCCTGTGCAGTATTCCATAAGCAATGTAGAATTTTGCTCCATTGTTCTCCTTCTTTGATTCTGCCATCTCAAAATACTCCTTTAATTTTGGATCTTCTAATTGCAGCATTCTTAAGGTTGTCGGTGTAAGTTTTGTTATGTCCGAGTAGTCGATATCCGATTTAGGTATTGAAAATTGTTCGTCATCTTCCAGGCTCGGTGATTTATACCAAATCTCCTTTTCCGCCTCTTCTCCCTGTTCGTCGGGATCTTTTCCGTCTTCTGAACTCTTTACTTCGGCATTCGTTTCTTTATTTTCATCGTGAACCTTTTCCTTTTCCATTATAGCCTTCGCCTGCGCTCTCGTTAATGCGAGCACTTGTTGAATTACCACATCCTTTTCCTTCGGCAGCATCTCCCACGTTCTATTCGATAGCAGATACGTATAATCTCGAGGCAAACGATTCGCTACAGCTGCTTCAGTTTCCACCTGAATTTCTGGCAAATTTAATTTTACCTTCGCAACTGGTAACGCCACACATTCTTCATTCAGGAGTCCTTGCACATATACATATTTCCCTGTATAATCGGCTCCTTTGATTAAATTTGTGTGCACGATATCATAGCTGGCTCCGCTATCTCGTAGTAATTTTGCTTCCACTCCATTTACTTTCGCTATTATGGTATAAGGTTCTAGCAGACCTTCCTCGTTCTTGCTCTGGCCTATCGTTGCTAAAACGACTTGTGTTTTGGGACATTCCGGTGAACCTTTATAGTGACCTACTGCACCACATCCAAAGCACTTCCCCGGCCTTCGTCTGTCGAAACTGCGTTTGTCCAAGTTTTCCTTGACAACACTTTCCGTTTGCACCTGACTTTTCCCTAAGTCATTTTTCAAGTTCGACGTCGTTGGCTTAGTTTCGAACTTATTTTTCGATGTCTTGAAGTTTCCATTATATTGCCGTTCCGTACCTGGTCCTCTTTTGGTGACGTATGTGTCTGCATGCTCTGCAGCTTCCTCCATCGTCTTGGACTTGTTTCGGTCCTCCACCCAAAATTTCATCTCCCCTGGCAACGAACTATAAAATTTCTCCAAGCACATCAGTTGAGTTAGCTTGTCGAAGTTTCCTTCCGCTTCTTCGCTCTTGATCCATTCCTGGAAATTGGTTTTTAGTTGGTATGCAAATTCCGCATAACTCTGGTCAGTTTTCCGTTTCCCGTACCGAAATTTCGTTCTAAAAACTTCTGCTGTTAGCTGATATTTCTTGAGCAGACTAGCCCTGACTTTGTCGTAATCTTTGCTGTCCTCTTCTGTTAATCGAGCCACGACCTCATTCGCTGTTGGTGACAACACACTCGTCAATCGAATTGGCCACGATTCCTTGGAGAAGTTCAATTGCACCCAAACCCGCTCGAAATTTGTTAAATACAATCCCATGTCACCGTCATCCTTGAAAGGTTGCAATTGTTTTGTCATATTCAAGGACATATTCCTAATTGCATTGACATCATGTACATTATTTTCATTTGCCGTTTGAGCTTGGGCCTGAGCAATTTTCACTTGAGCATCTAATCTAGCTACCTCCAATCTTTCTTCTCGCTCCCTTTCCGCTAATTCTAACCGTTCTCTCCTTTCAGCTAATTCTAACCGTTCTCTCCTTTCAGCTAATTCTAACCTTTCTCTTCGTTCCCTTTCAGCTAATTCTTCCCACTTGTCCTTCCGAGGGTTTTCCTCCCAGGCACCTAATTCTACTTTAATGTCCTCTACCGAATGTTGAGCCTTAATCAATTCTTCTATGATCTCTGCCTTTTTCTTTTTCTCCGGTAATTCCAACAGATTAGCAACGTATTTTAATTCGTTCACCGAAAAAATACTGTATTCGGAAACCATTGTTTATTTTAAATGAAACACTTGATAAAAATTTAAATTCTGTAAACCAGGAATTTTGCGTAACCCGTAAATTACCTATACAACCCGTCGAAAATTTACTATTACTGACGACTACGAGCAATACCTGATCCTATTATTTCAAAAAAATATATACACAACCTTACTAAATCGCATAATAAGACCATATAATTCCGAAACAAACAACAAGTATTACTTACCTACAACTGGAATTTTCTGCTTTCCCCGCTGTGCTGTCGTCTTATTCCCACAGATCTGGACGCGCCGCCTCCCTGTTCTGAAGCCGCTTCCCTGTCTTTTTTTCTGGAGTTTCCGCCGTCACTCACTTCGACACTTTTACTGGCTTTCCCTGCACTACACTGGTTTTTCTTTGTTGTCAGTTTTACCTGACGTTGTTCCCAGAATGCTGCCTCGCCGCCCCTTCGAATGACTGCCCTCCTGTTGTCTGGCCGCCTCCACGGATTCCTTGCCGTCACCTCCTCGACGCTTGCTGGTTTTCCAACGTTTCCACTCTTACGTGACGCCGTCCCCAGTCCTCTACGCCGTTCCCGGATTGACCGCTCCCGTTGGACCACGGAATTTCCTGCATTCACTCCTCGACGCTCCTGGATTTTACCTACGCCGCTCCCCGCAATGAACGTTCCCGTTGTCTGGCCGCCTCCACGGATTCCTTGCCGTCACCTCCTCGACGCTCGCTGGTTTTCCAACGTTGCCACTTTTACGTGACGCCGTCCGCAGTCCTCTACGCCGTTCCCGGAATGACCGCTTCCGTTGTACCGCCTCAGTTTATTAGATGCTTTTTCCCGTCCTGTTCACGTGATTCCCCTTGTATATTTCAACGCTTGCACTTGGACCGACTTCGAAACAAAAGAAATCTTCTGTCGTGCGATTTAAATAAGTTATAAATTACACCGCTTGATCACCACTATTGCGAGACGCCTAAAGTCGGGGTAACTGGCAATCCTTTTAATTGAAACACACTCGGACACGAAGACCAAAGCTACTGAGATTAATAAGAACACTTAAGTAGATACAAATACTTGCATTTATTTTTCTGCCGTTTACAGAAACCTTAAGTTTACGTATTTACATCTTCTTATTAACTAACTTAATTCTAAGTCCATTCTGACCAAGAAAGCTTGGTGGGCGTTTACAAAGTTCCCAATAACCTATCAGAGCTGGTCTAAATTTTGGACATTTGGCATTACGCGGACGTGACCGTTCATAATAGTTCTATGAATTTTTACAAGCTTGAGGATTTCCCATGGGGAAATTTTGCCTGTTCGTTCCCTTAGTAAATTACCGCTATAAAGATTTAAAATTCTACTAAAGCATTTGGTCCCAGCTGCAAATAGTTTTTATGATCGAGTTGCAACCGTTGCTTCTTCTAATCACGTACCGGTCATATACATCACTCAATATTTCGGTTTATGAAGTAAACGCTGCATAAACTTACTCTAATCTTATTCGTGAGAATGGAATATCTCCAGCTTCCCAAGCGAAAGGCACGTTTCTAAACATCCGCTTGTTGTAATTTAAATATGACATTTTCCTACGAATTTTACCTTAAAATATTATACAGATGGCTTACAGCTAACTAAAGTACAGTATATTCCTACATAGTTCATTAAATTAAAGAACGCAAATCGCAACAGCACATTATCCATTTATTTTTAAGTTAACTTAAACAATTACTTGTCCCACTTTTTTGGCTTTCAGTATATTTTGGAGATACTTATTATTCACTTCTAAATTAAGTGCGTTATCCAAACCGGCCGATAAATCTGTGGGTTTCCAACAAATACTATTAATAACGTCATAGTTAAAATTTGTCACAGCGCAAAGAAGAATTAAAGGTGCCGAACTGTGGCCAATAATTTAAACTTATGTACCAATTTTCCCTGAAGCTAACATTTAAGGATGGGCTGTCAATATTTCTTATTATTTATTCGGTCTCCCAAAAGGTAAAATTCAAATTTCTCTGTATCATAATATTTGCATTTGTAGCTAATTACATTAATTTTCGTTTTACGATATTTATGCCGAATCTAACTTAAAATGAATATGCATTCCTAAGGCACTTAAATTTTTATGCCAGTTTTATTTCTTTGTAGTTTGCATAATAAAAATACAAGTTATTGCCTCAACTCCGACATGTACCGATACGCAAGCCCAAAATGGCTTTTAATTGCTGTGGTTGGTAGATTGTGCGTTTATCTAGCCCACTAAGAAATCTTGATCTGAAGCCATAACAAAGGGAACGTGTGAACCCAAATTTTATATCCTTTATTCATTATGCATGCCGCCATTTCAGCAAAATGTCCGAAAAATGTTCCTGTATACTATAAATTTTGTTTTAATGCGAGGTAAAAATTTTCTGCGGGAATTTTCAACGTGCAAGTCATAGCAAATGAAATATGTCTTGCGTGTAAAAACATAAAATACCGCAATACTGCTACTAGGCTCTAATAATAAACGTATAAACTAATATAAAAACACATCTTTTGGAGTTTGCTATAGAAACGTTCTTTGTGGCGTTCTAATATCATTTATGGATTTTTGGGTAATTTGCCATACTAAAAATATTAATTTAGTGTCTTTAATGTCTAATACGTAAAAAACTGTAAATAATATTGATATATTTCATCAAATGTCTAAGAACTGTGTTTTTACAAACTTCGAATTGTATGCTTTTATGTGTTCAATGTTTTATATTAGTAAAGATTGTATATATAAGTTACAAAAGGGACAGAATCTATACATAGGTACTTGTAATACATCTAGTAAATAGCTAATAATCCACGTAATCAGTATGTATATTGCATGTTTTAAAATTAAGGTACATAAATTAAGAAATAGAGATAAACAAATTTTAGATTGACACAATATTTGCTAGAAATTAAATAAAAATAAAAATGTATTATTCAAAAGTATTTTTAGTTTAATAAATAAACATGGTTTTAAGCAATAGAATGCCCATAACTTACCAGAGTTGTCTTCGGAATATTTTAAATGAAAAGTTTTTATAAACATAAGCCTGGAAACGCTTGATTAGAGTGATACTACTCTTTTAAATTATTGTGATATGTTCACTCTTAAAAAGAAATATAAATATTTTGTTGTACAATTAACGAAATTTTGTAAATAAATTATTAATATCAGTGAAAGGTGAAATTTTAGTAGGATTGCGGTTCACTTTAATTCTTACGTGAAATTGAGCGGGGATTTTAAAGAAATATTACTTTGTAATGATATAACGTGCAGCGTTCTTCCGACAGGACATAACGTTCTAAATATCGTAACGTCTTTAACTTTATATGTGAGTTATGAGTACTTCAACTCCTAGCAAAACTGAGAATGCATTCATTTGATCGAGTATGAAATTTACAATAAGCGCAACGAAAAAAAATGTTGGTAGGACCGATCATTACAAAACGGCGAGAAGGTATTCTAAAATCATGTATTTTTTAAATTATTTATTAATTTATATTACTTAATTAATATGTATTAGGTATTTCTATAGTAACTGCTCCTGACAATCTAACAATATCTTTTTTATTTTAAATATTTACTAGTAAGGCGATGTTAAAGTGTTTGCTCTAACTATGTACTATAATAATAGTAACGTATTTAATCACATAACTTTGTTCTATGGATATTATCCCATAATTTAAACATTTATGTTTTTTGGAAAACAATTTTAATATTTTTATATAAATAAAAAAAGTTAGATTATTATAATAATGTTGGCAGATTTTCATTAATAAAATACTATCTATATTTCTCTTCTCATTGCCGTTTTTTTGTTGAAGGGCTACGTCCTGCTGGAAGAACTGTCCTATTAAACCATCTCCTGCCAGGATACAAACGTCCTTTCCGAAAGTCCTTTATACAACACAAACCCTCGTATGTTTAACAAGTAATCCTGAACAAATGAAGTGCAAAATTCCAAAATATTATCTTTTACTAATATAATCATTATGCTTGTCTAATTTATGTTTAAAGAATTGGTTATAGTTTCATTGTTACAATGTTGATACTCAAGAAAATAAAAGTTGTCTAACAAAATACACCATAATATAAGAGTTCAAGAGATTCAGGTAGACAGGATTGATTATAACTTGAAAGCAGATTTTCATTTGAAAGACTATTAATAACTGGATATGAATTAATAATTGCTTTTAGATCAGTACAACACGTTGTCACGTTTAATAAGGATGGTTATACCAGCGTATGTACGAATAATTAAGCTGAAGTTTACTGAGGAATGACCTTAAAAGTAATGTTAAATAATGTTAATATATGCTAAAATTTATATTGAATTACAAGTTGTTTAAAAAGGCAAGATTAATCGCATAAAAGTAAAATGATAATTAAATGAATGTGAGCAATTTCGGAAACATTTTCACACAAATCCTATAAAGAATGTGCAATTGCAAATAAGAAATAAGGCAGGTGCTAGAAAGAAAAATTAAAAGTGTGAACTGAAAAGAATCATTAAAATGTATTTAAGTTAACAAGTGTCAAATCGCGACATTTACAAAACTTAAATGGAATCTAGTATTAGGCGAATGTAAAATAAAATATGGCAGTTATTAAGTAATAAGACGGAACTAAATAACAAGCAAAAAATAAAAACTCCATTCAGTAAAAATTGTATGTTGGGACTGCTTTTCAAGTTAAATGGCGTTTTAAATAAATTAAGGATAGTTAACCATTAGTAATAAAGGTGATTCATGACTGAGTGCAAGTGGGGGCCATTAGTGGAGCTCGTCTGCGAATGTATGGTATCGCTGACAGAAGAAGTGAACTGAGTACTACAGTCGCTGGTTTCTGAATCAGTGGAAGTAACTTTACACAGGAAGAAGCCGTGCACCTGAAAGTGGTGCAGTGCACCAACTAGGGTCGGTAGGTAATCCTCAGTTTGGAGTTCGTTACGGTACTTGGTACTACAAGTACAGAGGTACAGTCGGCGCCTTAGAAATCGAGACATGTAATATGTTGTGCTGTAATGTTTAATTCATTATTATTGTTTTGTATTATTGGAATTATACTATCAACCAAAAGACGCAACATTTGAAGAATTACATAACAATCAAAACTATAGCAACTGCAAAAGCCCAGTTTATACACTTAAACAATGCAAAATGTATCATAGTATAGTCCCGATTTCTAAGCCGCCGACTAGACCTAAGATCAGCATTCTATTATCACATACAAATTAATAAATACAAAGAGTATGACTTATCTGATTAAACAAATTTTAATCAGTTGTTTTATTCAATATTAAATTTAATTGAGGTTATTTCAAAGCATCAATACTTGGAACAATGTGGGAATATCGCTTAACCAAGTTTCATGATTTATTGCAATATGTATATAGGGTGATTAAAAAAGAGATACATCTAGCTGCCTTTAAAATGTTTTACATGTAAATGAGTATGTTTTTAATACTTAAGTATTGACAACATTGACTAGTTCGAGAACAATAAAGAATATAGCGGCACATACTAATTTATCACCAAAAAATTTCGAGGGCAACTAAACGTTAATCTTTATCACTCGGTATATACCTATACAAATTTCCACAAGTAACATTGTTTTTCCTTCCCCAGTCCTGATAATTATTTTATATTTTTAGAAAATCTCCTTCTTTCAAATTTCGTGCTTTCATGGTGTCGACATCATTCTTTCAGCTATCTCGTTGATATCTACTGATTTTCTTTGGCCATGTATCTTCTCTCGTGTGATTAACATATCGAAACCATACTAGCTGTCATTTCTGCATGTCGTCAATCATGCTTCCCTCCATCTCCATTATCGCTCTAATCTGTACATTCGAGATTCTCCGTTTTTATCAAATAGCACACCCAGGTATTTATAATCTACCGCCCCCTTTATGCAGTAAATTTCTAGATACAGGTCTTCTATTTATTTATTACCGATGTCTAGATATTCCGGCATCCCTTTATTAATAAAATACCTGCTTTTGCATTCTCCTCTTGTAAACAATTATGTTACACTAATTACATGGATGCAAACACTTTTCCAATATTACTACACTACAAAAGGTCAATACCGATTGGTACTTAATTTTAATTCCAGAGCAAATACTGAAGTATCTAGAAAATGTTTGTTATAATAGCGAAATTTAAAAAGAGAAAAGATCGAGACGAGAAAGATACACAAAACGGCATTATACATCAGCCTCCCCATTCCGTATATCCCAGACATAGTGGATGCAATTATTAGACAAATTGGTAATAACTATGGCGAAATTCAAAGCAATAAACAGTTTAAGTCTCAGATAAATAAGGCTTGCATGTTATTTTTTTCGGTTTCTACTGAAGTATATTGTTTTCAACATCTAGAGAAAATATTAAATATTTTTAAATGAAAAGTTAAATTACTACACGAATGTTTGATGAAGTAGTATGGATTTTCGATGGTGTTATCTAATGTACCGGGTGGCCAATTAAGAAGGGCACTCGGCCCTATCTCGAAAAGTAATTGTCGTAAAGACTTGGAGTAAAAAAATTTATGACTAAAGCGACCAAGAGAAAATGCTGGAAATTATTTTTAAGTTTCTAGAATGGCCGCCAGGGGGCGTAATCGCATTCTTGAATTTTAAATCCCGTTTTTTGAGAAATATTCCTATATTACAGAAAGCTCAAATGGCCACCGTTTTAAAGCTGAGATAAATTCGATTCTTTTTTGTTAAATGCTTTTTGCTCTATCTCTTAAGAAAAAGTGGTGGGGGGTTTCCGAACATTTTCCGAAAGAAATGTCAATAACTTCAAAATGGCTGAACGGATTTTGTCAAACTTGGAGTCATTGAAAAGGATTTTCCTTATGCTATAAACGTTGTCTTGAGCGGATTAATTTAGATTGCTTGTGTTGCCGCTAGAGGGCGTTTTTCGACAACACTACAAATGAAATGGATTTTCTCAAAAAAAATTAAATGCAAGGATATAACTTTTATTGCAACAGAAGATAACCAAATAAGGGTCTAACACGCTAGTGAAAACCCCATTTCGATATTTCTTTCCTAACCTAAAATATCAGTAAAAGAAGTTAAAACTCCAAATAATGTCGCATCTTTGGGAATATTTTCAGTATACCTGCCATTATTAAATCCTAATTATCGTTCTTTTAGCAAAATATATATAAAGTTACTGTTAAAATACGAACATTATATTTAAAATGTCAATAATAGTTAATACTCATTCAATATGATTGAATATTGCCTTTCTGTCCACACGAAAAACTTTGACAGTTGGATGGCGCCTATCAGGATACTCCATCGCATAGATTCTAACAGAAACAGTTGCGTTTTCATTGTTTAGAAAATAAACACGAAACATATCAAACATTTCTACAGGTGGAAAAGGTATTTTTTACAAATAAGGCCACGAAAATGCACTATAAATAGCTGCAATCTTAATATGATTGACACTTAAACACCACCATTATAGTTTTTGCTATTTTGTTTTCCAAAGCACACTTGCATTTTAAAAATTTTTAATTTGGTGTGGACAGAAGGGCAATATTCAATCATATTGAATGAATAATTATTATTGACATTTTAAATATAATGTTGGTATTTTAACAGTAAATTTATATATATTATGCTAAAATAACGATAATTAGGATATAATAATGGCAGGTATACTGAAAATATTCCCAAAGATGCGACATTCTTTCGAGTTTTAATTTCTTTTACTGATATTTTAGGTTAGGAAACAAATATCGAAATGCGGTTTTTACTAGCGTGTTAGGCCCTTATTTGGCTATCTTTTGTTGCAATAAAGGTGATATTGTTGCATTTAAATTTTTTGAGAAAATCTATTTCATTTGTAACGTTGTCGCAAAATGCCCTCTAGCGGCAACACAAGCAATTTAAATCAATACGCTTAAGCCAGCGTTGATAGGCTAAGAAAATCCCTTTTCAACGACTCCAAGTTTGACAAAATCCGTCCAGCCATTTTGAAGTTATTGACATTTCTTTCCGAAAATTTTCAGACACCCCCCACCACTTTCCCGTAAGAGATAGAGCAAAAAGCATTTAACAAAAAGAATCGAATTTATCTCAGATTTAAAACGGTGTCTATTTTAGCTACCTGTAATATAGGAATATTTCTCAAAAAACGGGATTTAAAATTCAAGAATGCGATTACGCCCCCTGGAGGCCATTCTAGAAACTTAAAAATAATTTCCAGCATTTTCTCTTGGCCGCTTTAGTCATAAATTTCTTTACCCCAAGTCTTTACGACAATTACTTTTCGAGATAGGGCCGAGTGCCCTTCTTAATTGGCCACCCGGTACAAATAAAATAGCATTGGTAGCACATATGTCTTACTCACTTTTTCGTACAAAACTTTATAACGTATAGACAATCAATTCATTCCCTGCTGTAATTAGCATTCACAAAGGCCATCTTCAGACAATACAAGCTTAACAAGCAGATACATTTGCATAATATTTTAGATCGGCATTGCATCTTTTAATATAAGTGAGATTTCTCTGCAAGTGCACTTTTCGATGTTAGGATTAGATCTGTTAGAAAATAGCACGTTTAAAAGTCTAAAATAGTAGAACAGTTCTGGAATAGCAAATGATCAATTGCATGTGGCTTCCAGATAAAAACTGATTGGAATAGCAAATGATCAATTGCATGTGGCTTCCAGATAAAAACTGATTATAAAATCAAGTACCTACAATTTCTTGCCGAACGCCGACATATTAGAAGATACAAAAAACAGTAAGTGTTTTTATAAAATTTACTCTATCGATTCAAATATTTGCGCTAATAACAATGTAAAGTTTTTCCTAAATACCACGACCTATGAGGGGATATTTATAAGCAGTCAGCCTTGGATAGATGCAAGCCACCAAAATATAAGATTTGACAAGTGCTCCTACAAAGTTTCAGTCAAAAAGTCTCAACTGTTTGTAGTTTGTGATTATTTTTTAACTAGTCGAATCAAAATTTACTGTTTGGGAAAACAGATTTTCGATCTGTGATTAAGTATCTATTTTTGAAAGGGTTATGATGTGCTGATACATTAAAGTATCACTGCCCTTCGTGTGCCATCATAGGAAGCTGGGTTGCTGATTTTAATAAGAGAATATCAAAGATTCAAAGTGAACACAAATTCGGAAGATCTATTTCTATGACAACTCCAGGAAAGGTTAATTTGATTCTAGCTGATTGTCAATTGACATTCAACTCATTGCTAACATTCTTCATGTCTCCTACGAATAAGTTTTCCACATGGTTTATGATATTCTCGAAATAAAAGAATGGACACCTATATTTTACTAATATCCGGAAACTAAACAACAGGGAATGGAGTGGAAACACAATGGCTCTACTTTGTATGTAGTGGGGATAATCTTCACAAATTGCCTGGAGAAAGACAAAGCGCTAACAAGAGAGTACTGCTGCACTTCACTAACCAAGTTACGAAGTATAATTGTCACAAAACGTCAAGGTAAACTCTCCAAAGGTGTGCTGTTTTGCCACGATAACGCTCCGGCTTACAAATGACCGACTTCGATGCAAGAAATGAAGAAGGTGGGCTACGAATCGTTAAGTAACCACCTTATTCTCCGGATTGAACCCTGTGTGATTATTAAATCTTTCCAAAACTAAAACAATATATGAATGGAATATTTCCTCAAATACCGAGGGTACAATTTCTGTAGAAGAGTAATTTACAGAGCAAGAATGTTTTATTGTATAAAAAATGTGAAATTCAGAAGTGATTACCTTAAATTAAAAAAATATTCTCAAGTATGATTGACTAACTACTTATCAATGTCCCCTCGTACAGCAGAACGCCACGAAAAGGTTCGGAGATTATGAAATGCAATCGTCAGCAACGTCTTCGGGAGGACGAGCAACTTCCTCGACAATGACTGAATGCATTGCTATGTGAAGCAGTTTCGTCTGTATCCGCGGGCCCCCTTGGCGCCACGGGCGTGCGCCAGACCCGTCACGCGACCACAACACGCCACCCCTCATCCAGCGTCCCTTAACCCCCATCGGACGGACTTGAAAGGAAACCACAGAGACGGGCTCTAGGGCACAGAAGCCCTAATGCTAACCTACGTCTAAATTCATTACACGTCCATTATATTCGCCGAATAGCCCAAAAATGCACTTGCTCCCCATTAATATTAATTCCGAGTGTCTGCCTCGGACGATGAACGACCTGATTTAAATATGTATACTAAAGGCATAACATCAAGTAATGCACGTCACACTCGCAAAGTTGACGCCGAACAATTGTTTAATATACACTACACACTTACTTAACAATGACTTATTAAATGCTAGAGCAGTATAAGCAACACCACAACCTAGAAAAAATATAACAAATAAAACAATACAATAACAACGTAAAACGACAAGAAAATTACAGTAGCAGCATCACAACACTAACAACAGATACCTACTAATGAAAATCGGTTGTCCCAAGTGTCAAACATATAAAGTGAGGTTAAAAGTACAAGTGATATGTAAACGTAGTTGCTAAAAATTTACTATCTGCTGACATATTTAAAAAGAAATGCTAAATAAATATTTCCAGAAAACTAAAAGCTATGTTTTTAATAATTTATTGATATTTTTACTGTGATCATATTATTTAACGAAAACATTTTTAGTTGCTTTTCTAAAGTTGGTAGGATTGATTACCTTCAATTGCGTCATTGCTGGCCTGCAATTACCTGATTTTATGCCTATACTGCCCTGTTTTCCGGATACAACGATGCAGATTCGGCGGTACAAATGAGAGGCCCAAGCGTTTCCTCAACTTTTACTTTTCCTGGCAGGTGTCAATCAGCTCTTAATAGCTGCTAATAAAGGGATGCAAGGTGCTGGAACGGCCATCGCCTGCCCTCGTGTTCTGCGGGCCCAGTGGAAAAACTACAAAGAAAGAAACAAATCTGTTATTATATTATCTGCGGATGTGGGTACCTGAAAGACCACACAGCACCTAGACAGATTTCGCCCCGAGTCAAGGTCGCTGGCGTCAAAAGGGATCATCCCTAGAAATATGTATTTTTCTTAAACGCAGTTATTACTGAAAAAGCTCACGCAATTTAAGGTCTGCTGTTTACGCACTTCCTTTCGTGTGCTACCTTTTCAGTCACGAGAAGTTTTTGCAAGATCAAATTATGGCAATAAATAAAATCTTGTCTTGAGATATCACATGTGCGGAGAAAATAAAAATGTCAACATACCAAAGACGTCAATTAACAATGCGTAACAATAACAGGGCTTAATTAACCACAGCTGTTTATTTAAACAAATGTTTTCTTCTAATTAATGTGATATAAATAATTGGGCCATTTATTTTTTTAGAGAATTATCACTAATATTGCTCTTCTCACCCAAAACATTTTATTACTTAATCAAACAAATCAATCAATTGGCATAATAATTTCAATAGTCACTCTCAAATTATGATAAAAATGCTTCAGCTCAAGCAAATACTTGCGCTTCTACTTTCACACCTAAATCTGATATATTAAAAATTACCATATATTTGTTTCTGTTTATTGAAACCTAGTATTTAGAACGGTATGCAATAAATAAATCTACTACATAAATATCGTTCCCGAAAAACCTATCGTTATTTTAAATTTTAAATTGCTATAAATTGTAGCTAATAAAGGACCAATTAACTTATTTACATTGCTTGAAATTATACTATAATTTATCTATGTCGATTTTAGTGAATCTGCTTTGCTACTTTATCAATAACGAATAGGAATTTCTACCAATAAAAAATAGATTTCGCTAATGATAATATTAAAATTAGTTCCGAGGCTTTCACGGCCATTCCTATTAGGTAACAAACAACTTCCGGGATTGGACCATGTCATTGTTAAGATAGAAAAACTTAAATGTTCCTGGTTTCTCCCACTTTCATAAGGGGTTCATTAGTAGAGATGATATAATAATGATATAACTGTTCCATAAATGTATCTGTAATGTTGCACATAATTAACAATACAAATACTAAGATTTATTTATAACATTATTACGAGTATAGTACCTTCTACTGTCGTGTTAGTTAAAAATTTTAAAGTACAACTTTTTGGAACTTGCATTGGCGATTACAGAATTATTTTGTTTATCTTTGTCCAGTAAAATAAAAATCTGGTGTGAAACACGCACACTACTTCCTTTTATAGTGATCTTATAATTAGCCAAAAATTTGATTTTTAATTTTTAAGCCTTTGTCAAAAACTTTCAAAAATTGCACATTCTACAGAAAATTGTCTCTAAAATTTTAAGGTGTGTTGTAGTTAAAATAGGAGTTAATAAACCCATTTCCGAGATATTCAACTGAAAAATCACCTATCTCACATCAACACACATTAAAATGTAATGTTTGAAAAAAATCGTTAGAGCAGTTTTTGAAAAAAATCGAAAAAACTGAAAAATCGCAAGAGTAAACACCTTACTTCTGGTTATGCGATTTTCTTTAAAAGCTTTCTGTCGCATCTAGATGGTACACAAAACATATATATGAAGTTTCAATGACATACCTCTTTTCGTTTTTGAGATATTCTGTTCACAGACACACAGACAGACAGACAAACACATATACAGACAGACCAATGAACAAAACCATGCTTTTTTGGATTCAGGGGACTCCAAAACGTGAAGATCTGTTGAAAACTCAATTTCAAATTTTTGGGGTGAATCCAATACTTCCTTTATCGTAAAAGTAAGTAAAAATTTAAACTGATGGTGGTTATTACACACAACTGTCACATGACTGATATCAATCAATGAAAACCATGCATTTTTTGAAAATCGACCAATCTCGAACTGATTACCTGATAAGCGCCTGTGGGCTACTTACCAAGCGATAAGCTCCCTAGGGATGATTATCGACCCCGTGGATGGTGTCATAATAAAAAATAGAAATGCAGGAAACAAGTAATTTAAATTTTTTGGCATTATTGGATCTATTTTAAATCATACTTCGTATACGGGTTTTGTGTAACAATCTTCAAAATATAAACGCGGGCAACACACTTACATATAATTTTGCCCGTACCAAGAGTCATCGTGCTGGTTGCCCTTAGAAAACTGCCCTCGGGCAAGCCCTCGGGACAGTTTTCATTGCAACCAGCACTCGACCCTTGGCGTGTTCAAAATTATCGGTAAGTATGTCTCGCCCTTGTTATATTACTATTGATAATTTGGAAAATATTTTGCTTACTGTTTATTAATTGAGGATAATAGTATAAAAGGATCGCTGTACTTGATGTAAAAATGTTTATTTCCAAACGTCATTAAAGTGACAACTTATGTGACTTGAGAGATAAGGTAAATGCGTTACTTTTATGCTTAGGCATAAAAGTGGTTATTTTTACGCCGGTGGAGTAAAAGTACTTCAAAGCTCGATAATCGTAATTTTTGAAATATACAGTGAATTTATTATAACGGGCAATGTGAAATTCCCGTTTCCATAAGGACTTGATTGTTACTATTGGTTTCAAAAGGTACGCCACGCCATGTGTAAATGCGTTTATTTTAAAATGCAATATATGAACCGTAATTTTATTGAAAAAGAAGCATCAGAAAGAACAACAGGGCATGTAATAACCCACATACTTGCTGTAAACTAAAGTCTCTATACTATACTATACTATACTATACTATACTATACTATACTATATATTCTTCAGATTCTTATTGTACTGTATTGTATAGTATTTTATTGTGTTTTTAATATGTTAAAATAGCAAGTGCCTATACGTATAGATTGTACGTCTTTCTATAATAGTGATATAATATTATGAATTTTTATAAATTAAATTACGACGACTCCATTCATGTGTAATTACAGTACGTGACAAAAGGACAAATAAATATGATTATTATTATTATTATTTGATCAACAGAATTCCTTCCCCCGTACAATATATTATGTTTCTACATACTCAGTAACGTTTCCATATTGCATTTTAAAATAAACGCATTTACACATATTGCGCGTTATAATAAACTCCCTGTATATTCACTTATAATAGAATCCCGGAAAAAGTTCCGCCGGAAAAAATTCCACCGGAAAATGTTCCGCCGGAAAAAGTGCCGTCGGTAAATAAATCCGCAGGAAAAAGTTTCGCAGGAAAAAGTTACGCGTGAACACCCACGGCCGTGGAAAAGTTAAATAAGAAATAATAACATAATGTCGATTTCATACATAATGTTTTATTCATAAAAAAAGCAACTTACACTACAGATTATACCATGAGATAAAAAAAATGATTCTGAGCAGGCCTTGATATGTGTTATACGTTTGGCAGTATTGAAGTGTATTGTCAGTCTCTGTCAAATTCAAGATTAAAAGGTTAGGGTTGGTTTGTTGTTTGACACAGACTGACGTAAAACTTAACCTGCAATATAATCACAGTTACAAAAAGTGGTAAAGATTCGGTGCACGGTCCGGTCTAGTGCGCATGCGCAAAAATAACAGTGAACATAAAAATGTTGAACAAACTCTCTCTCGTATTTTTTCTCTAAAAAAAATTATCAAGACCTAACAACTAACATAAACCATTAACCTGGACCACCGCCGAGAGCGCAACGCATTGCGTTGAACAAACTCTCTCTCGTATTTTTTCTCTAAAAAAAATTATCAAAACCTAACAACTAACATAAACCATTAACCTGGACCACCGCCGAGAGCGCAACGCATTGCGCTGAACAAACTCTCTCTCGTATTTTTTCTCTAAAAAAAAATATCAAGACCTAACAACTAACATAAACCATTAACCTGGACCACCGCCGAGAGCGCAACGCATTGCGTTGAACAGACTCTCTCGTATTTTTTCTCTAAAAAAAAATTATCAAACCTTACAACTAACATAAACCATTAACCTGGACCACCGCCGAGAGCGCAACGCATTGCGTTGAACAAACTCTCTCGTATTTTTTCTCTAAAAAAAAATTATCAAGACCTAACAACTAACATAAACCATTAACCTGGACCACCGCCGAAAGCGCAACGCATTGCGTTGAACAAACTCTCTCTCGTATTTTACCTCTAAAAAAAAATTATCAAGACCTAACAACTAACATAAACCATTAACCTGGACCACCGCCGAGAGCGCAACGCATTGCTTTAAACATTGATAGCGGCAAGCGGCACCCACAACATTTTGACATACACGCTGATCGATAAACTTACTTCGCTCGCAGCGGATGCGAAATAGACCGGACCGTGCACCGAATTTCACCCCAAAAGGTTACTAATGTCAAAATAAGACATTGGCATTTTATAACTTGTCAAAAGTTTGAGTGGACGTATCACGTGATGAAATCCGCCATTAGTATTCCCGCGGCCATGAGTTTTCCAAATTATAGTTTATTTATACGGAAAAGAACCATATTTTGACGTTTTTCACAAATTAGTTATTTACGATATTCAGAACAGTATTAACATCAAACAATCCAGAACAATTAACAGAGAAATAAATATTTTCTTGTAAGTTTTATATTGCTTAAATATTCGTAAGTAACTGTTCAATAGATTATTGCGGTGTACATTTGCAAATCCAGGTTGAACATGTATAGCAAGTAGCTTCGGGAAAACTCCAGTATAGCCCACTGGTACATTTTAACATTTCCGGAATATGAAATTAGAGGAACTGTTATGCCAGTGGCGAAACTGGATTTTAAGCTATAAATAAGAGAAATACTCATTGGGAAATTCAAATTCAATATTATTGTCGACGATTGGACTAACTGCTTGTTTTATGGTGATACACAGGCATTTTTGTACTAAGTATACACAAATCTTAAACTGCAGCTAACCTAAATTAGCACCTTGACGGCAGTCAAAATTGGGTCTGGCATGAAACTCTCGTGTTTTGCCTCCATTGTCTCAACATTTGTAGAACCTCCGACAAACTGAGAATCACATTATCAAGCGCATGCGCCTAAGCACCAGTGGGCTAGATTGGAGTTTAGTCCATGTATCTATTTAATATAATTTAGATGTTAATAAAGCACATTAAATTACCGAGAATATTTCTATACAAATGATGTTATATCATTTGCGTTTTGGATTTGAACTTTCCAATTTCCATTAATTGTAATAAATTGATGAAAACACCTTATGACTCATATTTCTTCAACATTTAAACCTCTTTGTGGTATTTTATTGTATTTGAGAGACTAGTCATTTTGAATAACTTTCTTTCACTTCAGCAAATGAATTGTAAAATTTTATTTTGACTTTAGTAATTTTTTGTTATCAAATGTCGCTTACACCGTTAAAAAATTATATTTTTTTATTACATCATCATGGTTTTCCGCAAAATCGTATTTTGATATTGGATAAAAAAGTACCAGTCAAAAATTGTATGGCCACACTGTGATTATATAGTCACTGTAGTAATTTAAAATACTATAAATGTAATTATAATATACATAAGAGCCCAGCAAATTTTTCCATTTTTATCATATGCATTAATTTGTACCCTATGGTATGGTACTTATTAATCATGTAACATGGACAAAACACCAAAGCATCGCTTTCTTGCGGAACTTTTTCTTGCCGAACTTTTTCCTGCGGATTTATTTCCCTACGGCACTTTTTCCGCGGATCTTTTTCCTGCGGACCTTTTCTGCGGACCTTTTTCCGGCATCGGTTAAAAACACTGATCATAATTTTTAGAAACAACTAGAACTATATTTTATTAACGGTAAACTGACAAGGTTTAAAGAAATTTGTGAATTTCAAAAATGTTGCTTCAGGTATGGGGTTTTGCTGTGCAGTCGGTAACTATTTACTTTAGCTTGAAACGCTTAAATTGCAACTTTTGGAAGCGGTTTTGTACTATCCCTAACCGTGCAGTCGGATGAAAAAGCAAATCTGAAAAATGCGTGCTAACGGAAACTTTCTTTAGGAGTAGGGACAGAGGAGACTTGTGGACAAAAAATCAATAGAGAAAATTGGCACCCCAATGGTAATTGAAGAATTGGTGAGAAGCATTTTGCAGATTGTGTGTGTGAAAAAGCACGAGCTGGTGGCAAATAAGACTTAAGGATAATGCTGTTTCGACAATATTTACTTTCTCATCGTCTGCTTCGGAGCCTACAGCCATTGAAAATACCAATGCTCTTTATAAACAACTAGTCAATTAAAATAAGATTAGCCGTTCTGTAGATTTATTATTTATTTATGTGAGCCCTGACTGTAAATAAAATTTATAATATCTCATTGATACGATATTGTTGGTTTTACTATTTAGTCATATATTTACTTATATCAAAAAGCATTGCTCTTTGCTTATATTAAGAATTTATTTAATTAAACTATATTCCAACCCTAACCCCGCCACTAGAGTCGGCCATATTATGTCTTATGTCGTAAGTGACATTTCATATGGCCAGACTGTTTATATAAAGTGACTGTACTGAGTTATGGAGCCCGGAGCGCCTTGGTATAATCTATCTAAAGTATGATCAACAATTATTTTCATCTAATACGGCCATGGAATAGTTCCTAATTTATAAATGCAACTACGTTTCTTAATGTCCAAAATGTGACATTTGCTTTGTAAGTGAGTTATAGTTGCATTCATAAATTAGGAAGTATTTCATGGCCATACTAAATGAAAATAATTTTTGATTATACTACATTTTTTTTACAATGTTCTCTCTTCCCAGCAGGCTATGTTAGGATGACATTTTTGTTGGCACGCATGTGAAAATAACTAGACCTAACAAAATTGGGTTACTGTTATTTTCAATTTTTGGTTATAATTTTTGAAGGTTTACGTTGTTGCCAATTACATTTTTAGCTCATTTTGTAAAATTTTAGGAATTTTGACATTAAAATTGCAACAACGTCAATAAAGCAGTGAAAAAAATGTTAAAGTTCTTTCATATCACAGTTTGACTATTATCAGAATTCATTCCTGCAACCTAATAAAACATATATAACAGCCTGCTGGAAAAGGAACATTGTGAATGGATTATACAATCTTTGACATGTGTTATGTTGACAAGTTTGTTTATCTGAGACAAACGGTACCGTTTGTGCCACAATTCAGCAGGTCCTGGTTTATTTCCATACTTCTATGACCACTTCATTGATTGTCTAATGCTTGAAATGCCCGTTTGTGATTATTTTGATTGACTATCAACCTGTAACGTAAATTCTAATTTGATTATTTACAAATTGTTGAGTTATAGTTATTTCTTGACACCTGTAACTAATGATTCATATTAGTTATTAAAGATTGTATAATATTGAGTGTATTATAGGTATAACAGTTAATTTACACAATTTAGATAGTATAACGACACATGTTAATTTTGCGTATTTGTAGAATATACGGAAGATCATATGGTAGCTCACGCCATGACCTTCTTCCGTGATGGTTCTGAAACTACTTCAGTAGTTTTTAGTTTTGCAATGTCCGAGCTTGCTGTAAATCCAGACATTCAAACCAAATTGAAAACAGAAATCGATACAGTTTTGGCTAAGTACAATGGAATATTGTCGTTTGAAGCCATTCAGGAAATGTCTTATATGGATGCAATATTTTTAGGTACGGCTATATTACTAATTACTGTATTTTAACCGCTATTAGAGAAACATGTGATTTATTCCAAATTATATTATTTACAAATGAATCATTTGCACTTTATAGAAACTCTACGCAAATATCCACCACTGATGGTGATGAGGCGTGAATGTACAGAAGATTTTACGATTTCTCATCCCGGAGAACAAAAGGATCTTAAATTAGAGAAAGGGGTCCACGTTTTCATCCCTGTTATATCTTTTCACCATGATCCTCAGTATTACCCGGATCCAGAACGGTTTAATCCTGATAGATTTACTGACCGAGCCAAACATGCTCTTCCAAAAAACTGCTTTTTTGGGTTTGGAGATGGACCAAGGATTTGTATAGGTTAGTAAAATATTTAAGTTTGTCACAATATATTACACTTGTATTTTCTTTTTAGGTCAAAGATTCGCTAACATGCAAATCAAAGCAGGTTTAGCAGCTGTCGTGCGCAACTTTGAAATAAGATTAAATCAAAAAACAAAATATCCCCTAGAAATGGATCCAAATTGTTTCATTCTTGCAGTAAAAAATGGAATTTGGCTGAATTATTACAAAAGGCAAGAATAATTTCATTTTGTAAAAATTTTTCAACCCACAGAGCATATTCCTAAAACTTTTTTTTATCTTGCCTTAGTACAAGATGTACATTTTATTGTTAACTTTGCAGAATGCAAACACTACTTAATTAAAAGAACTCTGAACTTGTGTTGAGAAAAATGGGGTTTATGTTTGCTAATACAATTAAATATTTGTGATGTTCCTTATAACCATTTGTTTAACATGTTCTGATACAAAAAGTGTACCTCTATCTGTTAAGATAATATCTAAACCTTCTCTGTTGCATTGTACTATTCATGCTGTTTTTTGGGTATTTCGCTACCCTCAAAAATTGAAAAAATTAAATTAGGAACGTTTTCGGGTATGAATAAGTAGATATTAAAAATCAATCAACTCCCAGTAAATTGGCCAGTTTTTAAGCAATTTACTAGGACAACAAAAGGATCCATTGGTACCTCGAAATGGGGTTGTATATCATAGGAGAGATATTAAAAACACCAAACCTTCCCCATGTATCACATTTAATGAAAGCAAAGCTAGGTTAATACAGCAGCGACATGTTAAGTCATCACCAGGCTAACTATAATTAATAATACAAATTAGTAAAATCGAACCGTTAAAAAGGCTAACTTTTAACTACTGTTTTAAAATGTAAGTTCTCGCCTTTTTAACGGTTCGATTTTACTAATTTGTAGTATTAATTGTAGTTAGCCTGATGATGACTTTTTAGTTGAAACATGTCACTGCTGTATTAACCTAGCTTTGCTTTCATTAAATGTGATACATGGGAAAGGTTTGGTGTTTTTAATATATCTCCTGTAATTTTCTAGGAGTTGTTTATATATTGTGTATATGTGTATGTATAAACACCTTTATACGACAAAATAAAAATTATTGTATTGTAACGCCAACAGAGTGATTTATTCTATTTTTCCCTGTTACATTCTATGTCGATAGGTAGCTCCAGCCAGAGGTTCGTTGACACTACGACCCAAAGAAGACATTCACAATAAAACGTCTATTGACACTAAGCTCACAACTCAAAGATAATTGTTAAAATCCAATGCGATCTGTACAGTATGTAATATTCTAAATTACAAACGTATTTCTGGTCTTGGTCCCCGCCTGACGTTGTTGCAACCCACACGACTCGGGGAAGCTTTTGTTCGATAGATGGCTTGGGCCATATCCGGGGCGTAGAAATCCTGTATATAGTGTAGTGTTTATTAATATATATTTACAGGCTATTTACACATTTTACTAATAACTAACATAAGGACACGACATAAAGTACATAACATAACATAATAACGTTCATAATAATTGCGCAACAGAACTCGAACTGCCGCCGCGTGAGGGTTGCGCCATTGGGATGCGCACCCTGTAACTGGGGCTTGATGCGGTGACGTCACATGCTTGACAAGTGTGTTGCCTATTCGTAAGGCGAATTGCTGTAGTGCAAGGGCGCGCTAGTCATGTATGTGTCATATCAATTATTCAATTGCACTTTGAATGTTATTGTAATAGTCATGCATGTGTCTTATTTATTATCAACTGTACTTTTATGCTTATCTTAACTCGATAAGTTCTTATATATAAACTTGCCTCGTCACTTAGCACTGGTCACGGGTACTATCCGTTATCCGAGTCGAAAGGACCAAAAATGTTCAATAAAACATCATCGTTTAATTAGAAACTTTATTAAACGTAACTACAACGTAATACATTAATGGGGTTCGCAAACTAACTCTTCACCAAACCTGTCCCTCATGCGCCAAGAGTGGTTGGCTACTGCCGACGTTACGCTAGCGCATATAGCAACAAAGTTATGCACGAGAGGGGTATACCGCTGTACACAGATTGCGTTTTTTTCAGTAACAAATACAATTAATAACAAGTTACATTTGTTAAAAAGTTGTTAATTGCTGGATATGTTGGGGAGTGCTGAGGACGTGTGGATCTATCAACGGAGGATAGCAGAGGAACGACTAAACTCAGGCGATTCTGTTGGTTACTGACGACAGAGACTGCTAAAGTAGGAGCTAAGGAAGAAGAATATTAATTAGGGATCATCTGTGATAGTGGCAAACTTGCCGTGAAGCCGTCAAAATGAGGGAAGCTCTGGAAGGTGACAGTAGCGTTGGTGAAGTAGAACGGGGCCATTTCTGCTAGCAGCCAAGGGTTTGACAAGTTGACAGCTGTTTGTCAGTAAGTAGTGCATCACAGCATGACTAACTGGGGATCCGGGCTGTGGGATATCAGGAGGAGTACTGTCTTGGAGGTGACATTGAAGCAGGGAGAGTAAGATCAGTTCAAGGTGGGTTTTTAGTTTTGTCCTACTAAAGCTATAATAAATAAAAGACAATTAAAAAAGTGTAATAAACTATAATCAAATACTTACCGTATAATATTAAGTCAATAAGAGGTGAATAGAAGTTATATTTGTCATATTTGATTGAAAATATTAGTAGAGCACTGTTTGACGTACAAGGTGACAATTCACGTCATTAAACAACTGGCATTGCAAATGATGCGTATTATTTTATTCTGCATTATTTCGATTTTATTGATATGAGTTTTGCCAGCAGTCCCCCAGATGACGGAACCATACATGATGATGGGTCGTATAAGCGATTTGTATAACAGTGTAGAGCATGTAATTTTTAGCTTGGATTTGCGGTTAATTAATGGGTAGAGAAGATTCAGCCTGTTATAACATTCTGAAAGTGTTTTGTTTATATGAAATTAGTAGTCATTTGGTAGTTTTCTACCTGGAAAGTTTTCCGGGAGTTTTGAACATGGGTAATTTTATAGATTTCGATGTGCTCTTTCCGAATTTCAACTTTGCCACCTCGTATCTTTGCCGCTCGCGCCGCCATATTGGAGAAATGCCGCCTAAAAGTAGTTTTTTGACTATATTTCCTTTCCGACTCATTTCACGATAAAAACATTTATATACAAAATGAAACTAGAGAAAATTTCCTACAATTTATGTAATAACCTTTTTTTCGTAAAATCCATAGTTTTGGCGTACGAGCACTGCAAAATGTAGTTTCAACACGCGTTTTGGCCAAAAAAACTCATTTCCACACCACCTTGACGTAGAGTAAGCGGCGGGTTTATTTATCGTGGTATCCCCAGTAGGTCTAATCCACATGCAATTCACTACTCCAAAATTTAGCGCATTCTCCTTCGCTTCGCTGTTCTTGATGGACCAGGTGGTGGGAGTTCATTGTCTTTAGTACCAATCGAAACATCACAGACCGAAATTTCTTCCACATCATCCGAATTGGGATTATCAGTTTGATCACAATCCTCTTCGTTCTTGATTTCATCATACGTTTGATCGAAAATAGTCTGCGTTTCTTCCTCTTCATCGTTATCTTGCGAGTTATCACAGGTACCACTACAATTCGTGCATATAACGGAGCACTTTAACCCAGCCTTTCTGCATCCACATGCTTTCTGACTTCTCTTTTTGCATTTGCAAGAAATAAGTTTCAACAAGCTTTCCGGAGCTGGGGGCTCGAGTGTGGTGACAGGAATTAGCCCGTTCTTGTTTCTTTTCCATCCCCATTGCTCTGCATTTTGTTCATTCCCATACCACTGCTGTACCTGGTGATAGGTTCGGAACGAATGTTGTCGTGCTGCTGCTTCTGTTGATGGTAGCAACGCAATATTAAATTTACTTTTATATGCTGATGTTGTGAAGCATGCATATCTATAGTTGTTTAAAGACATACTTTTCACGTAGTAACTGTATAATTCAAGAAGGAAGCGTTCTCCAGCTTTAGCAATGGTCTCTGGATCAGCATTTGGATTTTTGAATACCTGAATAACCTCGTTTAAATCTGGATTTTTTCGGAGTACATTAATAAATTTTATTTGTTACTCATCTGTAAACATCAATTTATCAAAACACTGTATTAATCAAGTAAGTTTATTTTAACAAGTTACTAACTTGTAAAATCTTTACACGTTAACTGTCAGTTTTACAAGTTAGTAGCATTATTTACATTCGAAAATTGTGTTCTATTTGCATCATAAATGTTAAAAATCATGGTACAATTGTTATTCCCGGTAACACACACTTTGGACGATGAAATAGGTAAACTTGAACCATCTGCTGGTGCCGAGGGTGATGCAGAGACTGGAACTGAGAACCGCGTAGCCTTTGTAGACTCACTGCTAGGAAATAATTTTCTTGACATTTCGATTTTCTTATTGATTGAATCCTCAACGTAGCTCGTAGCAATTTCGCTGGATTTCCATCCCCCTGCTTGCTTTAGTGCTAAGATATCTCCACCCGCATCCACAACCATAGTTGCCCCAGTTCGCCGAAAAGAATGACCGGTATATAACTCTGGTTCTTTTAAACCTAAATATTTCGCAATTTGCTTTGGGACAGCGCTAACAGTGTGTTGACCAGCATTAAGGGAAATGCACTTTCCATTTCGGTATGTTAAAAAAAATCGTAGGCTTTCTGTTCTAGGAGGTCGGAGATTTAGGTATTTTCTGTACAACATGCAGGGCGCGAAGCTGCAGCCATCATCGGTTATGGTAAATCTTCTTGTTGTTAAATTCTTTGTTTGACGCAATGTCACGATAACGTATTTGCCCATATCTTCTACGTCATTCATAGTCAGGGAGAGGAGTTCGTCGCATCGACAACACCCAAAGATGCCGAATACTGTTATAATTTTCGCAAGCAACCAATGGTCATCTGGAGCTTCCAACAGAAATCGTTCAACCTCTTCTTTAGTTAAAACCTTGGCTTTTTTGGGGGTATAACGCTCATTCTTTCGTTTGAGAAATACAATGACCTTTTGAAACCTACAAACGTCAACAAACGTCAGATTTTTTCATAAAATGTTCAACAAAAAAACCAAACCTGCGAACTGGAACATTTTCCTTGATTTCTAAGCAACTTTTGAGCATAGACCATTTTGCCCATAATGAATTAGGGCTCAATCTAACAGACAGTTGATTCATGTAAGCTAACAGAACATCTTCTGTGACCCCAATCACACCATTTTTCTTCTGCCAATTTTTGAAATCGCTATATTCACGCTCGTACCTTGAAGATGATTTTTCTGGCAATAAACTTGAAGCTACACTGGTGGCTTCCTTAATAATTGCTTCCGGCACATGCATTTTCACCACAATAAAAAAACAGGGAAATAAACAACATACGTAGTCACGGTAATGTTTCCAAAGCTTACGACAAATTATTGAGAATGTTTTTTGTAATTGAAATATTTGCATCTACTTAATTAATATATTTGCATTTTTTTACAAATGGGTAACAAATAAAATATATAACAATACACGCAAGTTAACGGGTTTTACTGGCTCCAGAAGGTAACTGGCTCGCCTACGGCTCGCCAGTTATATCCTTCTGTCCGCCAGTAAAACCCTTTTTACCTCGCTAGTAATGTTATATACTATAATTTTTCCTTGATGAAATAATGCAAGAATAAAATATGATCTGCGGCTGTTTTATCTATGATACCTTTTGTTGAGTATATTTGTTGCGAATTTTTTTCTTTTCCTGGTTTGAGAATATATATGTTTGAACGCGTAGATAGAGCCGTCACAAGAATAAGAAGATCTACATCTTCGCTGACAACTTTTACGAAATCAAATGCCGATGAAACGCTTATTGCGGTATTGATTATTAGCGTATCCGCATCTTCCGTGGCTTGTTTGACCATGAAGTTGTCAGCTTCAAATTTTGTCTTCAACATTCCAATGAGGCGGTTCTTTTTGCATCATTACTGAATCCATAAAAGGAAGACGCGCCGCCGTCTGCGCCTACGTCCAGCCTACTGCGAGGAGCATCGCCGTCGCCCAGACTGCCACCTCGCAAACTGCCGCTCCCATATATATAATACACATATATTGCTGGTAGGGCCTGGAAACTTCAGAAAACATTACGGCGCCGACATAGTCTCACTTGGAGTATAACGCGTCTCGTGCGCATGCGTGAGAATTCGAACTCCGCCTTTAGAAGCGAATTTTAAACTTGACCACTTCCCCATTGGGCGGACGACGCCGCCGCGCTTGCGCACAGCTCACCGTATACATGAAGGAGTTGGTTGTGTGTCTCACTTCATCGGTTAGTTTCCCACTCATAGCCGCTAGCAATATAGTAAGTATTAGATATATGGCCGCTCCAAATCGCCGCCAAGCGACGCCATTCGCTCGCGCCGCCTGCTGACGCCGTTCAGCCCATTCGCCGTCGCCGCCGCTGCATCCCTAGCAGAATGCCGTCCGACACCGCCTCCAGAGAGGAAGCCTGTCACCACCGCCGCCGCAGAATGCACAAAGGGAGCTCGCCGCCCCCTCCCCCTTGTAGCCGAAAGCTATGAGATGCCAAACGCCTCCCGAGAACCTAGAACCAGCGCCGTCCAGCGCGGCCTAGTCACAGCACATCGAGAATGAGAAGGATGGTCAGCCGACGCCCGGATTCGCCGCCCGCCGTCCCCAAGCTCGAGGTTCACTGCAGCAGCCCGCACCTGGAGTGTGCTGTCATCAGACGCATTCTGTATGGCCCAAAGGCGCCCCAGCTCCAGATCGACGCTAGCTGCTTGCGGCCCAGAGCGTGTTCCGGCCCGCCGCCCGCTGTCTGGCTGAACGTCACCACCAGGTCGCTCCCAGAAATCCAGGAACTCCACGCTAAGCAGAGGACTTCGCCTGAGCCCGCGCTCCTAGGGACCGACGCCCCGGCTTCGCACAGCTCCGCCGAGGATGCCCCTGGCCACGGCCATGACGCCCTAAGCCTCCGCCGCATCCCCTCGCATGCCGCCGAGGTGCGTCATGATGCCCCAGGTCATCCGGCACGTGGACATCGCCCCGCCCCTAAAGGGCCCCGTTAGGACGCGAGCCCCAGGTTTTCGAAGTCCTAGCCGAAATCTTCCTGCCTCCAGATCGACCGCCCCTTCAGCTTCTCGCCCATGGAGTCGCCCTCCACCGGGGCACGCGCTTTGCATATCTTAGCCTTTGCCAATTATTTGGAACACATTTTTTCTCCGAACACAATATCCCTCTGGGTATGCCAATATAATCAACATACATCTCAAAACACATATACTAATAGCAGGACATAATATGAAACCAACATCCCCTAAGGAACTAGCTAACATAATAAAAACTCTTCCACATAATAAAGCACCAGGGGAGGATAAGATAACGAACTTTAGACTCAAAAATCTTGCAAGAAAGGCATTGGCATACCTATCCACACTCTACAATACATGTCTCAGGGTCGGTTATTTCCCTAGCAAATGGAAGCACGGAATCATAGGGATGTTTCCTAAACCAGGGAAAAATAGTTGAAAAAAATATACACCTATTAGTCTATTAATAACCATCTCAAAGGTGTTTGAAAAAGTAATTAGTAAAATACTAAACAACGAAATTAACAACCTGGATCTCATTTATAGATTTAGCCCAGGCCTTAGATAGGGTGTGGATAGAAGGACTGAAATACAAAATATCTTAATTACACTTTACAGATTATCTAAAAGCAATACTGATCTCATACCTCGAAAGCCGCTCATTTACAGTAAAAATACATATAGCCACATCTTCAACGCTACCAAGGCAGGGGTACCGCAGGGTAGCATACTGGGCCCTACCTTATTTAATATCTTTTTATATGATATTCCGAATACCAATGCTGACCTAGCACTGTATGCTGATGATACAGTGCTATTAACAAAAAATGTAGACTTACCGGAAGCAGTAGCTCAACTACAAAAAGTTTAAAAAATGGAGCATGACAGTTAATCATACTAAGTGCGCTACCAAAATCTTTAACCTTAAGCGAATTAATCAGCCGCAATTAGTGCACATTAATAATTATGATATTTCCTGGAATACATCAGATGAACCAGTTAAATACCTAGGCATTTACCTAGACACCCGCCTAACGTGGAAGTATCAAAAAGCTAAATGAGGGTCACATTAGACTAGTGCAACTCTACCCGCTAATTAACAAAAAGTCGTCTCTACAAGCTGAATGTGCCATGTTATTATATAAATCGCTGATACGGCCATTGGTCTTATATGGGTGTACAATTTGGGGTAGCACATCACAAGCCAACCTAAACAGAATTCAAGTGCTACAAAATAAAGTACTCCACACGGCAGTCAATTCCCCTTGGTTTGTTACAAATAAACAACTCCACAATGCACTTGGAATGGCAACCATCCACGAACACATTAAGAAACTAACCACGAACTTTCATCAAAATCTTAATAAATATGCGGGTGCAACCTTTTGTGAACTCCGACGGAGAGAGGCATTTTCGGATTTGTATATCTAGGATTTTTCCTGATAATTGTAGCTTTTTGTATACTTTTCGTTATGCATGTTTTAACGTGATCGGCCAGTTCATCAATATCCTCTGTAGTTTTTAAGTCGTTGGGATATTTTAATTTAGCATCGATTGTTTCGCGAAAATATTTCCAGTCTACCGTCTTATTTCTTAGCTTGGTCCCATGGTAACGTAAATTTGGTGTAGCTATAAATGAGATTAATACCGGTAAATGATCGGTGTTAAGTTCGGCATAAACCTTTTGGAAGATATGAATACTAACATTCTTTTGCACAATTATATTTAGCATGTCGGGTTTGTGATCTGCCCGATATGGAAAGTAGATCGGTTCTTCTGGGGCTAGAATTTGTAGGGCATACATATCTGAGTAGGTAAATAGTCTTAACCCAGATGGGTTATTTTTCCTGCATCCCCATATAGTATTTTTAGAATTTAGATCAACAATTAACAATGTCGGTTCATTAGAATCAGTGATAGTATGAATTTCGGTTTCGAAAAGGGGCTTATTAGGTTGGTGATACACACTAATTATTTTAACATAGTTTCCTTCCTGTATTGACATTGCTCGTTGTGGCTTCCAGGTTTGTAATGTTAAACTGTGGTAGCTGTTATGGTCAAGTTTACGTTTAATAAAGATAGCTACGCCTTCCGATGCGTACTTTGCATTCATGTATAGTTAAGTGCGTCTCGGTGACGCATGATATGTCAACATTATGTCGTGTGAGAAAAGCTGAAAATATGGTTCGTTGGGCTTTGATGCCATTAGCATTCCAATTTAGGAGTTTTAAATGATTAATGGTTTTGTTATTATTATTATCCATTAAAAAGTAATGGTATTAAGTGTGTTGATAAGAATTGTTTGATTTGCTCTAGTATGGCTGGATTGAGTTGAGGATTGTTGTTAAGATTGTGTTAATTAGTGATCCTGTTTCAGAATTTGAGTTATTCCATGGTTGATTGTGATTGTTTGAGTTAGTTTTCGGAAGAAGTGGGAAGTGTTATTTTGTAAAATATACAGGTTTAGTTTAATATTTGGCAAAGTTGATATGTAACAATCCGTGAATGATTTTTAAAGAACGGAAAAGGTTTTCAAGTAGCCTACTTAAATCAAACATCGCTCATATAATAAGCAAAATGTCAACCATGTAGCTCACATTTGAATCACCCTGTACGTTACAGGACTATAATATCCTGTTGATAAATAATTGCAAATAACAAGCATATAGCAGTATTATAACTCCAGGTAATAATAAAATAATATCAACTTAGCCTAAATTTAAAAAAAAGTAATAGAATTCTACAGCTTATACTTTAAAAACCATTAGGTTTAGAGGAAAAGTGGTTGTAAAAGAAATTGCTTACTTTACTATGGTCTATATTTTTATTTCAAACTTTTTTACATCTGCATCGGTTACAGAATTATACAAAGAAAACCAAAAATGAGCCGCCATCTTTCATTTCATTTCGATTTTAGGGGACTTTTAGTATATTCAATAAAATGGTAAACGCAAATTCTTTACGAAATTTCTTGCTTGTACTAATTTTTTAAGGTAAAAATCAATTTTTTTGCGTTAGTACTGATTAACCTTTAGTTTTAACATATGGGTTTGCAATTGTCGAACAAAAATTAAATATAACTACAAACACGCTAACATAGTTGCTCAATTTAAATGCAGTCATGTCAAACATTTTGCTAAATCATTCAGGATGATAGATTTGTTTGTTGTCTCGAATCAGATGACATGGCACATTCTTAAGTAAACAATTTTTTTATCTACGCTAACAGATATATTTTTTATATGTATAACAACATACTTATTGTTTAGTAATAGCTACTTAACTGTAACACGCTGCTGATATATAGGTAATCTCTAAATGGCGTGAACGTAGTAACCAGGATGGTACTTGAACCTATTGATAGATCTACTTAACTCCTATTAACAAATATATTCTGAGTGAATCACACAACGGTGACCAAAATATATAGAAATAGTAATCGAGTATAGTCTCTAGTCTCGTCTAACTTCCCGTCAGCATATATCGGTAGTTAGCGATACTAACAATGTTTTTGTTCATAGCAGTGGTAACTTTGTTTGTGTTTGGAATATATTTCTGGTTGTCAAAGGATCATGATTATTGGAAAAAGCGGGGCGTTCCTTTTGTGGAACCACGAATTCTTGTGGGAAACATGGGAGAAACTATTATTATGAAGAAATCGGCGAATCAGGTTGCTGTTGACATCTGCAGGTACTATATAGTATGGGTTCTTTTTATTCTTTCATACCGGGTGTCCATCCTCAAAGTCGAACATAGTCAATTAATATATAAACCTTTCAATAGTTATTTTCCCAAGGAGGCCATGTTAGGGTGATAAATTTCACCCTGTAAATATGCTGTCAGTCATTAACAAAAGTTAGGTTATGACCATTTTATACAAAATAATAATTTTATGTTAATGTACAAAACGTGGTTGCCAGATTTGGTTTTGCATTTTATGCCACTTTTATTATTGGTTAAGATAAATTTAGTGAAAGACAGCTTGCTGATTCTGAATACGTTTCATACTTTGTTGAGTAGGCATAATGGCATAATAAAAGTCGTTTTTAATTGTAATTATAAATTGTATACAAAAATATTTAAATATTACAATTTTTGTATTTTTTTCAGTATAAATAAGTAAAGCTTTTACAAGCCACTTTAGGCCCATTGCATAACAATCTGTCTCCATTGTCCCTTATTCATGATTTTATTTCTCCAGTATTCTATTCCTTTCCTTGCTATGTCTTCCATTACTACCTCCTTCCACCTATTCCTTGGTCGCCCTCTTCTTCTAGTTTCTTGCGCTCTGCCTTCCAATACTATCTTAGTAGCTTTTCCATCTGGCATCCTCCATATATCCTCTTCGTTTGTAAGTCTTCTCCAACCATCCTCCGTCCGAGTCCCTTCAAATTTTTTTTACAGCATTTTTCGCTCCCACCTACTTATCAAGTATCATTTTTAGGTCGTGGGCAAATAGCTTTAATTTCAAAATTGTCCCGCCCAATAATATTTCTAATAGTTCTTTCAGATACCTAAAACAAAATTAAACCAACAGTTAAGTTTTATGCATAAGTACTTACGTCCCAAATGTCACTCAGCCGGGCAAAGAATTCAGTTTCACTGAGGTCTGGTCTGTCGGCTTTATAATGCCTGTAGGTCTTTGTAATTTGTAGTTTTGTGTCACCTTTAATGACTTTCGGCATATTTGCTTTAGTATTACAATTTGTTGACAGATATGTATCCATTACGCCGATGTCCATAAATATTATGCCTAGTAGCAAACAAAGTATGAAAGCACTGGCAACATTGCACGTTTAACCTCAAAATGTCAAATTAGACACTTTCATGATCCTCCTGTACATAACAGCTGATTCTGACAAAGTGTCAGAAAGAGATTCTAGGGAGTTTTAATTTTATTAAACATAAAAACAAAATTCCATGTCTACCTACCGGGAAAATAAGTATTGAACGGTTTATAAGTGCATTCACTCGTTCTTCATTGAAATAATTCATTTTTCTGTAGATAATTTTAACAGACGTTGACAGAAGATACCTGATTTACGCCAACTAATTACCAATTTTTTTGACAAATGCTATCGAACTTGAAAACCAAGGCATGGCATATTTAAAAATTCCCAAGTTTTAAATTAGTATTTTAAAATAAAAATCGCATCTTGAATATTATTATTAGTATCATTTGATGCTTAATATTTTGATCTTTCCATTGATACCATTACCGTCCCTGTAAGTTGAATTGGCGAGCAGGAATCGGCAAAAACGTTCAATACAATGTTAATCGCCTATGTTCGTTTTTGAGAACGGACACCCGGTATATTAATTTCAATTCCTGTGGGCACACCGTAATTAATCGTGTCACAGTGAAAACTTAATCTCGTATCTAGTTCACTTGAGAGTGGAGTCAAGACAAAATCTAGCAATGCTATATTTTTGTATGACTTTGTATTTGCATTTGTTGACCGTGGAGTGATAATCTTGTTAGTTAATGTTTAAATAGGTGATAGGTGCAAAAATTTATAATTCAAATAAACCTAAACAAATGTTGAGAAATTATATTCACTTATTTTGAGATTACTCTAGTGATCAAACGACTTAAATAAAAATTAATGATCTGGTACATAAAGCAAATTATGATGCTTTGGATGAGAATCTGCTTCTCCAGTTTCAACAAGCATCTGTTGTATTATGGGTTGTCTACCACACAAAGAAAATGCATACTGAAAATTAAAAATAGCATAAAGGTGCATCAAACCCTTATTGTTGACTATGTGTTACGGTTGTAACATCTTAGTTTAATTTGGTAAACCAACCAACCGAATAACTTTGATTGCTATTACTAGAAATAATAAAGCTCCTGCGTTAATTATCCAGTCAGCCAGTAAAGTTAGAATAAAATCGACTGGCACTTTTAAACAGCATTCCGTTTCAGGTCAAGACGTCATCAGCCTTTTTTGCACGTAAATATATTGGTATTTCAAAAGATAAGAAATACTTGTATAAATATCGATAAAGATAATATTGTAAAAGTAGTTCTAAAAAACTATTATAATTCGTTTCTAAACTATAGAGATTAGAGCAGGCCTTGACTTAAATTAATTTAACAATGTATTACAAAAAGTGCAGATAACACTTACAGGTACACGGTGTTTCGAAAATTTGGATAGGCGCAGCGCCCAAAGATTCGTTGTTTTTTCGATTATTGCTCTACAATTAACCAGTGACGGAGATATGGGTAATCACTACTATAAATTTAACAAGAAAATAGTGTCACCCTGTAGAAAATTAAAACCGATTTCATTTTAAGTCATTTAATTTTAGATCCCGTAGATTTCTTTCTCATATCTCATCATTTCTTGTGAAATTTGATTTTTCTAATTATTTGTCACCGTTTTTGCAAAAGAAACTTCCTCTAGAACTAAATAACGTTCATTGAAATAGCGTCGCTTTTAATTTTCTCTAGGTTTAAATTTTAATTTGTCCATTCATTTGTCCATTGTTATCTGAGGTTAGACTGGTTTTTCGCTCCTCTTAAATTGGTATACAAGTGGTATGAAAGCGCAATTCAAATCAAAACTATTGTGTTCATACGCAACGTGAGTTCGGTTACTATAAAGATTATCATCCAAAAATATTAAAATCGTGAATAATTGAAACATTTCTCGTGTTGTTTACTTTGAGCATCTTGGTAAGTCACCTTTAATTTATCAACGATGTCAGCATGCGCAAATTGTACGAAGCATATCGCCGATCGAGAAACTTCGAAGCTGCAGTGCGGTGGTTGCAAGTGCGTATGCATTTGAACTGCACTGACTTGAAGTCCGAAGACCACGTTACCCGGCAGAAATTGCGAGGTATTAAAATTGTCTGTGTTGCTAGCGTGGCCGAGCGTTTAGGGCGTCAGGCTGCGGTGCCGCGGTACTGTGTTCAATCCCCACATCTGGCAACTGGCGGGCGGCCTACCCAGTCGCTTTAAAAATTGGGTATCTAAACCACATTTGTGGAAGTAAGGAAAGTAAGGCAGTCGTCGAAGACGTGATGCCCAACAATCACCCAGTACGCCGTTAACGTGTGCCAGATGACTTGGTTTCGGAAAGAGATATTTTGGTGATCCTGACTCGCCTTGTCACAGGCCACGTTCCTACATGGAATGAAATCCCCGAACTTTACTTTAAATCGTTTCTAATCAATGCAGCTCGAACATGGATCAATTTGCTGAACTTAAATTATTGCTAAAGAGTTTCAAGGAAGAAATTCAAGAAAAATTTGATGATATTGACAATAAGTTGGTTGCATTCACCGCAAAAATTGCCGCTGTTGATTCTTTCTCTTCGCCTCAATGTACTGATAAGATAGCAAATGAAGCCCTTGACCGGCTAAACCGAGCAAAAAATGTTTTTGTTAGAGGTGCGCTAGAAGTGCAAGATTCGATCGATGTTAAAAAAGAACACGATGTCAGTTTTTTCACAGGTGTGTTCAGTCAACTTTGGCAAATCATCATGGAACGTTATACACTTCAACAACGTATAGAAATAGGTCGTATTCATTATCAAAATTTCCTTTCTATTCGAACGACATTCCGGACACTATGTGAAATTTATGGTTTTTCAAACCTCAACTTGATGACTATTTCGTAAATACTGCGGTCTTATCTTTACAAAGTTTAATTGACCCAAGAAATGGAGCTAAATAACCATTTGCAGAGTCGATAATTCGCTAATTGGGCCGTGGAGTGGTAAGAAGTCGATCCCGATTTTGGCAAAAACACTATCTTTAGCTATGGAGCTTATTTGTGGTTACATAGATTCGTAAACAAGTATACGTTATTGAAGCGTATAACGTTTCATGATAATTTGCCGAAATTGACCGGAAACAAAGAATTGAAAGCTCAACCATTCCAAGGTGACTACGATAGGTTTTTAAATTTATATCACCGCTATTGGAAAACCCATTATATACCGACCTCCCGATTCTCAATTGGTTAATGACATGGTACTTTTTCAAAAACTAGAATATCCCTCCTCACTCGAAAATGTTGTTACCGGAGATATTAATTTCCCCGATATATCATGACCACTAACAAATATTCCTGCAACAATAAATTCACAGAGTCGCTTTATTGAGTGCATTCAAAACTCAAATTTATATCAACCTATATCAGAACCAACTAGATTTCGTATTAACAATATACTTTCCATATTGGACTTAATATTCACTGATGGCCGTCAGCTTATAACAAAACCCAGTATAGAAGCTCCTATAGGTATCTCAGATCATGCTGGTGTAATTTCACACCTTCAGTTTACTCTCAGTATTCCTCATCAACAAGGTAATTTAATTTCGTATGAAAAAAACAATTATCACAGCATCTCGCAATGCTTGGAGTAGATACATTGGTAGAACCTTTTCGGCCCAATGGAAAACCCAAGCGAAATGTGGAAAATATTTTACAAAACGTTGTCAGACCTGAATAATAAATATACAACAAAGAGAAATATTTACAGAAATTGTATAAAACCCTGGATTAACTCTGAACTGCTATCTATGATCAAATATAAAAAGAGTCTATGACGCAAATATAAACACACAAATCAAACTGTTGATTACCAGGCCCACAGAGCTTTTCCAAACAACGTCAAACTAGCAATAAATGAAGCTAGGTATTCGTAAGAAGAATCAATAGCCAACAGTGGTAACAAGAAGATTATCAAGGGTAATACCACAAGCAGTGGATATATTTTTGACAAATATATATTCGTTTCCATGTAAATTATTGCGTTTAAATTCACGATACAAAATCACATCAAAAATGTCACGAGCCGAAGGCGAGTGACATTTAAATGTGATTTTGTTGAGTGTAATTTGCAATAATTTCTATGGAAATGGCAAAATATTTAAAAAAAATATATCCACTTCGAGTGGTATTTGGGACGACTATTTAACAATATTAATACATAACGATTAACTTTATTTAAAAATAATCCAACAATTAATATAATTATTCATTCTCAATTAAATTCAGCCGAATACTTCCAAAACACAGCATTTTAAAATTTTTAAAACAAGCCACACAGTTTGTTGGGGTTTAGAGTTACGTAACCTAGCGATATCACTAAGGACAGAACATCGTTGCTAAGCGATACTTCTCAACAAGGCTATTTATATTTTGAGTACGTACATTGTTTTGTGAATATTTTGCATGGTGCCCAATATTCAGTGATATACTCCTGTTATTGGTTGAAAAAAGCAAATGTCTGCAATGTGATTGGCTTATATGTTATAGTGTTGAATAGTCAAGTATATTCCCACTTCATTAACTACCAAGGTATCAGTTCCCCTCCTAAGAAGAATTGACGGAACTCTGTGCCAAAATGAATCCGAAACAGCGGAGATTCTATTCAGCACCTTTTCGGATGTATATTCTGATGAACCGACCGACAACCGTCAGCCCGATGTTATGTCTCCCCGCACTCAAGTCACTTTAAGCGATGCCACTTTTACACCTGAGATTGTCTTAAACATCTTACACTCTTGAAAAGCAACTCATCACCAAGTCTGGACATACTTTCTGCGTATTTTCTAAAACGATTTGCAAATTCCCTAGCATTTCCCCTGTCTTCAATCATGACTGCATCTTTCAAATACCATATTCGGCCCCCTGTCTGGAAGAATGCCTTAGTGACGGCTATTATCAGAAAGGGGGACAAATTAGACCTAAGTAATTATCGCCCCATCAGCCTCACCCCCGTCGTATGTAAAGTCATGGAGTCCATAATTGTGGAGCATATGTCGGAGTTTTTTTTTTGCGAGAACATGTTATATCGAAAGAACAGCACGGTTTCGTAAAAGGTCGGTCAACTCTGACAACTTATTACACTCTGTCAACGACTGGACTAAGACTTTGAACGTTAGTAATCCAATAGACGTCATTTATCTTGACTTTTCGAAAGCGTTTGATCGTCGTCTGCGTTGATTAAGTGCCAAAACGAAGCCTGCTACAGAAACTAGAGCACTCCGGTATTCGTGGAAATTTATATTTATGGATTTCTGACTTTCTCTCTGAAAGAACGTTTAAAGTTAAAGTGGGACAGAACTATTCATTGCAGAAAACACTTTTTAGCGGAGTACTGCAAGAGTCTGTCATGTGGTCTTCGCTTTTCCTGATATATTCTAATGATCTGCAGTTGCATATAAAAAGCAAAAAATCTTTCTATGCCGATGATACGAAGATCTACACCAATCCACTTCTCGAAGCTTGGCAACTTCAAGAAGGTCCCTCTAAATGTAGATAAGTGCGTTGTGCTGCATATTGGCAAAAACAATCAATGTCTTCAATATGTTATTAACAATAACAATAACAAAGTGCACAAAGTAAGCTCTCATAACGACCTTGGTGTGACAATAAACTCTAATTTAAGTTGGTCCGAACATATAACGCGAATCTGCAAAAAAACCAACAACCTGCTATTCCTGCTGAAGAAATAATTGGTTAGTGTATCTTTTCAGACTTACATACTACTTACATTATAAAGTGCACGTTCGTCCCATTCTTGAATATGTGGGCCCGGTTTGTTATCCTGAGTTGTTTCGTGATCAAAACCTGTTAGAGAACTTAAAACGTCGCGCAACAAGACTGCCGTTTGGTGTAGTGAAACCTTCTTACGATGAAAGACTTTCTCTGTGCAATTTTCCGCATTTTCTTGAACATCGTATTCGTGGAGATCTTATGGTAACTTTCAGAATATTACATTTCGATTTTGGACGTTTGCGTGAAATATTCGATATTAATAACGATAACCGTTTACGCTAGCATAGATTTAAACTTAAAAGAGAAAATTTTAAATCAAGATCACGACAGTTCTGTCTGTCAAACAGAGTTTTCTCAACTTGAAACAATTTACCTGACGAAGTGGTAGGCTCCCACAATGTAAAAACGTTTAAACATAGACTGGACAGTGCACAGTTCGTAATATTTTTATTTTATTTTTGTCTCTTAATATTTTCAGAATTTAATTTTTGCTCTAATGTAAAATGTTCTTGTTATTTGTACATATTGCCTGTTACCGTTATACTAGTTTAAGCTGTATATTTTATATTTGTGGGGTTATATAGGGCTTAGTCCTCCCCCTGTATTTATTGGGGTTACTATCAATATGTTCAATAAGATTCATTTAGTCATTTCTAAATCCATTAATATGAGCAATTGCTATAATTGTTTAGGCATATTCAATCGGTTAGGAATAATTATCTGGCGTAAAATTAAAATGTCTTCTGAAAAAGTCCCAAACATATTAAAATTACGCATTTAAAAACTTTAATTTTGCAAATATTTTCCTGGGCACTCACAAATTATCTTTGAAATATAAACCATGAAAATATATTAAATACTTTCTGAAATATTACCATGCGATATGCTTTATTCGACCTTTTTCCACTGTCTCGGGTGTTTATCACACGACGTTTCGGAAGTTTTTTATCTACTCTCGTTCTCGGGTGTTCCTGGTTAGTCCTGAGAAGGACTGATTTTTGTACGTCTTGTTCTCATATTGAGATATAGCTCGTTCTTCAAACTCTTCCATGTAGATCTTACTGACTGCTGGAGATAGTGGAGATCCCATGGCTACTCCGAACTCTTGTTGGTAGAACTGCTCGTCTGCTTGGAAGTATGTGGCCTTAATGCAGATCGCTAACAGCTCCATTATTGTGTCTACCTGTAGATCTGTGCGTTCGGCAAGTGTGTCATCCAATTCCAGCCTGTTTCTGATGTGGTAAGAATGGATAAACTCGTAATCACAGCGATCAGTGGTCCCGAGTTCAAACTCCGAGGTAGGCACGAGGGTACGTGAAAAGATCTACAAAAATCAGTCCTTCTTAGACTAACCAGAAACACACGGGAGTAGATCAAAAACTTGCGAAATGTCGTGTAATAAACACCCGAGTCAGTGGAAGAAGTCCGATAAAACATATCATAATAGACCACTACAAAAAATGACATCATTCAGAGAACAATCTTACCATGTATTTCTTAAAAATATGTTTTTTGAAAATTTGGTTCTGTACTTAAGCAGAATATATGGTTTCTACACTTGAAAAATGAGGAGACAATTTTGAGCCTTATTCGCTTTTAAATGAAAATGTTTTAGCGAGCCGGTGTCACAGCACTAGTTGATCTTTATCTTCTTTTAGCCAACCGTATGGTGCATACTCTTGTCGACATATGGTATAAGACAGTGGGTCTCAACCAGTGGGGCGCGCCCCTTTAAGGGGGCGCGAGATATCTCGAAACATATATTTATTGAATAAAAAATAACCAAGAAACACAAAATAAATTACATTCTAATAATAAAATAAAATGCTACTCCTATATGTAGGTAGGTACATATCAATATGTAGTTCAAAACTGATTTTTTTAACAATGGTGAATTTAACAGTTAATCATTAATTCTTCAGTTATTTATTGTGACACATTTTCGGAAAGTGTAAAATTATTAAATATTTTGTGTACATTACCTATGACGACAGTTGAGAGCAGCGTTACTTCTCTGGTTTATAAAATTTTCGTTTTTTACATTCAGTATTGAGCTTAAGTGACCGACTACAATACAATGTGGTAATTGCTTAAAAACGCATTTTCTAGTTATTTCTGGTGGCAAAAAATGTACGCGATATTACTTTCTTTGGTTTTCAACAATATTTTAGGCTCCAGAAAGATGAATGACTTTGAATTGTAAAAATGTTTTTACCTGTGGCACTCTTCCCCAGACCCCCAGTAGCGGTGCCCATCGATTACTTTTTCACTGCCACCTATCACGCGGTTACTTCATTGAAATGAGGGGGGGGGGGCGGCGCTCAAATACAAAATGGTTGAGAACTACTGGTATAACGGATTATAGATTTTTTTTAGAATTCCAGATTATAGAAAGTGCTTATATCGAGTAAAAAGAGTTGGTAGATTGTGAATGAACTTATATTATGGTTATACAGAGCCACGATAAACTAGTTCTAAAATTTAGCACTCGATATAATAACAAATTACAAGCTGACCATAAATTAATAATAACAGCAGTGCCATTAAACGAGTTATCTATTAACTCAGATCACTATTAAGACAAAGTATGTATCCATTATAATATTGGTTATGGTCACCCCCTAAGGAATTTTTTATTTTAGCAGGCTATATATTCACAGAATTTTAAAAAAACTAAAAATTAAATTTGAGAAAAATTTACTTAATAAAATAAAATATAAGTGTATGCATTTATTTAACAAATATATTCTTTGGCAGCGAATATCGTAGTGAACCCTACGTTGGAATATTTAATATGAGACAACCAGTTCTTTTAGTTCGAGATTTAAATATCGTTAAAGATGTTCTTGTTAAAGAATTTACTAAATTTCACGACATTCCATTTGAGTTAAACGAGGAAGCTGATCCAATTCTCGCAAAAAATCCATTTTTTTCAAAAGGGGACAAATGGAAGATTTCTCGCAGCCAGCTTACTCCACTGCTAACTACAGCTAAGGTAACCATATTTTATGTGTATTGTAATCTGATCTTTAACTTTTTGTAATTTTTAGAATAAATCTATGTTTCCACTTGTTCGAGAAACTTGTACAAAAATAGTTACGTACCTTAATGAGGATCCAAACGCTACTGGAAATGAAGGACTTGAAGCAAAAGAGCTTGCTTTGAAATTTACAACAGATAACGTTGCCAGTTGTGCATTTGGCTTGGAAGGAAACTCATTTACTGACCCTAAAGCTGAATTTAGAACTTTAGCAGAAAGTTTTTTGAGACCATCTCTACTGTCAATGATGAGGTTTATAATAATGATGCTGTTTCCTGAGCTAGCAAAATATTTTAAAGTTTCGTAAGTTTACATTTCGTACATTATTTACTTATTTTTCTATTTGACTTATTTTCTAGCATTGGAAGCAAAGAGATATCGGACAAATTTAAGAAAATTATTTCAGACACAGTGAAATATCGTCAAGCAAATAATGTTACACGTAACGATTTTTTAGACTCTATTATCGAACTTAAATCTAAACCGATGCCGTACGGTAAGAATATATATATTTCGTTAGCTATAAAACATTCAAATGCCAATGGCATTGCTGCGATACATTTTATTAATGATGGATTACAGTTATTTTTGGCAAGCAGTTTTATATTTGGCAGTTGATTAGTTTAATTTACAGTTTACGAAAGTTAATCTAATTGGAATAATCATAAAAAATTACATAAATATCTATGCACTAAAAGTATGCTAATAGAAACTTTAGGCATGGATCAATGAAATACTTAGATCTCTGATCAATGCCCAAATAGTTTTTTACGAAGTTTAAGAGCAGTTTCTAAGGTGTCGCATTATCGATTGTATGTAAATGATTTTAAACATAATGTTTACACAAAACTACCTGCAAGGAAGTGAACGAAAAATTCATACATAAAAAACCACTTAAACATATAGGATTATATTGGACAGTTTCTCAAAGTTTTATCCAGAAATAGTAGACTGGACTTCTATAGACAGGCATAGAAATTGTCGTATCGTATGCGCTCTTTTACGTATTGTTTTAAAATTATTTTGACTAATACATTGATGATTCCAGATGCCTAGGTATTCGTTTAGCCTGTGTCGTCCATTTAAGTCAAGCTATTACTTCAGATAATCAAATCTACAGATAATTTTAGTCTGTTACATTAACTTTGAGCAACGTAATAACTGCTTCACAAAGTACAACTATCGATATATACACGAGCAAGCCAAGATAAAGAAAAAACTCGTATATCCATTATTCTTGTGAACGTCATGGTGACGCCTACTTGGCTTGTACTTTAAAAAATTATCTCTCCCTCGTTATTTCCCTAATTTAATTTTTTTGCTACAAAATGACCCATAAACGAAAAATATAGCGGATGATAGGAGAAAATTTTGTAGTAAAATGGGTAAATACTGAAATATTTATTACCACGTATTAGATAGCTCAGAAACTTCTATGATTTCGGTTTCTTATAACACTATTTACTTGAGACGTTTACTATAATAAACACATAAGTAGAATAGTATATTACTCTACGAGCAGTAATGATTGCTATTACTCAAGATGATAAAGTTTGTGACACGAGCAAACGCGAGTGTCGTAAATGATCCGAGTGAGTATTATGCATTACTTTGAGTAGAATACTATACTTTTTCTACGACTATTAAATCGGAATTTTCACACTATAAACTCTATAATTTGTATAAAAAATGGATTATAATAATTGTGATACTTCAAAATATCAAAATAATATTCAGCAGTCAGGTGTCATCTTAAAATTCCAGAGCCTGCTATATTTTAATATTAAAGATTGAAGTATTCAACATGCTAGTGATTAGGTATTAATCAGTTTTTATTTTGTTTAATATTAATAATTGTTTCATTACTCGCACCAAGTCAATAAATAGAAGAACTTTTGTTGGTCAATTAACACAAATAATTTTTAACATAATAATTAATAACTTCAACCTTATTACAATATTATACATAATTGTTTTTATTTCAGCTATTAATTATAGCAAAGGCATAGTAGATTGATGTTATTTTTACTTATTAGTAATAATGGTCAGTATAATACTGGAGCAATTAGGTAGCTGTATTGTAGATACAATTGAATTTAAATCACATTTAATGTTTTCTGTTTTTGTTTTGTTTTGGTTACTAAGTAATAGATTGTAAAAGCAGTTCTGCTGTGTGCATTTCATTTTACGTATATAGCAGATGTGCCTGCTCTTTTAAAGGGATATTATTTTGTTTATAAAGAAACACTAACGTAGGTATCTATAGGATTGCAAAGACAGTACGTCAATAGATTAATTCGAGTCTTCTTCATACGCAATATTTTTTTCCTACTCGCTAATAGACAGTTGGCTTTTTGTTGATTTTCACATCTGCCACATAACATTTCAACACTAAAATAGTAATAAGTAGGTAGGTAGAAAATTATTATACATTATTACGCTGTATTATTGTTTTTCCGTTCCAAAATTTTATCATAGTTCGTTTCAATGATAATGTACAGCTAGGAACTCGTTTAGAAGATCAGAGATAGTTTTACACTGCCTCCACATTATGATGATGATCTGAGTTGATCAACAAATTATAATAATCTAAACCAGCACTAAAATAAATACTTCCTTGATATCTTAATACTTTTGCATCGTATATTCATATTCCTTACTAATTTTGGTTAAACTGTTTAAAAAAGCATCTTCTGACAAACATCTAAGGTATGATTTTATATAACCACTTAAATTTTGCCTAAATACTTGTTATTCACTCATCCTCCATTATTTCGCCATGAAAATCTTTATCATCATTATCGTCCTCTGCTTCTGCAATCAGATTCGCCTAGCGAAATAATAAAGGGAGGTATGTTTTCATACGATAAATTTTCCTTGTGTTTTCTCCAATCATTCAAAATACGTTTTTTGCAATGTCTACAAAAATTTTGCCACATTTCTGGAGTACATTTGGAAATTGACTCAAGCCATAAAGTCTCAACCTTACCCTTGAATGAAGGTTGAGAATTGATGTGCTTGTTATAATACAAGTTACAAAACCCCCATGCCATGTCAATAGAATTATATTGACAATCGTATGGGGGGTAATCTAAGTACTTCATGTTGATCTTCCTGCAATGTCTCATCTATCCAATATCGCCGTTGTCCATTAGTCGGAAAAGGTTTTATTAAATCCCAAAGTCGTTTCTTCGCAAATCTTTGATCAAATTCAATACTGTGGTTACGCAACCATTCTTGCATTTCTTCCCTTCTATTAGAAAAGGTGAGTAGTTTGTCCAACTGAATGATAAGGTCCATGACCACCACACATTTTTGTTTCAAACTAGCCAAAGCAGAAATAAGTTGTTTAACCACCCAATTATGAAACGTTCCCTGTCCATTTTCTTATAATAATCTCTATTGTTATTTTTTGAATTTAGTAAGAAGCCACACCCTTCTACAAATCCTAAATGATATCCCGAATGTAAAACTGTAAATCTTGATCTTTCACTTTTAATTTTGATCGGATTACTTTTTAAATCTGATTCGTGTATCCAGCGACGGACTGACGAACTATTTTGGTAGATCCAAGTCTCGTCACGATTCACGAATATTAAATTTTCACTAGAATTTCGAAGTTGTAAAAATTTTCTCAAAAAAGTAATTTTTGCTGCAACAACATGCTTTTTTTCACATAAATTTTGCGACCGTTTACCTCCCTGTGGTTGTAACCCATTGACTTTATAATTTTGTATAACGTTGTTGCATTGAGTGATTTAAAAAAATAAACAAAAAGCATTTTTACATTTCAATTTCTCTAAATATTTATTGTACACTTATTAAAATTACGAAATTCAATATTTGATGATGCTGCAGTCCCTGCCGTTTGATAACTTCGATTTTCTCCCAGCATTTCAGCATTTGAAGACATTTGACACCAGAAGGCAGTATCTTCAGCAATATTTATTTTCTGAACATTTCGAAGAAATTCATTCCTTCAATATTACCTTCGGTTATTGTAAACATTCTATACATTTTCGTTTTTGTGTTTGGAATGTTAATTTTTATAAAAGATGAAGCAACCACAATATTTTTTAACCGCCATAAAAGTAAGTTCTTCTCTCCGACAAGCTCCCGACAAACCAACAATTAAAACTACCTAAATAACTGATATTAGTAATGCCATGAAAAATAGTTTGACGTTTCCATCATACTTTCATCATTAGATAACTCCCATCGTCTCCTTCATGAAACTTTCTATTTCTTTCCTTGAAAATATTCTTGATTTTTTGGGCCTGTAATATTAAAAAATGCGATAAAATTTGTGTATTTACTTATGTCAATATTGTTCTTCACATGGATTGTTGTTCGAAGCCTGGAATAATTACTCCATAGTCTAGAATCTTTCCAAATCTTCGAAGCTTGGGGAAAATAGGCCACTATAACCACTTCCCTCCCTTTACACCAGCTTTTAAACTTCTTGTAAGCTGCTTCATACACTGATTTTGATTTCTCTGGTAGAAGAGTAGAATTCATGGCAGCTTCTGCTTCATTTTCTATATCGGACTTAACTTCGGAATCACTCATTTATCGAAACAACGCGAACGGATTTTCTGATATTTTTTCGTAAATCGTTTATAAACAACAGCTAAGCAACCAGATTGGTTTCGTTGTACTTGCTTAAGTACTTGCCTACTAGTAATTTTTATAATAATTCACAGTGCTGTCATTTTGAGAAAATGGCAAAAGGTTTTAAGAAATGTAATTTTTTATCGATTGTAGAAAAAAATCTTGTGTGTAATACGTGCTAAATATGCTTTTAAAGCACACGACGTGTTGTCCAACCTCGACTTAGGGTCTCAGTGGACAATATTCCCGTCTAGTGCTTTAAAAACATCCATTTAGACACTTATTACATAAATAGCTATTATCTACAACTACATGGTTTTTGATGACAGGCACCTAACTGCTTTCTTTATTATTACGTGCGACGAGTTTAAGAGCATGACGCAAAGCGGAGTGCCTTTAACGTCGCTAGTGCTTTAATGGCACTTATACACGTGTATCATACGCTATATTATCTACAATCGTAACAGAAATATAAAGCCTAGTTCGGTGACACTTTTTCCGTCACATTGTGTTAGATATTCTAGCTTATGTTGACATTCAAATTTATGGCAAAGCATGTTTTAATATTATATTAAAACACGCCACCAATAGCACCGTGAAAAAAAGATCGAATTCGCGTGCTAATATTAAGAGTGCTACAAACGTCACTTTTGACACTAGAAACTGTACAAAAAGTTGTCATTTTGACAAAAAAGTTTATGAAAGTATCAATGAACAACGTGTATCAACACAATTAGTGATGGGCTTATTCGAATGAAAAATAACCGGTTATCCAGTTATTGAAATAACCTCTGTAACTCGGTTTTCGTTCGAAGTATTCGAATGAAAAATAACCTCATCTTGATACGTAGTACGTGCCGTATGTCAGAGACCTGCGAGTGATCGAAATTCTGTAAATAATACAGTCATTCATAACCATAAGCAAGGCAGATTGTACTGATTGACCCAGTGAGGTTCGCGGCTGCTTGTTGATGTTATTAACACATTTGAGACTCAAAGTCGACCAGTTAAATTTATGGGGCCGTTTCTATTAAAGATAACGCTCTGCTGAGTATGAGATTTGCCGAAGCTGTGTTTGTATGAATTTATACCGGCCTAAATTTTTGCTTCGAAACGCGGTTGATTATGCCTAATAAGGGATAAACAGAAAGCGAAATAAGATTTTCCAATATCGTAACAGATTTATATTTAATTTTTAATAATGGAGCAGTCGATGCCCATCCGTCGTCATATGATCTGAACATGGGACAAGAAGTTGATTTCGATGTTTAAATTTTCAAGTGTGCGTCCTTAGAACCGCGGAAGGCTGAACGTAGATAAATTATGGATTCTAAAATATACCGGTATGATGTGCAAGCGAAAAGGGAAGGGTGGCTACCAGAGAATTTTAGGAACTAAAAATAGATTCAATAGATACTTTGTATTCGCATATTTATAATTTCTTTATGATTAGTATTGATACAGCTATTCTCAATGGTTTAAACTCCTTAGAAATCAAATAAAAATCATTTATACAATTATTATAATTAACGATTAACTGAGTTCCTCTGCTATCTGCAAGTTACGATGCCGATGCAGATGACGGTGAACCGCCAACCGGCAAACCGCCAACCGGCAAACCGGCGAAATCGAAACGAATCGAGAGCCAACATTTATTCGAATGATTATTCAAATAATCATTCGGTTATTAATATCATTCGAATGCAAATAATTTGGTTATGAAAATTTCCCGGTTATGCCCATCACTAAACACAATAATTGATTTACTTACACAAGTATTCATTGCAATAATTTGTGAAATTTATAGGAGCATTAGCAATATCGTAATTAAAAGCACTAATATAAGCACATGGTTTAGAAGGACACAAATTATTAACAGGATTTGGATTCATGTTTTTCAAAATCTTTCTAGGGATGTCCATTTTATTTTTCCTTGAATCAGCTGTATCACCTTCTGTCATTTTCATTCTTCGTGACATTTTAAAGCTGTCATGGTCGCTCCGCCATCAGCATATAGTGTGGCAAACAATGTCCGGTAAATTTTTGAATATATTGATACTTGAACAAACTTACAAGATTCCATAGAACAAAACACACTTTTGTTAACTTGACGTTAATGTAACTTATTGACAATGTAGCCTACTAATAAAAAAAACCTGTGAAATATGTAATTTCACATTTCCAATAGTGTAATAGGAGCTGCTTTATGTATGTAGAGTTGGATACATAATGCAATTATTATTTGACCATTGTATATAAACATTTTTGAAATCATTACTATTTATATCGTATTAGTGCATCACTTCACCGTAATATTCGATTTAAAAACAATTCCCAATGGTAGGTACCAAATTCTTCATTACAAGTAAATCCTAATTTTGACTTTAGCTAAAACAGTAATTTCTTCAAACTGACAATCTTGCTTGGAAGCTAGTGGCATTGCAGTCGGAACAAGTCTCTTCAGCTTATCCCACTTTATATCAGCTTTTTAAAAAGTGCTTTTCACTAACAACACTAGTTTTTCCAACCCGCTAGTCCTCTAAATTTAAAATTTGTTCCCAGTTTTGTGCCACTGTTTCATTCGATGGAAATTTGAACACGCTAATATATGGAGCAAATGATGAAGCGTAATTTGACTTGCAGCTTAGTACACAACACTTAAAAGGCATTTGGCAATTGGTATGAACTGCCTTGTCAAAATAGTTTTGAACGTCAAATATATTTGACTATTCAATTCACCTGTCATCTGTCAAAAAGTGACCAATTAAAATCCAGAATTCTGACGTTTCTTGACCAATCAAAAAAATATCAGTGACTATTCAATTCACCTGTCATCTGTCAAAAAGTAACCAATGAAAATTCAGAATTCTGACGTTTCTGGACCAATCAAAAAAATATCAGTGGATATATCTTCCTAGAAGGTATTCAAGTGACTATTTTAAACAAATGTGATTTTTATTAGAAAAAGTCAATATTAGTGTTCTGTTACTATAGAAATTGCGTAGTTGTTGCTAGATTTACTGCAAACTAATTTGAAAAAGTAGTTTGGTTCATTAAATAGTCCCTCGAATACCATTCTTAGTCAAAGTTAAGTAGTTTATTTTTGCGGTGGTATCACTACTCATGTCCATTGCGCTTGGGATTAGGACTCGTGCTAGCGCACTCGTCCTAATCGTACCAAAGCGCAATGGACATTCGTGACACCACCGCAAAAATAGTCGACATAACTTTGACTACTCATGGTATTATAAGTGAATATATCTTCCTAGAAGGTATTCAAGTGACTATTTTTAACAAATGTGATTTTTATTAGAAAAAGTCAATATTAGTGTTCTGTTACTATAGAAATTGCGTAGTTTGTTGCAGATTTACTGAAAACTAATTTGAAAAAGTAGTTTGGTTCATTGAATAGTCCCTCGAATGCCATTCTTAGTCAAAGTTAAGTAGAATTTTTTTTTGCGGTGGTATCACTACTCATTTCCATTGCGCTTAGGATTAGGACTCGTGCTAGCGCACTCGTCCTAATCGAACCTAAGCGCAATGGACATTCGTGATACCACAGCAAAAATATTCGACATAACTTTGACTACTCATGGTATTATAAGTGATTATTTTTTAAACAGTCCTATCAGTCAATAGTAATGAGAAAAAAAATTAAATCAACCAATAGCATCAAAATTACACCGACTATTTGCTAGTAGCTGATTACAGCGACTATTTTTTCACTTCACAAACCATTCACATCGTTCTTCTGCTGTAGCACAACTATCTAAAGGTGAGTAGGAGCAGCAAAATAACAGGATACTCGTCTGGAAGTTCCATCAAACCCTATCTACAACTTAAAATATAATCACGCCGAATTACATTCGTGGTAATATTTTTTTAATAATTTTAACTAGATTAGCACTCATCTTTTTTGCTATTAAGAAATCCCACTCGTGGACTTCGCCCACCCGTGAAATTTCTTAATAGCAACAAAGACAGAAGGAGCAAATTCAACTCGTCTTTCAGACTTGTTGAATTAGCACCTCGATTTCAATTCAAAAATATCACCGATGATAAACATACCACTTGTAGTATTATGGCCGAAAATATTTTCTAGCATCGATTTTAAAGATGTCTTTACTCAAATGCATTCCATAGGTACCGTGAGATAAAAAAAATGATTCTGAGCAGTCCTTGATATGTGTTATACGTTTGGCAGTACTGAAGTGTATTGTCAGTCTATGTCAAATTCGAGAGTTGCAGGTTAAGTTTTACGTCAGTCTGTGTCAAACAACAAACAAAACCTATCCTTTTAATCTCAAATTTGACATAGACTGACAATACACTTCAGTACTGCCAAACGTATAACACGCATGTGTTAAGGCCTGCTCAGAATCATTTTTTATTATCTCAAGGTACTAGGATGGTCTTTATTTATATATATTTTTTTTAAGTTTGACGATCTCACCTTTAACATTTTTCCAAATAGAAAAATAAAAGCCCTGTATAATTTAAAACCAATTGGATAACCGTAAGACGTGTCTCAATGGTCTTGTCTTGAAGACCTAGAGGAAAATGAAAAAAATGTATCGTTACATTTTGTTCTCTGAATGTCATTTTTTGGCAGTGTCTATTATGATATGTTTTATCGGACTTTTCCTATTGTCTAGGGTGTATATCACACGACGTTTCGGGAGTTTTTGATCTACTCCCCTCTTCAGGTGGTTAGTTCTGAGAAGGACTGATATTGTACGTCTTTCTACGTAAACTCGTGCCTACCTCGGGGTTTGAACCCGGGACCGCTGATCGCTGTGATTACTAGTCTGTCACTCTTACCACTCGGCCACCAGCGCTGTGGAACGAAGACCACCACATACAATGGCATAACGCATCAATTGTATCTAAAGAGGAAAAAAGGTTCCGTAGGAAGCTGAAAGAAGCTACATACATAGCGCTGGCAGTAAAACCAATTAGCCAGGCTAGCGCAGAACTAAAGCCCATTTGGATGCCAGTACTGCGCAGAGAATTACAAAAATAGTCTACGGCGCATACAGCGGTAAGATATATATAAGTTTATGACTAAAATATATAACCGCGCTGGTGGCCTAGTGGTAAGAGTGGCAGACTAGTAATCACAGCGATCAGCGGTCCCGGATTCAAACCCCGAGGTAGGCACGAGTTTACGTAGAAGGACGTACAATATCAGTCTTTCTTAAGACTAACCAGGAACACCTGAAGACGGGAGTAGATCAAAAACTCCCGAAACGCCGCGTTATATACACCCTAGACAGTGGAAAAAGTCCGATAAACATATCGTATTATTACATGTTCATAAATGTATTAAAATATACTGCAAATATACGGAATACACTTGTATTAAACAGGGAAACAATATAAAGAATCCGTGACTTCACAATAACTTCAAAAAATAAAATGTAAACTTTGGATAAAAGTCGCTTTTTGCTACTGTCTGGGAATTTCTTACAGTAGTCCTTTACTACTTGTAATAGAAACTGTTCCTGATCATCCTTCTTAGATAAAACGCTGTTAAGCTCGTCTAAGACCTTTAACACATATTTCAGCCGAGTCCTTAACAACATTAAGGTTTTGAACGGTCAACAATCCTTTTTGAAATACTTCGAGAGAGTTCCAAGTAGGAAGATCACTTTGCAAGGGCTCGTATAAAAAATTTATCACTTCAAAAAATGCTGCAGATTGAAAATTTGTTGAAAACCAAATCACCAACACAGTGACCGAGCGTTTCTGCAACATTTTTTTCATCACAAACGTTAAACGATTTTGACTCCCTAACAAGTTTGCGTTTATGTCATTTAACACTCTTAACTTAGTCCTACTTAGAATTTTGCCGAGATTAAGGAGTACCAACATTAGCAAGTAATGTTTTACATGCTACACATCGTAGTAACATGGGACCCACAGCTTTACACACTTCCGAATGATGTAATTCTGTAGGGGTTTTCATCCGCATTTTTAAATTTTTTGGAAACCTTACTTGGATCGTGGATTGAACTATCGATCCTTAGATCAGTAGCCCGAATGCTTAACCACTGAGCTATTACAGTCGCTTTATATACACTAACGTTAACAGTCTGGCCATATATGGTCACGATTCCCATTGGTGCCCCCATTTTATGTCTTGCGTCATTTGGCAATAACATTTAAATTTCAAAAATGTCAAAGTCACATTTATTCAAATATTGATCTGACATTCAATCAACAAAAATCGTTTAAAATGCGAAGACATAGTTAAAAAAAAATTATCAGAATTTTTAGAAACAACTAGAACTATGTTCTCTGAACTATATTTTATTAACGGTAAACTGACAAGGTTAAAAGAAATTTGTGAATTTCAAAAATTTTGCTTCAGATATGGGGTTTTGCTGTGCAGTGGGGTGCAAAAGCAAATCTGAAAAATGCGTGCTTACGGGAACTTTAGGAATAGGGACATACGAGACTTGTGGACAAAAAAATTAATAGAGAAAATTGGCACCCAAATAGTAATTCAAGAATTGGTGAGAAGCATTTTGCAGATTGTGTGTGTGAAAAAGCACGAGTTGGTGGTATAAAGAAAAACTTAAGGATAGTGCTGATACGATATTGTTTGTTTTACTATTTAGTCATATACTTACTTATATTAAGACTTTATTTAATTAAACTATTTTCCAACCCCAATTCCGCCACTGGAGTTGGCCATATTATGTCTTATGTCGGAAGTGACATTTCATATGGCCAGACTGTTTATTTTAATGGTTAACATAGCAGTTTGGCTTCTATGCCAGCATTTAATCATACAGATTACTTCCATAGTTACCAATAAAATCGATAAATTAGCGAGTTTATTTTACGAGTTAACATACGAATTTGAATTAAGTACTTGTTAATAAAAAACTTTAATTTTGTTGCCGGAATGTAGGTATGCAACTAAAAAGTAGATACGCAAGAACAACTTGTGTGTTGTGTTTTTGATTCAGTTGTAGACATTAGGATAACTTTTAATTGTCTTATTGACAAGTAAGAATTCCTATGTTAACTCGTAAAATACACGCTCTAATCTATTGGTCTGATTTGTAACTATGGAAATGACCTGTATGATTAACTGGTGGCATAGAAATGAAATGCCTATGTTAACTAAAAAATAAATTCCCTGTATAAAGTGACTGTACTGAGCTATGGAGCCCGGCGCGTCTTGGTATAATCTAAAGTATGATCAACAATTATTTTCATCTAGTATGGCCATGGAATAGTCAAAATGTGACATTTGCTTTATAAGTGAGTTATAGTTGCATTAATAAATTGGGAAGTATTCCATGGCCATACTAGATGAAAATAATTTTTGATCATATTATATTTACAATGTTCCCTCTTCCCAGCAGGCTATGTTAGGGTGACATTTTTGTAGGCACGCATGTGAAATAACTAAACCTAACAAAATTGGGTTACGTTATTTTCAATTTGTGGTTATAACTTTTGAAGGCTTACATTGTTGCCAATTACATTTTTAGCTCATTTTGTAAAATTTTAGGAATTTTGACATTAAAATTGCAACAACGTCAATAAAGCAGTGAAAAAATGTTAAAAGTTCTTTCATATCACAGTTTGACTATATTAGAATTCATTCCTGCAACCTAATAAAACATAATATAACAGCCTGCTGGAAAAAGGAGCATTGTGAATGGATTATACAATCTTTGACATGTGTTATGTTGACAAGTTTGTTTATCTGAGACAAACGGTGACGTTTGTGCCACAATTCAGCAGGCCCTGGTTTATTTCCATATTTTTATGACCACTTCATTGGTGGTCTAATGCTTGAAATGCCCGTTTGTGAATATTTTGATTAACCATCAACCTGTAACGTAAATTCTATTTTGATTATTTACAAATTGTTGAGTTATAGTTATTCCTTGACACCTGTAACTAATGATTCATAATAGTTATTAAAGATTGTATAATAATTAGTGTATTATAGGTATAATAGTTAATTTACACAATTTAGATAGTATAACGACACATGTTAATTTTGCGTATTTGTAGAATATACGGAAGATCATATGGTAGCTCACGCCATGACCTTCTTCCTTGATGGTTCTGAAACTAGTTCAGTAGTTTTTAGTTTTTCAATGTCCGAGCTTGCTGTAAATCCAGACATTCAAAGCAAATTGAAAACAGAAATCGATACAGTTTTGGCTAAGTACAATGGAATATTGTCGTTTGAAGCTATTCAGGAAATGTCGTATTTGGATGCAATATTTTTAGGTACTATATTATTAATTACTGATGTATTTTAACCGATATAAGAGAAACATGTGATTTATTCAAAATTATATTATTTACAAATGAATCATTTGCACTTTAAAGAAACTCTACGCAAATATCCACCACTGACGGTGATGAGCCGTGAATGTACAGAAGATTTTACGATGTCTCATCCCGGAGCACAAAAGGATCTCAAATTAGAGAAAGGGGTCCACGTTTTCATCCCTGTGATATCTTTCCACCATGACCCTCAGTATTACCCGGATCCAGAACGGTTTGATCCCGATAGATTTACTGACCGAGCCAAACATCCTCTTCCAAAGAACTGCTTTTTTGGGTTTGGAGATGGACCAAGGATTTGTATAGGTTAGTAAAATATTTAGATTTGTCAGAATATATTACACTTTTATATCCTTTTTAGGTCAAAGATTCGCTAGCATGCAAATCAAAGCAGGTTTAGCAGCTGTCGTGCGCAACTTTGAAATAAGATTAAATCAAAAAACAAAATATCCTCTAGAAATGGATCCAAATGGTTTCATTCTTACAGTAAAAAATGGAATTTGGCTGAATTATTCCAAAAGGCAAGAATAATTTAATTTTGTAAAAATTTTTCAACCCGCAGAGCATATTCCTAAAACTTTTTTTATCTTGCCTTAGTACAGGATGTATATTTTATTGTTAACTTTGCAGAATGCAAACACTACTTTGCTAATACAATTAAATATTTGTGATGTTCCTAATAACCATTTGTTTAACATGTTCTGATACAAGAAGTGTACCTGTATCTGTTAAGATAATATCTAAAACTTCTCTGTTGCATTGTACTATTCATGCTGTTTTTTGGGTATTTCGCTACCCTCAAAAATTGAAAAAATTAAATTAGGAACGTTTTCTGGTATGAATAAGTAGATATTAAAAATCAATCAACTCCCAGTAAATTGGCCAGTTTTTAAGCAATTTATTAGGACAACAAAAGCATCCATAGGTACCTCGAAGTGGGGTTGTATATCATAGGAGAGATATTAAAAACACCAAACTTTCCCCATGTATCACATTTAATGAGAGCAAAGCTAGGTTAATACAGCAGCGACATGTTTCGACTAAAAAGTCATCACCAGGCTAACTACAATTAATAATACAAATTAGTAAAATCGAACCGTTAAAAGGGCTAACTTTTAACTACTGTTTTAACATGTAAGTTCTCGCCTTTTTAACGGTTCGATTACTAATTTGTATTAGTGATGGGCTTATTCGAATGAAAAATAACCGGTTATCCGGTTATTGAAATAATCTATGTAACTCGGTTTTCGTTCCAAGTATTCGAATGAAAGATAACCTCATGCTGATACGTACTACGCTTTGAATATAAAACCTCTGTTGAAAGGTACTACGTGCCATATCTCAGCGACCTACGCAGTGCTCAAAATTCTGTAAATATAAATACGTCATAACTCATAAACAAAGCTGATTGTACTAAAAACACCATTTGGGTATCGCGTACCTTCCTCCTATCATAAAAAATATTAAATTATCAAATTCTGGGGACCTGAAACCTGAACGCCTAAAAACTGCAAACGCATCAAGCAATAAAACAATTTTTTATTTGCTTACATCTCCAAAGGTTCAAAACCAGCCCGATCGATAAAGATAAACCACTGTTTTTATTGCGATTAGCAAGCAGTCCCGCATATTTCTTTCTTTCTACACTTCTTAATAAATACCTCTTAATTTCCAATACATAACACATAATGTACGGTCGGCGCCTTAGAAATCGGGCACTACACACTATTATGATATATTTTGCATGTATTTTTTAAGTGTATAAACTGGGTTTTTGCAGTTATTATGGTTTTAATTGTTACGTGAGATTGTTTATTGTTTGTCAATTATGAAATGCCATCTCACATTAATGAAGTAACCGGAGTAAGAATACTCCAAAGACCAGAAGAACATATTACGTGTCCCGATTTCTAAGGCGCTGACCGTACATATTACGTTTTAGTTCCTCTGCTATCTGCAAGTTACGATGTCGATGCAGATGACGGTGAACCGATGTCGACGCAGATGACGGTGAACCGCCAACCGGCAAACCGGCTGACTTAATCGAAACGAATCGAGAGCCAAAATTTATTCGAATGATTATTCAAATAATAATTCGGTTATTAATATCATTCGAATGCAAATAATTCGGCTATGAAAATTGTCCGGTTATGCCCATCACTAATTTGTATTATTAATTGTAGTTAGCCTGATGATGACTTTCTAGTCGAAACATGTCGCTGCTGTATTAACCTAGCTTTGCTTTCATTAAAATGTGATACATGGGGAAGGTTTGGTGTTTTTAATATCTCTCCTGTAATTTACTAGGAGTTGTTTATATATTATGTATATGTGTATGTATAAACACCTTTATACGACAAAATAAAAATTATTGTATTGTAACGCAACAGAGTGATTTATTCTATTTTTCCCTGTTACATTCTATGTCGATAGGTAGCTCCAGCCAGAGGTTCGTTGATACTACACCCAAAGAAGACAGTCACAATAAAACGTCTATTGACACTAAGTGTACAACTCAAAGATAATTGTTAAAATCCAATGTATCTGTTTTGGTCTTGGTCCCCGCCTGGCCTTGTTGCAACCCACACGACTTGGAAAGTTTTTTTCGATAGATGGCTTGAGCCATATCCGGGGCGTAGCAACCCTGTATATAGTGTAGTGTTTATTAATATATATTTACAGGCTATTTACACGTTTTACTAATAACTAACATAAGGACACGACATAAAGTACATAACATAAAGTACATAACATAACATAATAACGTTCATAATAATGCCGCAACAGAACTCGAACTGCCGCCGCTGAGGGTTGCGCAATTGGGATGAGCACCCTGTAACTGGGGCTTGATGCGGTGACGTCACATGCTTGACAAGTGTGTTGCCTATCCGTAAGGCGTATTGCTGTAGTGCAAGGAGCACTCATCACAATAGTTAGGTAAGAGTAGTAGGCCAGCCTGCAGGGAAATAAAAATGTGGCTTGCTTACATTTATTGTTAATATGAATTTTTGTATACACGTAGGTTTGCAGGTTCTAATCAATATCTTACATTTTTCTGACAAAGATAGGCTTTGCGTTAACCGCCTTTTTTCAAAATGGCGGATGTAAGGGAACTTTTCCTTATATCTGAGTTATGTTAAGTATGGCTATAAAAATAGTTGGTATCTAATTTGTGGAAGGGAAAATTTCCTATTAAAAAATATTAAACCATTTTTGCCGTCAACTTAACGGTTAGCTGTCAAATTGTTTGAAAGTCTAAAAATTACAGGTAACCGTTTTACCTTTCTATCCTACTACCACGTGGTAAAACGTTCGGAATATTTCTACTTGCAAGACATGTTGAATCCGTAATCTGAAATTCATAACAAATGGGTTTTTTTTTTAGGCGAACAGATAAGTTTTGGTCGGAAATATGGATCAATATGACAATAATAATAATAATAATAGTCTTTATTGCACATAATATAATATACTACATAGTACTACACAAATGAAACAAAAATGAGAATGAAGTGCAAGGGCGAAGTTCAGATTGGCTCATAAAAGAACCATCTGCTCCTCCACTTAACCCAAAAAAAACTAATATATAAATTTAATAAACATGAATGGCGATTCTACAAAAACAAGTAAGTAATAAAACAAATAAATAATTAAGAGCGTTGCACATCAGAATCCTATACCACTGTTCTGCAAACCAAGCAAGTACAGCTTACAGTGCTTCTTAAATCGCGAAGGGGGGTAGGCTTTAAGATAGTTTGGTAGTTTATTGTAGATAGATGCAACACCATATGAAAAGGACCTTTCAAAGAATTGAGTACTGTGTGATTGTAGTGCTAACAGACCGCGGTGCCGTAAATTAAGGTTATGAATGTCAGTTCTATATCTGATTTTTCTATATAGATAAGCAGGAGTTTTAAAAAACATTACGTTATGAAAGAGACAAGCCTGGTGTAATAACCGACGATTTTCCATGTTCAGCCAGTTAAGAATGCAGAGCTTATGCGACACGTGTTCAAATTTTCTAATACCGTATATTAGCCGAATACATGCATTTTGTATTTTTTGAATTTTATAAGAATAATTTTTATCGATACACGGACCATACACTGCATCTCCGTAGTTGAACAAGGAAAGCACTAATGAATTACACAGCATAACCTTAGTGCGAAAATCTAAAAAGTGTCTGTTAGAATATAAAAGTTTAATATTAGCGAAAGATTTTTGAATTAGGTTATTAATATAAGTTTTAAATCGGAGATTAGAATCAATAACGATTCCTAAATTTTTTGATTCGCTGTACACTGGTAATGTCATGCCATCAATTTTAATATTTACATGAGAGAGAATTTCATCTCTAACTTTTGGCCTCCCCAAAAGAAGAACGGCAGACTTACTGGGATTAATTTTCAAAGCGTGATCTTTAGAGATATCAACAAGTGACATAAGATCAGCATTAACTAAATCATTTGCTACACAAATATTAGTTGGTTCAAATGAATAATACAACTGGGTATCGTCTGCGTAAAAATGAGATTGACAATTTGTGCCACCCCTTTGAATAAGGGCGCACACGGCCGGGACTAGCTCAGATATCCTCGATAGATTTGTGGCGTGAGCAAGGATTAGGTTCAGATCCTTTCGGCTTCCACAAAAACTACTTCCAACATTCAAAAAAAATTAGGGCGCCTGGTTGTCTTCACAACCGATACGAATGCAGCTAGTAAACCCACCACCTACCTTTGGCGCTTATGCTGCTGACATTTCCATCGTGCAGACGGGGACGTGGTAGAAAAATATATTAATAAAACAAATTGTTAGCATGGGGACATTTACTCAATTAAAATATTACTAGCAACAAGTGCAATACCACTGTAGCCTAATGGCTGATAATTGTCAAACAACTATACTAGATTATTGACTAAATAATTTCATAGGCAAAGTAACCAATTTATGATAAGTGCAAAGGAATTAATTACACTAAAATCACAATTGTGCGGAACGCTACTCTGGCATTTGCGTCTGCACTAATAAGGAGTACATACAAATTCAGCAATTGAGATTAATTAGGATTCACGCAATAAGCGTCAATTGCAATTTTAAAAAGAAATATGATCGCGTACGTAACAGTTGTAAACACCTAAGGCCTTAAGTTAGCTGTTATTTTCTTTATGCGGCAATCCGCCAGTACGATAAAAAAACGCTGAATTAGGTTGTACTTACATAATACACAAGCAGGTAGCATCTTGAGGGTGTAGTGCGCCGCAATATCGTGATGGAAGAATCCTTGTAGATAATGGTTGACCTCTGCACGTCTCATAAGTCGGACCTCGACGCCGGTTAATTCGAAGACATTATCGGGACCCCAATTTGTTAAAAGAAATTGCGCCGCAGGTGTCGCGATTTACGCTCTGCGAGTGCTTATAGCCCCTAGTCTATCCTTTGGTGGAACTTTGCTTGCCCTTCTTTTCCGCCTAAACGCCAATATACGGAAGTTAGTAAAGGAAAAAAATAAGCCAGAAGAAATCTCACCTAAAGCTGGAGAACGGCGGTTCGCGGATTATCACTAAAGTGAACTTTCATTAGTTAAATCTGTGCAGACTTCTTTGACTAGCATCATCCCTTGCGGCGCTGTCAATTAAAGCAAAAGCTGACTACTTTGTCTGCTAGCAAAATCGAAACAGGAAAGCCCTCGCTAGGATCGACGCGTTCGAGCCAGAAACAAGCGGCTGTTATCGCCAACCACACGCTCCAACGAGATAATGGTAGTTTATACCTGCCTCAATTGGCATATATCGTGGTCCAAAAGTAGTTAACAATTATTAAACGCTCTTGTAAAACGGGGCGTTACAAATTATTAATGGAATTAGGCAAATTAGAAATGTATATGGAAAACAGAAGAGGCCCTAGAATAGAACCTTGTGGCACTCCTCTTATTAATTCCCTCGCATTGGAAAATTCATCTGATAAGCGAACACGTTGTGATCTGTGAGACAAATAATTATTAATTAATAGTGCAGCGTTAGAAGTGAACCCAATAAAAGAAAGAATGGCCAACAGTATGTCATGATTTATAGTATCAAATGCTTTTGTGTAATCTAGTAATACAAGAATAGTTAGTTTATTTTTATCAACTTCAGAAATAATGTCGTCTGTAATATTTAAAAGAGCCGTTGTACAACTATGTCCAGATCGAAATCCAGATTGAGTATCTGGAAGAATTTTATATTTATTCAAATGCAGTTTAATTTGAGAATTCATGATTTTTTCCATAACCTTGGATAAAACCGGCAAAATACTGATAGGCCGTAAATCTTTAAGTTGAGTAGGATTACTAACTTTAGGCAAAGGAATGATAAAGGCTTGCTTCCAGCAGGCGGGGAAGATGCTATTTTCAAAGCAAACATTTATAATGTGACAAATATAAGGGAGCAAAAAGGGAAAACATAAACGCAATAATCTAATATTTAGCTGATCCAATCCAGTAGAATTGGAAGTAAGAGCAGAAAAAGTTTCAAGGACTACGGTAGGTGACACTGAAGAAAATTTGAATGTGTTGGCCACCTCAGGTTTTATATTATTTTTGTAAAATGAGATGCAATTTAGAGGGGGAGTGCTATTATTAGGAATGCAATCAATAAAATAATCATTTATATCATTTACATTTGACAAATTTTCTGGAATGCTATAAACCCTCGGGTTACTGCAAATATTCATGTCTTTGAGAGTTCTCCAAAATGTTTTGGAATTGGAAGAGCTTGCTAAATGTTTTAGATAATTTTTCTTTTCCAGTCTAACAACATATGTAACATAATTGCGTAGAGTTTTATAATAATTCCAATGAGCTATTTCTCTAGTTTTCTTGAATTTAATTAAAGCTTTGTCACGCAAAGACATCAGCAATTTTAGATTGTCGGTTAACCACGGTGCTTTGGGTTTGGTAATATGCGAGGTAATAAAAGGCGCGTGTTTGTTAAATAACGCGATTAAGTTGTCGTTTAAAAACTTTACTTTAGCGTCTACATCGTCATGATAAAATATAGTTTGCCAAGGAATTACTTGCATATCAGCAGAAAAGTTATCAAAATTGAAATATTTAAAATCACGGTAAGTTTTGTATAGCGTTCGTGGTTTGTCAGCTGGGACATTGACGTCACAATATACAAGAAAATGATCAGCAACTTGAAAGTCAGTAACACCAGAGTCGTTCACAATATCTAGATTATTAGTAATTATTAAATCAATAAGCGTAGCAGAAGTTGCCGTAATTCTAGTTGGCTTATCAATAATTTGAGTAAGGCCAAAAGTTTCAAGCAAGGCGGTAAAACGATTAACACTACAATCAGTTGATTTAAAAAAAATTCAAATTTAGATCTCCCATGACGATTAAATTGTCGCACATGGGTAATATGGTCATGAGCGATTCTTCAAATTCCTTTACAAATTCGTCTATTTTAATAGATGAATTTGGAGGATAGTAAATTACACCTAATGCTAAAGATAAGCTTGGTAGTTTTAAATTAACCCAGAGCTGTTCACTATTAGAATGTATTTTAATTACGCTATACTTGTTGATAGAGTTTTTAATATAAAACGCTACCCCGCCTCCACGTGAATTACGATCTCTTCGAATTAAAGAATATTCAGTTATATTAACATTTTTACTAGGTATATTATTACAAAGCCTGGTCTCACCTACAGCAACAACGTCATAAGAATTATGAGTAACGTGTTCACGAAATTCATTAAAATTTGCAGACAATGAGCGAACATTCTGATGCACCAATCTCAGGTTAGTACTGCTCATCTGCAACAAAGACAATTAAGCACTAGAACAAAATAAGTATCAGATTCAAAACCTAGATAAGTAGGGATTAGCAAATTCCCCTACATACAATATTACAGGTACACACAAGATAACTAAATGCAGCAATTCCTGCAATTACAAAAGAAACAAAGCAATTTCAGAAAAAAACTAATTAAGCAGCAAAAAACAAAAATTAAGCAATGCAACAAGTTACTAAATAAATTTATAAAAATTAACGCTAATCTAAGCGGTAAACTAAGCGGTGCCTTGCCAATAAACAAACAATAAACGACACATTTTGTATTTAACCTTCACATATTTTTTCCAATTCGACCATATCACGCACAGGCAGTTTCTTTCCATTTTTATCGACAAAAATTGTTCCGTCGTTAGTCCAGACTTTTCTGTGACCAAATTTTTCAGCTGCACAAGAAACAATATCCATCCTGGCTTTGGAAAGGTCCTCTTTTATGACTACTGATGACCCACGGAGGTTTTTTCTATTTCTTATTACCGAATTTCGGTATCTACAGCTGACAAATTTCACTATAATACCACGGTGCTTAGTTGACTTAGACGGAAAAGCTCCAACTCTGTGGCATCTATCTATGTGGTCCGTAGTAAGCTGCATACCGAGCTTCTCATTAAAAATGTCAAGTACGACCTTCTCCACATCTTCATTTTTCTGCTCCTTTACGCCAAAGATTCTAATGTTGTTGCGCCTGCTGTATTGTTCCAATCCATCGATTTTTTTGTATAATTCAGCATTTTCCTTCTCAAGTTCAGTAACGCGCACTTGTAATTTATCACATACTTCTACCACCTTATCAAACTTTTCCTCTAGTTTTTTCACTACGGTATCCGCTAGTTTTTCTGCTAAATCTTTTAAATTGTTCGTGTCCTTAAAATATTCTTCAATGCTGTGTTTAGCTTGATTTTTAATGTCAGTAAGTTGATTCTGTGTAAAAACCATTGCGTTATATCCACTTTGCGACGAGAAAACAACTGAATATTATTGATTTATTAGTTTAAGTAGGTATATCGGATTTTGCAATTCGGATATCGGAATTTGCAAGACACACACTCGAACACGTCTAACTTCGTCGCCGGTTCATAGCACGAATAGAACAAACTCTTATGCGATCCATGAAAATCACAGGTAGTTTCGAAAAAAAATAAGAACTTCGCAACATATCATATTACCGTAGAACAGCATGTGGATACGAGACCATCTAGAATCGCTGGAAATGACGCTGATGCCACACGCATGTTTCAATGGTTACCTCTACATTCGCCTTTTTCATAGAGCCCTGAGATCCGATCAATAGGCCCAGGAGATGGAGATAAAGAAATTAATGCTCAGTTTTCTCAAAAAGTTCGCATTTCCTTAGTGAATAAATTGTTGGTTTGAACTTTCAAGAAGCCAAATTCAAACGCAATGATAAATTCCGTTCTCTTGCTATGATTAATTCGAGCATTATTATACGAGTTCGAAGTGTTTATTGATTTAGCTTTGATTTTTCAAAGAATTCTTCTTGCAACTAAAATATACACAGCAATATGTGCAAAATATGTTCCCTATTTGAAAACATATTATTTTCTGATAACATGCCTGCTGCTATTCCACAGGAAAAGTTTTTATCAAACAATAACCAAAGAAGAATTATTTCTCTATTGATGGAGAAATTTGAAGCAGAACATATCTCAGTTAAGCAAGTGGAAAAAAAATCCGTTAGGATGATCGTGAAAACAGCAAGTGATTTCTTCAAGGATACCATTCGGTAATTATTATCGGAGAGAATATCGACCATTTATTCTGGCCACTGAAGCTGCGTCTATTCCAAATATGGGGTTATTATAAAGTTAGAATAATACTTTACATTCTTATATAATTCTAACAAATCAAGCCAACAACAAAAAATAAACGAAATCTAATTGCTTAAATAATGGGATTGTATTGTATCTGTGGAAAACAAAAGTGATGTCATGACAACTATTGACATAGATGTCAAAACGAAATCGTTTGAATTTTAAGCAGACATTTTGTGAATGTATGGCTACCAAGATCACCTGATCTTAACCCAGCGGATTATTGGTTGTGGAGTTATTTTAAAAAATTGGTGTTCAGAACACGACCAACAATGCTGCAAGAATTAAAAGACCAAGTTAGGGGGCAAAAGGGTGCAATTCAACCAGAAATGTTACATAATGATGTAAAATAGGGATGAAAGATTGGTAATCTTGTACCAACAAAATGGAGATCATATTCAACATTTGCGGTAACCAGTTTTGGCCTACAAAATTCCATTATTTAAGCAATTAAATCTGGTCTACTTCTTGTTATTAGCTTAATTTGTTAAAAATATATAATAAGCTTAGATATATCCTTTACTTTATGATAACCGTGTATATATTTCTCATACTTGGCAAAAGCAACGTTGAGGGAAAGTTGTATTGTTAGAATACTTTGAACGTCAACAGTATCGTCCTGAGAAATATTCTATTCCTGCATTCTTTCAGAGGCTGTGGCAACGTCGGCACTGTTTAGACAAGGCAAGATAAAGTTCATAAAGCTGCTTGAAAAGCATGTGCACTTGCACAATATTATACGAACTAGCTGAAACCCGCGGCATATGCCGCATTTAAGATGTACAACGAATTTAATAACTTTTGTTGCACTAAAGAAAGTTTTAAAAGCACGCTAGAGATTGGCAGTAAGGAAAAGTTCCAAAAAATATATTTTCAAATGGAAAGTCTCTGGAAAGGAAACGCTCGCCTCTGGAAGGCGTCCTAATTAATACGACGTTGTTGGAACGCAGTAACAAAAATTGCGGAAAGAATTAATGCTCGTATGAGATTATATGTGAGAATTATTTGCGCCACCGAAATAATTTTCAGCTGCCTGCAATCTGTGTTTCTTTTCAGGTTTAAGCCGTTGAGACATTGAGCGTCATAAAAATATAAATGTGGTAACTCAAGTCTCCAGTTATGCCGTTACTGTTATTGTTAAATAACTCGATTAATTATTATTTTAAACTGCCATTATTATTATTATCTCTATAATAGTTTCCATAAGTAACTGTTTATAATGTTTATATGCTAGCGAGTTAATTTTCTTCTTAAATCGCTAGAATAGTAGATTGTTCTACAAGTTAAAAAAAGTGAGAATTTTCCAGCGAATGTAAAAGTTTTACGTAAGCATGGAAGAATGACGCTGTAGCCCGCGCGCATTTAAAGTTTTGCGTGTTAGATAGATATACTTTATTTGTGACATTACAAAAAAAAATTCTTTTACACACGTCTACTATATGGCAAATGCTACACCAAATACATACAATATATACAGTTCACATTTAATTATATATATTTATTCCTAATTCAGTACGTAAAACATGCTTAGAGGCACGTTTTTGATAACGGTGATAAAACTTAGATTAAATTTAGATTTTAGTTTATTGGCATACATGTTTAACGTCAGCGTACAAACAATTTCCAGAATATTTTATACCACATTGAATATTATGTATCATCGGATGAAAATTTTTATTATTTGGCCTGAACGAGATCAGGTGATTAAATCAATACCAGAATGCTTCAAGGTAGCATTTGGCAACAAGATTTCAGTAATAATCGATTGTTTTGAAATGAGAGTGGAAAAATCAAGTAGCCTTGAAGTACAATGTACTACATGGTCTACGTACAAACAACATAATACGGTAAAGGTACTAATAGGCATCACTCCTCCTGGATCAATATCATTTATATCACATGGATATGGTGGCAGAATAAGCGATAAAGGTCTAACAGAGGATTGTGGGATTTTAAATAATCTCTTGCCAGGAGATTTTGTATTGACAAATCGTGGCTTTTTAATAAAAGACTCCCTAGGACTACATATGGCCACAGTGATTACGCCTGCTTTTCTAAAAGGGATACGGCAGCTCGATCCAAGGGATATAGAATCAACCAGGAATATAGCAAGCGTGAGGTAGTGCAAGTATATTATTACAATAATTATCTTAATTACCTATATCTTTTTTTCAGAATACACGTCAAACGCGATATTGGAGTCCTTCGTCAAAAAAATACAGTTCTTCACGAAACGATGCCCATGTTCCTGGTGAAAAAGAAAACTGACGATGTTGCTGTGGTAGATCAGATATTAACAGTTTCTTGTGCACTCGTAAATTTATGCCCTCCTATAATTGTATAATTATTATGAAATAAATCTTATTAACAAAGTTATTCTAATTATTTTTACTTTAATAATAATAATAATAATATCTACAAAAGTATTAATAGTTGCCTATTTAGACCAGAAGTGTTAGAAGTGCAACTTTTTTTCACAAGTGTGGAAGGTTATTAAACGAGGCGCAGCCAAGTTCCTTAATAAATATAGTCAGTTATAATATCACAAGAGCATCGAAAATAATCGATTATTTTCCGAGTAACGAGACGTAATCTGCGAAAAACCACGAGAGCGTAGCTCGAGTGGTATTTTAAGGATTACGTCGAGTTACGAGTGAAAAATAATCATTATTTTCGATTGCCCATTCGGAGTCACGTGATAATCTAGTAATTTTACGTATGTCGATTCTTAAAAATGCAATTTTAGGGAAATAAATGACATTCCGTTTTGTAGGTTATCCTGACATATGCCAATTTCTAAAACAAGGTTGCTACGGGTTTATTCTCTTATATGAAATCAAACTGAATTTACAGGTTAAAGAAAACATAACATGTCGTAAAATGTAAATATAATAAAGATATGTCAGCTGCTACATTAAAAACCTGCTGCGTATAGCAAATTTTAAGTCAATTTCTGTGCATGCATATTCTGTTATAGAACATTGCCATTTGAAGCCTATTTCCTTGCACAATCTATTTAGGGAAGAAACTGAATGTGAAAAATCTCCAGATTCTTCAACCAAGCATTTTTTAGATTTTTTATGGTTACAAATTCTTTAGCTACATACATTTTATATACAGTGTCTTGACTGCTTCGTCGACTTCCGTTTTTGCATTCTTCACTTTCTGGCTCATATTTTCGGTAAATTGTGCTCTCCGAGATATTTAACGCAAGAGAAGCACGGCGAACAGCGTTGGAGGGTGAAACTGTTGATTTACTATTATTAATATTATACTCTTCACAAAAAAAAACGCATAATATTCAAATTAATTGTTGTGACTGCTCGTTTTACCGCATGTCCGATGGTTTCTTTTAATTTCCAGTTTTCGGCTCAACAATTTTAGGTTTTATTACCCTTATCTCAATAACTTACACGAAAAATATAATCTGACAGATTAGAAACGTCAAATTTTTAAAATTAATTTTATGAATCGACATGCCTTTTTTTCAAATTTCTTCCATTTCATCTATTTTACTAAGAGACAGACAAAAGTCACGTGACTCCGAATGGGTATAATTTTGACTATACAATCTGTTCTCCGATACACAACACGGCTGCAGACAGCTTAGATCTACAGAAACTGCTAGTTTTAGCCTGCTCCGCTATGACTATCAGCAACTGGATAACGGTAAATTTGTTGCATCAATATTTTTCGACATATCGCGTGCATTCGACACTGTGAATGTGGAATGCATTAGAAAAAAGTTGCTTAGGCATTCGGGGCCCACTTCTTATGTGGCTGATATCTTTTCTTACTAACAGAAAACTGTTTGTTAAAATTAATGATGTAACGTCCACCACTGTCCGTATAAACTTAAGTGTTGTTCAGGGCTCGGTATTAGGCCCCTTGCTGTATCTATTGTATGTTACCGATTTGCCCTTACATGTTACATGCACGCAAATCGTTAGCTTCGCTGACGACACAGCCTTCACTGTATCTGCCGATACGGTAAAGGAACCCACTTATAAAATTGAAATTTGTCACCAGGAGTTCAAAAACTGGTGCTTAAAAAATCAACTTGTACTCAACATGAACAAAACTGTTTGCGTGAACTTTAATGCCTTGAATAATATAAAGGGCATCACTTATAATAATGCAGAAGACTAAAAGCCGTGTTTACACAACTAAAAGTACTATGGTTGCGTTCCACCATTTCTATTTTCGGATTTTTGTAAACAAACTTCCCTTAACTTTTAATAGCGATATTATCACAGAAAACAATTATTTATTATGCATATTTCTTGTGTTTTTTAAAACTATTGACTCAGCTTCGAAGGCAAGTCTACTTTGGTTAATTTTCATATCTGCTTATTGAACGCTCCCACAACCTAAGCCGTACTCAAACGCTATAAAGGCGTCTCCGTTACATCTTACTTAACAACATAACCTATATTTCTGCAAATTTGTATGCGTCGCCTTTCGTTTCTTCTAGTAGTTGCTACAAGTATTAATTCTGTTAAATGGTCTACTGTGCATCAGATAATTGTAGTACAAAGCAAGGTAAGGCATTAGCGTTGTTCAGATTTCCCAAAAATTTGCAACAATGGTCTAAATTGGACTCCCACTGATTCTTCACGGTTATGTGAGGTAAGTAGTTTTGAATAAACTTGTACGTACAATCTTATTGCTTCTCTCTTCTGCAGGGTCACTTTGAAGTATCGCAAATTAAAACTAACGCTGAAGGCATTACAACATTGAATACGAATGCTGTACCAACTATTCTTATATCCTCTATTGCTGGAAATGTTTCACGTGTTTCGAATCGCTACCATCAACATCCAACTGTACGAGTGCATCTTCGACTGTAGTTATTAACAACGCAGCCATGACCGAGGTTTGTACACATTTGTATGTAACGGCGCTAAATTGTATGCAAAATTTACTTGTAAATTTATGAAAATATTAAGCATTGTTGCATACAGAAAATTGGCTGCTAAATTTGTTGATGGGACGTTGCGCTGAGTAGACGTGGTGTGCCAGCTGCTGCTAAATTTTATAAATATTGTGATTCTCCTAATATAAGTGCGTTACAACATGCCTGTTACTAGAAGCGGTGAAGCTATTGATGTCGAAGCGATTGCAGAGAGGGTAGTTGAAAAACTGTTAGATTTCGATGCATTAACAAAGAAGCTTACTTCGATCATCAACGCTTCCCTGGAAACCGAGGTTGCTAAAATAGTGGAAAAGTACGAGCACAAAATCTCATCTTTGGAAATGCAACTCGAAAAACTGAAAGCCGAAACGGAAGATACAATGAACGCACATGAACAATACAGCCGTGTAAATAGTTTAAGAATATTCGGCGTTCCGCAAAAACCGAATGAAAATACCAGTGAAGTAGTGCGCAATTTATGCCACGAAAAGTTAGGTATTAACCTTGCCGAAAATGATATCGACATCTGCCATCGCCTTGGATCGAAAGAGGGAACTCACCGTCCAATTATTATAAAATTTGTGCGCCGCAGCATTAAAAAACTTATACCATAAACTATTTACTTGAACAAAAGGGATATGATATTTTAGCATTATCAGAAACGTGGTTAAAATCTGATATTACTCTTTCTCATTCGAAATATAACATTTTCCGGAAAGATCGAGACGCTCGAGGGGGTGGAGTTGCAATTTATGTAAAGAATCACTTGAATGTAAAAATTATTCAAACAAATGATAATATTGAGCAATTGTGGCTGTCATTAAAAATCAATAAAGAAAGTTATGTTTTCGGGGTTGTGTATAAACCACCTCAATTTAATTATAAAGTTTTTGTAGATGAGGTTGAAGAATCCATTTGTTTGTATACTGAGGCTTCAGGAGAAAATATAACATTTTCCGGAAAGATCGAGACGCTCGAGGGGGTGGAGTTGCAATTTATGTAAAGAATCACTTGAATGTAAAAATTATTCAAACAAATGATAATATTGAGCAATTGTGGCTGTCATTAAAAATCAATAATGAAAGTTATGTTTTCGGGGTTGTGTATAAACCACCTCAATTTAATTATATAGTTTTTGTAGATGAGGTTGAAGAATCCATTTGTTTGTATACTGAGGCTTCAGATAGGGTTATTTGTTTGGGTGATTTTAATATAAACGTGTTGGATTTTTCTGGTTCGGTTACGCAATATTTAAATTATATGTTAAATACATTATGTTTAAAACAAATTATTACAGAGCCTACTCGAATATCTGGAAATAGCAGTACTTTGATAGATCTCATAATTACATCGGATACCAGCTGCATTAGTGAAACAGGGGTGTGTGAAAATGAGTTATCCGATCATGAGACAGTTTTTTGCAAAATATCAACTGGTGAGTTCGTCAAACTAAGTCCTATTATACGCACATTTCGGAATTTTAAATATTTTAATTTTAATGACTTACTGTGACCTACAGAAGTTACCTCTACATCAATTGTTTTATGAGCGGGATATTGATGCTAAATTAAACATTTTAAATTATTATATTACATCCATTTTTCACTTGCATGCCCCGTGGATAACCGTTAAAATGAAGAACAAACCAGCACCTTGGTTTACTGATAATGTTAAGTTACTGATAAATCTTAAAAATAAGACAAAATCAAAATATAAACAATCTAAGAACCCTGGGCACTGGGAATATTATAAAAGTTTGCGGAATTTTACCAATCTTGCAATTCAAAATAAAAAGAAAGCTTACTTCGAGCATAAAGTTGGGATTGGAGGCACAAATGCTATTTGGAAGGAGCTAAATTTAATAAATATAAACATTAAAAAACAAAATTCTATTCCGGAAACACTCAGTAATGTACAAGAAGTAAATGATTTTTCTGTAGACTCTATACCTCACAGCACTCCTGATCAAATGCTTCTAGATTTTTATCGTAATAACGAACTTACATCAGAAAAACTTTCTTTCACGACTGTTGACGTTGAGGAAGTACAAAATTTAATTAGAAGTGTAAAAAGTAATGCAGGGGGTATAGACGGTATAACCATCAATATGATTAAACTGTGTTGTCCATACATATTACCGTTTATTACTCATATACTGAACTGCTGTTTATCAGAAAATGTTTTTCCAAAATGTTGGAAAAATGCAATTGTGATTCCTTTCCCCAAAGTAAATAATGCTGCAGCCTATACAGATTTACAACCTATCAGTATATAGAAATAGAGTGTTAATTAACAACTGGTTATTTATTTAAATAAGACATTTTTTCTTATTGTATAGTTGTACATTACTATAAATGTTAGTTTAAATTTACTCAAATATTTGTTTTGTTAATTACAAAACTTAACAAGTTAATTACAAAACTTAACAAGTTAATAAATAAAAGTATTTACAAAAATATTGCTCTAACTGCTATCTAATAAAACATTTCTTATTAATAGTACAGCAATATCACGGAAACAAACGACGAACGTCATCAAATATTTAGTTATTCATTTAAAGTTACCGTTTGATTCCGTGATTTACCTATAGTTACAATAAATATGATTAACTATAGGTAAATCACGGAACCAAACGGTGCGCGTCATCAAACAGTAACTATAAATTAATAACTAAACATTTGATGACATGCACAGTTTGGTTCCGTGATTTTACTATATGTGTATTGCTTTCCAAGCTGGGATGAGCTCCATACTGAGCGCTGGGTTAGTCAACCGAGGTGCGAAGCACTGAGGTCAGCTAAAAGTACGAAGCTGGAATAAGCCTTCCCACCAGGTATGTATGCCATTTTACTCACAACATAGTTACACATTTATTTAATTTCGACATTCACTAGAGATGGAAGGAATTTTGTATGATAAAAATTCTTCAAAATTTGTCTATTTTCTGCCTATTCTTCTTTTTTTGTAACTGGAATTATTGCGACGACTTGAGGAGTCCAGATAACTAGATAGCATTTCTTTTTATGTAACAAGTGCAATGCACCCTGTATTTAGTGAAAATATTCATGGTTTTCATTTACCACAAACTGTTTCAGTACCTTATCGTAAGAACAAATATAGCCTTTGTCATGTGCAAGTGATTCCATCAAGTTGGAATTGAGATATTAGTACAGTAAAATTGTCGTTTTACCTTTAAAAAATTGGCCGCGGCGATTCCTCTTGCCCAGTGGTTTAGGGTCATTAGACAAGTGTAAAACCAAAAAGGCGTCACCCCACCCCTTGCCAAACAGCCGCCATCTTGATACCAATTGAATTTGTTTTTTCTCGCTATCCATTTTTCGCACAGAAAAAGTTATTGAACAAAAAATATTGGAAATAAAATTCTACATATTTTTGATCCTTGACGTGATACCGAGAAGTTGGTATTTAAAACGGTAGAGGGCGACAAAGTTACCAAAAATCTGTTTCCGCCATTCTAGCGCTGTGGGGGTGATTTTTTCCGAAAATTGCGAATGTGAAAGTTGTAGTGCTTGAAAAAATATACACGAATCTCTTTTAATAATGTGATTGATTTAAATAGTCTCCGAGTGACAGCCCTCAAAGTCCGCGCAGCGCGGAGAAGTGGAGAGATGTAAATTATAATAATAATTATTTATATCCCGTACTTATTATAACTAACGAGATGCCATGTCTGCCATTTGGATAACAGAAAGAAAACCATTATCGCTCGTACTATTATCGATTTTTAATCAGAATACAATCACGAAACAGCACTCGCAATCGTATTCACGGATTTTTTCCAAGATTTTTTCACATTGCGTTTATAACAAGTTGTGAGCCCTTTTTTCAATAAAAGTTTTAGCAACATTTCTATCATGGTCGATAATAACTCGGTTGTGCCCGAGGCTCCGAACCATGACGAAGAAACAGCTCCAAAAAAACGTGTCTGAGTAGACTACAATATATATTAGGGTTTATACAAAAAGAAATTACTTTCAATATACGAGCCCAGAATGAAATCATTTGGCACAGTTAAGGTTTTTCCGGTATCTTTATTTTGTACCCACAAAAGAAAATCTTTTTGCTCCATATTTTTACATCGTAATTGTAGACGTTTTTAGCAGTATTATAACAGCTTTAACAATAACAAATACAAAAAGTAGTTGGAAAACACTAACTTTAATAAATATTATACTCCAAGTGAATTAAACATATGTTTATTCACGAAAAGATGTTCAGCTCATGAGCACGCAGTGCGAGTGAGATCATATCTTTGAGTTAATAAATGTTTAATTCACGTGGCGTATATATGTTTTTATTCAATTTTGACGAAATTTTGTATAAAAAATTTAAAAAATATTCAAACTAAGATATAAATTTGCCCATTCATAGTCGATTTGATCTAAATTTTAGTAATTATATATTACACACTACAAAGAGAAAGAATAATTGAATGTAAATATTTGTAGATAATAAAAATATGTTGTTCTTCATTAAAACTTTTTTAATTTTCTAGTGAATTAAACTTTTTTAATTCTCTAGTGAATTAAAACACTTTTATTTTACTTGTGAATCATAGACTGTTTATGAAGGTTATGGAGTTAATAATGTCACTTTAAACTGTCAAAATTGAATAAAATAAATTACCGATTCATTTCATTTGGCCCTAACGATCAAAATACAAATTCGTTCACCGTAGCATGTTTTAGTTGAAGTGACACAAGCTGTTTGTTGTTTAATAACATCTATCCAGTCGGGTGTCTGTATTATTTTTGCAGAAATAGCACGTTATAAAGCAATTGTCAATTTGTTGAATTTTGGTCATTCCTGTGGCAAAATTTACAAACAATTGCAATTATCATATTATATAATAAATATAACACCAGCAAATTTAAGAGCTTTACGGATCTGAGCCAAATGATGTCATTCTGGGCTCATATACTCCATTCTCATCATTTTCATTTCTTTTACCTATACCAATTTCTCGGTATCGCGGCAATGACCAAAAATGTGTAGAATTTCTGTAGGTTGTGAAAACCTATTCACATTGAAACTACTTGAGTGACGTGACGATTTTATCTCGCAAAAGAGAAAGGGTTACTTCGCTGCGCCGGAATATATCGTACATCTCCCACCCTGCGTGGACTTTGAAGGGCTGTCACTCGGAGATTATTTAAATCAATCCCATTATTAAAAAAGATTCGTGCATATATTTTCAAGCACTACAACTTTCACATTCGAAATTTTCGGAAAAAACCACCCCCACAGAGCTAGAATGGCGGAAACAGGTTGTTGGTAACTTTGTTGCCCTCTATCGTTTGAAATACCAACTTCTTGGTATCGCGGCAAGGATAAAAAATGTGTAGAATTTTATTTCCAACATTTTTTGTTCAATAACTTTTTCTGTGCGACCAATGGATCGCGAGAAAAAACAAATTCAATTGTTATCAAGATGGCGGCCGTTTTGCAAGGGGTGGGGTGACGCCTTTTTGGTTTTACACTTGTCTAATGACCCTAAACCACTGGGCAAGAGGAATCGCCGCGGCCAATTTTTTTAAGGTGACGGGGTATTTTCCGACAATTTTACTGTACTATATTTAAATGGACATTTAACTTCCACAAGCTCTTCCCAAGGTCCGTAAATATAGCAAGCTTTGAAATATAGGTCATCCCATGCATTTCCACTATGGAGTGGGAACCAAAATGGCGCCAATGGCGGGAAATTTAAATCTTGTAGTGGTGTTTTACACCCGTATTCATAGTCGTTCGCCAGCGGCTCGCCGGCGACTCGCCAGAGTTTCGTTTGAATAGTATGTTGGCGGCACTGTACGTCTATGTCAAATTCGAGGTTAGCAGGTTAGATTTTGTGTCAGTTTCTGTCAAAACTGACGGAAAACCTAACCTAATAACCTCGAATTTGACATAGACGTACAGTGCCGCCAACATACTATTCAAACGAAACTCTGGCGAGTCGCTGGCGAACGACTATGAATACGGCTGTTAGAATCAGTCAGTTGTTTGTTCGTTGGAGGTTAGGATTGCAATTGCACGTTTGTTGCGTTTCCGTTCATTTATATCCGTGTTTCTGCCTGTGTTAGAAAAACAGTATTTTTTAAGACTACATTTTCCTGATCCCGGTGTGATACGGTAAGTCAACTATCATTTTAATATACCTCACTAAAAGAGGTTATTTATAGGTTATCGGCAAGGATGTCCCCATTTAGCGTGCTACAAGTGGTACCGTTTTAATTGAGATGTCTAATTTACTATTTTGTGCTGATTCCGTCGTGATATTGTAAGTTAATAGGGCCGCTTAATGAACGTTTCACTAAACCTGACGATTATTTTCATATTGATTTAGTTCAAAATGTTTCTAGAACACAGAAGACACAACTATAATATCTATTGGACACTAGCAAACTTTTCTGTTATTACTCAGTCTGGTGAATGTTATCGTATTTGGAATAGATAGATGTATAATAATGAAAAACTCTTACCTCACACACTCTTAAATATTTTGTTGGCACGCATTGATCGCGACCACAATTTTTAACCCAAATTTCTCGCCTTTTTTGGTCCGCGGGAAAACAAAATAAGCGAAAACCATGTCTTGAGTGGTTAGTGCAGTTCAAACATGCACACCCTGGCATTTTGAAATCATATAACCTCAAATACACACAAGCGGTGACGTTTGTCAGTCTAATTGTCAGTGGGCACCAAAATGACGTTGTTGGGATGACCTATATTTCTAAGCATACTACTAATATATTTACAGACCTTGGCTCTTCCTACAGTGACTATATAATCACAGTGTGGCCATACAATTGTTGGCTGGTACTTTTGAATCCAATGTCAAAATCAGATTTTGCGAAAAACCATGGTGATGTAATAAAAAAATAGAATTTTTTTAACGGTGTAAGCGACATTTGGTAACAAAAAATTACTAAAGTCAAAATAAAATTTGACAATTCATTTGCTGAAGTGAAAGATTGTTATTCAAAATGACTGATCTCTCAAATACAATAAAATACCACAAAGGCGTTTAAATGTTAAAGAAATATGAGTCATACAGTGTCTTCAATTTATTACAATTAATGGAAATTGGAAAGTTCAAATCCAAAACACAAATGATATAGCATCATTTGTAGAAATCTTTTCGGTAATTTAATATGCTTTATTAACATCTAAATTATATTAGATACATAGGTACATGGGCTAAACCCCAATATAGCCCACTGGTGCTTAGGCGCATGCGCGTGATAATGTGATTCTCAGTTTGTCGGAGGTTCTACAAATGTTCAGACAATGGAGGCAAAACACGGGAGTCTCATGCCGGACCCAATCTTGACTACCCCCCCCCCCCCCCGGAGTAAACAGTCTGAATTCAACACTGTTTGTGTGTACTTAGTACAAAAATACCTGTGCATCACCGTAAAAAAAGCAGTTAGTCCAATCGTCATATATAATTGTGAATTTGAACTTCCCAATGAGTATATCTCTTATTTATAGCTTAAAATCCAGTTTCACCACTGGCATAACAGTTCCTTTATGTTCATATTTCGTAAATGTCAAAATGTACCAGTGGGCTATACTGGAGTTTTCTCGATACATGTTTTATATGTGTAATTTGGCAAAGTACTGAATATTTTGAAGCACGATGAACAACAAAAAGAGATATAATTTAAAATAAGACAATTAGGATTCCTTGGAAATCTTTTCATCGTGTACCCTTGCTCTGAACGATTGGAGCAACCAAATGCGGAACAACATACCATTTTACGTCTTTTTTTAGGTGGGTTTGTCGTACACTAAAATGCTGTAAAGTGAAATTATGGACTACATAATTTATACGTGTGTCCCCGGATTGAGTTCACTATAGGTATAATCGACAAAAAATTTTACAATTTTATTTTAATGTTTTGGGATTCCACCCTGCTTGGTCTGAAAACAATTTTAAGCAGAGTTTTAATTTTTAGAAATTAAGTCGGCCATGAAAAATGTGGAAAAACTATTTTCTATTTAGGTAAACTACCCTTTTTGTTCATGATACAGCAAAATTTTGTTAAGAAAAGTTGTTTAGAATCATAAATTTCGGCACTATACAAAATTTCAGAAAGATCTGTTGACTTAGAAAACATCGTAATTTTTTAGACTATTCAACTCACCCCCTTCAAGTTAACTATTCACCAATCATAATTTAGTATTTATGTCATTTGCCACCAATCAGCGTAAAATTGTGCAACAATTCCGCTAGCGGAGTTTTAATGACAATTTTTTTCTCTTCCTGTGACATTTATTTAACTTCCTGTAAAATTAATCGGATATGATATTAGAAATGTCAAATTTGACAAACAATTTATTTTACGTCAACAGATTTTTATTTTCAAAGAGGACGTGATAAAATTGATTAATTACTAAGAAATGTAAATTTTGTTCGTTGAATAGTCCTTCAAATGCCGCTTGCAGCCGACGAATTGCATGAATTTTTGTCAAAGTGTTTATTCGTGTTTATTGCTTCAAAATTGGTCTCGTGCTGTCGCACTCGACCAATTTATATCGAAGCAATAAACACTCATACACTTTGACAAAAATTTTCGGCAATTCGTCGACCGCTCGCGGTATTGTATATGATAATTGTATTTTATTTTCAGGTAAACTACTTTTTTTGTTCATGATACGGAAAAATTGTATTAACAAAAGTTGTTCAGAATGAAAAATTATGGCCTTGTACCAAATTTAAAAAAGATCTTGTCGACTTAGACTAAACCGTTATTTTTTAGATTAAACAAATTGCATTTATTAAAAATGACGGTTTCATCTAAGTCAACAGATCTTTCTGAAATTTTGTATAGGGCCACAGCTTCCCATTCTGAACAACTTTTCTTAATACAATTTTTCCGTATCATGAACAAAAAAAGTAGTTTACCTGAAAATAAAATACAATTATCTAAAAAATAACGGTTTTCTAAGTCAACAGATCTTTCTGAAATTTTGCATAGGGCCGTAATTTACCATTCTAAACAACTTTTCTTAATAAAATTTTGCCATATCATGAACAAATAGTTTTCGCTTCCCTGCCAAGGCCTACTTGTTTTTCAAAAATTGAAAATATTCTTAAAATTCTTTTCAAACCAAGCAGGACCGAACACAGAACCTTAAAATAAAATTCAAAAATTTTTAGGTGACTCGCCTCTTGTAACATCAATCCTGGGACACACTATTGTATTTTCTTTTCAGGTAAACTACCTTTTTTGTTTATAATACGGCAAAATTGTACTAAGAAGAATTGTTCAGAATGGGAAATTATGGCCCCATACAAAATTTCAGGAAGTTCTACCTACTTAAATCAAACCGTAATTTTTAATAAATAGGTACAATTTTAACGGTTTAATTTAAGTAAGTAGATCTTCCTGAAATTTTGTATAGGGCCATAATTTATCATTCTGAACAACTTTTCTTGGTAACATTTTGCCGTATCATGAACAGAAAGGGTAGTTTACCTGAAAAGAAAATAGTTTTTGCTTCACTGTCAAGGCCAACTTGTGTTTTAAAAAACTGTAAATATTCTTAAAATTCTCTTCAGACCAAGCAGGGCGGAATCCCAAAACATTAAAATAAAATTGTAAAATTTTTTGTCAATTATACCTATAGTGAACTCAATCCGGGGACACACTGTATATTATATCTGTCATTAAGTATGGACTAACAAGATATAAGTAACTTATTTTTTCAGTAATTTCAAATTGATTTGTAGAATCATATGTTATTCAAGATAATATGCAAATTGTACACCGCAATAATCTATTGAGCAGTTACTTACGATATTTAAGCAATATAAAACTTACAGGAAAATATTTATTTCTCTGTTAAATGTTCTAGTTTGTTTGATGTTAATACTAAATATCGTAACTAACTAATTGGCAAACTATAGTTTGGAAAACTCACGGCCATGGGAAAACTAATGGCGGATTGCATCACTTGATGCGTCGACTCAAACTTTTGACAAGTTATAAAATGCCAATGTTTTATTTTGACATTAGTAACTTTTTGAAACTAAACATTTTATACACTGTTAAAAATGACAATAACTTGGAATCCTTTTGCCTTCAACCAATAGAAAACATGACCATCGTATGGCCACACTGTGATTATATAGTCACTGTAGCTCTTCCTACAGTGACTATATAATCACAGTGTGGCCATACAATTGTTGGCTGGTACTTTTGAATCCAATGTCAAAATCAGATTTTGCGAAAAACCATGGTGATGTAATAAAAAAATAGAATTTTTTTAACGGTGTAAGCGACATTTGGTAACAAAAAATTACTAAAGTCAAAATAAAATTTGACAATTCATTTGCTGAAGTGAAAGATTGTTATTCAAAATGACTGATCTCTCAAATACAATAAAATACCACAAAGGCGTTTAAATGTTGAAGAAATATGAGTCATACGGTGTCTTCAATTTATTACAATTAATGGAAATTGGAAAGTTCAAATCCAAAACACAAATGATATAGCATCATTTGTAGAAATCTTCTCGGTAATTTAATATGCTTTATTAACATCTAAATTATATTAGATAGGTACATGGGCTAAACCCCAATATAGCCCACTGGTGCTTAGGCGCATGCGCGTGATAATGCGATTCTCAGTTTGTCGGAGGTTCTACAAATGTTCAGACAATGGAGGCAAAACACGGGTCTCATGCCGGACCCAATCTTGACTGCCGTCAAGGTGCGATATTAAGTTAGCTGCAGTTAAAGATTTGTGTGCAGTGTTGTCTCCAGGGGGTGACCGAGAGGGAAATTCCCATCCGGACAGTACAGAATTCCCTCCCGGAAACATTACCATATCATATTCATATTTTTTTAATCTATAAGAAAATGGGTGAATTGAAATAGGTAAAAATACCCCCCAAAAGTTTCATTCCCCCTCCCCCCCCCCCCCGGAGTAAACAGTCTGAATTCAATACTGTTTGTGTGTACTTGGTACAAAAATGCCTGTGCATCACCGTAAAAAAAGCAGTTAGTCCAATCGTCATATATAATTGTGAATTTGAACTTCCCAATGAGTATATCTCTTATTTATAGCTTAAAATCCAGTTTCACCACTGGCATAACAGTTCCTTTATGTTCATATTCCGTAAATGTCAAAATGAACCAGTGGGCTATACTGGAGTTTTCTCGATACATGTTTTATAGGTGTAATTTGGCAAAGTACTGAATATTTTGAAGCACGATGAACAACAAAAAGAGATATAATTTAAAATAAGATAATTAGGATTCCTTGGAAATCTTTTCATCGTGTACCCTTGCTCTGAACGATTGGAGCATTTTACGTCTTTTTTTAGGTGGGTTTGTCGTACACTAAAATGCTGTAAAGTGAAATTATGAACTACATATATATTATATCTGTCATTAAGTTTGGAATAACAAGATATAAGTAACTTATTTTTTCAGTAATTTCAAATTGATTTGTAGAATCATATGTTATTCAAGATAATATGCAAATTGTACACCGCAATAATCTATTGAGCAGTTACTTACGATATTTAAGCAATATAAAACTTACAGGAAAATATTTATTTCTCTGTTAAATGTTCTAGTTTGTTTGATGTTAATACTAAATATCGCAACTAACTAATTGGCAAACTATAGTTTGGAAAACTCACGGCCACGGGAAAACTAATAGCGGATTGCATCACGTGATGCGTCGACTCAAACTTTTGACAAGTTATAAAATGCCAATGTCTTATTTTGACATTAGTAACTTTTTGAAACTAAACATTTTATACACTGTTAAAAATGACAATAACTTGGAATCCTTTTGCCTTCAACCAATAGAAAACATGACCATCGTATGGCCACACTGTGATTATATAGTCACTGTAGCTCTTCCTCGCCTGCAAGGCCATCTGGGGTTGCCCCAAGGTATCCACACTGATGGAGCCATAGTCCAGCAGATGTCACAGAAAGTCCAGTTGCTGCCCCAAATGCTTCAATTGCATTATTTTCATGTTCTCGCCCCCACCGAATGGCCTTTACTCCATCTAAGTTATATGTTCCTGCATAATAACAGAACTTTATGAAAAAATGTGAAAAATATTTTGCAAAGCAAACCTGTTAGTTTTTTGAAAAGCGATGCAGGGTAACGATTTCTTTTGCAAGCTGCTAGCACTGTACCGAACGAACTGGCTGTTAAAGGAAACCTGCGAATAATTAACCACACGGGATTTTTTTACTGCCCTATGGTTTTCTCAAATATAGTTATTACTTGTTCAGGAGAAACATTCACTTTTTGTTCAAAATAACTAATTTTTCTGATATATTTTGATATTCTGCAGAGAAAATTATATCACTAATCTGTAGAACAATATTATCTTCCTGTGCAGTAAGTCTGGGTGCTAGAAGCCAACTGAATCCTACCACCCCTCCAAACGAAGCCAATTTTTCTCTAAAGCTTAGGTTTCCTAGGAAGCGGTGCCGTCATTTAACGGCCGTAAAAATACGGTGGGTGACGTCACAAAAAACGGTGTCGTGTATAATAAGCGAAGTGTTTTCCAAAAGAGCGGTAGCGCACACCGAACGTAATAAAGCGGTGCCGTCTCATTTGAAGCGGTGGCCCAGTACGGTAGAAACAGTTCAGCAACGTTTTTTGACGGTGTGACTAGTGCATAGCGGCGAATGTAGTTTTATAATATTTAAATTATTTTCAAAAAATAGGTGTTTTCTGGCCTTGAGATTGTTCAGTTAGCTAAAAATAACACACTCTAAAAAATCTCATAGAAATCTTACTTAATTTCCGAAAAATATCACTTTTTGGATTTTGAGAATTTCGAAAAACTTTATTTTCTAAACAAGTAAAAATTATTCGGTATATATGATAGGGGCTAAATAGGTTTTTAGACAAGCAAAAAATATTGACGTAAAAAGGTTTTCTGAAAATTCAAAAATAAGAAATTTTTTCCATATGCCGACTTTTTAGCGGATACTGTATATTATAGCTAAAAAGGCATCACATTGTGTGTAATTCAATGTACTTACCTCACATGTATACATAACTTTTTTTCTGGACATATAGGCTTTTTGTGTCTATTATATGGTTTAGAAGGTAAGTAATTTCTTATGCGATTCAGTACATAATCAAACAATACTGGTGTTAAGCGAAAGTATTGTCTGAATTTTTCGTCATTGCAGTGCAGATGGCGACGCACAAACGATGGTTTTCGTCTTCTGATTACTCCTATCTTCCAAATATACTAATAATGCTAGGTCTAGATCAGAGATGAGCAACCCGCGGCCCGCGGGCCGCTTGAGGCCCACCACACTTTCTTGTACGCCCTTCAAAGATTTTACATTTTGACTTTTAAAAATTCCTACAGTGTCCCGCATCCTCATTGTACCCTATTTCTCATTAAATTATCATTTTCCACATATATATTTCGCCGTCTTTTTAATAGTATTTCTATTAATGAGTGTTTTATTTTTGTATATTTTTATACTAGGTGTATTTTTATTAATAAAGAGATAATTTGAGTTCATCATTCAGTGTTATCATAAGTTTCTTACATGCGGCCCGCACAACATTTTTAAGTTTGTAGCTGGCCCGTTGTAAAAAAAGGTTGCTCATCCCTGGTCTAGATCGTCCATTTTCTAAGACTGTACGTCACACCACTTGAGTGAAAACTGACGCTAGGAAACCATAGCTTCGTCACCGTTTAAGACGGCCGCATAAAGACGCCGCCGCATAACGACATCTTACGGCCGCTATATAACGGCACCGCTTTTTTAGGAAACCAAAGCTTAAGCGTTTCGATCTCTTCCTTGGTAACACTTCTCTTTGAAGCTCGATATTCCTTAGACGGCGAAAACCATTCATCGATTGTTCTCACGTTTTCATCAAGTGCTTTAGATTGTTTAGGCACTGACCAGCTACATGCCTGGTCTGTAACTGATATATTATAATAGGCAAATAGTGCCAGTGCAGCAACATGATGACATGAAACTTGTCCACGAGGACATGTGCAAGAAGTTGAGGTTATGTTTTTGTCTTCATCGAAGAAGATCTACAAAGTAAAAATATATACTTAGTATATATTCGTTACTACTTAGAATCCATCTGAAGCAGCAATCAGTATTTTAAATAATTATACTTTTTAAGCTAAAATTTATCTTACCTCAACATTGTATCACTTATCTTTCATGCTTGCCTGTACTGTACCATGTACCCAGGGGTGCCAGATCGTGTCAAGCTGAATTCGTTAGCTTCGTCGGAAAAAATCGTGAGATTTCGGAAATGGATGAGATTTGAAACTATGGATGCAAATTAAAAAAAAAGCTATTTTAAAATTAATAAAATATGGAATATATGCTGCAGATTTATTAAACATTGAGTACATAGGTTGTACATACATAAATGACTGCAAGAGAATTATAAACATTTTAAATAATTGCCATAAATAAAAAAATTAAATTAATATAAAGTAAATGTTAAATGAACTAAATATTTTATTATAGAAATAACACATGAATTCTAAAAATAAAAATATGGCTACATAGAATATAGTACATATACATAGACCTAAGTATGTATACAGAAAAAAAATTGTTCGACTACTCACAATCTGAAGAATCTGTGTCCGGGATGACTGGTTTGGAGGGATAAAGTACTTGACTATTAATTTTTTTAAATTAAATCTGTGCTTATCTTGAAATTATGTAAATACCTATTTCTTGAAAGAACATTTAAATCCGCTTTCAACCGCAACTTGCGACTTCTTTGTGTGAACCATAGATAGCAGCAGTATTTGATGATAATGCGGGAAATGATAAAATCAGTGACAGCATACATTAAATCATGTATTAAGACTAACACACATTTTTTTCTATTTAATCATTTAGTGTTACAATTTTTTATACAATTATTTTAATTAGAATTGATACAAAAATCGTGAGATAAATAGTCCTTATCGTGAGATTTGCAATGAAATCGTGAGAACTCACGATAAATCGTGAGATCTGGCACCCCTGCATGTACCATTTAATACGGAACAGAAAAAATAAGACACTATTCAATTCAACAGTATTGGCCGTATCCAATATGAAGGAAAGTTGCCCGGAGGCTATCCAAAAATGTCCATAAAACGCTTTCCAGAGGCGAGCGTTTCCTTTCCAGAGACTTTCCATTTAAAAATATATATGTTTTAACTTTTCCTTACTGCCAATCTCTAGCGTGTTTTTAAAACTTTATTTAGTGAAACAAAAGTTATTAAATCCGTCCTACATTTTAAGTGCGGCATATACCGCGGGTTTCAGCTAGTTTCATATAATTCCCAATTGTGCGCTTATCTAGGCATATGTATCGATTCCAATCTCGACTGGAGGGAACAAATAAACTTAGTATGTAAAAAACTGAATTGTGCTTACTACGCTATTTTAAAATTAAAGCCGGTACTTGACACGTCTGACTTAATACAGGTATATTATGCCTTGGCTTTCAGCCACATGACTTATAATGTTTTGTTATGGGGTATGGCTACCGAATGGAAGCGAGTATTTGTTCTCCAAAAGCGTCTAATTCGCCTGATTTTTTACATTAAACCTCGCCAGTCGTGCAAGCCCTTCTTTTTGGAGAACAACTTACCAACATTTCCATCTCTAATGATTTTCAAATTAGCAGTATTTGCGCAGCAACATATGCATTATTTTTCAACGAGTAACAATACTCATCAATATCCCACCAGACATGGTGACCTGTTAGCCATACCTAGGCGTCGGACTGCTGAATTTAAAAAGTCCCCCATTTATAATTGTATTAAAATCTACAATTCGCTACCGATATATATTAAATCATATAAAATCGATAAATTTAACTTAAATCCATTTTAATTAAAAAGTGTTTTTATGACTACAACAATATTGTACTACATTAGGTATTACTTTTATCTGACAATGTCCATGTCACTTTTGTAGTTGATCTGTTGACAATAAACGATACTTACTTACTTAAAGGATCTAACGTTAATACTATCCACCACCATTTATTATATAATGTAAAATTATTTGATTATCTTTTTCTGCATGTGGCCAATTAATAAAAAGCAAAATTACAATATCACATACCAAAAAATATTAAATAGTACCTATACGATAAGAAACATAAGGATATTTCGAAACTATGTAAGCTACATTAACAATCAATAAAATTACACATGCTGTCTACACAACATAAAAGAATAATTAATGTCTAAATTAAGTAAGAAAAATAATTTTAATGCATAAAGTATAAAGGATATTTAGAAGCTATTTAATGTACATAAACAATCAAAATATTTACATATTCTATCAGTACAAAATAACAGAATAACTAATGTCTAACAACTAAGTATGAAAAAGAATTGCAATGGATAAAAAAGGATATTTTGAAGCTATTTAAGGTACATATACATAAACAATCAAAATATTTACAAATTCTATCACAGAATAACAAAATAATTCTATTTATATTTACAGAGTTCACATAACCACTTTCCTTTAGGATTTTTTTAAATTGTATTTTATTCTACATTTTCTGTCAGAACATTTTACCATTTGTTCGCCGTCGTCTGGTTTCCTACAGTGACACCATAGCTGCAATCCATAATCAAAATAGGTACATAACATTGTAACATATAATTCACAAAAATACAAACCTCTTCATCATCGGTGCCTATTACAATGTCACTGGAAATTGAACCAACATCTATAGCTCGCATGTCCATGGGGATGTCATCTGAACTTGGACCAGCACTCGTAGATGGCATATCCATGGCGATGTCACTATAACTTGAATCCAAACCAGTGGTCATAGATGGCATTTCAATTTGTTGTTTTTCTTTTGGCTCAGTGAAATACTTGGCATAGAGCCCAGGAAAAACAACTTTTCTGTGAAATTGCAATGCAATAGCACTTTTTCATTCCAAAAATCAATGTCAAAATTTACTCTTTCTACAAAGAAATCTTTTCTGCTCCACACGACAAAAACGCAAAACGTTGTCCTGGTCAAAGCCATCTGCATTTGAATTTGAAATAAATATGGATGCCTTTTGTCCAATTTTAGCTCCGTTTTTGTGCTAAGACATTTTTTTTAATTTTAATTAATTCGCTAACTGACTTATCTTTATATCGGTAGACGAAAATTATGTCTGAATACTCTTCTGTGCTATAAGGGTACATTTTCAGTGGTTCCAGTAACTGAACAAACGTAATAATATGCAATACCTAATAATAACTGATAAAAAACAACACTGACAGCAGACTGACATGTGCAGATTCGTTTTTTCCAAGGCAACTTTGATTAACTATTAACAATAATTCCAGTGGTTATGCGATGAGACCTTCATAAAACTTTAAAATAAGAAATCGACCAAACTTTAGTCGTCGTTGTGAGGCATGTGTTTAAGCAGAAGCGGACATTTTGAGCACTTACTGCTGTAACTTATTTATATGATCTTCATTTCTGTAATTAACTTTTGTAAATTTGTTTAATTAAAACTTTGAAGTCTTCTAATTCCTAAAATAATTGAAATCGGACATATATCCAAAGGGTTTTTTTCCCTTTAGAATACCTCACCTTTCATGTGGCCAAGTTTGGCTTAGACCTAATAAATCACCCTGTATAAAGGTTGTAAATCTGTAATATAAATGTTACATAACAACAATAATAACGTTGCATAACAAACATTTAACAGCAATGTTAGGTACTTGTTGAAACAGTTACATAACAGTGATATACCTGTACTGTTACAGATCTATAACAAAATTTTATAGTTGTTACATTGCAGTTATAATAACTTGAGTGGGAAATTGAAACTTACATGCAACAAACATGTAATAACCTGGTGATGTTACATGTAATATTTGAAAGAACAATATTATATGTACCTAAATGTTATTTAACTGTTTGCTGGGATGGTTATGCTCTAATTTAAATTTTTCATCCTTTTTTTGTACACCTGCACGTTTTAGAACATTTAGGTCATCTATGCCAATGTGGATGGTTTTTCCAGTTTTGTTCTGTGAACGCCTTTAAATTTTGAAGCCGTAATTCGACCAATTCTGTATTGGTACCACGCAGCAGAATTTGCTTGCTTATTGTTATTAGTATCATTTTCGAGTTTGCGGCATTCTTCGATTGACATGCTCATATCTAACTCGGAACCTAAAATACAACATTTTTAGCTGCTGTCGTCGATCACATCGGTCATAAGTTGCCATAACAGTATGATTTACCTGTTGGGTTTAAGGGATTCGCAGGAGCGCACCGTGATTCGATTATCTTCTAGGAATTTCTTAACATCTTCAATACTAACTGTAGGTTAAACTTGAGTCAGAAATATAAAAGAACAATGCTCAATGCACACTATACTTGCGTTTATTCAAAGTACGAGTTACTTCTTTCGCCCACTTGCATTCATGGATGGCTTTTTCTGCATGAAGTTTTTTAATTTGCTGCTGTCGTCGTTGCCGCTATCCGCTATGATTTACCAGCTTGTTTCATTTTACTAGGCGAAAAGGCCAACCATAAAAATTTGCAGAAATATAGGTTATGTAGCGTTAACGTTGGAGTCGCTTTTACACTATGCTATTTGGATTTCGTTGCTTGCTTGCTTGGCAGCGTTCAGTAAGCAGATATGACTGCTAAACAATATGGACTTCCTCTTCAATCTGCGTGCGTAGTTTTAAAAAACACGAGAAACAGGCATAATAAATAATTGTTTTCTGTGATAATATCGCTATTAAAAGTACTGGAAAGTTTGTTTACAAAAACCCGAAAATAGAAATGGTCGAATGCAACTGTGGTACTTTTAGTTGTGTAAACACGGCTTGTAGTCTTCTGCATTATTATATGTATATGATTTTCAAAAACATAAGAGCAGACCCAGAAAAGATTGCTAAGGCAAGAAATCGGTTTCTCCTTTTGTGCGGAACAAAACCGAAAGAAACATATTTGAACAAATATCGACATTTCTTCTATCCGAGATCAATTACCAAGAGTAAATTCAATTGATCGTTCCTTCGGCCAACAAAGACTGCGACCAAGCAACATTAACTGAGATCCTATCACCAAATACAGCAACCCTCTGTGATCCGAGAAATTTGGCTGGAAGTGATCGAAAAATGCGTAGCTACCAATTACAACATATTATATTGTGCAAAAATAGGGAAACGATTGTAGATCAGGTTGCGGATGCAGAACATCAGGACTGAAATGTTTTGTTATTTGTGCTCATTGCCGTCAACAGTCGTTTTTAAATAGTCTACCACCAGATCTTAACGATTTTGATTATGCAGAAACCCAGCCGTAATCTTATCCCAGTCAAGCTGAAAGAAAGCTGATATTGATACCTCCAAAGCAGATATTCTAGAAATAAGTCAATTGCAGATGAGCTTGATGAGGTTTCAACCCGTACATCGAATAGAAGAAGACAAATGAAGTAATATTATTTTTTAATATATTTAAATGTGTTTGAATACCTTTAAATATATTTTTATATGTTTATTACTTATGTAAATAGGTGAAATGTCTGAAATGAATCTATTGTATTCAATTTATTTATAACTTTGACTAGCGAAACAAGATTTACAATACCCTGCAACGTGCATCTTCTTTTGATAATTAATTCAGTTCTATTCTAAAACTTCTATTTTAGTTTTGTGGACTACTACGGACCCCACGTAAAAACGCGCCATTTATTCTAACGGAAGGTGGTGCCAAAATTTAAATAAAAGAGTGATTACTTGGTCCATAATCTCCACGCATACAATAAAGTAATAAATAATGACTTTCATCGCTGAATGTAGTATTTCAGAAGTTGTTGCATGAATTATCTATATTTTAGAATGGCCGCGAAATAGTAATGAGTCGTCATCTACCTAGAGCATTATTTGATAACTAACCGTTGAGTTTACGGCAAAAAGGCTTTAAGGCTGGGGAATTTGGAGACAAATCGCAGCACGCCGAGCGATACATGTCACTTATTGCCAAATTTTCTGGAGGAAAAAGGGTCAATTACACCACAGGAGGTTCCTATGGAAGAAGATTTTTGGGTGCTGGTTTGGCATATAATTTGGGACCGTCTTGGTATCTGTCGATGATTAATAAAACACAAGTTCGATATTTATGTCGTTCTCGAGAACAACATCGCGTCTATAAACAAACGGTGCGAAAATCTTTGAAAAGAAAAAGGCAAGCTGCGGACTTCTGTGCAGATAGAGACTATGGCCCAAATGCTCAACAAGCTTTGCCAGATTTGACGGATGAAGAATTAAAAGACGCGATGAATAACAAACTTTTGTCACTTGAACAAGAAAAAAACAATGCCGAAAAAATTCAAGCTGACACAATAGGACAATCCGCGAATGCGCTCTGGCATGACGTAAGAAGAGATAGATTAACAGCTTCGGATTTCGAAAAGGTTTGCTTACGCAGAAAAACTACTTCTTGTCATGAATTAATAAAGAGAATGCTCTATACAGTGTCTACAAAGGATGCAACAAATCTACCAGCGCCTCTAAAATATGGAAGAATGAACGAAAACCGTGCAATACAATTATTTACTGAAAAAATGGGGTTACAGGTTATCCCTTGCGGTTTCTTCATTTATAAACGTAAACCATTTATAGGTGCTTCGCCAGATGGATTAGTCGACGAAAACGCTATAGTGGAAGTGAAATGTTTATATTCTATACGAGAAAAACATATAAAAGAAAGTTCGAAAATCAATAACAAATTTTGCGTACAATATAATATCAATGATGACACTCTAAATTTAAAGAAAAACCATCACTACTATTACCAAGTTCAAGGCCAACTAAATATTACGGATAGGGAACTATGCTATTTTGTGCTATTTACAGATATAGACTGTGAAATTATAAAAATAGAAAAAGACTCCGAATTTTGGGAAAATGAAATGTTGCCAAAGTTAAGTAATTAGCGGATCCGAGATTACCTAGAGGTTTACGGATTCGGGATTCTACATCAATTGTAGAAGCCCAACAAGAAAAAATTAATAAAGCTCAACAAAAACTAGAAAAAAAGAGAAAAGTCCAGCTTTAAAAAGCAAGAAATAATTGTGGTGTTGAATAGTAATTATTGTTTGTAAATTGTAAATTTGTTTTATTTTTTTAAATTAATTTTTATGATTTTAAAGAGTTTTGTGCTTCGCTAACTGCCCATTATTTGTTTGACAGAATAGGTGTAGTGTGTCAAAATACCAGAGTTAAGAGTTGTATCGTAATTGTTTTAACTGTAAATTTAATTAATCTTTTTATTTATTTCTACGATTTTAAAAGTTTTGTGTTTTCGCTAACTGAATATTTTTTTGAATATATTTGTTTGATTTAATTGTTTTTGTTTATTTATTTCTATGATTTTAAGAAATTTTGTATTTCGCTAAACTGCTCATTATTTGTTTGGTAGAATAAACATTATGTGCCAAAAGCCCAAAACCTTGATTAGGTTATTAAAATTACAAATAAATAATCTTTACTACAATCTACAATCCCAAGCAGGTATAAACCAAAGGATTAAGAGAAAGGTTCACCTCCTGCTGTGTAGCAATCGGTGGTAGCAATAAACTATATTTTACTTAGCATATTTGGTTGCATACTTTACAGAAAAACAAAACGCAAGCCATCTGGTGGTAAAGCTTTGCGTAACCACGGGTCCTACCGCCTTAAACTGTGCTATTCAGTTACCAAACCAATTAATATTTTCGGCTGCGCCTTCGAACAGTAATCAAGTAAAGATAAGTGATGAGATTGATATGATATACATTTTATATTAAAAAGTGGTTAAAAAGGCTAGCAAAAAATAAAGAACAGTAACCCTACTACTTCATTATTTAAACTGCTCATTTTTAATTTGCATGTTTGCATCATAACCTATATCAGTTTAATCTCCATGCGTATTAAAAAGTCTATAACTAAAATAAACTACAAATAAGCGGTTTGTTAATTAGTAGCTCAGGACAATGGTTTGCTCCATAAGGCCCACACAAATTTAAAACCACCGCCATGATTAGCATCCGTTTCTGGTTGCTTCGTAATGCAACGAATTTTACATAGATGAGGCTTCTTTAAAACCTGATACATAGAAAAAATAAACTATAGAATTCAAACTGGAGCCATATTTTGAACAGCAATAGCGCCATCTGTTACATGAAACATGAAACATTTTATGTTATATATTTACTATACAGGGTGTATACAAATTGGTGCAAAAGCTCCAGGTAGTGATATTCCTCGTACAATTCTGAGTCGAAAATCTTAATACGAAAATGTTGGATTGGTCTTCATAAGCCCTCACGAGCGGTAGATAGAAGCAATTGTTTTTTCAGGCAAAGTACCTCTTCTGTTTTAAATACGACAAAATGTCATCAGGAAGAATTGTTCAAAATGTAAAATTAAATATGTAGACCACAGTAAAATGAATAATTGTTGTTATTATTATTTTTCTCCTAAACCTAGGATTTTCTAAATTATGAGCTGTATAAGGACATCAGCAGATATAAATATCAGTGAGAACACTGTCGTCACAACAACGTAGGCGGATTTTCTTACACATTTTCTACATACTATCTGTCCCAGGATTCTTCCTCCTGACGTCACACGCGGATGTGTATGACGTAAGATTAACTACCGAGTTGGTAATTGAACAACTATAATCATGAAACTTCCGGTCAGTTGTCAAAGTCAATGCTTAAAAGTGAGGTTAGGTCGTCACAAAAATATAATTTAATAGTTATTTAAGTGCATTATATTTGCACGGCGAAGCAAAAACAAATAAATATCATTTAAAGTAATTTTGCTAACTTTTGAAGTCGATGTGTATAAACCTGGGCATATTTTTTTAACATTGTATTGAAATGAAGCTTGGTCTTGCCAGTGATGTTCCCATCAATTTTTTCGAAGGTATACTGTACTACCGGTAACCCATTGTGTGCCTGACTTTTTGTATGTTGTTTGGCGGGGGATGGGTGGAGGGCAATTACAACAACTGAGTTAAAAATTTTATTATTTCTTTTAAATTGAAAAAAAATCGATTAACCTAATTAAATGTATTGACAAAAAATTATTTTCGTAATGCATCTTCTTCCTTGTCTGTTTTTTCGCGTTCTTTAACTTGACCACGACGAGCTGAAAGTGCCGATCGATGGTCCAGTAGCCAAACCTTCACATATCATCGTGGAATACACCCTTCACTGCTACTCGAGATAGAGTGGTGGGATAAATCCTACAAACACTGGCAGTCTTGGTCCAGACAATTGTTCATGTATTTTTCGACTTGACGTTAGGCCTAATTTGTAAGCACATTCAAGGAGTTTTCATAAAATTGCTTGAGAGTATACGCAATATGCCCAGAAAATCCTGAAAGTATACGGCGTATATGGAGTGTACCCTATGGGAACACCACTACTTATATCTATTAATTAATATTTGCAGATGAAATTGCAACTTACAATGAAAACCCGGAAATCACTGTTTAGACGTTTAGTTAAGATGTCAACTAGATAATATATCATATCTTCTTCTTAAGGTTCCGATAGCAGTCGGATACCTAACCTAATAAATATTTTTCTAAATGTTACTTGTTTCTTACTAGTTCTAGAATTAACTTATTAAATCAAATTGAAATTACCAAGAAAAGTTTTAAGTAATCTATTTTTAAAACAACCTCTATTAGCAATAAACCAACTCGATCGTAATAATATATTTAATACACTACTGAACAAACCAATGAGCCTAAGATTCATAACAATTTTTAAACAAAATATTAATAAATGTAATACAACAAAGAGCTTAAAGTAATGTAAATTAAATATTTTTGCTAATTCTGGTTACTACAGTATAATAACTGTAAACAGATATTAACGCATGGATGTATAAATAGATCCATGTATTAACGATACAAGTTTGATTGGCAAAACGAGGCGGTGAGCCGAGTTTTGCGGCAATCAAACGAGTCTCGCTAAGTGCCATAAGCAAACGTGTATTGTTCAATATTCTGGTTTAATGTATTTTTTTATATAAAAAAGTGTGGTAATGCCCATTACCGTACTGAGTGCGGTAATGAAGCTCTTAACGATACTAAATCCGTTTCTTAAAAAATGGACACAAGCCAACATACTGTCAATACTGAAACAAAGTAAACCCCAAAACCAAATATCATCCTACAGACCCATATCTCTCACGTGCACAATGTGTAAAGCCTTAGAAAAAATAATAAATAACAGGCTAGTTTGGGTTTTAGAAAATAAAGTTCTGTTAAACCCAGTTCAAAGTGGATTTTGCAAATCTCGGTCTTTTTCTTCTTCTTCTGTATCCATATACCCATCGGGTGTCGGACGCAAATCTCGGTCAACAAACGATAACATAATCAATATAGAATCAGAAATTCATGAAGCGTTTGTTAAAAATCAAAAATTAATTGAAGAATTTACCGATATAGAAAAAGCTTTTGACATGACATGGCAGTATGGTATACTAAAGAAGTTGTATGTTTGAGGGTTTCGAGGAAATATAATAGCGTTTGTTAAACATTTTTAGGGAAATCAAACTTTTCGAGTGAAAATAAACAGCACCTTTTCAAGCACAAAAGCACTACAAAGTGGAACACCGCAGGGATCTGTAATAAGCACAACTCTATTTTTAATCGCTATAAATGACGTCATCCAAGACGCTGTAAAAGCAAGCTTGTTTGCAGACGATGTAGCTATATATGATAAAGGCAAAACCTTAAATACCGTACAGACCTTCTTACAAAATGCTACCGACAAAATAGAAGAGTGGGTCAAAACAACTGGTTTTAAATTTCTCAAACCGCTATAAAATAGTTTACTAGCTTAAGAAAAATGTCCAACCTCCATTCTACCAACGCATTAACGCGTATCTCACCTATTCCTTTTCCTCGTGAAACCTCTGTTCCACCATGGACTATCGCTAACCAGCTATCATAAAAGCGAAACTCACCCCATCGTAATTCATCAGTCGTTCTATCAGTTACAAAAAAAAATATGCATGCTTAAGGTATATACGGATGCATCGAAAACGGAAGAAAGTGTGGGGTCTGCTGAGGTAATGCCAAATCAAACGTTCTACTATCATATTCCAAACATATACAGCGCCCTTACAGCGGAGTTATACGGCATACAACTGGCTCTACACCGTGCGTCACACACACCTACGCAGAAATATGCCATTTGCACGGACTCGTTAGCGCAATCCAGGCAATCCAGCAAACACACTATTCCTCAAGTCCTATGATACCAAATGTTAAAACAAAAGTGACTCGCTTATTAAGTCGTGGAAAGGAAATAGTGATGATCTATGTACCATCCCATATAGGAATAACAGGGAATGAAAAAGTCGATAAAGCAGCATGTGATGCAACTCTAAGACCAACACAAGTAAACAACATTCACACAATTGGTGACATCAAAAACCATTTTAAACTAAAGATACACGAAATATGGCAAAGTAAGAGGAACTTCAGTGCAACTAAACTTACTCCTGATATTGATTATTTTCTGCCGCTACCCGTGGACAGGATATCACAAGACAAAGTTACAAGTATCAGAATAGGTCACACCAAATATACCCATGGATGCATATTTAGTGGCGAAAGACAACCCATATGTAATGCATGCCAAGTTACTAACACAATCAAACATATACTCGTGGAATATCCGAAATATGCTCTACAACGCAGAACAAGTAAGATGCCTGCCGATATAAAAGAAGCAATTGGTGACGCCCCTGAAAATGTACGAAGATTAACCAACTTTCTGAAATATATAAATACGTATAATAAATTGTAAATTATAACTTAACTGTACCATATGAGCTAATGGCCATAGTGGTTGATGCTATTACTAAAAAAAATTAAGATAAATACATTTTACACCAGGACATGCCATTTTATATTTACATATCACTTTCACTTGACATATCGTTGTCAGTATCAGATGCAGAAAGGTGAATTAGTAGTGGTTTAACTGCTTCAATGTCTTCTTCGATGAGCTCCTCATTTTGGTACCACTTTGTGATGAGCATGCTCGTTTGCCTTACACAGTTTTCCCAAACATCTGCACCAACGTGCTCTACGGCTTCCTTCCACATTTCTAAAACCTGTGTCCCTGTAGCCATCTCTACCTATATGCTTATTATAATAGGTTTTTGCTTGAGCCCATACTAATTCTATAGCATTGAAGTCGCAGTGATATGGTAGCAAGCGCTAATAATTCATTTTTGTTCATATCGTTTTCAATTGACACATTATTGTTAATCAACTATTGGGCAATTTCAGCTTTTCTCCATGTCGAAGTGGGTTGCTTTTTAAACAACATGCGTGATATGGGGCATTATCGATAATTATTAATGAAGGGCTTTCCAAATTACAGACTAGCTGTTCTTTTACCCATTTGAAAAATAAATCACCATTCATTTCTGCATGTAAATCAGCAGAAATTGTTTTTGAAGCACATATTAAACCTGCATTATTAACAAAGCCTCCCGTACCACCAGCATGCAGAATGATGTAACGTTTGCCATCATAGCCTTCAGGTTTACGGAGGCTCTTCACATTACTGTCTTGCCATGATTTCATTAGGTTTGCCTTAGAGTAAATCCAGGTTTCGTCTAGAAAAATTATATCTCTAATAGGAGACTGTAAATTTTTTACGTAGTATTCTCTCATAAAGTAGCCTCGCATGGCAGCAATATTAGTTCTTTCCACTAAAAATCTTCTATTACTTTCCTTTGCAAATTTAAAGCCGATGGCTATTGTCATATTTTATAAATATGAAAGAAATAATGATTTACTGAAATATTAGGTATATATTTGTCTACTACCATACTATGCAATGCAATAGTCCCTCACTGAGAACAAATAGGCTACAGCCCAATCCGCAAATCAAATGCAAATCTTTTGAATCACACTCTTATAATGATATACGTATTCAGTAAAACTTATATTATGTATCATGTTTGTACTAGCTGCAGCCCTCGGCGTTAAAGTGTGGGATAAATTTAATAACTTTTGTTACACTAAATAAAATTTTAAAAGCACGCTAGGGATGGTCCCAGTTCACAGTTCTCAAACACAACCGAAGCATGAAGGACTCAATTTGTAAGGGTGTGTTTAAACGAAGCGTGTGGGCGACCGTGGGTCTCATTCAGTAGGGTAGTAATGAACCGTCTTTATTGTTAAATGAAATGTACTTGTATTCGTAGTTTTAAAAAACACAACCAATAGGCATAATAAGTAATTGTTTTCTATGATAGTAAAAGTAATGGGAAGTGTTTACAAAAACCCGAAAATGGTAAACCGTTAGTAGAATAGGGGCAGCTCTCCCCACCACTTTTAATTGATCAAGCCCTGAGGGCATAATTAAACCTCTAATTAAATTGATAATTGCGCAATAATTAAATTGCCTGGGGCGAAGGTGATAATCGTGCCATTTTGGTTTTAATAATTAAATTGGGTGGGGCACGGCGCCATTTTGTTTTTAATAATTAAATTGCCTGGGGTAAAGGAACACTTTGGGCGCCATTTTGTTTTAATTGAAGCGGCGGTTAGTTTGGATTTTGAATTAGCCACGTGATGTTCTGTATTCGTCACGCCTATCCTTGTCCAGACTCTTTCTCTTTCACAATCCTGTTATCTCTCTTGCATTCGTTGAAAGCGATTCTTTATCTTTGTCATACTAACTGGAAAGTTCTGTCTTGCACGTTCTAAAGTTATATTTTATTTAAAAAACTTTTCTGCTCCAAGCCAGGTTTGAACCTGATACCATTGTATTGCTAGAACTAAGCTCTACCTCTAGTCTACGGCGACTTGCAACGGCTGTTTAAATGGTTGCCTACTAATCCTCTTATGAAATCACAGTGATTATTAGTTTTTAAAATTATATGTGTTATATATTTTAAACAAAATGTTAAGTAAGAAATTTTAAATAAAATATTTTTATGCCACATGTTTTTAGTTATGACAACTGTGTTCAAATTTAAAATATACGTTACTGCTTTTTGGTATTTGTGGATACTTTGAAAAACATTTCCCACTAACACTTACCACATATAATCTTAAAAACTGATAATCACCGAAAACCCGATTGAAATGTTTTTTCAAAGTATCCACAAATACAAAAATTAGGGCATGTATGATTTTAACCTTTTATCGGTGTCGAGCAAATTTTGTATCTCTGCAGTAATTAAATTTGAACACAAGGTTGTAACTGGAATTAAACACATTTATTACAGAAACAAAAATCGTTATATTTTACAGTTCGAAAATATAGAAGCTTTGTATATAACCAACTTCTGACTCAAAAAAGAAATAAACGAATCACATATAGACTTAAATTACAAGATAAAAATTAAGTTAGATAGTACTCGTATTAAAACAACTCCAACTAAATATAAAGAAAGGAAGTTGTAGGGTGATGTACATATGTCCGAGTAACTCATTAGATAACAGAGACTACTAAATTTAAATTTACCGCTTGCATCTAGTGTGTTCATGTTTTCACCAGATATATAGTGATTTTTCAAATCCACGGATCATTGCTATTGACACGCCCATATCAAACAGTTTATTTAAATCTAGAGGATTTTTAGGTTAATGGCATGCCCGCGTATTCACTTATTTAAATCTAGGAACTTTTTCTAGTTATATGCACTTCCGGCAGACGCAGACGCGCCCAAATCTAGTAACTTTTTTAAATGTAGGGAATTTGTATAGTTACATGTACTTTCTTATGGAACATCATGCATGTTGGTAGCACTGTTGTGTAAACCGGGATATGCGAAATTACTTTAAAAATCCATGGAAAACAATTGGATGTAACTGGATATTATACGATTTCTACATTTACTGTAAATAATAGTGGGTATAATAATAATTATGGGAAATATCCATATGTAGGAATACTTGGAGTAAAAAATTGCTGTAAAAGACACATTTCCAGCATTAGCATGCAGCAACTAAAAGATTAAGATTGCACAATGTCATCGTTTGGAGGAACTCCAGGAAGGAACAGAACTAGTTGTAACTGGAATTAACACATTTATTACAGCAACAAAAATCGTTATATTTTACCGTTCGAAAATATAGAAGCTTTGTATGTAACCAACTTCTGACACGAAAAATAAATAGAGGAATCACATATAGACTTAAATTACAAGATACAAATTAAGTTAGATAGTATTAAAACAACTCCATAGATCAAACACGTTTGAAACCAACAAGCCTCTTTAGCTTTCTTTCTACAATTTCACTTTTATCGGTAAATCTAATTGCATGAAACTTCTTGCAGCAAAACAATTTAATAACAGTTATTTTCAAAAACAATTGATTAAAAGCAGTAATTGTTTGTTTATTCTTTTTATTTTATAACTTTTGCGTGATGCCAAATTTTGTATTTCTGCAGTAACTTAAATTTTTTCGTGTAAACCAAATTTACAATAAATAGCGTTTTGTCGCTAACACAAATGCATCGACATCTTTTTTCGAATTGTTCGTAGACATTGCTAATTTGTGTGAAATGAAGCGATATTTTACGGAACTCATCCATCTCATTAACATTTAGATCTATAAACAGAAACTTCTTAATTAACTGATTTCACAAATAGCCTTTTGTAATTACATTCGTAAGTTTAAAAAACCTGCTCCACTCCTACAAATCATAACTCCTTCTTAATGCATTCACATAATATTTTTTCGTGTAAACCAAATTTACAATAAATAGCGCTTTGTTGCTAACACAAATGCATCGACATCAAAATGTTATAAAATTTAAGAAAAACTATTTTAAAATTAACAGTGTTAGAGGGAAATGGGTTTTCAAAGTATCCACAAATACAAAAATTAGGGCATGTATGATTTTAACCTTTCATCGGTGTCGAGCAAATTTTGTAACTCTGCAGTAACGTAATTTTTAAATTTGAACACAGTTGTCATAATTAAAAACATGTAGCATAAGAATATTTTATTTAAAATTTCTTACATAACATTTTGTTTAAAATATATAATACATATAATCTTAAAAACTAATAATCACTGTGATTTCATAAGAGGATTGGTAGGCAACCATTTAAACAGCCATTCATAGAGGTTCACATAGAATAGGAATCGTCAACAAGTCGCCGTAGACTAGAAATAGAGCTTAGTCTAGCAATACAATGGTATCAGGTTCAACCCCGGCTTGGAGCAGAAGAGTTTTTTTAAAATAAAATACGACTTTAGAACATGCAAGACAGAACTTTCCAGTTAGTACGACAAAGATAAAGAATCGCTTTCAACGAATGCAAGAGAGATAGCAGGATTGTGAAAGAGAAAGCGTCTGGACAAGAATAGGCGTGACGAATAGAGAACATCACGTGGCTAATTCAAAATCCAAAATGAACGCCGCATCAATTAAAACGAAATGGCGCTCAAAGTGTCCCTTTACCCCAGGCAATTTAATTATTAAAAACAAAATGGCGCCGTGCCCCAGGCAATTTAATTATTAAAAACAAAATGGCACGATTATCACCTTTGCCCCAGGCAATTTAATTATTGCGCAATTATCAATTTAATTAGAGGTTTAATTATGCCGTCAGGGCTTGATTAATTAAAAGTGGTGGGGAGAGCTGCCCCTATTCTACTAACGGTTTACCATTTTCGGGTTTTTGTAAACACTTCCCATTACTTTTAATAAGGATGTTATCATAGAAAACAATTACTTATTATGCCTATTGGTTATGTTTATTAAAACTACGAATACAAGTACATTTCATTTAACAATAAGGACGGTTCAGTAGCCCTAAACACACCCTTACAAATAGAGTCCTTCATGCTTCAGTTGACATGACAATTGTGTTTGACAACTGTGAACTTTTTGGGACCATCCCTAGCATGTTTTTAAAATTTTATTTAGTGTAACAATAGTTATTAAATGTATCTTACATTTTAACGCCGAGGGCTACAGCTAGTACAAACATGATACATATATAAGTTTTACTGCATACGTATATCATTATAAGAGTGTGATTCAAAAGGTTTGGATTTGATTTGCGGATTGGACTGTAGCGTATTTGTTCCCAATGAGGGACTATTGTATTGCATAGTATGGTAGTAGACAAATATATACCTATTTCAGTAAATCATTATTTCTTTCATATTTATAAAATATGACATTAGTTACTATGACGTATAGTGCACGAAAAATAAGCCAAAAACTGGGCAAACCTTAAAAAAATTAGTACAAGTAAGGAATTTGGTGAAGAGGTTGAATTTACCTTCTTATTGAACACACTAAAAGTCCCTTAAAATTAAAGCTGTGCTACGGCCACCATATTGAAAAATGACGACTAATTTTAGGTTTTTGTCGATAATTCCGTAATCAAGGTAGATGTAACAAAAGTTCAAATAAAAAATGTAGACCACAGTAAAATGAATAATTTTTGCTATTATTATTTTTCTCCTAAACCTAGCATTTTTTGAATTATGAGCTATATAAGGACATCAGCAGATATAAATATCAGTGAGAACACTGTCGTCACAACAACGTAAGCAGATTTTCTTACATATTTTCTACATATCAACGCAATGAAATTTGCACAGGAATACTGAAAACGTTTTACTGTTCCTACATGCGGTTATACGTTGTGATTGTAACACAACCCTAGCGTTCTTTGGAAAAAGCAAGATTAAAGACTTCTGCCTTATTAAATAAATCTGAAACTGCGACAGACTTGCATTATTTATTGAGGATACTGTATTCTAGGATGACATTGCATCTGTAGAGGAGAAATTGTTACAGAGGAACTTTTTCTTAACGAATATCCGTTTTACGAAATCCTCTAGTTAACGAATTCTTTACAGAGATTCTGCTGTTTGGATAATTTACCATATGAGTTTTGCTCTATTTTATGAAATTAAATTCATTAAGCCATATTTTTAAATCAAATTACATAATTTTAAGCAATAGTTATGTAAAAATAGAGAATCCATTGCTCATATAGATAAGTAGGTACTATTTTTAAATCAATCCGAGGCATTTATTTTACCATTTTAAATAAATTTCTGATTTAGGAAATTTCCGTTTAACGATATTTTTCTTGGATTGAGTGACTCGTTAAATAGAAGTTCCACTGTACTTGTCCTATAATATGGGACATGATGAGTATAAATACTTTTATTATAATTGTTTGATCAGCAAACATCAATTACATTCTAAATTTCACTTGACAGTTTTACCTCCTACAAGTGCAGCAGCTTCCAACCACTCTAAGTCCCGTAGAAGATGGGTAATATTTAGAGTCAACTGCTTGCAACAATAATAGAACAGAAATCCAGCAAGTCCTTGGATATGAAGTAGTTCAAAAATATATCTACGTAAGTTCTGTGATTACAAATAATGGGAATTCTGAAAACGAAATTCGCAGAGGAATCGAAATAATAGCCACGAGAGCGGTTACTAAACTAACAAGAATATGGAAAAACCGAGACATTAATAAAACAACAAAAATGCACACCTTGGTATTTTCAATTTTGTTATATGTTTCATAAACCTGGACTCTCAAAGCTAAAGACAGAAAGAAACTAGATCCTTTTGAGATATGACGTTACGGGAGACTACTTCGCATTAATAGAATTAATAGAATTCTACAGCGTATACTTCAAAAACCATTAGGTTTAGAGGAAAAGTGGTTGTAAAAGAAATTGCGTACTTTATTATGGCCTACATTTTTATTTGAAACTTTTTTACATCTGCATCGGTTACAGAATTATACAGAGAAAACCAAATATGAACCGCCATTCTTCATTATGGCGGCCGTAGCACAACTTCGATTTTAGAGGACCTTTATTAGTATATTTAATGAATCGGTAAACGCAAATTCTCTACGAAATTTCTTGCTTGTACTAATTTTTTCAAGGTCAATGACTATTTTTCTTGCACTAGTATTGATTAACTTTTAGCTTATGGGTTTGTAATTGTCGAACCAACATTAAATATAACTACAAACTCCCTTACATAGTGGCTCAGTTTAAATGCAGGCATGCCAAATATTTTGATAAATCATTCAGAATCATAGATTTGTTTGTTGTCTCGAATCAAATGACATGGCATATTCTTAAGTAAACAATTTTTTTATCTACGCTAACGGATATATTTTTTATATATTACGACATACTTATTATTTAGTAATAGCTACTTAACTGTGATACGCTGCTCTAAATGGCTTGAACGTAGTAACCAGGATGGTACTTGAACCTATTTATACACCCACTTAACTCCTATTAACAAATTATAATATGAGTGAATCACACAACGGTGACCAAAACATAGAGAAATAGTAGTCGAGTATAGTCTCGTTTAACTTCCCATCAGCATATATCGGTAGTTAGCGATACTAACAATGCTGTTGTTTATAGCAGTGGTAACTTTGTTTGTGTTTGGAATATATGTCTGGTTGTCAAAGAATCATGATTACTGGAAAAAGCGGGGCGTTCTATTTGTGGAACCACGACTTCTTGTGGGAAACATGGGAGAAACTATTTTTATGAAGAAATCGGCGAATGAGGTTGCTGTTGACATCTGCAGGTACTATATAGTATGAGTTCTTTTTATTATTTCATATATTAAGTTCAATTGTTGTTGGCACACTGTAATTAAACATGCCGCAGTTAAAACTTAATCTCGTAGCGAGGTCACTTGAAAGTGGAGTGAAGCCAAAGTCTAGCAACGCTATATTTGTATGACTTTGCATTTGCATCAGTTGACCGAGGAGAGATAATCTTGTTAGTTAAAGTTTAAATAGGTGATAGGTGCACAAATTTATAAAATTCAAATAAACCTAAACAAATGTTGAGAAATTAAATTCACTTATTTTGAAATTACTCTAGTGATCAAACGACTTAAATAGATATGAATGATCGTGCACATAAAGCATATAATGACGCTTTGGATGAGAATCTGCATGTCCAGTTTCAATAAACATCTGGTGTATTATAGGTTATCTACCACACAAAGAAAATGCATACTGAAAATTAAAACTAGCATAAAGGTACATCCAACCCTTGTTGTTGACTGTGATGTCTATGTTACGGTTGTAACATCTTAGTTTAATTAATGGTAAACCAACGAAATTCATAATTATGATTGCTATTACTAGAAAAAATCTGGTGTGATACACCCACACAACTTCCTTTTACAGTATTCTTATAGTTAACCAAAAATTAGATTTTAAATGTTTAGCATTTGTCAAAAATTTTCAAAAATTACCATTTCTACAAAAACGGTACAAAATAGAGCGTTAGTTGAAGAGACAAATTTTCTCTAGAATTTTAAGCTGAATTCAAAAATGTAATAATATACCCGGTGTTTCATTTAAGATAGGAGTTAATACAAAAATAGAAAAACAAACAAAAGAAACCCATTTTAGAAGTATTCAACTGGAAAATCACCTATCTCACATCATTACACATTAAAAATGTAATAAAAATGCGAAGTTTGAAAAAAATCGTTCGAGCCGTTTTTGAAAAAATCGAAAAAACTGAAAAATTACAAGAGTAAACACCTACTTCCGGTAGATGATGTCGCATCTAGATAGTACACAAAACTTATATATGAAGTTTCAATGCCATACCTCTTTTCGTTTTTGAGATATTCTGTTTACAGACACACAGACAGACAGACCAATGAAAAAAAAAATGTTTTTTTGGGTCCAGGGGACTATAAAACGTGATGATCTGTTGAAAACTCAATTTCGAATTTTTGGGGTGAATCCAATACTTCCTTTATTGTAAAAGGAAGTAATAATGAAGCTCCTGCATTAATTATTCAGCCAGTAAAAATTAGAATAAAATCGACTGGCACTAACAGTGTATTACAAAAAGTGAAGGTAACAGTTATAGGTACAACGTGCCTGCTATATGTTTCGAAAATTTGGATAGGCGCAGCGTCCAAAGGTTCGTTGTTTTTTACTTCCTTTTACGATATAGGAAGTATTAGATTTACCCCAAAAATTCGAAAATGAGTTTTCAATAGATCTTTACGTTTTAGAGTCTCCTGAACCCAAAAAACATGTTTTTGTTCATTGGCCTGTCCGTGTGTCTGTGTATCTGTCTGTCTGTGTGTCTGCGAACAGAATATCTCAAAAACGAAAAGAGATATGGCGTTGAAACTTCATATATAAATTTTGTGTACTGTCTAGATGCGGCAGCAACCTTTTGATGAAAATCGGAAACGGGAAATATGGTGTTTACTTTTGTGATTTTTCAGTTTTTTCGATTTTTTTCAAAAACGGCTCGAAACTTCACATTTTTATTACATTTTTAATAGATAGGCGATTTTCCAGTTGAATACTTCTAAAATGGGTTTCTTTTGTTGTTTTTCTATTTTTTTATTAACTCCAATTTTAAATAGAACACCCGGTATATTATTACATTTTTGAATTCAGCTTAAAATTTTAGAGAAAATTGGTTTCTTCAACTAACGCTTTGTTTTTTGCAATTTTTGATCAATGCTTAAAAATTCAAAATCTAATTTTTAACTAATTATAAGATCACTGTAAAAGGAAGTTGTGTGAGTGTATCACACCAGATTTTTTTAAATATCGCTTTACAATTAACCAGTGACGGAGATATGGGTAATAAGTACTATAAATTTAACAAGAAAATAGTGTCCCACGGAAGAATATTAAAACAAATTTCATTTTAAGGAAAGTCATTTAATTTTAGATCCCTTAGATGTTTCTCTCATATCTCATCGTTTCCTGTTAAATTTGATTTTTCTAATTATTTGTCACCGTTTTTGCAAAAGAAGCTTCGTCTAGAACTAAATGACCTACATTATAATGGGATCACTTTTAATTTTCTCTAGGTTGAAATTTTAATTTGTCCATCCTTCTAATTTTGGGGTTACTATAACACGTCTAATAAGATGCACTTAGTCATTTCCAAATCCATTTATTAATATGAGCAATCGCTATATTTGTTTCGCCATACTCAATCGGTTAGGAATATATATTTTTAACAAGATGCCATCATCAGGCGTAAAATTAAATTGTCTTCTGAGAAAGTCCCAAAAATATTAAAATTACACAGTTAAAAACTTTAATTTTGCAAATATTTTCCTGAGCACTCACGAATTCTCTTTCAAATAAAAACTATCAAAATATCTTAAATACTTTCTGAAATATTACCATGTGATATATTTTATTGGACTTTTTCCACTGTCTCGGGTGTTTATCACAAGACGTTTCGGGAGTTTTTGATCTATTCCCGTTCTCAGGTGTTCCTGGTTAATCATGAGGACTGATTTTTGTACGCCTTGTTCTCATATTGAGATATAGCTCGTTCCTCAAAGTCTTCCATGTAGATGTTACTGACTACTGGAGATTGTGGAGATCCCATGGCTACTCCAAACTCTTGTTGGTAGAACTGCTCGTCTGCTTGGAAGTATGTGGTTTTAATGCAGATTGTTAACAGCTCCATTATTGTATCTATCTGTAGATCTGTGCGTTCAGCAAGTGTGTCATCCAATTTTAGCCTGTTTCTATGTAGTAAAAGTGACAGAGCCGTAATCCCAGCAATCAGTGGTCTCAGATTCAAACACCAAGGTAGGCACGAGTGTACGTGAAAAAACGTACAAAAATCAGTCCTTCTTAGGACTAACCAGGAACACCAGTAGATCAAAAACTCCAGAAACGTCGTGTGATAAACACCCGAGACAGTGGAAAAAGTCCAATAAAACATATCATAATAGACCACTGCCAAAAATGACATCATTCAGAGAACACTATTACCACGTATGTCCTTACGATGTTTTTGAAAATTTGGTTCTGTATTTGAACAGAATATATGGTTTCTACACTCGAAAAATGATGAGGAAACAATTTTGAGCCTTATTCGCTTTTAAAGAAAATGTTTGTTGAGAGCGAGCGTTGCTTCTCTGGTTTATAACATTTTCGTCTTTTACATTCTGTATTGAGCTTAAGTGACCGACTACAATACCATGTGGTAATTGCTTAAAAACTCGTTTTCTAGTTATTTCTGGTGGAAAAAAATGTAGGCTCGGTATTAAATTTCTTTCACTTTCTTTGGTTTTCATAAAAATTTTAGGCTTCAGAAGGATGAATGACCTTGAACTTTGAAAAAATGTTCGCCTGTGGCACTGTTCCCCAGACCCTCCCGTAGCGATGCCCATCGGTTACTTTTTCGTTACCACCCCTCACGCGGAGTTCGGTTACTTCATTGAAAGGGGGGCCGCGAATAATATTTTTATATAAATGGGGGGGGGGGGTCAAATACAAAAAGGTTAAGAACTACTGGTATAAGGGATTATAGATCTCTCTAGAATTCCAGATTATAGTAAGTGCTTATATCGAGTAAAAAGAGTTGGTTGATTGTGAATGAATTTACATTATGGCTATACAGAGCCATAATAAACTAGTTCTAAGATTTAGCACTTTATATAATAACAAATTTGAAGGCTGACCATAAATTAATAATAACATCAGTACCATTAAACCAGTTATCTATTAACTCAGATCACTATCAAGACAAAGTAGTTATCCATTATAATATTGGTTATGGTCACCCCTAAGGAATTCGTTATTTTAGCACGCTATATATTCCCAGAATTTAAACAACAAAAAACTAAAAATTAAATTTGAGGAAAAATTACTCAGTAAAATAAAATAAAATATAAGTGTATGTATTTATTTAACAAATATATTTTTTGGCAGCAAATATCATAATGAACCCTACGTTGGAATATTTAATATGAGACAACCAGTTCTTTTAGTTCGAGATTTAAATATCGTTAGAGATGTTCTTGTTAAAGAATTTAATAAATTTCACGATAACACATTTGACTTAAACGAGGAAGCTGATCCAATTCTCGCAAAAAATCCTTTCTTTTCAAAAGGAGACAAATGGAAGATTTCGCGCAGTCAACTTACTCCACTGCTAACTACAGCTAAGGTGACCATATTTGATTTGTATTGTAATCTGATCTTTAAATTTTTGTAATTTTTAGAATAAATCTATGTTTCCACTTGTTCGAGAAACTTGTACAAAAATAGTTACATATATTAATGGGGATCCAAACGCTGCTGGAAATGAAGGACTTGAAGCAAAGGAGCTTGCTTTGAAATTTACAATAGATAACGTTGCCAGTTGTGCATTTGGCTTGGAAGGAAACTCATTTACGGACCCTAAAGCTGAATTTAGAACTTTAGCAGAAGGTTTTGTGAGACCCACTATACTGACAATGATAAGGTTTATAATAATGATGCTGTTTCCTGAGCTAGCAAGATATTTTAAAGTTTCGTAAGTTTATATATATTACTATTTACTTGTTTTTCTATTTAACTTTTGCTCTAGCCTTGGAAGCAAAGATATATCGGACAAATTTAAGAAAATTATTTCAGACACGGTGAAATATCGCCAAGCTAATAAAGTGACCCGTAACGATTTCTTGGACTCTATTATTGAACTGAAATCTAAACCGATGCCTTACGGTAAGGATATATATTTTTCCTCATATATAAGGCAAACTAAAATGTTAATGGCTTTAGATATAGATCAATGAAATACTTAAACCCTTGATCAATGCGAATAGTTTTCTACGAAGAGCTGTTTTCAGGATTTTAAGAGATTAAAGTATTTGACAATTAATTTTGAATAGTTTAAAATTGTTTAAGGAGATAATTATGTCAATATTGTTAAAAAACATTATTAGTACAGTAAAACTGTCGAAAAAAACCGTCACCTTAAATAAATTGGCCGCGGCTATTCCTCTTGCCCAGTGGTTTAGGGTCATTAGACAAGTGTAAAACCAAAAATCCGTTACCCCACCCCCTGCCAAACAGCCACCATTTTGAAAACAATAAAATTTGTTTTTTCTCGCGATTCATTGGTCACACAGAAAAAGTTATTGAACAAAAAATGTTGGAAATAAAATTCTACACGTTTTTGATCCTTACCGCGATACCGAGAAGTTTGTATTTCAAACACTAGAGGGCGACAAAGTTACCAAAAATCGGTTTCCGCCATTCTAGATCTGTGGGGGTAGTTTTTTCCGAAATAGCGCATGTGAAAGTTGTAGTGCTTGAAAAAATATGCACGAATTTCTTTTAATAATGTGATTGATTTAAATAGTCTCCGAGTGACAGCCCTTCAAAGTCCGCGCAGCCTGGGAAATGAACGATATATTCCGGCGCAGCGAAGTAACCATTTCTCTTTTGCGAGATAAAATCGTCAAGTCACTCAAGTAGTTTCAATGTGAATAGGTTTTCAGAACCTACAGAAATTCTACACTTTTTGGTTATTGTCTCGATACCGAGAAATTGCTATAGGTAAAAAAAATTAAAACTATGGGAAAGGAATATACGAGCTCAGAATGATATCATTTGGCTCAGATCCGTAAAGCTCTTAAATTTGCTGGTGTAATATTAATTATATAATTATAATATTCTTTAATAACTTTAATAGCTTTAGTGACTCCTTAATTACAACAAACAAAAGAAAACAATATTCACATAAACACCGTCTTTACTACTAGCGTCCATCTTATTCTACGTCATTGTTGCACTGCCCCCGGGCACCAACTGTCTTGGTGGCTCAACACCCGTCTTCCGCGGCGTTGCCAATCCCACACTCGGCCATCCTAATCTTCATCCGGCCCGGAGGAAGCATCCATTTTGAACCACGGCTTCATATATTCGGCAGTGGTGCGTGTCTTAATAGGTCCGTCAAATAAACCGTCTTTGATCACATCATATGTGTGTCGCGGTTTCACTTTTATTACGCGGTATGGCCCGAGAAATTTAGGTTTTAACTTTTGACCGACTCCGAATTGAGTCCTTTTTATCGCGACGCGGTCGTTCACGCGGTAGCACGTAGGGTGACGTCTTCTCAAATTATAATGTCTTTTATTTTCTTCTTGAACCTTTTTAATCTGTAGCTTTGCGTTCATTTGGAAGTCCTCTTGTATGGCTTCTTCCATTAAAGTTTTTAGCAGTAAATCTATCTTTAACCTCATCTTGGTGCCAATTAACAACTCAAATGGCGTCGTAGCTATACTCCTTTGATAAGTTGAGTTCAATGATTGTTGTAAAGCATATATATGTTTCATGCGAACCCTTTTCCGATGCTCGATAGTGTAGCGTAGAGCCCATCTTGCAATTCGTGGTGGTATGTCCCTTTTATATACAGTCTTTTGGAACACTGCGCAGTTGGTAACTATTTTAAATTTGACACCCAGTAAGTATACCCTGAACTTCTTCAACGCTTGTACTATTGCTAGCACTTCAAGCTTCTCGGCATCTGTTGTTTTCTTACTCATGAAATGTATGGGGTGTAATCGATTGTCATCTGGCAACTTTTGTAGTAAGACTGCTCCGTAGCCTTCCACGCTGGCGTCCGTATGGATTTCCGTTTCTAAGTCCTGTCTATAAATAGCTAATACAGGTTTTTTTGAAGATTTTAGTATTGACGCATTATTTAAGACTACATAAATTCGAGCAAAACATTTTCGAGAAATTGCGGTTCGAGGAACTTGTATTTCGAGAAAAGTTACATTCGAGCAATTTGATTTTCGAGCAATTGATTTCGAGCAATTGATTTCGAGCAATTGCATTCGAGGAATTTGCCAGAGACACTCGAATAAGTGCTTTTTGTAAATTTTGGAATACCTGTCTCTCTTGTTCATTGAAATGAAAGTCTCGATTCCCTTTTAGCATCTCGCTCAACGGTTGGGCTATACGAGCATAGTTACTTATAAACTTCCTGAAGTATCCCGTTAGACCAAGGAAACTCTGCACCTGTTTAATATTTTTTGGTTCTGGGAACCTTACAACAGCTGACGTTTCGTATGGGGATGGAAATAATTTTCCGTTTTTAATCAAATGCCCCAAATATTCGATCTTCGACTTAAGAAAATGGCATTTATTTTTGTTTATTTCCAGGCCGTAGTCTTTGGCCGTTTGTAAAACCATTTCTAGCTTACTTACTCCATCTTCTTCAGTCTGAGAGGGTATAATAAGATCGTCCATATAACTCAGAACTACTCCGTTAGTCATCAGTTCTCGAAACACGGTATTTAGAAATCTTTGAAACACAGCTGGGGAGTTACAGTGCCCAAACGGCATCCGAAGAAATTGATACTGTGCCGAGTGCATCACCATTGCCGTGTACTTCTTGCTTCCATTTTCAACTTTAACATGAAAGAATACATTTTTTAAATCTATAGTAGTGAACCACTTTGCATTCTGCAATTTATCCAGCTGATCATCTATCAGTGGCAGCGGGTAACGGTCCTTAATTACCTTTTGGTTAATTTTTTTGTAATTTACACACACTCGTGGAGAGCCGTCCTTCTTCTTTACGATTACCACGGGACTTGCCCACTCTGAGCTGCAGGGCTCTACTATGTCGTGTGATATCCATTCTTGTATTTGTCGCTCAAGTATTTCTCTTTCGGAGAATGGCAGTCTTCTTGGTCTGCTATAGATCGGTTCATCGTCTTTCATAATTATTCTCATTTTTATTGACGTCTCTTTATTTTAGTCAGGTACATATTCTTGAATTAATTTACCTACCTTTTGCTGGTTATCTTCTGCCACCGTCTTTTCTATATCAAGTTCGTTTTTAACTGGTTCAATGTGCAAGAAGATGTCATCCACTCGTCTGGTAATTGAAATTCCCTCCTCATTAATCACTACATTGGCTTGATTCAGAAGTTACTGTCCTATTATAGCATCCATGGTCATTGATTCTTGAGGTAAGACATGTAATGTTGTAGGAAAATGGTTATCGTCAATCACTATACCTGTAGCAAAGAATCCAATCGTCGCTATCCTGTTTTTTTTAAACCCTGTGAGCACGAGCTCCGGTTTTCACATATCCGGTAGCTGAATTTTGTCATATGCACCTTTTCTTATTAGTTTAACTTGGCTACCTGTGTCTACGAGAGCTTCCAACTCCATGTCTCCAACAGTAATTTTCTTACACATTTGGTTTTTCAAAGGAAAACTTCTTATATTCGTGACTGGGGCCGTTGACCTTTCCATGGGTAGCACCTTTTCTCTTCCCACTGTACATTCAAGGCTTTTGTGGCCAAAATTTCCACATTTAAAACATTTTGGGCCAGCGTCTCTAGAACGACACTGTTTTGAGCTATGCCCTTTCATCCAACAATTAAAACAATGATAAACTTTTCGACCGGAGCGGCTTCTTGTTCCGATTGGCTTCGTTTTGTTTCGACTCCAGCTGCTGCTTTCGGCTTTGTCTGTTGATGAGATTGAAGAGCACTTCTGTTTCTAATCTCCTCGTATATCTTGAGTTTACTTTTAAATTCTTTAATGGTATTGGCACCAAAAAGTACTACCTTATTTTTCACATCGTTTTGTATACCATCTATAACATACTGAATTAATGATTCTTCTTCTATTGCACCCCTGTTAGCTATATCTTTCATAGCCAACAAATATTGGTACGTCATCTCATCTTTTTTCATCTTTCTGGTGTTCAACATTTGGTGCAATTTTGCCCCACTGATCGTCACTTTAAATTCAGCTAACAAGGCATTCTTTAATGCACTCCATGTTGTAATTCGCTTCTCACTCTGAATAAATAATCTTGCTAGTCCCCTCAATGACTTTTTTGCAAAAATAAAGGTTTCCAAATCAGTCCACCGCATCAGTACTTTATTTTCCTCAAACTCTGATATGAAGTCGTCCACTGAGTAATTATCTTCGCCGTTGAATAGTAGAATCGAGCCTTCTATGTATCTGAAGCTGAGAAGAAATTTCGGTTTCACGTCATTGCATCCTGATGAATTTCCAGTTGATACCGGATCGTCGTTTATTCCAGAATTTTCGCGTCTAATTTCACCCCGATTTGTATTATTAACTACATCGTTCTTTTCGTCTTCATTTTCGTCTTCTTCTGGCGTCGTCATTAGCAGATTAATATCCGTTAAGTGCTCACAAATTCGCTTACTTAAGTGTGCTGCTTCGCCGGCAATGTCCAAATTTAAAACATTACAAATGAGAATGAGTTCACCTGTTGTTAATGTACTAGTAATATAATTTAATTTTGCTTTATACGCTTCGGACCCGACACTAAAATTAAAACCGCAAAATTCTCTGAGTGTCTTCCTGTTTTTTCTATCGCCATCTTCTTCAAAAACTAATCGGTGAAGTAGTTTAATCGATTTAGTCGTTGCTGTATCAATATTTAACTATTTATAACGATTAACGGTCGCCACTCACTTTGTATTATTTAGAATGTCTTTTCACTCTCGCGTAATTACACTGACTTGTCCACATCACCAATTGTGTTTCACACCCTGCTGTGTGTCCTTTTCCTTGTATTTTTATCCACTGTCTACTTTTCTCAGATTTTCAAATATTGCTGTCTAATATTATAATTGCCATGTTCTGCCTGGTTTATGCTCTTTGCAACGTATTATAATAATTCTGCTTCTTTTACCTTTTATTTAAAATGCTCATAAACATATCCTATTTAATTATTCTGACATCTACGCTTCATTTAACACGCACATATTATAAACCTTTCTGTGACAGTTCTATTTTTTGGTTTGACTTTAATTTTGCACAAACCTCTTATTTTTGGCTAATTTATAATCATCGACTCCAATCTATGAAAAACGAGCTCTGCTCTTTGCCTTTTGTACTCAAATCATTTCATTACTACTGGCATTGCTTTGCAAATATAATTACGGATTGAAATTTATACGCTAAATCTTGCAGCTGTATGAACTACCCCAACTCTGTGCTTTCTGAATTGCTTTATTTATTTGTGCTGCTTATTTCTTGGTTAGTTTACAACGAGGGTTTATGATTTTGTTTTCTGTTGTTGTGAAAAATGCCCGATTTAACAGCAACTGATGTCGCTAGAGCTCTAACAATGGTCGAAAATGGCTACGATTACAGATCGGTCAGCAGAATCCTGGGAGTATCGGTATCTGTTGTACATCGCAATGTAAAAAAGTTTAGACAGACCGGTTCTTTCACACGCAGACGTGACCAAGGTAGGAAACGAGCAACAATTGCAAGGGATGATCGTTTTATTACACTGCAGACTCTCAGAAATCGACGTTTAACGGCTGTTCAGACCAGAAATGCCTTAGAAGTGTAAGTGAAAGAACAGTCAGGAGAAGACTGAAAGAGGTTGGATTGACTTCCAAAATTCCTGCAAAAGAGCCAAAACTTGACGTACGGCATCGTACAGCAAGACTGGAGTTTGCACGTGAACACCGATTTTGGACTTTGGAGCAGTCGGGTAAAGTTCTGTTCACCGACGAAAGCCACTTTTGTATAAATGTGATTGATGGTAGAGAGAAAGTATGGCGACGCAGAGGGGAGCGATATTTACAATGTACCATTGTCCCCACAGTCTCATATGAAGGAGGCTCACTTATGGTTTGGGGTGGGATATGTTTGGGAACACGTACGTAATTAGTGGTTATTGCAGGAGGTTCCCTGACAGGTGCACGGTATAGTACAGACATTCAGCAAGATCATGTTGTGCCATTTGCCCCATTTATAGGGGAGGATTTTGTCTTAATGCAGGATAACGCTCGCCCCATGCTGCTCGCTGTGTTTCGGATTACCTACTCGAAGTTGGTATTCATGCCATGAATTTGGCAGCACGTTTTCCTAATATGAATCCCATCGAACACATATGGGACATATTGGGGAGACGGGTCCTGGCCAGAAATCCATCGGTACAAACCTTAGATGAGCTAAAGACGGCACTAGTGACATAGTGGAACACTCTGCTTCAACAAACCATCGATGGCATCATCCATAGTATGAATAGACGAATGGAAGCAGTAATCAGAGCTCGTGGGGGTAACACGCGTTATTAATTACATCCCTATGTTTAATACCATAATAAAAAAAATTATAAGGAGAAGACAATTGTTTTTGTTCTGAAGTTTTTCATTGTACTCAGTAAACTGTTTGAATTATGTAGGTTCATCTGTTATATCGTTAATTGTTATTTTCTGAAGGTGTGTATTGCTAACATTAAAGCTTAAAACACATTTAAGTTAAATAATGCTACAGAACATCCCAAAATATGACTTTTTTGTGTTCCTCTAATTTTGCCGGTGTGTGTAGTTTGGCGGTACTATAATGCTATTAAATAATAACTTTTAACCATTCTTGACTGTTCATTCTTTTTATTTAATTTAAAGGGAGTAGATTAGAATTTTTAAAATGTGAAAAACACTGCAACTTGCATTAAACATAAATAGAAGCTGTCTAAGCGTTCGGTAAAACAAGGAACCATGGTGGATTTAATATGAACTGGTAAAATTAGTTTCAAGTACTACAACCGGGTAATTCTCTATCTGCGTCGAAGAAATCAGTCAGAGATAGCATCGCGTATATTTACGTGTTTATTTTACTACGAGCAAACCAGTAATGCAGAAAAGGATGTCAATACTTTGACATCGCACTCGGTTAACTGTCAGAGCTAATAACCTGGAATTGTATATTCGCTGGACTTTTACTCTTAATAGATTGTGAAAGTAGTTCTGCTGTGTGAATTTTATTTTTTTATAGAATCATTTATATAGGCTTCCGCTACTGTGGTAGATTTCCGTCCACCATGCCTTTTCAGTGCTCTTATATCTAACCCCTGCGTACCCAAGGAGGATTGCATGTGTAATGAGTTTGTAGCAGTATCCTGTACTGCTTTCAAAATGTTCGGTTACCCTTTAATAAGAAAACGCGCAAAAAGAAGTAAATTCAAAATTTTGAACTATGATGTGTGAAATTTACTACATGTGTGATGTTGACAATTTTGTTTATTTTGTGGCCTGCTGAATTGTGAGACAAACGGTGACGTTTGTGTCACAATTCATCAGGCCAGGGTTTATTTTTATTACTGATTCCGCCGAGACAATAGTAATTTTTGTATTAAGTGCGCGAAATGAGTGTTTTTTTATGGCGCGTGAGAATGTCAATTTTCGCCGAGACCGTTAGGTCGAGGCAGAAAAGTCATTCAAACGCGCCATAAAAACACGAATTTTGCCACGAAATACAAACAACGTTTTTTCTACAGCCGTCAAAAAAAGAATAAAAGATTCTCTGCATCAAAATCATACGTATATAGCAAATAAGTAGAGTAATATTATTATGTACGTAACATTTTATATGTGTTGTAACTAAGGAAATGGTGTTCCAAAACCGTTTTTTCACTGCTAGCCGTGAAGAAATATTATTTTTTCACGTTTTAAAAAAAGTTAAACTTGGCGTATCTATAGCGATGCATAAATGTCACGTTTTTTTGACGGCTGTAGAAAAAATAATTCTCGATCTCGTTTCGTTTCGTCTCGAAATTCGAGATCGAGATGGGCATTTTTAGATCTTGAACAGTCGAGACGACATTAACAAAATTCTGGATCTCGATAGTTTTTCAATGATATTTTTAAAGCCCGCATAAAAAAGAAGCAAACTCGGCTTTTTCTCTTAGAGAAGATTGTTAGGCATCCAGACCTCATGGTTGCCAAAGCCGGATTAGCGAATCGCAGTGGACTCGGTGCTCAATTTTTGTGTGGCCGTTGGAGTATATGGGAATCCAAGCCACATATTCTGCTCTAGGACCATATGCTTTACCACTGAGCCAGATCCACTGTGTAGTCCTTTTAAGTACTGTGTCATAATATCGCTAGAGGAAATTTTATACGTTAAGACATGGAGCATGTGATTATTTTTCGCTTCATAGTCGTAACTACCTCAATTCGGGAATCGAGTTTCGCGCGTTGAAGATCGAGAATCGACGTTTGAGAATTTTCGACTTTGAGATCGAGAATAAACTTTCCAGGACCTTTGAGACTGAGATGGGTAAAATCTCGTCTCTTTGGGCTCATGGTAACACTAAGTTCCATGACTACTTGGATGACTGTCTAATGTTTTAAATGCATGTTTGTGATTATCAGCCTGTTAGCTAACGAAAGTTCTATTTTGTGGTTGGTTACAAACTGTTGAGTTGCGAATTATTCATTATTAAACATGATTCAGATTAGATATTACAAATTGTATATTAATGAGTGTATTATATAGTCGTAAAAAATCATTTTTCCCTTAATTTACACAATTTAGATATTAGAGCTACACATGCTAATTTTGTGCGTTTGTAGAATATACAGAAGATCATATGGTAGCTCACGCCATGACCTTCTTCCTTGACGGTTCTGAAACTAGTTCAGTAGTTTTTAGTTTCGCAATGTCGGAGCTTGCTGTAAATCCAGACATTCAAACCAAATTGAAAAAAGAAGTCGATGCAGTTTTGGCTAAGCACAATGGACTATTGTCGTTTGAAGCTATTCAGGAAATGTCTTATTTGGATGCAGTATTTTTAGGTATGGCTATATTATTAATTACTGATCTATTTTAACCAATATTAAAGAAAAATCTGATTCATTAAAATTTATGTTATTTACAAACGAACGTTTTGCACTTTAAAGAGACCCTACGTAAATATCCACCACAGATGGTGATGAGCCGTGAATGTACAGAAGATTTTACGTTTTCTCATCCCGGAGCACAAAAGGATCTTACGTTAGAGAAAGGAGTCCACGTTTTCATCCCTGTGATAACCTTTCACCATGACCCTCAGTATTACCCGGATCCAGAACGGTTTGATCCTGATAGATTTACTGACCAAGCCAAACATCCTCTTCCAAAGAACTGCTTTTTTGGGTTTGGAGATGGACCAAGGATTTGTATAGGTTAGTAAAATATTTAAATTTGTCAGAATATATTACACTTTTACATACTTTTTAGGCCAAAAATTCGCTAACATGCAAATCAAAGCAGGTTTAGCAGCTGTGGTATGCAACTTTGAAATAAGATTGAATAAAAAAACTAAATACCCTCTTGAAATGGATCTAAATGGTTTCCTTCTTACAGCGAAAAATGGAATTTGGCTGAATTATTACAAAAGGAAGGAATAATTTTATTTTGTAAACATTTTTCATACCAAAGAGCATGTTCTCAAAGCATTTTTTTTATCTTGTCTTAATACAAGATGTAAATTTTATTGCTAACTTGGCAGAATGCAAACACTAATTAATTAAAATAATTTTACTTGTGTCGAGAAAAATCAGGTTTATGTTTGTTAATGGAAATAAATATTTGTTGTGTTCTTAATAACCATTTGTTTAGCACTTTTTGATACAACTCTATCTGTTAAAATAATATTCAAAACGTCTCTGTTCCATTCTATTATTCTTGCTGCTTTTTTTGCATGTCGCTACCCTAAGAAATTAAAAAAGTTTTTCGGAACAAATGTATTCCACGTTTTTAACGTATGAAAAAGTAGATATTAAAAATCAATCAACTTCCAGCTCCCAGTAAATTGGCCAGTTTTCAAGGAATTTACTAGGAGTTTATTATATCTTGATGATGCTTCCCCTAAACGTTCGTCGTTAAATTATAACTTAATATAATACAATGCAATACAACCCCAATATAATAGTTATTTATACAACGAGTAGTTAAAGTGCCAGTTTTTTGCAAGCGTGAGAAAGTGCAAGTGCAAAACGACGCATTAGATACGAATTGTATACATATTTTTTTTGACTGCCACATGAAAGATTACAAATCGTCAACGTTATTTCAAATTGAAAACTTATTAAAAATCATGTTAGGTGTACTTTCACTGTTTTACATTGAAAACTCACCAAATTTTATAAAAAGTTTTGACAGAAGAGTGCAATAAAGAGACAGACGTGTGCAATAAAATTTTTATTTCACAGTATACAATAACAACATGCTTTCGACTTATGAAAAGTGTCAAATAATAGCTTCCTTTAGAATGTAGTAGTCGAAAAACACCTTTATTTACTAGCAACATGATATTGCTCATTTTCGTCATAGATACAAAATATGAAAAGCTACTCATAACTCCCATAGGATTTTTCGAATTATTTCTCCTTCAACTTCATGGTAACCATGCAACTAACGTCTTAGGAGCTATAGATTTAGGCAATTTTTGATGTTACGTACAGATTCTTATTTTAAATATGACATGTGCTACTTATGAAATTTTAAAATTTCATAGTATTCTTACTAATATGCTAGTAAATAAAATATTGTATTCACCACGGGAGATATTAATGTTTCTATCTTCGGTTGACTTACAGTCCATGTCAACTCCAAGGAAAAACGATATTCATATCTCCCTTAATGCATAAATATCTATTACACTACAAAATAAAAATTATTGTATTGTAACGATTTATTTTGCTTTTCTTCATTACGTTTTATGTCCATAGGTAGCTCAAGTCAGAGGTTCGCTGAAGACTACACCCAAAGAAAGCAGTTACAATAAAACGTCTATTGATAGTAAGTTTACATTCAAATATAATTGTTAAAATACAGTGTATCTGTATTTCTGGTCTTGGTCTGTTCCTGGACTTGCCGCAACCCACACAACTCAGCAAGCTTTTGCTCGATATATGGCGTGGCCTCTCTGGACATATATGGAAGGTATAGAGACCTTCTATATTAGTTAGTTATAAACTCTAAGGACGTAGCGGTCGTTTTAATCGAAACAAACATTACTTGTGCCTGGAGTTTTGTATTTCGAGCTTATTAGCGACTTTGCTGATGCTGTTTATGCTGGCGACGATTACAAATTGCTTTAGAATTGCAACAAAATGTACGAGCTCTGCCCTCGGACTCTCGAATTTCGCTAAGAGCTGGTTAGTTCCCTTTCCAGGCGGATAATGCATATCCAGGACGCTTCCGGAAGCTGGCCGTGTATCCTGGACTAGCACTACAACGGAGTTCAAAGTTCTTACGAGCGATGATTGTATGCAGGGTACTTAAGTATCTAGCGCACCGAGACGTTGATACTAGTGATGGGCATAACCGGACAATTTTCATAACCGAATTATTTGCATTCGAATCATATTAATAACCGATTGATTATTTGAATAATCATTCGAATCAATTTTGGCTCTCGATTCGTTTCGATTAAGTCAGCCGGTTTGCCGGTTGGCGGTTCACCGTCATCTGCATCGGCATCGTAACTTGCAGATAGCAGAGGAACTCAGTTAATCGTTAATTATAATAATTGTATAAATTATTTTTATTTGATTTTCAAGGAGTTTAAACCATTGGGAATAGCTATATCAATACTAATTTACTAATAATAAAGAAATTATAAATATGCGAATACAAAGTATCTATTGAATCTATTTTTAGTTCCTAAAATTCTCTAGTAGGCACCCTTCCCTTTTCGCTTGCACATCATACCGGTATATTTTAGAATCCATAATTTATCTACGTTCAGCCTTCCGCGGTTCTAAGGATGCACACTTAAAATTTTCAACATCGAAATCCACTTCTTGTCCCGACTACTCCGTTATTAAAAATTAAATATAAATCTGTTACGATATTGGAAAATCTTATTTCGCTTTCTGTTTCGGTAATCAACCGCGTTTTGAAGCAAAAATTTAGGCCGTTATAAATTAATACCAACACAGCTTCGGCAAATCTGATACTCAGCAGAACGTTATCTTTAATAGGAACGGCCCCATAAATTTAACTCATCGACTGAGAGTCTCAAATGTCTTAATAACATCAACAAGCAGCGGCGAGCCTCACTTGGGTCAATCAAGTACATACGTAGAAAAGGTTATATGAGTTATGAATGACGTATTATTTACAGAATTTCGGTCACTCGCAGGTCGCTGACACGCGGCACGTAGTACGTATCAGGATGAGGTTATTTTTCATCCGAATACTTGGAACGAAAACCAAGTTACACAGGTTATTTCAATAACCGGATAACCGGTTATTTTTGATTCGAATAAGCCCATCACTAGTTGATACCACGAGTCGAGGAGGTTTTAAGGAGCGAAGGTTACGCATGGGAAGGTCAGAGAAATAAAGCTAGTACACCGAGACGCCATTACCTGGACACTACGGGCTGTCTTCAGGGTTTTAGAAACGTATATCCCGTACTGGGACATTGAGAAAATATAACTAGTGCAACGAGACGCCGTCACCTAGATCTTACGGGAAGGTTTGGGTGGTAATTAGGCAGGTCACTGAGCTAGCTCCATTGCGTAAGCAGGATAGCTTTCTCTGGTCTAGGCAAAGGTACGGTTTATAAGTTACCAATCTAGAGCACGATTCTTCTGCGGAGATCAAACGCGGCTTCGTGAATTGGCTGGCGAGTGCTCCAAAGCCTTCTTTGGCTGGAGCTTGAGAGGCCCCCAGCCCTGCTTGGGGCTGAGGCTTCTTCAAATGAAGGCAGGGGTCTCAAATTCTAGTATCTGGCCGAATTTTCATGCTTTTATACGAGAAAACTTGCTGGGGAAACCACAGTGAGAAAACTCGTGATTGCGTCCTGATTGCCAGTTGCAAGCTGACGATATGCAAATTATAAATATTTAAAATTATTTTACAGAAAAATTTGCATATGAGCAAGCGTTACAGTATATTATCATAGTTCTTTATGTACCAACGGTAACAAATGCATTTATAATAATAACAACAATAATAATTGTTTTTTAATTTCTATTAGAGTAAACGTCATGCATATCGGAAATTGTTTAAGTAATTATAACAAATAATACATATAAAACACAAATAACGTCATAGTACACGAGGTACAAAAAATATTCATTTAACGAGTAAAAGCAGAGTTCTTTTAGAAAGATCTTTACATTGACTTTCAGCCTATTCAGGTTTTCTGCTTGCTTAAGCGCCTGTGGCAGTTGATTATAAATTTTCAATTTTATCACCCGAGGCGTAAAAATTAGACCCCAGGCGTAGTCGCGGGCTGTAACACGACAAGGGCCATTAACGCTAGTTACAATTACGCACGAGGCGCATACAATATTTTATGTTTAGACGAGAATATTTACAATTCAAACCAGATTTATATATTTTTTTAATTTCGAGATCCCTGCTTGTCAAACTGACACACTAAGCGGACTGTAAAGTACTTTACGGCTCGCTTAGTGTCCCCCAAAGTTTTCTTTGCGATAGTGATCCTATTTGCTATAGAATGTTCTACGTACGATACGCTTCTGTCATGGAAGTAGAGCGCCATCGTGTGCGTCGTGAACATTGAAAAATTCGTTAATGCATCAGCTAATATAAAAGCAAATGTCCTATGGAAGGAGTAGCTAGTGTATTCATTGGAATTCGGAAATCCAAGAAATAGAACAATGCTTTTAGCACTACTTAGAACTACTGATTGCTTATTACATTTGGAAATCTTATAGCAAATGAAAATTTAGCTATAATTTTCATTTGAAAAAAGTTGATTCCTTCCATTTATCCATCTGTTATTATAAACAATCTTCATATTGAGTCGATTTTTATTGTCGTGTCGTAATTTAACAAGCTTCACGGGCCGGAAACCCCCAGAGGATTAGGCAACTGATTCTACAAGCACCTATTTTGTCGAATGTAAGGTCCCGGCGAGCTGCAGTGTTCTACTTAAATACAGTTTCCTACGTAAACTGCTATTCTTTCAGCTGAGGGCATTAATTGTCGCTAAATGGCGATACAGTTTGGCGTCGTTTCCGGTGCTCGCAAAAATGTCAGAAAGGTTCGTTTTGCTTGGTACCGGATCTTTGATCACTGGGCTCTGTGAGCATTGCCGACATGGATTGATACATTAGAGGAATTTATAGCTGGGTCAGGCGCATGTAGAATAATCGATTGGGCCATATTTTCGACCCGAAACTATGCAAATATAAATTGTTGGGCGAGCACATTTTTGTGTGAGTTCTTGGCAGAATTTTTTGGTAAGCCGTCTCATCCGTGTTTGTTCAAGTTGCTAATTTGGTATATATATATATATATATTGCTATGTTATGCTAGCTGATAAATTTATTTAAATTATCGTATTACTATTTTGCCCTTTATTTTTAACTTTCAATTCAAATCCGTATTTTACAATATTATTAATGAAACTCTCTCAGGTGGTTCGCAATATCTAGTAACCCAATGATTGACTTGTCAAATTCTCTTTGTTTAATTGCCAGTTCAATTGACACCTAACGTCAAATTAATCAAAATTCAGAACGAATATCAAGGTTTTTACAATAAGATCTAATATGCAATTCTTTTACCAATCTCTTATGTAAGTATGAAATTCAATTTATATTTTTATACCTTCTTACTAGTTATAGCTTTATAAATGTTTCATTTAACCTTTTAAAACACAAACCTGATTTAACACTTTGCTTGTTAATACTGCCAAAATCCTTCCAAACTGGATCCTCACTCCGACTGCACTCAAACACCTGCTGGGTCCTTATCCAAACTGCATCACCTGCGATGAATGTAAACTCTCAGCATCACCTTATTGCCATCCACTTCAAAACTTCCACATCCTATACTGGATTCCTGTCGTTGTCCCCTGCTGCTGTCAACTTCAAGTCTCCTAGCTCCTGTACTGGATTACTGCGGCTCCGATCCCTCTCTGGTAAGTGTCAGCATAAATCTTGTTCCAAATATGAATTTGTCTTTTTTTTAGATGGTCCTGCGTCTTCAATGATACCCACAGGTTTCCCAAAAACAATTCGCTGCACGTACTAACCTCTTGTTTGTGGCTTGTATTCCATTTCCAATGTATTATCAATAATATCCTCACTAACCAAAGCTTGTCCCTTTATTTCTTGTTTTTAATATTTTATTTTATGTTTCCACCTCGAAGATTTTGCTTTTAACCCATATAATTTGTACCAACCATAACATTTACAAATTATACAACATTTATTAATGTTTCTTTATTCGAAAATCACACCCATATCAAATTATGTATACATTTTTGAGTTGTTTTTTTAGTAACTAATTAAACAAATTACAAATTATTACTACTAGACACGATTCTTGCTGCCTCCTATATACATTTTTTTTATATAATCAAAACAGATATTTTATTTTAATTATCATAACAGATACATTTTAGTAGTAACCTTGGTATTTATTCCTATTCAGAATTTTCTTATTACAGATTAAGTTTGAGTAATCAATCATTATGCTATTATTTGACTAACCAATAATAAGAAAGTTAATTTCATTATACTTTAACATGTATTTAGATCCATTAATTTGCTTATATCTGACTTCCAAATTTATTTGACTAAACTGTTTCTTTAGTATTCATTTTTAAATTATCAAAGAATATAGTGTATCATAACAATATATATATATATATCTATATATATATATACATAGCCTGCAAGCTGCTCAAATAGAGAGGAGCCTACAGCATTGCCGAATGACCTGCAGCTTAGTCTGCGCTTGTTCCCGCAGCCCCCTGAATCTTTCAAGCAGTTCCAAAGGAGACTCCTGTGTTGGCAGTAGCTGCCGGAAGCTAACATCACCTCCACCTCGTGCTGGATGGGGTTTGAACCTAACGGCTCATACATAATTATTGTGATCTAATAATTGACATGCAATTAAATTCCTCCCTAACGGCCTCACCGTTTGTTATCTTAATTTAGTAGTTCATATATGCCTTCGACCTTAAGCCTAGCGGCTTCAACGCTGTTTAAGCGAATTGTAATTTAGGTGTGTAACGAACGTCAGTTTCAAGCTGAGTTAGTTCAGTTATAATTAACGTAGCTCTGCATGCTAATAAATTAGCTGAATGTTGGTAAACCCACGTACGTTTTTTCCATAACTATCGCCATATTAATTAAGTTCGCTGGAGGGAAAGCTATCCCAGCATGCTATGAGGTATACCACTAAAACATACAGATATCTGATGTGTGAGTACTCGCGAGGTGGAATGAACACATTAAAGGTGGAACGCAGTACCGCTGTATCGTTCATTCAGTTTACGGGATGTTTCTAAATTATCTGTTTAGGCTAACTTACAGTTTAACGTAATTCATTTTTTTCATTTCTGGTTTTTTGAACATTTTGGTTTTTTTCGGTCTATAACTTACTGATTGTCTCTTCCAATATATTATTACATTGGTATCATATTAACTAATTTCAATATTTGCATTGATATAAATTGTAGTCCGAAGCATTGAGTAGGTACTCCATAAAGTGGGAGCTTTTAAACTAGAGATATTTCTAAGAAATAGACCAGAATCACCTTTTCCGATAAGGAATGCACTTTTTTCTGTTCACTCCATAAGTTAAACTTGTTATACGTTGCTTCATATGCAAAATCCCAAGATTTTAATTAATATAACCATAATATTGGTAACTTCGACTTTGGTCTGAGCACATGCAGATCCAGAACCACTCACAACGAAGGCGAACAACTGTCGAAGTTATCGACCTAATCCATTTGCTGCACTCTGTCCAGCTGAGCTCCCATCCACGGTGAAGTCCACTAGACACGATCGTCGAACAAACCACCTTCCGCTTTCTGCTGCAATGAGATACACCGGCCAGTTTATTGCACTAAACCAAAAAGATAAGTGCAAAATCAATTTTCAAATGAAACACAAATTAAAATTTTCGGCTTTCAATGTAACCCATGTCCCTTTATAATTAATTTTCATTGACCGCTAATTTACTCAAATTGGGGTGGTTGATGATGCTCAAAAAATCAATTTGACGATTCTACAATTATCTGCTGATGTCATGCCCAAAATCCGTGACATCTTACTAAAACCGCCTAATACACAATCCTTCAGCACATTGAAAACATGATTGATGGCTTGCATGACACTACCAACCCATCCAAACTGTCAATACTTTTTAATGCATCGTTTGACAACGATTCTTAGCCTCTCTTGTCGAAGTGCAAATGTTCTGCACTGAACTACAATTTCTAATGTTATGATCGCGTCACCTAGGTGGTTGTTAAGGTGATGTCTCAAACAAAATATAATCAAGTTATTAACCAGATCTTCTAACGTACACACACACATTTTTATTCAGTGCTCCGCACACAAGATCTCAAGCTTCCAAATTAAGGGATGACTTACATATAACTCACGTAATATTCCTTAATAGTACTCTTTAGTTCATAAGCGTAAAAGCAACCGTTTACCATAAAATGCCTAATTAAGGCATTTGGTTGTCATTAAATATGTAATTAGCAAGTAATCATGATCACAAAAAAATGGGTAGTGATTGTGATCTAGCAAACAACTATAATAAATGTTTCTTTTGTGTTTACGAAAATGCTGCGACATAACAAATTCTCCAATGCTTAAATGTCCATTACCTGCCAGCATTTTCGTAAGAATATAAAATAAAAAATTGAACTTTAAGGTCCTATAACTTCTTACTAGAGGGACTTTGTACTAAATTAAGTTTAATCGGATGATTATAACCTAAGGGGTCTATGGCTGGCGTCCCATTCTTTTTGAAACACCCTGTATAGAACTCTCCTTAGTAACCATAATTATTTGCCTACTAGGCATTGATTTATGAATAATTATTAATGAAACGTTGTCTATTTAGCAAAACAGTAAAATGTCAACTTCTAGAATTTTTCTCGTTTTGAAAAAATGTATCAAAAAATCATGTATGAAACTCGTTGCAAATAAGTTTTTAAGCACTTGAAGCGATGTCAAACTCGACCTTCGGCCTCGTTTGACGAAACATGTCGCGTACCCAAAACACTTTATATTTGCAGCTTGCATCATATAGCGATTATAGTTCAAGGGCCGTAAAGTGACACATTACGCTCTCAAAAATATGGTATAAAGTAATAAATTTTTCCCGAAGAATAAATATATTAATTTGGTTGCTCATCTAATGGGTGTACATTGAGGTTGTTACAGGTTTAAAATCATTTAGAACTATTTATGTAATTATTTGCCTTATTTTCAATAAATCTAAAGTTTTCCTACAATTTCATCTAACTAGCAGTCATGTTAAAAATTTCAATGAATGAGAATTCCTAAAGGTTAAGCCACACTTCACGCTTCAAGCTGATTTGGTTGGCTATACTGCCCCCTTTCAAGGTTTTACAATATTTTAGATTTTTTTATCACCTTTTACGGTCATTCGCCTCCCTGTTCTGTTGCAGAAAGGCATGATCTTGTGAAATGTGTTTCTGAAATAAAACGTTCGATTAATCGGATTTTTTCAGGAGCATTCTTGTTCGGAAATGTACCTTTAGGCCCCGTTCGGTTCGGGATATTGGAATAACGTTCCTGTGAATGTTATTTGTAATTTTCCAAGACTAAACATTGGTTTGGGATATTGTCTGCACACGGCACGTTTCACGAGAGCGAAGTTAAGGGCAAAACACCCCAAGGGTCCTTTTTATTTACTGCACGAAGCAAGGATCGTTCGTTCCTTGGGTAACCGCCGCTTGTTCGTACGGGCCTCGTGCACATGATGATTCTAGCCTTGGAGCTTAATCGAAAGCTAATCTGCAGTTCTGCTGTCCGAATTTGCAGCATGGTCGTCTGACACCGTTCGACGCTGTTCGACAGGACTTCTGACAAGCGCATGTTTGCTACCTGGGGGATTCGCCTCATAAGGTGTGTCTCGATCCATTGTATTTTGCCTTTGCGTCGAGATGTCAACCTCCGAGCTCACCTACGGTTATGGAACCGGCTTTTAATATGTTATTTTATGGGTGAGTTTCCTTGTTCTATATTCAGCAAACCTTAAATTTCCCTCGTAAATCGATGAAATTAATATAAAAATATGGCACTTACCTAAGCAGCACAGAACTATTTAGTTAAATTAAGATTTAGGTGTTTTGTTTACATTGTAACCCGTAATGTGTCAACCCAAAATTGTGTCTTGCCGACCACTCACGTGAACCTTAATTGTAATTTTTATATTTGTAAGACATTTTGCATGAAAATCTAATTTGATTTTAGCTTTCACGTCAGATTAGTGAAAAAGAAATCGGTTGAATCCGACTAATTATTAATCCCGCACAGGCAAGAATTTGCTTAAATACTTACTATTATGCGAAACATTGAAAACTATTGAAGTTTAAATCAACTACAAATTATATTCCGGGTTATGAAGAAACAAGATTTTGAGTGTGAGCGCGATTTTGATAATTACTGTCTACATGTGAATGCTCTTGCATTGGCGGATTTAGGGTCGAATTAAGCTCGACACCCAAAATTTTAGGTGTAATTATTTTGTCATGGTCATCTATGCAACCGACAACTTTCTGGTAGTGCAAATTGCCAATTTGACGGTCAACTTGTAATTTGTTTATTTACATTAAATATTCATAGATCAATTAATTACATCTGGTTTGCAGTGTTTCTTTGTTTATTTTTCATTGTTGTGTACGTACTACCCTGGCCGTCACCTCTATTGTCTTTCAGGATTGGTTAGTAGCACCTATCGTCATGTATCTTTTTGATTAGCAAAGTGCCGGGTTACCTGCTACTTGGCGCTCATATTTTTTTATATTTACAGCTTAAGATTAGAGTCTTTTGTTTGACCCACGACCAGCTCCGACTGAGAAGTCGGTTGCCTTTGCTTTTCTCCTTTTACAGTCACAACGATGGTAACAAGGTAAAACGTTTGAATTTGATAATGGCAATGCAGGGGAATAATTTAAAAATAACCATTACTGTATTGAGATGGCGATTTGTTTTGTAAGTGACAATCTAAATAAGTCAAAAATTCACCTTTGCTCCGACGTTGGGCGCCAGTTTGAGATGATAGGGGCCTGTGTATGCGCCACGTTACGGTGCCAATTTGAGATGATAAAGGCCTAAATTCGCTGTATTGTTATTTGAAAATGATAATAATATTTAATTTAATTCGCCTGTTAATCAAATGTCGCCTTTTAATGAATTATGGCTGTTTAAAATGAGATGTAATATTTTAATGCACAAATAAATGGTTGTATGCCCTTTTTACAATTTCATTCAACTGCAAAATTCAATGCACTAACTCATCAGCAAAACATGACACTCGCTCAGGTGGGATCAGAATTGTATTATATTTTCAAGTTCGATATGAATTTAACTATCTCAATTCAAAGTCGGTGCGGTTCTTAGTAGGTAGGTCAAATAATTGTCCAACTGACAGATGATACAAATTTGTTGATAGTGCAAACTGCGTATCTGAACGTTTTAAAACTCGTGGAAATATTGTAAAAAACGCGTCAGGTAAGTCATTTAAATTTTTCCCTTGCCAACTAAACTCGTCTTTGTTTTAGAATGACGTTACGACTGCTCCTTCGATTGTTCAGAAGATGAAACGACGCTACTTCTAGCAATGGTTTTATGGACGCTTGGCTTCTCGCTGGATTTGCAAATTTTGGTAACGCCACTCGATTTTTCGATATTTAGAACGTCCCTGGGGCCCTGGGAACGCGCTAAACTTCTTTGCCAAGGTTTGTTCTCGCGTTATGCTGCGACTGTGAGACTTAAATTGCAGGCACCTTACCTTATAAAACTTCGGCTCGCTCTACAGCGTAGATGCCCGTAGGTGATGCTGCACGGATTTCTTGCTGGAAGCGGTCCCCTCGCTGTAAATGTTGACGGTGGCCTTCTTGCAGACTCTGTCGACGTCTTGGAGTACAGGCCTCTGGCTCGAGATGCTTCCTTTTACCGGCAACGAAGCTGGAAAATCCCAGTTGAAACGGTTGCCGATGGCCTCGGAATGGGTTCGTAGAATTTTCAAATTTATTTGTGGTGTAAAGCTTCACAAACACTCTCATATGGACACTGGCACGTTGGCAATAAAATGCAGTAGTTTTAACTTGTTAATATGCTCGTTTATTATTATAAATTCGTAATTAAAAGTGCAGCAAATTTCTTACAAACTTCAAGTCAAATTAATTTCAAATGTTTTTTGTAAACAAACTAGGATCAGGTTGCTAAGTTACAGAAATAAGTTTTGATACAAAAAGATTACAAAAGGAATAAAGTTTGATAGATAAAATTAAAATTAACATTTCTGAAGTCTAAATTATTGTCTTTACCCTTATAATTAAAATTGTCACTTTGCGATTGCACACACAAACGTTATTTTCAAGGTCACTGCCCTGCTCTGTTTCACTTTGTTATTAAATGCACTAATTATTGAGTTCCGCACTTTTATGTCTCTCGCCACAATCTGTTGCCCCTTATTTAGCAATTGCTCTCTTGAAAATTGTTTCTATTCTGCTTCATATCGGTTTACCTTTCTGCTATGCTCACAATTTTCACCATCGTATGCTTTGACTTAATAAACTTACGTTCTCTTAAAATTGCAGCCAACAAACCATTTTGTGTTAAATACATTTTATGCGGTTTGGCTTTGCATGTGCACAAACCTTTCATTTTAAATTATTAATTCACGAGCCAATTCAAAACCCCCTGAACATGCCTTGTCTTAGCGTGTCTTTCTCTACTAATTATTAGTTCTCGCATCTTATTATCAATGCATTTACTATTTTACTTTTGTTTAATATTGCAGTTATTTAAAATACCTCAACTCTGTCCTTATTTGAATCAGTCGATTATCCTGCACTGCAGTGAGAGCCAAGTCGTAGGCTTAATAACACTTCAGTATAGGAACTTTACGTTTTGAATACATTTTTTAAATTTGAAATTGTGAAATCATAAACTCTTTCTAGGCAATTTATAACCAAACTGATAATTCTTTAATGATGTATACCTTAAACATCTATTGCAAGAACCAGATGGTCAAAGCCCCGCTAGAATTTTGATGACACTAACACCCGTATTCATAGTCGTTCGCCAGCGGATCGCCGGCGACTCGCCAGAGTTTCGTTATGAATGGTATGTTGGCGGCACTGTACGTCTATGTCAAATTCGAAGTGATCAGGTTAGATTTTGTGTCAGTTTCTGTCAAAACTGACTGAAAACCTAACCTGATCACTTCGCACTGAGTGCGGTAATATCTGTCCATTACCGCACTGAGTGCGGTAATATCTATTACCGCACTCAGTGCGGTAATGAAGCTCTTAACGATACTAAAATTAATTTGGTTAAGACGCTATAACAACACGGATGAAGATAAAAGACATTTAGAAACAATAATCAAATTTTTATTTTTTACGACTGGGAATTGTATGATTGTACGCTTTTGGTTGAGGAAGATTTATGCAGCCAAGTTTTTGATTTATGATACATTTTAGGTTAAATTAATCTTGGTTTACGTTTCGCTACAAAATAGCTTCTTCAGAACTTATGGATTTTAAAAATTTTGTTACGTTTCTTAAACACGATATTTGAAGTTAATGGGTTGTGAATTATTGAATATGTGTATTTTTGCTTTTGTTTCATTTGGATTTCCAATTTTTTAAATTGTATATGTTTGAAAACTGCTATTTCACCCTAAGAATTTGTTTTTATGCAACCAAAGAATTTTAGTTGTACAACATTAGCAGAATTAGTAGTTAATTAACTTTTAAAACATTTTGGCTACAAAGATTTCTTTTATGAAATAACTGTTTTCAACTATATATATTTTTTGAAATGGACCAGAATCGTTACATCTAATATGAGAGCTAAACTAACAACTAATATATTTATATACGAAAACAACCTCTAAAAATGCAGGTATTACGATAATTAACAATCTATTAACTTCAAATATCGTATTTAAAACATATATTATTTTAAAATTTAAAAATTCTGAAGTACCTACCAACCAGCGAAACGTTAACAATATAAATTAACCAAAACTTAATCATAAAGTAACAGCTTGTTTAATCATTGTCTGCATATTTCTTCCTGAACCACAGAATTAGAGAGAATGGTTGCTAAGATTTAAGGGGAAATTTTAAGACAAATTCAGAGAAATTGAGCTTGAAAGCAGCTCCATTACCGAGGGCACATAAATTACCGTGTCACGTTCGTGATAATTCAGATTAAAATTTTCGTATAACTACTACATAAAAATGTTTGTGAAATAATTGAAATTTTTTTTTGTTTAAAATTTTCAATGAATGAACACTTATTAAACACGGAAACTTTGGTTTTGGAAAAAGCAACATTAGGTGATACGTATATGCTAAAGACTAAAGAGTAATGTTGCATGTTTCTGGATTTATCTACATCTGAATATGTGAATTTTCTTTCAATTGTGGATGTTTGTGGATTTCAAAATATGCACCTTCCTGATGTCATGATGTCAGATATAATTAAATTTATAAGAATTTGTTTGACAATTTCAACTTGTATCTCCAACAGGGGTTTCTTCTTTTTAAGGCGATTAAAATCATATTTGAGATCCCCAATAAGATAGGAGAGAATAAATAATACATCACTTTTAAATGCTCATTTAGTATCAACATCAACGACATAACCAATTAAGTTATTTATCGCTCAAGCCTCGGTCTTAATACATCTGCAGTGAATTAAAATAATTTTATATATACAGAGTGTAACTCACTTTTTAAAAAAAATATTATATAAATCAGTGCCTTCTTTGTTTTTCATATAATTTCCTCATTGGTACAGTTATTTAAACCAAATTGAGGTGCCCATTTGAAACCCTTGTAGGGTGTTGCTGCATTTCTTGTAGTGGGGCCCCTAACGGTTTTACACTTTTTCTGACCAAAAATATTGGTCAAAATTTTTGTAGAAAAATCAAACTTACCAAGAAGCTGTGAGAAATTGGTAAAACCAAACAACCACTTTCTGTGTTTAATTAATTAAACAGTTGTGACGAAGGATTAAGGGTCGGCCTTACCTGGTGGCGAAAGCTATACTTGGTATTTTGCTGGCTGGCAAATATCGGCCTAATTTGACTAGCGCGTCGGAAAGTGTCGGAGTTCCAGCTAAGCTGAAAAAAAACTAGGGGAGAGGGCGCCAGGTCCTCGACGGCGACAAATCCGGAGTAACTAAAAACGGAGCTTTTCAATTAATGGCAACCACAAATAATGCAGCTGTCACTAAATTTAATCTAAAAAATTTATAAGGTGGGACGAATTGCATAAAATGCCCTAATATTATCTATGCGAGTAATTCGCTAGCACACGTACCCACCCCATCTAATCATTCCGTGTATTCCTTGCAGTCTCCGCACCTGATGCGCCAAGGTTACGGGGAGCCGAAGGCGCCGGCTTCCAGCAGCGGATCGAGTAACGCAGGGCGGCCTTCTCTTGAAACCAGGGGGCGGCGAGAAGGCTGCAGGTAGGCAATGCTTTAAGCACGCCCAAGAAGGGTAGCGCAGAGCGAATTCTGATTCCCTTGCGTAATCCAGAGGGGAAAATTGCGAAATCCGATTGACAATTGTTAATTCCAGGTGTGGATGGGAGTCGAGTACGAGCAGTGATATAGTGCAGACGTTTCCTGACCTGCCCGATATCGGTGAGATACGCTTGACCTCTAAGGCTAATCGTAGCAAATATTGTAAGCAAAACTTATTTTAATTCATATTCTTATTTGGGTATTTCGCCACACTGCAAATTAAAATATTAAATAACGAAAATATTAACAACGAACGTTTCGAGGGACAATCTGCCCTCGTTATCAACGAACAAGAAACTTATCTTTTTTCACTGGAAGGAAAAACGACCAACCTCCAATGAATTTTTTGACATTGACGTTTGTTGATATCTATACCTACTTGATCTCATCTTTAAGAATCGATAGCCAACTATTGTCTAAAAATATTGAGAAAGACGACACGCATTTTTCTTCGTTAAGTAAAATATATGCCGTTTCCTTAATTTTTCGCCTAGTTGACATCGATTCTTTAGACAAGATCTTTGTGTCGTGCCATTGTATTTTATGGTTTTCATCCCAAACATGTTCTGCCAGCTTAGACTTATTGAATTGATACGTTTTCATCATATTTTTATGTTCTTTAACTCTAACTGCTAAAGGTCTGGATGTTTCACCGATATAATATTTCCCGCATTCACAGGGAATACTATATATACAGTTCCTTGAATGTTGTTCTTCGTTGAACGGTTTAGTTTTTGTAAGAACTGACCGCAAAGTATTCATCGTTTTGCGCAACAAGTACTATCTACCAACAAATCTAGAAAAGAAGCTAACTAATGACGAATCCCCCAGCAGCAACACCCCAGGTGTAGAAAATAAAACACAGCCAGAAACAACAACACCAAGTTTAAATATTACACCAATCTACTTACCGAATTCCGTAAATCACAATTCCCTAATTGAAGACATTCAAAAATAAGCAAAGGGGACTTTCTCTACAATATATAATACAACTACATTACGCATCAACTTAACAAAAATAAAAGATTTTCAAACGTTAACCAAGTACTTTACAGAAAACAAAATTCCATATCACACGTATAAAAATCCCATTGACAAACCAATAGCTGTAGTTATTAAAAATGTTCCATTATCACTCACCGATGAAGAAATAAAAAAGGAACTAGCTGGTCGAGTACCAGTAATTAAAGTAACACGCATATTAACCAAAGATAGAAAGCTTCTGCCAGTATGTGCACTGGAACTTACCAACAACGAGGAAGCAAAACGAATATACTCTCTAAAATAAATATTTCACTCCATAGTTACAGTATAGGCCAGAAGGAATACAAAAACATCCCGCAGTGCTACAGGTGCCAGCAGTACGGCCACACAAGAAACTACTGCAGCTTAAAACCAACATGTGTAAAATGTGCAGGGGACCACTTATATACCGATTGCCAAAAGAGACCCAACGAACAACCTAAATGCGCCAACTGCGGAGGCATTCATAGCGTAAATTACCGCGGCTGCCCTCCCCACATTGAACTACTACAACAACGCAAACGAACGCAACCAGCAAACTCGTACGTAAACAACACGCAGACTTTTGCAGACAAACTTAAAAGTGGCCTAACCCCGAGCAATACTGTTATCCCACCAAACACACCATCAATACCAAATGATCTCATTCAAATCCTACTTGACCTTATTATGCCATATCTCAGTCAAATCAAAACCTTCATTATTAACACTCTCCTCCCAATGCTTATCAATGGACCGTAATCGAAGGAAAGCGATACAAAACTTAACCATCCTCAATTGGAATGCTAATGGCATCGCCAACCAACGCTCGCTATTTATTAGCTTTCTAGCAAGATATGACGTGGATATAGCCTGCATAACAGAAACACATCTTGACCAGACCATCAAATTCCAAATACCAGGTTACAACATACACAGAAAAGATCGCAACTCTAGAGTAGCAGCCGGTGGAGTGGCGGTACTTATCAAAAACAAATACGACCATTCTCTACTTCCCGAAATCCCAAATTTAAAAATCGAGTTGATATCAATTAAGGTTAAACTTGATGACCAAAGCAGCGTTACAATAACCAGTGCCTACAGACAGCCTAACATCAAAATAGTAGAGGAAGACATTATAAGAGTTTTTGACACGTCCGAACCAATGCTAGTGCTAGGCGACTTAAATTCCAAAAATACCCTGTGAGGTTGTAGAGCTTCAAACCCCGAAGGTAACAAACTAGAAAACCTGGCAAATAATTCGTTCCAAATGCTAGCACCTAATGACTACACCTATTTTCCGTATAGGGGCGGATCATCAGCCTGATATACTTGACATAGTCCTACAGAAAAAAATTAATAAACCAATCTTTCAAAGAGTCATAACCGAACTGAATTCGGATCACCTCCCCGTCTTAGTATCATTCACGAACGCATTAACCATCAAACAGCCCATTCCAAAACTAATCAATGGCAAAATGGACTGGAACATCTTCGAAGACTAGATGAACAGTAAACTTCACTGCCCAAGAAATCTTCAAACAGAGAAAGACATTGATACAGCCATAAGTCATCTCACATCAACAATAGAAGAAAGTGTCAGAATTGCCACTATAACAACACCCAAACGAGCCTACCAGATCGATCACAGCCTTCCAAGATACGTCATTGACCTAATTAAAATAAAAAGCCAACTTCGACGTAAATGGCAAAGAACAAGGAATCCCCAACTCAAAAACAGATTGAACAACATAACCCACAGAATCAAACTAGAGCTAGATACCTTAAGAATTAACTCATACCAAAAACACATAGCCCACTTTAGCACAGGAGACTGGGGCCTATGGAAAACCACAAGGAAAATACTGAATCAAAAAGAAGAGCTGCCCCCAATATCTTCCGAAACCACTAATATAACTTAAGCCTCAGACCTTGAAAAAGCTGCCGCCTTCGCCAGTCATCTCGAAAACAATTTCACCCCTGCAATGACTTGTACACCTGCCCACCAATTACAAATTACCAATGATATCGAAAGTGGAGCACCAATTCCAGATTGTATTCAACCCACATCGCCTAACGAACTCACTAATATCATACAAAAACTTCCAGACAGAAAATCTCCCGGCCACGACTTAATCACCAACACAATTCTCAAACAGTTTACGAAGAAGGCAATCGCTTATCTATGCTCCACTTTCAATGCCTGCATAAGACTGGGCTACTTTCCACAGACCTGGAAGCCCGCACACATTGTAATGTTCCCAAAACCGGGTAAAAACAGAAAGATACTAAACAGCTATAGACCCATTAGCTTGCTGACATCACTTTCAAAGCTCATTGAAATAGATATTTATGTATTTAGTGTGTAAAGAGAGCCATTTTGGTATGAGGACCCGAAAAATCAACCGAATACCAAAATGGCTCTTTACACTCGAAATACATACAACATTTTTTCTACGGTCCTAAATAAATGACAAAATTGTTAAATAATTGAAATTTCGATTCACACCATTTGATGAAGCGTTGTACTGCCCTTCATAGGGGCCGCGCGATTTGGCTGGCAAACAACTCATTGGTTGCTGTCTGAGCCGCTTCAAATACTTCAGGCGGGGTGCAGTTATCTTCAGATTCCATCTTCAACTTCACGAAAACTCTCAAACTCAATAAAACTGTTGCGTGATGATGGACGCGCCGTGATGCAATTGTCAATAATTTTAGCCAGTTCCAGAAAAATGACGAATTACAATAATAATCAGGTTAGCCATGGCGATGCGTAAAGTAAAATGAAGTAACGCGATTATTTCATTAAGACATTGTTTACGTGGTTGCGATGTTAAAATGGTTACTAGGGAAAAAATGTGTGAATCGCTAACTTTTCGCATTGACAGTGAGCTTTTAATAGTCAGTTTTAGAGGTGAGCGTAGAAAAAAGTCATTTATAGTCGACTACAGAAACATATTGAAAACCAAAACACAATACTAAAATACCAACTTGGATTCAGGAAAGGTCACTCAGCGAGTCACCAGCTTCAAAGAATAAGCGAGCTTATTGAACAAGGCTTTAACAACAAGCAATATACGGTAGCAATTTTCCTCGATGTCGCGCAGGCGTTCGACAGGGTATGGACAGAAGGCCTTAAGAAGAAAATCCTAGACATTACAATGCCCACTCATCTCAAGGCAATCATCTTTTCCTTTCTGGACAATAGAACATTTGCAGTGAAAGTTAACACAACCCTGTCTGAAACCACTAAGATCCGAGCCGGAGTCCTGCAGGGCAGTATTTTGGGGCCGATCTTCTTTAGCATATACACGGCCGACCTGCCAGAACCTGGTGCAACAATAGCAACCTTCGCGGATGATACCTCTCTGTTGATACAATCCGACAATCTTAATGAAGCTATTACCAAATTACAAACCGCAACTGACAAACTCCTATCATGGTTTAAATCCTGGAACATCAGAATAAACCCTGAAAAATGTCAAACCAAAATTTTTACGCTAAGAAGGCTCAACAATCCTCCCTGTATACAAATAGAGAACAACGAAATACTCTGGAATCCCAAAGACAGCGCTGTGAAATGCCTGGGATTATACTTTGATACTCGCCTAAGCTGGGGGTACCACATAAATCATAAGCTTATCCAAAGCTATACTAGACTAAGACAACTATACCCACTCATTAACTGCAAATCTACACTAAAAACAGAATGCGCAACATTACTCTACAAAACCCTAATTCGACCTCTTGTCTTATATGGATCGCCGATCTGGTGCAACACTTCAAACACCAACATAGAGAAAATTCAACGCCTCCAAAATAAGATTCTAAGAATAACAGTCAACGCACCGCGGTACGTTAGAAATACTCAGCTGCACGAAAAGCTCGGCATCTTACCCATTGGCCAATATATCAAAAACTGTGCGGAAAAATTCATCTCAAACGCGAGTGCATGTAGTGGTGCGGTATACTATGAACTGTTCAAAAAGAACATTCACTCCAGGCTTAGACGCAAATTACCCCAGGACCTAGTTCTAACAATCCAAAGACACAATTAAACAAAATGCAAATTCACTGCGCTTATTACTCTGTCGCACAATGTTATAATGTATAGTCTAAGTTACTATTATGTTACAAAATCTTTTACCTATGCCATGTATAACAAATGGTTGTTGATCTGGCAATAAACGATATTAAAAAAAAGGTGTGGATGGGTGTTAGATCTAGTTGAAAGTTGGCTAAAAACGTACAAGATTCTCAAATGAGCCCCCGATAATGAGGTAGAGGCTATCGTAAACTAACCTGATGCTGAAGAGTAGCCAAATGTGAACGTGCATGGGGTAACGTTGGCCTAAATAAATCCGCCGAGACGATGGACGTAAGAATATTTATAAAACCACTAATTTCGAACGTCAAAAAAGTATTTGTGCTCCAGGTCCTCCATATAACCAAAGGGGTAAGCCTAAACCACAAGGATTTATTTGAAGCACTAACCCGTGGGGCACAACCAACTTGCACGAATTTTCAAATAGAAAAGAACGTGAGAAAACCAACCAAATGTTCAACAAATTCCAGGTTATCAAAACTTCCCAAAGTTTTTGACAAGAGGAACCACAAAAAACCCTGAAAAATTGGACTGTTCCTATAAAATAACAACACTGCAATTGTAATACATCAAGCCAGAAATTGGTTAATAATAAAAGCACATAAAGTTGCCTACCCAGCCAGGCATGAATGTAATGAGGATTAGGGCAATATAAATGTAAATGATGAAATTTATTTAATTATTAGAAGTGTTGCTTGCGAAACCACCTATTAATTATAATGAAATGCTTAAAAATAAAATATAACTGGTTAAATCTTCACTAAAGCATGCGAAACTACAAACTGAAGCCACCTATTAATAGTAATGAAATGCTTAAAAATAGAGTACAGCTAGCAAATTTTCACTAATGCATGGGAAACCACAAATTATCCGTAACATAGTTTACCTTAAAATGACATCACTTTTAATTTTCTAAAGGGTCTTACTATTTCTTCTTGTGAAATTTATGCCACTAATTACCCATATCTCCGTCACATTAAGAGAGCTTAAAATATCACATTTTAGGAGTGTACTGTGTACTAAATTTACTTTAAATTACTGCACTGATAATCAACTTAGAAGAAAGGTGCGTTTATCAAAATTGAAGAATTTTTGAATATCTGTTTATCTGAACTTTTTTTATAAATTGGCAAAGGATTACTACCTTGATATTTTAAACATAAGTAAGTTATCCCATGTACATATTTTAAAATTTAGGATATATTTTATTTCCTTGCTATTTAAAATTTGGTTGCTTATGAAGTATATGTTATTCTTAATTTTTGTTTTACTCTTTATGTGTATTTTATGGGTAGGTTACATTTAAAATTAAATTTTATTTCTTATTTGCTATTATAGCACAAATAAAGTATTTGTACACTAAAGAAAAAGAAAGTAATATATTATTATAGTGGCTTGAAAACTAACTAACAATCACAATTACAATAAGCCCCACGGTTGGGCGACCATTTGAATATGTAGTGACAGCTCAAATGATATTCTTATAAATTGATTTATTTAATTGAAACTTTAAAATTCTATTTTAATAATAATGCCGGTATTTCTTTGAGACTCTTATCAGGAGTAGTTCATTAATCTAGTTGCTTCTTAGTTGCTATTTTATTTATGATTCTGAATTTAAAATTGACTAATGACAGGCGCTGTCACCTTTTACTTCAAAAAGTGCTCCACGACACTTTCAATCAACTATGACAAATATAAATCCCTTCCAACTCTTTGTGACTCAATATTATATAATAAGTATTTAATTATAGTTCAATATACTTCTCCAATTGTCTTTTATTTCAGATTGCTTTAATATAACTAATTATAAACCAACCTGGATTCTTTTCACTCTTAACAACTCCAAATCACCTTAGACGACACTCTTCCTTACATCTCCTATTTGGACTCCCACACAGTTCAGCCACTACGCACTGTTCACGAACAATCAGCCACCAACTTGCAAAACCTTAGGCTGATTGTAGAAACGGTTCCTTCCACACACCTACGCCTTTGTCACTCTTGCAACTTCCCTTTTTCAAACGTCTTCACGGTAAGTATGCTTCCATATATGAATGTAAATTAATCTTCTCCTTCCTTAGCTCCTACTCCATCCATTCACGCCGTCAGCAGCCAACAGATTCTCCAACATGCAGTACTTCCTCCGTTAATGTCTGGCAATTGGTCCTTACGTCCTCAGCAATCCAACAGAACTCCAGCAATCAGTGACCTTCCAATTAACGTAACTTCTTATAAATTGTAGTTTTAAAATTAACTCAATTACATCCAATTCTTATTATTCTTGCTTCTTATTCTTGTTTCTTATTCTTGTTAGTATCTAGTTAAACCATATTCCAACTTCTCTTGAGTACATTTTAAATAGACAGGGCTAAATTTTTATTTTATTTTCACCAAAATACCAAATTACATGTTGTTTTCAAATCTGTTATTTTTTCAATAATCATAACAAAATTTTATTTCTATGCTAAGTTACAATTATTTCTGCCATCTATAACTTTAGCTTATCTGAATGCTACCTACTTTATAATTTTCTTTCAACAGAACTTATATTTGTCATTTGCTACAAGAGCTTGTGTTTATCTTATTCCTTATAAAAACATCTAAGAATACTCAAATACTATACCTTTCATCTTAGTTTGTATCTTAATCAAATTCTATTAATGACTTTCAATTAAACAAGCAATTTTTTTATAAATTTTCCCAATTTGATTATATTGATCTAACGCCTTCATTTAAACTAATCGTTAACATTGACTTACATAAATATCAGTCTTTATGTACCATTGCAATATAATTCACAACACGGCGGTTCAGGAATTGTCTAGTAGTGTAGCAAATTTTCGCCAGCTAGTTCCTGAGCAGGCACCACTGATTCGAGACGGTCCAAACCAGAAAAGCTGCAGGTGTTCCTAAACCGCTTAGCTGTTTCATAAAAATAATAAGACAGAAAACACCATAGCTTGAAGTAACCTAATTATTTATTTACAGTGTGTACACATACAAACTCTGCACCATACTCGAAAAAGGCAACACAAATCTGTGATAACATAATTTGTTTGTAAATGGAATAGTAGATGTAATTTTAGTTTTACTTATAAAATGTACAAGGTTTTTATGTTAATAAATTTGAAGTCAAAAACAGAACTCTACTACCTTAACTCGCAATTCGCTCGAGTACACGTATCTCAACTGTACGGTAGTGACTTAAACATTCAAGTACTGCAATAGCGGTATACTAGAGTTTTCAAGTTTTCATTAAATCGCTTCAACGATCAATTAATTTGTTTAAACGCGATCTATTCGAATTGGTGCCATTTCACCTAGGATTTTACACTAACTTAAACTGTGTATTTTTAGCGCTAACAAAGAGTTAATTGTAATATTTAAGTTTCCGATAAACCCTCGCAAAAGGGTTAGTTAAATATTAAAATGTTGAGTTACTGAACGCGACCAAAACTGCTAACATTCAGATTAACCAATCAAAGAAATATTAAATGTACTTAGAAATTATAAAAAATCTATTCCACATAAGTAATTGCCAGCATAGAAGGTAAGGCACAACGTATAAAATCTTATAACAACAGCACGAACGGTATTTCAGTTGACTAATTCGCTAGAAGATACCTGTTGCTGCACAGCAGGGCACAGCGGCGTCGACAGAGCAGCCATATAGAGCAGCTACACGGAGATGCTGTCCACTAGATGAAATAACCTCAAGAGTGACGGGCTTTTCTCTAACTTTCATACTGGTGAAAAACTTTGTGGTTATCACAGTGGGGAAAAGTCGTGCATTCGAAGACTACCACATGGGTTGAGGGTTGCTCAGAACGGCGTGGGGGTTCGTCCTCCAGGTGCTTGGAAAGCGACATCAATGCCACAGGGGGACCACAGGCAGGATTTCGTACGAATAAGACGGAAAAGAAATAGGAGTACTAATAGTAGACCTAAAATTACACGATATCTGAATTCGACGTTCAAACCGAACTACAAATAACATTAACCAGAGATGTTGGATGGCCTCGAGTGAGTAATTTGCAGAAATATATTATTATCCCAGCATAACTGGCTATATTCTAGCAATATCACGCAGAATTTTCTATGGCTGATAAACAAAATTTACCAATCCTCTTGGAATTACTTCATCCACATCAAGTAAAAATTCCAAATCACATGCAGCCTTAGAAGGAAATAATCTCACGAAATCAATCTCATAAAAATGGCCGCCGGAAATCGTCCTCTCAATCTATTTGAAAATTTTAGTATAATGATATCAAGGTATTTTAAAAAATCCCAAAAATGAGTATGCAACCACATACACACCTACAAACTGCAAGTCACTCGAAACCTCTAAACTGCATCTGTATGCATTTAAACGAAAAATTATACATAACAATTTTTGACTACATCTAAATGATTTCAACACTGTAGCAGATTTTCCTCCCCAACCAAAGATAGGTGAATTTCTCAAATTTACCGACGTAGAACCTATGCCTGCACTATAATGAAGCTTCGAAATTTTACAGCTATAACGATGATCTCCAAAAAACCTGAAACACAATAGAAACGTGGTCACCACGTACAACTAAGGCAGTACCAAATAATTTAAAAAAGGATGAGCAGCCTAAATAATCTCAAAATAGAAGGCGAAAGAAAAAAGAGGAAATTACAAAGGGATGTAAAAGATGGAGTTCAGAAAAGGACCGTGTCTTAGGAAGAGTCGGGCTCCATAAATCCAACAAAAGTCGACACTCCAGAAGTGCAAAAGAAACCGTCCTCAATCACCAAACACGCCCAAAAACAAAACGTAAGCCAGGAACGAGATTCGCTTGTGAATCGAGAATTCGCATACGCGAAAGGATACCGCAACAAAACCAAACGCAAAACGTACAGCTGAAGGCAATACGACAACATCAGCTACACATCCAAAATCCAAAAGCGGTACCAAAATAAATTCCAGCTGTCTAACCCGAACCCACACAATTAAGAAGAACAAAAGACCACCAAAGAACAAAAGGGAGGGATAAACAGCTCTCACAATGAATGCCGCTCCGAAAAGGACATTAGAACATCCGTCGCTGCTGGGTGGAAAAGGTGGATGAACCGATCCAGATCCAATTCGATACAACGTCCGCTGGAAAAACTGCCTAACAAGAAGAAGAAAACCAAAAATGATAGCGGAAAAAAGGAATGGGATCAAAAGCTCCAGAAAAGAGAATAGGGGACAACACAGAAGAAGGATGAGAAAGGAATAGTCCGATGTCACGACAGTCAGTCAGCGCAGGGTGAAATAAAAAAAAGCTAACAGAAAATTTTTAAGTGGGAAAAAGCCGAAAAAGTTTGAAGTAATCACAGAACATAGGTACTAGGCCCGGGACCCCGTAGAATACACCGCGATCATAGGCAACTACCCTCCATGAAGACAAAATAAATAACCCCACACCTTACTAGTCGAGGAAAGTGTGCAGGCCAGGAACGACTACACACTGAAACACTATCCACAGTGACCAGATGGCGGAACACCAAAAATGAGACTGCAAAAATGTCTCACTCTTGTATGATAAGGAGGGAAAGCAAGATGAAAATGCTCCCTAAAGCGACCTTCCCTGCAATGCCCAACCAGCCACCCTAGACTTTACAATAAGGTGGGGAAGAATGAGATAATAAAGTTCCCCAACAGAGACCTCCCTTCAATGCCCAACAAACCACCCTATAAATTTCCTAATGCTCAACTAAAAACTCTAATTCCCAAAGCTTAATTTAACATTCAAAATCCTAATTTATTTATTTATTTATTTATTTAATTCGCACTCAGCCAACAGCTGTTAGGCCAATTATAGGCGTCGCTGTGCAATTATGAGGACTTCCAACCCCACTAACGACTGTCATGATGTTGTTATGACCGCCGGGACCAACTTTTTTCCGTGATAGCCGTACCACAAGACGCCGAGAGATGCAGTCGTGGAACTTCCATCCAAGTTCTGACCAGAGACAGTGTTGCTTAACTCTGCTGATCGAACGTGGACGCTTGTTCAAGCTACATCAAACTCGAATGCAAAGTCCTAATGCTAAGTTTATCTTCCTTACGACAATCCAACAGAATCTAATTTTCTTCATCTGGCGGGTGTTGTCTTTAACATACCATGTACCGCGAAATGTTTCATCTTCATCTTGAAGCTCGTACGTAACAGGTGATAATTTCCTTCGTATAATTAAAGGCTCAATAAATTTTGGAGCGAGCTTTGCGGTGACGTTTTTGCTAGCGTCGGACAACACAAAACTGGGTCGATAAACTCTGTCGCCCACATTATATGTCACTTTTCTGCGTCGTAGGCCATATCGTTGTTTTGATCTGGCATGAGCAATCGAAAGTCTCTTAATTATATCTTGATGTAATTTGTCTAACTCTTTAAGTTTATCAGATGTCTCACATTTATCTGTTTCAGCCTTTACACCTGATTTAAAATTATTACCTCTAGGAACATGTTCACGGGCAAAGTTGGCAAAGCACGGAGTCACATTAGTTACTTCGTGAACGGAACTTCTTATAGCGCAACCCACTTTAGGCAAAAGTTGTTTCCATTTCTTGTGGTTATCTGCAACATATGAAGCCAACATAGTTTTGATGACACGATTAACTCTTTCTACGAAGTTAGATTGAGGATGATACGCAAGAGTGAAAATAATTTTTACATGGTAGCTGTCACATAACTGCATAAATTCTCGCGAACGGAACTGTACACCATTATCGCATACTAAGTACTGAGGACATCCAAAGAATAGAAAAACATTCTCCTCAACTAATCTGGTTACAGCGGCAGCTGTAGCTTGACGGAGTGGAAACAGCAGCACAAACTTGGTAAGTTGGTCTGAAATAACTAAAATGTAACTGTAGCCTCTGGATGACCTAAGTAAGGGACCACAGATATCCACTGCAATCATCTGCCAAGGTTTTGAGACATTTGGACGCAGTCCCATAAGACCAGCTGGACGATTCTGTTTAGGTTTCACGGCAGCGCAGATCTTACACCTTGGAATGTAGTTGGCTACGTCGGAACGCAATTCTTCAGACGTTTATAGGTTTTGAATATGCTTGCATGGCATGCTGTCAATGCGTCATGATTTTCATGGATGAGTTCCTGGCGTTTTCCTTTCGGCACAACTTCTTTCCATGTTTCATTATCGTCTCTCAGTTGTATTTGTAGATTATATCATTCTCAACTCGCCACTGTGGAAATTGTAATGGAAGTGATATAGTTTTCGTTTTTAGATTGAGATACCAATGATCTCGAATGGGTGCTGGTTCTTCGATCATTGTTACGACATTATCTGATCTGGAAACAGGCTTTAGCGGCAAAAACTGCTTGAAATTATTGACCTGCTTCTTCCTTGTCCTAGAGCACTGGTTCCGGTCGCCTATCGTGCTCCTAGTTCGTTTCCCGAGCATTTCTTGCAAGTGTGGTATAAAATCTTATAACAACAACACGAACGGTATTTCAGTTGACTAAATCGCTAGCGTCGACAGAGCAGCCATATAGAGCAGCTACACGGAGATGCTGTCCACTAGATGAAGTAACCTCAAGAGTGACGGGCGGAAAAGAAATAGGAGTACTAATAGTAGACCTAAAATTACTCGATATCTGAATTCGACGTTCAAACCGAACCACAAACAACATACCAGAGATGTTGGATGGCCTCGAGTGAGTAATTTGCAGAAATATATGATTATCCCGGCATAACTGGCTTTATTCTAGCAATATCACACAGAATTTCCTATGGCTGATCAACAAAATTCACCAATAATCTTGGAATTACTTCATCCACATCAAGTGAAAGTTTCAAATCACATGCAGCCTAAGAAGGAAATAATCTCACGAAATCAATCTCATAAAAATAGCCCCCGGTAATCGTCCTCTCAATTTATTTGAAAATTTTACTATAATGCCCTAAGTACCAAGGTTTTTTAAAAAATCCCAAAAATGAGTATGCAACCAAATACACACCTAAAAACTACAGGTCACTCAAAACCTCTAAACTGCATCTGTATGTATTTAAGCGAAAAATACGTAACAATTCTTGACTACATCTAAATGATTTCAACACTGTAACAAATTGGTTTACATTTATAACATTTTTTAAAATTATTTGTTGAGTAATAGAGTAACTGTAAAGTAAAATAAAATTAAGCACACATTGTTGCATTTATCAGTAGCGGTTTTTCAGAAATGTCGTAGTTTTGGTCTTTTAATAAAGGTGTTATTTTCAAGTTATGGTGTTTTATCATTTATTGAAACTGCTGCTAAGCAATTAAAATAAACCAGAATTAGAAAAACTAGAATATTGTGAAAAATAGTCATAAGACGTGTGCTTAACTTTATTGCACGTAAAATATGGGTGCAAAATGTATAAGGCTTGTGGCGGCAAGCATGGTTAATACGCCACTGACTGTAGCCCAAAACCATAGCTTGAGCAAGATTTTCTTATTTAAGGACCTGTCTGCCTGTACTCATGTATTCATCAAGAATGATGTAACGCGCAAGCGCTTCCAATATACAAATGTATACAATGGGCCATTCCGTATTTTCTCACGAGTAGCGAAGACTTTTTTAAGGTAGTTGTCGGCGGCAAGCAAACAACGGTCTTCATAGATAGGATGAAGCCCATCCCCCCCTCTACTTGACAACGAAAGAAATAGATAAAAACAACCTCTAACAATCCTCTCAAGACCGGTTTTCCTGAGTCAATATAGTAGCTTCTGTGAGGTGAATGCCGGGGCAGTACTTCTCCACCTTACCTGGCCTCTCTTACATTCTTCACCCCTCCTTCCTCTAACCCATCCTATAATTCCCGTTCTTGGCTCTGAAGAGAGCCGCAAGGTTTTTATAGCAGTCCGCCCGGTTGGGGGAATTGAAATGACCCTGAACCGTTTTATCTTTTTCTTAGCGAGTCCCAAAGACGCCGAGCAAAAGCAAGCGAGAAACACCAGGTCAGGACTCTCAGTACATTTTCCGGACTACTTCCAGGCCGCCTAATTTCCTAACACTGGCAACGGGGTCGTGCAGCGGACTCATTGCCACGTGCTGCAATCACAAATAACCCCGAGAAAGGCTTACAGATGCACCGCAATAAATCTTAGACTAGAAAACGTCCGACAGTGGCGTAACTATAAAATTCAGGTCTCCCCTCAAGATCAATTTGCCCCACCCCCCTTAAAAAAATTAGTTACATAATTACATTATACATACATAGATACATGATCTGTAACCTCTTATACCATTTACACAGTGTCAAGGTGCCGGGCACACCGAGCCGCTGAGGGTATGTCCACTTTTCAATTGGCCAGAGGTACTTGAGGTAGTGGAGCCTGTCTAAACTAGAACACTACGCCCGCTCTCCAGATGTTCACCCATCCAATTACTGGCCAAGCAGACTGGAGATCAACTTTTACAAGTGCTGCGAAATATGCAACACCTCTCAGCAGTACTGCCGGCAATTATTACATTCTAACTACACTTAAACCCATGGGCTCCATGTGCTTATATAACGTGAAAATAAGTTGCAATTTACTTATTTATATTTGAATTATCTGTTTTCACATTATTATAAATTTAGTCAGCATTTGGTTCAGAAATTGCTTGTTTATTAAAAAAGCGAAAGACATTTTATCTTGTTCGGGGGCTATCACCCTTTTCAAGCCTCTTATTTGCGCTTCGATAATATTTTTCAATATATTATACATTTCACATCAATTTCTGGTTCTGCAAATTTAAAGATAATATATATAAAACTCTAATTAGTTTGCTATTCACATGCTAGATGGTGTAGGCCACTGCAACTAAACTTTATAGGGTTTCGATCTCAGTATTTTGGCAAATGTTTATGAGCTATTAATGGTTTGTGGAAATAAAACCACTTTATGCCGAGGCCTAACGTTTCGAATTTATTCTTTAATTCATTATCAAAAACCTATAAGGGAGAAATTTACAGATGTTTATACTTTATAATTGAGATCTTACCTAACAACTTGTGGCAAAAACCAAATTGGCACACAATGCAAAAACATGTGAAAAAGATTTTTAAATTACAATTAAAGCAGGTGAGCGAAGCTTGCATGTTATTTTTCTAAACACTTATGTATAGCTAAAGTTTCTGTCGCCAGGTTACAAGTTAAAAGGTCACTACCACATTTAAAATTAATTAAAAGTTACAGTGTATTAGTTTTAGGCCAACATGGCCGTACATTGATAAAAATTCTTTAAAAACCGACAGAATTGCAAGAATGTATAAATGTTGCAGGTGGCGATAAATCTGCCATGCATGTGCCTTACGTTCGGCGTCCGTATCATACCAGAAACGTTCAAAATGGAAAAACACTGTTCGCTAACAACGCAAGATAATTTAGGAAATCAACCAAAAATTAATTAAAGGGTTATTGTAGGGAAACCCAAACGGTGGCTAACAATGAGAAAAATGGTCTACTGAGCTACTAAGACCTTGATAAAGTCACGAGACCACGTAATTAGAATAGTGTGGTTTAAATTAAAAATGGGGGTTCCAAAGCAAGTATATGATATTAATCAGACTGCCATGCAAAGAAAAAATATGTTTAAATATTTATTTTAAGGAAATTGAAGGAGGGTAGGTTGAAAATATTAGCCAAGGTAATTTAACCACGTTGAAGAAAATTGTTATTATACATTATTACCAAAATAAAATAAAATTTTGCTAAATAATGTCTAAGGTAGTTAATTGGGTCCGGGTTTTGCGACGTTGGTAATAAGTGTGTCAAACTAGCTCTCGCATGGTTGTGGGTCAAAATACCGTATGTACTTACAAGGGTGCCAGGTCCAATAGTACCGAACGAATGACACAACAGTTGAACTCCTTTTGTCGGATGACCCAAATGCTGAAAGTGCTTCAAATCAAACCCAAAGAAAGAAAAGACAATCAAATGCAAAGTATAACCTGTTTTATTCACTTCGATCTTCAAATCGATACTAATGCAGAATAATAGCATTACAACAAAATCAAGTATTGGTAAACACCACAGTATTCTAAGGAAAATAATCACCTCAACATAAAACAACTCCGTTAATACATTGCAATAAATGTAATATACTCACCAAAAGTATAATAAATAAATTAAATGATACGGCCTACTAGTTTATTGCAAAACCGCCAATAAAATAATGAAATATACGGATCATGCAAAATAAACAATAGAGTTAAACTAAATTTGAACGAGTCGCTCACTCGCTACAACCTGAAAGAAAACATAAAACATAAAACGCAACTAGGTTACCTGAATTTATAATTGTCAGGTAACAATAAATTAATTTACCTTCCTTTCGTTATGCATACGCCTGACGGGTTAAAGGCCTTTAATACCAGAGCGCGAATTCAAGGAAAATCATATATAATTGTGTTATTTAATGATACTGCATGCGAATCATTTGCAATTCCAAGTGTACATGAGGTCGTTAAAAATTAGTTCAAATTCGACGTATGAAAAATTGCCCGAAATATGGCAAATAGAATCAAAATGCTTATTTACATTTTTTTACCACATTCTAAAAGTTATATAAGCGGCTAATACATAATGAATTCGCAATACAACGAACTGAAATTTAGGTGGGTACATCAATTATCTAATCAAAATATATGTAACTTGTAAATATACCAGGTTACACAGTAAATTGTTAGCAAAACTCGACTCGTAACCTCAAATAAAATTTAAAATAATAACTAAAAGTCAACTAAGCACACACAATTAAATTAAATAGAGCAGTCAAAGACGACGCACCTGTGACAGATCGCGGCAGAATAAAATGGCTCTGATCTGATACGTTTCCAAACGACAGCTGGTCCCAACTGGCAGTAGCAAAGCGTTGAAAATCGATAGCCAAATCGACAGGCTGCGTAAGGAACGGCGGTGTCTCCAGTGGATGTCCCACAGCTTGCTTACAAGTGTCCGAAGAGGGTAGAAGCAACTAATGGAACAACGGCAGTCCTAGTGGATGGCCCACAGCTTGCTTGAGAGCTTCCGAGGAGGGTAGCGGCAACCGTCAGCCAAGACGATAGCTCGGGATGACTGTCCACGTTAAAGGAGAGCCCCAGACGATTGAACGCAGCACCGCTGCTACGGCCGGTTATTATAGAGTAGCTGGATGTAAATTACATGCCCGATGGCCAGGAACTAGGTTAAGCTGAACGCAGCAGGTGGCGTCTTCACACCTCACGTCAGTATGCAGATCTGGTATTTTCTCCACGATGTAACCGTAGTCTTCGTTACAGTGAATAATTGGTGTCTTTGAGGCTTCGGAAGGGCTGTTAGCTTACCGTAGATTCCTCGTCTTTTCACTTTGGATTATTCCAAAATAACATACTCATAAGGTCAATAAGTATAACACACCAAACAATTCAAAGGGAATAATTACTCCGTATTTTATATATGATATCCAAAGCACAATACCAGGACTAGCCTTTTCCTCTTTCATGCGGTCAGAAGCAGAAGCAACCAAAAACAGGAAAACAGGAAACAGGCGCCTGTTTTTTTCCAAAAATCTGCCTTTTATCTCTCGCAGCAAACTTGAAAAATCTAAACGTTTCAAAAAGAAGGTGTGCAACCTTCCATACACAACCGCAAACAAAGTAAACTATGAGGTTAGGTGATAATTCTTACAATATGTCTTGCTGAAAATTTTAAATGTAACAACATAGCTAACAGAAGGTGATATGGTGATTGTCAATGTTTGTTTTTGAGTTAATGGTGTTATTACTACCAAAAATGCGACACATTTCAATAAAAATGCGAAGGTTCATATTGGATTCTGTTGTGATGATTTTGTTATTATCAAAATCCATTCCATGACCTGAACTACTGACATGACTAGCCAAAGCGCAAGCCTTAGGTTTTGTCAATAATTTCCAGTTGCCTCGGAATTTTGAAGTTATTTCACTCTTCACCAATATCCCTTTGAATTTAGTCACACAGGTTGGTGACGATAATTGGAATCTGATAGATCCATTTACCAGCACACCTAAATCACAATTTATCAATTTAATCAAATTTATCTTTGACTCTACATATTTTTTATTTAATAATACATTTTACAAACACATTTTTGGTTTCTCTCTTGCCAATCCTGGCTGAAACCATTGTAAACACCATTATAAAGGAATGTGCCCCAAAGTTGGTTTTCCAATTTCCCTTCTTGTACCAGTACGTTGACGACATAGTCTGCGCAGTGCCGGGTGACGAGGTCGATAGTGTGCTGAGTGTCTTTAACAGCTTCCACCAACACATTCAATTCACAGTGGAGCGAGAAAAGCAAAGGTCAGTCTCATTTCTGGATACGTTAGTAATCAGAACTTCCTCTAATATGATCAAACTAGATTGGTACGTTAAACCTACTAGCTCTGGTCGTTTCCTGAATTTCCATTCTTTACATAACATTCATCATAAACTTAACGTCGTGAGAGGTCTTAAAGACAGAATCCTCACGATCTCACAACCAGATTTTTACACGATCAATTTCAATAAATAAAATAACATTCTTGAATAAAATAATTATCCAATTTCCTTATGGAATTCCATTATATTCTCAAATACGACCGACAAGGTCACTTTTCCTAATATGTCTGCAAACGGAGAAGACAAACCTCTGATGTATAAAAGTCTGTTTTACATCAAGGGATTATCCCACATAATAAAAATAGGTTTTCGCAAGTTCAATCATATAATAAAATTAGATAAACGCCACCATCTTATAAAAAACTGTTTATCTAAATTTAAAGATAAAACTCCAATCTTATTAACCCCTAATGTAGTCTGTTACGGTATAAAACTGTTTTACGACACCCCGGGGTACGAGGGTGCCACAAAAATTATCACGTCCGGGAAATGTCACCACTTGCCCTAAAATTCTCGAGAACAGACGAAGAGGAACGCCTTAATACGCTCAGTGAGATGGGCGTGGTTCTACGAACGGACGTCGTAGGGACAAGCGTGACAACATATACAGGGTGTTGAAAAATAATAGAGCGCCAAGGGTCTCGGAAGGAAACCCACGTCTAACAAAAACCCGAAAGCCAAACGGGGTTGGAATATGTAGCTCTGGGGCTCCCTGGAGACGGCAGCTGGAGCGTTCGAACCTACTTTGACGCTCACAAAATTCGTCCAGGATCCGCTTTACACCAATCATACACAAGTAGCCAATCGGATGACGACACTACAATTGCTTAAATTGAAATACAGCATTTAACACAAAGAGAATACTGCGGGAACGTTTAACAAATGGGTCTATTGTTATTTAGACACGTAATGCAAAACATTGTTACAATACAAGTTACCGAAAAGGGGGGTGCGTCTTAGCTATTGCACAAAATAATAAGCGCCTGCAAATGGCACTGTATAATGAATTTCTACGCACACTGCGTATTGGCAGGGTGTGTTGAAATAAACATTAGCTATTGCACAAAACAATAAACGCCTGCAAATGGCACTATATAATGAACTTCTATGCACACTGCGTATCGGCAGGGTGTGTTGAAATAAACATTAGCTATTACACAAAATAATAAAATTCTGCAAATGGCACTATATAATGAACTTCTACGCACACTGAGTATCGGCAGGGGGTGTTGAAATAAACATTAGCTATTACACAAAATAATAAGCGCCTGCAAATGACACTGCATAATGACAAATCGAGCTCATTAAGTATTAATCGTTCACTTAACGCAGCCACTGGAAGGTCAAGTTACAGCGGAAGGAGATCACACGCGCGGAAGACCCGAGGCCTCCCTTCGGCGCGCATTCTTTTTAATTAGCGCGGAATTCTTCTAAACGGCCGGCAGGCAGCCGAAGCATGCAGGTCGCGTAAATATAAACCGTACAGTATCTTATCTTCTCCTAGGGAGAGTCGAAGGGCTCCAGCTGGTTGCCAGACGAGTTTCCCAAGACTACGAAACAGGGGGGAAAGGAGCTCGAAGCATCGGCGATGGTGATGTCCAGCAGATTCCTCTCTAGGAGTAAAGACGCAACTGGAATTAACGACAAGGCACGCCGGATTGCATGTGAAATTAACCAGGGATTATACCTCCCTCCATTTGATCTCCCGCAACAGAGGTTATATCGGCCCACGGCTCATTTAAAAAGAGGAGCACCTAGATTTCGACGGGACAAGCACAAACAACTATCACTCAAGGCTTTGTGACCAACTCGCCCGAGGTCTGGGAAACTAAGCCTCGAAAAACACCCTCGCAAGCGCCACGCCATCCCCAAAAGGGGGGGGGGCGCCGCGGGCCGCACACCTCAAAAACTACTGTTGCCTTCGGATTCCGGATGTCAATTAACTTTCAAAACCGCGTCAGACAGCCTCGAAAATGCAATCAGACAACGCGATCGATAAAGTGGTGGGGCAGAAGAGCTGAAGCTAGCTCTCTCGCACCCATGGCCGCTGTCTCAATTCTGGTCTAGAACGAAAGCGTTCTTCAGCAAATTCAAGACTGCCGCGAAGCGATACATGGAAACGTGTACGGCGAGAGTTCCGACTAAAGCGATAACACAGATGTGTGCTTTCGCAAGTCAATGCATGCATACACTTCGGTATGCTTAAGTTCAGGCGGAATAATACGAAACACCCATATACAAGTAGGGTCGTAATTTAGAAAATACGCTGATAGCCGTACGTTGTTACCAAACTAAAAATGTCCTAACACGTCTACCAGATAAATTATAATGGTTGTGACCACCTACATTGGGTAAACTTCACAAAGGTTGAAGGCCAGGATTACTCAACACAAAAGTGATTCCCGTATAAAACCTTGCGCTTTGGCTAGTCATGTCAGTAGTACAGGTCATGGGATGCATTTTGATAATACCAACATCATGACAACAGAATCCAATATGGACCATCGCATTTTTATTGAAATGTGTCACATTTTCGGTAGTAACTCAAAAACAGACATTGACAATATTAGAGTTTCATATCACCTTCTGTTAGCTATGTCTAATAACAATTCTTCTTTAGATTCTCTTCAACTTGGTTAAATTACCTTGGTTAATATTTTCAACCTACCCTCTTTCAATTTCCTTAAAATAAACATTTAAACATATTTTTTCCTTTTATGGCAGTCTGATTAATATCATATACTCGCTTTGAAACCTCCGTTTTTAATTTAAATCATATAATTTTCACATACTATTCTAATTATGTGGTCTCGTGACTTTATCAAAGTCTTAGTAGCTCAGTAAACCTTTTTTCTCATTGTTAGCCTCCTTTTGGGTTTCCCTGCAATAACCCTTTAACTAATTGTTGGTTGATTTCCTAAATCATCTTGCGTTGTTAGCGAACAGTGTTTTTCCATTTTGAATGTCCCAGGTATGATACGGACGCCGAACGTAAGGCTCATGAGTGGCAAATTTATCGCAACCTGCAAAGTTTATACATTGACTAATTACTATGAATAATAATGTTGAACTTCTAATGAAGAGAGGGTATTTATTATCAAAACATTTTACAGTGGAGTCAGTTTCCGCACAGTTATTTTTTCATAAACTTGTGAATTGTTGATACAGATGGAATAGGTCGATTATTCTTGTCTGTGAGAAAGTCCTAATAAAAAGATATATAAGGGTTGCTAACTTCAAGCCCTTAAAATAAATCGTCAAAATTTAAAAAAATATATAAACAAGTTTGCTATAGGTAGAACATCTCTGCCAATTGTTACTTTAATATCCTTTTCCAGTTTTGAGTGAAATTATGGAAACCTAATTTTAACCCCCTTTTTTAGGAGGGTGAAACTCAGCGGCGAAGGACTTAAAAGAAAAAGTTTATATACTCCATTCACAATATTTTCTCCTTCCAGTAGGCTATCAATAATGCTCATATGCTTTTATTAGGTTGCATCCATGGATTGTGACAGAAGTCAAACTGTGACAGATAAAATCTATGACTTTTTTTCAAAACTACTTTATTGACGTTGTAATTTTAATGTTAAAATTCCGACCGACCGAAAGAGTCAAAAATTTAATTTGCAACGTTGTAAGCCTTCAAAAATCATAACCAGAAATTGAAAACAATGTAACCTAATTTTGTAATGTCTAGTAATTTAACAAGTGTAGCAAAAAAAATGTCACCTTGGCAGAGCCTGTTGGGAGAAGGAAACATCGTGAATGTAGGTATTATATGCAAAATTTTTATGGTTCAACGTGGCCTATAGCCTCCTTAAGTTTAACATCATGGGTTTGAAACACCCTGTATACTTCACTTTATGTTTTCTATTTTATGTGTTCTTAGTTTTTATTAGAACAATGGAAGTCAAGTGAATATTTCCAGTCTGATTGCAAAGCTATCATTTGAAAGTACCTGAAAAAAAACAAATGAAACGGAAACATGAATGAATTTGTTTGTAAAGGTGTTTGAAAATCCTTATTGCAGATGTTCAAGATTGCTTTGTTTGGAAATCCAAAGTGTAATTATGTTATAGCATATAAAAAGCTTACTAATTAATCCATCCCTTCAACAAAACTAATCACAATCTCTAAATATGTGAAACTTTTATGCAAAATGAGATAGAAAATGCTTTACTGCGAATTATAATCAGAGTTGACATAGGAAATGTCAAAGTACATTGAATTTTATTGCGTAGAAATTGTTTAGCAAAGCATTAAGCATTACATTCCAGAATCAGCGTCGAAAATTCTTTTTGCGTAAAATTAGAGTAATCCTGTGCGTGTCTTTAATGCAGCCGCTAGCATTACTCGTGTAATTTTCTAATCCCTTCAGCAAGGAATTAACAGATAATGTTAAGTGTTTTACGGAGTGTAAGATAACGAAATGTAAAGAAGTGATATTTGAAGATGATTTTGTTAACAAACTAATTTAGTCTTGGTAAATACCGAGAATTGTTAAGACGCTACGCACTTTTATTGTGGTTATCGTTGTAATTCGTTTATAACAAAATTAAAACACGTCTGTTTACATTTTACAACTTTAAGTACTATAAAAGTGTGCTGCCAAATTTTTTTGGCATTCTAGTTTTCACTGCAAGGTATTACAGTGCAAAATGAATTTTTCAGTTATTTTTGTGAGTTTCGCCTTTTTATTCCTCTGTATCACTACAACTAGTTCCAATGCAGACAGTAAGTATAATAATAATTCAATTGTTTAATAATTAAACAGTTGCTTAAGCAGCTGCTGATATTCTAACTGATTTATTAACCGTTTGTTGAAATATCTATTATTATTCGACTTTGAAAAAGATTATGATTTTATTCTTCGTCTTACAATTCACCTAAGAAAGAAATGATAAATTTCAGATTGTCGATATTTTTCAATGTACGTTTACTGTAGACTAGAGTGCCTACAATAACTAAGGTTAGTGTACCTATATAATACTTTAGTAAGAGTAGAGCAAACAGCGAAAAATTTTGGATCATTTTTTCATGGCCACCAAGATTTAATGATATATTGAAAAACAAGGTTGGTGAAACTGACACACGAGTTGTCAGTTTCTTCAAATTCAAGGTTAGCAGGTTAGATTTTGTGTCAGCCTGTGTCAAAACTGACGCAAAACCTAACCTGATAACCTCGAATTTGATAAAACTGACAACTCATGTGTCAGTTTCACCAACCTTGTTTTTCAATATATCATTAAATCTTGGTAGCCATGAAAAAATGATCCAAAATTTTTCGCTGTTTGCTCTACTCTTACTAAAGTATTATATAGGTACACTAACTAAGGTTATTGTAATTATTTTATTTTATTATGCACAGTGCATACTCAATTCTGAAAATTTTCAAATATCGAATTACATAGATAAGGTCAACTTTCGCTTGCTTTCAACTAAACTTCAGCAATAAAGTATTTTTATAAGCAATCTTGTTTAAACCTATACTTGTCATTGCAGCAATTGCGTTAGAAAAGAGGTCTGCTGTACTTCCCTTGGAAAGAACGTTGACAGCTCAGATTCAGCAGGAATTTCAAGGTCTGCAAACTGACCTGTTAGGGTCAAAACTCCGAGTAGCAAGAGATACCACCGGTACCGAAGCTGGTAGCGGCAGTAGTGGTATTGTCGGTTTTTTTAAATCTTTTTTTAAAGCCATTGCTAAAGCTTTGTTACAAATTCCAAAATGGATAGCAAGCGCAATATATAGCATTAGTGGGCGTGTGCTTGCACTTTTGGGCAACCTTGCCAAATGGATAGATACTATTTAATATGTACCTGTGTGAAGTGCTAATATGTCTTTAAAAATATGTAACTATTTTTTCAATAAATAAATGAGAAGGCATTGATACCTGTTATTTAATAAATGTGTGCTAGATGAGAAAAAGTTTGATTAATTGTTCTATCACAATATAAATATAATAGAAAGTTATTTAGAACCGATTATCAGAATGAACTATTAATAATATTTTCTCATTTGTTCTAAACATTATGGACCACATCTCTTCTGCCTCAATATATCATAGACTGTACCCGTTGTAAGATATTTTGCTTATAGATATGGACTCATACAGTGCCGGCTCATTTCTACAAATAACAGCATCATATGCGTGGTCCTAAGTTTAGTGAAGTTGGAGCACTGTTTACGTACTGAAATGATAAGAAAATAAATAGCTAAAAGAAATTTGTATGCAATGTATACTTTGATTCTGATTCTTTGCATTACATTGTTACATCTTTGGAATTGCACGGCACTATTTTAGGAATGTGTTTTCCAGCACGAAATAAACAAAAAAGTTCATACAAACATGAGACCTAAACGGCTTCGTTTTCAAGATACAGGATGTTGAAGTTTGAACAAAATTTTTTTTTCAAAAATTTGGAAAACTGCTAGAGGTCTACCAGATTTTTCTAAAATAAGGTACCTGAGGTGGCCCCGATGCACGCCACTCGTGAAAATAAATTAAATTTATTTTGGCCAAACAATGCCACTTTATGAAATACTAACCTACACCAAGTTTCATTAGAATACCTATAGGCGTTTTCCAAATTAAAAAAAAAAATTTGTTTAAACTTCAACATCCTGTATCTTGAAAACGAAGCCGTTTAGGTCCCATTTTTGTATAAACTTTTTTTTTATTTAGTGCTGGAGAACACATCCCTAGAATAGTGGCGTGCAATTCGAAAACACCCTCTATTTAAAGGAGGACAAGAACCCATGGAAGCTAATTTGGATAATTTACAGTCTCTAGTAATGGAAAATCGGCAGTTAAACTGTATTTCTCACCAAATTCAACATCCATTATTATTCAACGTATATTAAATATGTAAAGACTTATTCCAGCGCGGTTGTAAATTTCGACAACAATCTAGTGGTCATAGACTTTTAAAATGAGTACATTCTTAACAATCAGTGTACCAGTAAGAACAAAAGAAATATATATAAGAACTAAATTGCCGAAATTTAATTAGTAAGTGGTAAAAAATTGGAAGAAAAATTCAAGACAAACACAAATCTGAACGAAACTAAAATCAAAACAACGAATTAATGGAAAAACAACGTAGGGAAAGGTGGTATATAGTGGGGCATAGTATATACCGGAACACGGGTTCTTGATGCCATCTCTTTGAGAGCGGATAATCTTTCTACATGTCTGTACAAACTATTATGTAGTTCAGAGTAACCTTCATGGCTGCTTATGGTAAAAGTTACTTCTTGCCTCGAGTGTTAGTGCAGCTTTTTGTGAGAATAGTGTGATGTAAGATTCTGGGCAATCTTTCCAAGCAGCATCAAACAACACAAAAGGTACACTTGGGTGCAATTTGCCGGCCGCCGGCTCAATCGGTAGTAGGGCCGCGGGATAAATGACAGCAACGTTAATATCGGTAGAGTTAATTAAATATAAAAAAGCCCAGAGAGCCAACAATTTTTGAAGGTACGACAATTGTACCCCGGTGAACTGTGGAGAAATTGTAAACTCTGTACCTAACACACAATACTTCTTGAAAGATAGCTCCAATAAAGCAAACGAACCGTAGCTAACACAACTCATATAAAGATAATTTAAAATTGTTTAATTTCATGCATAAATACACTATATAACTGTTACATTAACTAACTTATATCTAGCATAAAATGAAGGATGAGGGCCGCTCTAATTAAGTATCACAATGCACTAAATGTACTTACAGTTTTGACAAAATATAGAGGCTACAACATGTTAAAATGGGCAACCTCGCCAGCGGCTCGCTGCGACAGACTTGGAGCTCTGGATCTGGACGTCGCTGCAATCGTAATTCGACTTCGGCAGAGAACGTTTCGCGGTCGACGGTGGCCTAAATGCCCGGCAATAACAGCGCCGCTCCCACGGGTCGAAAGGCCAAACCTTGGGGCTAATTACCTCCGAACTACGGTACCCTCTTGTGCCCTAACTGTGCGCCCGCGACAAGGAGAAGCGGGCCCGTGGAGGCTCGACAGATCGCCTCGCTAAACGTTGCTGCACGTGGCCAAAAGGTCCAGCGACTTCAGAGCGAAAACGCAATTTGCGCCAAATACGGGTCGATGACGAAATGTTGCCTAGTACGACTTGCTGTAAGACGGAAAACAAAGGTTCTAATAGAACACGCACGGACAGGCTTTCAAGCGTAAAATAGTTACTCACCCCAGATGGTTTTTGGGCCCAGAAAAGAACAGCTCGAATATGCTAACACCGAATAGATCCACCGTAGCTAAGGAAACCAACGTCCTTAAATATGTTGGGGGGGCTTCAATCCACGAAACGTGAGGGCATTCCTAACTCCACATATCCAACTCAACCAAATAGCCCTAAATAAGCATCCCCGAACTAGTGAATAGCACTAGCGAACTGCTCTCTTCAAAAGCTGGAGAAGAAGAAGGCACCGAGTCCCGGCCTGCCAATGGTTTTTCCAGATAAAAGCTATCGCCAGAAGACACGGCCAGACGCCAATGCGCAACGCGGGGGAAAATAGCGTTCAAATTCTAAATTATGGCAGGCGGCGCATTCTGCACGTAACAAGTGGATTCTTTTGTGTGAAACATTGTCGAAGGTGCGTATAGGTGAAAAAAATTAGTTGTTTAACAATTGTTTATTTGGTGATATAAAATATATTTCCATGGTACCTGGTGTATAGTGAGACAGCGTTTGGTGGTGTATGTTGGGGCAGTCCGAGTATATACCACTTATTTGTCCCATTATATACCATACTGATATATTGCTAGGTAAAATGTTTTTCTTACTATAGATGCCAAAAATTAGTAGAAAAAGTGAGAAAAAGAAGATATAAAACAGTAAAAAGACCCATGAAAGCTATAAGAACAATATAAACATTACGGTGGAAAAAGTTCTAGCCGGAGAAATGAAGCTGCGCACTGCTGCAAGCTTTTGTGCCTTCATACATAATAAAAGGTTTCCGTCGAACAAAGATATCACCTTACAACTCTCATGTTTTCTCTAAAGACAAATTCTTGAGCTCATACGTGACCGACAGGCCCAATACAGAGAATCATGAAGAACAAGCAAGTCTAGCGACTGGAATGAGCAACAAATATTTTTGAAGATGTAGAAATAACTCCGTCCCCCAAATTCAGCCAAGTTAGTACATCAACTAAGCCTGAAGAAAAAGAAAAGACTATTGCTTTCTCCAGAAGAAGTAAGTCCACAGATAAATGCTCAAAACAACGTAAAATCACAAAAGATAAGAACTACTAAGCAATCTACTGTTTTGACTGAGACACCAAAGAGATGAAAAAAAGGAAGAAACGGTAGAATCTCTTAAGGTGATGCGACAGAGGATGCAAAGGGCAAGTATTGCAAAGAAAAGCGTTCTAGTGGAATCATCCCGCGAAAATGATGTGCAGGAAGCAACAGTCCATGATCTTGCAGATTCTGAAGGAGAAGAAACCAATTCTATAAAATTAAAAGTAGCCGACTTTATTTTAGTTGAATATTAATTTAAAAAGAGTATCCGGTATTATGTAGGGCAAATTAACAACTTAGAATTCGACGAATACTCTATAAACTTTTTGAGGAAGACGTCAGATTTGAAATTTATTTTTCCGGAGGCTAAAGATGAAGACTTTATTAACGAGACCGACATTATTTGTAAACTTCCAAAGCTTACGATAGTGGAAGGAACATAATCACCAGTGAAACAACTTAAATTTGAATTTGACTTCACATCTTATAATGTGCAATGATCGGTTACGTTGCAAAATATCTTGTTATTAGTTTTCAAGAAATATTTTTCATTTAAACAATAGATGGTTTTAGGATTTTATGCCTCTCTATGTACCATGGGGTGGTTTATTTCGGGACGAGTAGTATATACAGGAACACATTTTTTTATATAGTATATTATTTATTCACAGTGAGTGAGCTAGAAATTAAAAGGTAATATGAATATAAATCTTGTAAAACAATTTAGATACTTATTGTTCGAAAATATAATTTAAAATTAAAGAAGAAAAAAACGTCCCCACTATATACCACCTTCCCCTACTAGGAATTCAAGATATCACCACTATAAGGGTCCTTAAGATAATAAAGGGCATCAATAAACCCCGGATGAAATAATGAATCTTGTGAAACAGAAAAGAAAGTATAGAACTAAAGATAAGAATGTATACAAACAACCAAACAGGTTAACTCGTCCTAAAGGTAGAGATGCAAAAATTGAGTTTCCAACAGATGTTTTAGGGTTCCCTCAACCCAAAAAACATGTTTTAGTTCATTGGTCTGTCTGTCAGTCAGTCTGTGTGTGAACAAAATATCTCAAAAATGAAAAGAGGTATGACGTTGAAACTTCATATATAAGTTTTGTGTACCTACTATCTAGATGCGACATCAAGCTTTTGAAGAAAATCGCATAATCAGAAGTATGGTGTTTACTCTTGTGATTTTTCAGTTTCCCTCAATTTTTTTCAAAAACGTCTTAACGATTTTTTTCAAACTTTACATTTTTATGGGTTTCTTTTGTTTTTTTTTGTTTTTATTAACTCCTATTTTAAATAGAACACACGGTATATTATTATATTTTTTAATTCGGTTTAAATTTTAGAACACATTTGTCTGTTTAACTAACGCTATTTTGTACGGTTTCTGTAGAATTTGTAAATTTTTGAAAAATTTTGACAAATGCTTAAAAATTAAAAATTAAATTTTTGACTAATAATTATAAGATCACTGTAAAAGGAAGTTGTATGCGTGTATCACACCAGATTTTTACAACTTGTATCCATGGCAACCACCAAATATGTTGTCATAATCAAGATGGTATTTCAAAAACCTAATTTAAATTATCATCGTGCATCAGTATAAATGTCATTGCATATCGATACAAAATAAACCAATATTTGGGAAATAGTCCGCAATATGTATTTCGGAGTCATGATTTTCCGGAAAATTTGTTACTCAAGATTTGCTGTTTTTTGGCAATGTCCCTCGACAAACTAACTTTGACAAATACCATCGCCTTCGGCTCGGGAATTTGATCAAGTTAGTTTGTCTTGTAACATTGTGACTAACCTAGACAAATCCGCGATCCAACAGTAATGACTATTACCTCTGTCTTTGGTAATAAGCAACAAAGTAACATGCCGTCTCTTTCTACGAGGGGTGTGGTACAGAGGTCCGATAACTTCATATTTCGTAACATTGCCGTGAAAAAAAAATCCAACCTGTATACATTTATAGTAATCTGCGGATTATATTTTTCAAATTTTTTAATATCGCGCTATCTAACAGGGAATTCAATGTCCCCAAATTTCAATAATCGACGACAATCCGGATACGAAGTCGTTCGATCAGGCCGTCCACTTGGATTGCAAATGGCCGAGGTTACGGCCCACCCGAAATAGTCGTCATCGTTTTGGACGTTCACGACCGCTCTCTTGTTCTCAGTCTGCTCCAGCATCGGGATATATGACGAGGCTCGAAGCGGATTATACTAATTTACATTAACTTCTATGTGCAATAGCTGTTTCAAGATTCACCCTGTAACACTCTATAGAGATTAGTATTGGTGCACAAACCTAACGATATAATACACACCTGACTCGCGTTCTTTAAACTCAAACACCTTCTCGTCCAATATCTCCGTTAAATTATCATATAATTCGTTCAAGTTTGTACCGCGAGTAGCCACCTCGTTAGCTGTATTAAAACTTTTTACGTCTTGCACATCTTGAACCTCCAAAATAAAATACCCAAAAAGTTCGAACTTAATTTTTACACTAGTTAATTTATGCAACTGTCCTTTTATAAGGCATATAATTTTGTCTTTGAGTTCGGTCATATATTCTACAACACTTATATGACAACTTTCCGTGGACACCCTATAACTCATTACACGGAACTTGAAGGCGCTCTGTAGGGCCACCACTCCTTTCCCCAGGTAGGCGACACCACACCGTCTTGTGTGACGATTGCTCCGGAGATGTCCGATGAAGCCATTCCGGGAAACGTTCTCGTCACACACGTCGCAGTTCTGGGTGGCTGTTCTCTTAAACCAAAAACGTTAGCAAACATGAAACACTACTATAGACACACACTCACCACCACCCAAACCTTAGACTCTTGGGCGTTTACTACTAGAGGTCCTTTCACCAGTCGCCACCAAAGATTCCATAGCGTTGCCTGCACCAAACACAACACCACATACTCAGCTGGTATGCATTACAACACACAATTCCACTTACCACTCGTCGACGGGTGGCCCAGCTCTGGACGACTGCTTTCTCTTCGATAGCGGAACAAATTGTCGGCTCTGGTGAAGGATCGTCCACACTCGGCGCACCTGAAAATACTGGGCAATTAGCGACACGCAATCGGTAATTATACGAACTACGCGATTAGCTGTCCAGCTCGAGGGGATGTTATTCACAAAAGCGGTAAAGTGAACTGTCAATCACCGACTATCAATTATAATTAATATTGAAACTTCGAGCGGAATACGCAGGTGCCACCACGCGGAGGATTCGCTTTTGACAACCTGGAGAGGATAAGGGAAGGTTATTTGTAGGCACATCTTTTCGATGCCCCGAGCTAATGTATCTCTTTCTTGGATTCAGATCGGTTCACATGCATAAATTTACTAGAACTGGCGACTTACCAGAAATTCCATAACGCCCCTGCAGTCTGGGTTGTAAATCAGAAACATGATACTAGGGGGTGCAAGGCGAACAGCGAGTCCTTTCGTATAGCAGGTGGTCACACACGCCTGACGCGAACACAAGCTCAGCCAATTCCACAATCAGTCATGCAAGCAAAACGACAAACATTCAGCTTTTAGCAGTAATGTGCTCATTACATAATACTTACAGGGGGTCGTATCGCCCCCCCCCCCCGCGTCGTCCCGCGCCTCATCTCGAAGAAGCTATCATCAGGTATATTCTTCGGTGCACCTTCGATGATGTGCCTGTAATATCCTGAAACCACGGATGCTTACCGCATCTAGTATGCCTTAACCGAACGTTAACGGCATCAATGGGTACAACCCATGTCAGTGTACCCGCAGTTACAGTGGCCGCATGGACTGTAAAAGGCACAGGTACAAGGCATCATTGGGAATTGAGCTTCACCAAAAGCCCCCCAGTCGCGCTAACTGGGGCCACTGAAAAGCACAATGCTTATCAGGTCAAGGGTCGTGGGCCATCTCGCCGGATGGTCATTAACCCAGGTACGAGGGCACCCTCTGCGACAATTAACAGCGATCCAATTAACAAAGCGATCTACAATCAGCATCAGTACGAATCACTATCGAATGTTCGTCTTCGCTGTACAATAGCTACATTTGCTAAGCTACGCAGGCACTAGTATTCTATTTAGATATTACAGACCTCATCGTTTTATTCACTCGATTATAATCTACAATTCATTTCACTTCAAAACATAATCGCGGTGGAACCACACACTCACGAAGAATTAGGCTCGCGTCCACACATGTGCGATCTCGGCTACAGACTGCCCAAAAACACATAAGCAGCCTCGCATTCTAAAATGCAACCCTCGGTCACTTCGGGTTCACAACATTCCAAATATGGGAATTCTCGGCTAAAGGCCTTTCCATAATTTAAATCTACCTGCTAAAACGCCGGCCGATTCTTAAAAACAGCCCTCCGCCTGTAAATTGATTTGGGACTCGTTCCGATTTTGTGCTAAATTTAGAACGTATTATATTTCAGTGGCTGGTTTAGTCGAAAGCTCGTAATTATACGAATACAAATTAAACAATAGAATATTTTTAAACAACTCAAAGAACACAAAAGTAAATATTACAACATTCGGCCATCCTGAAATGTTCTCGTCCCGAGAACGCTCCCGCTCATTCGGTCAATCAACTGATTCCTCATCACCATCGCTATTTGTATCTATGATATCGGACATTCCACCAGGTGGAACCTATCTGTTTACAGGAATCGCTAATCGAAGATAATGCATCAAGGTGCACCATAAATGCCAAATTAGGATACCTATTTTTTTAAAATCTCAGCACGTATCTGGTTTTGGGTGAACAAACGGTCCCCATAAGTAGGTACTTTGTCAACTGCCACAATGACGTACACGTATCTTTTGTCAGATATCTCAAATGAACCAAGGTGATTGAGGTGAATTACAGGAATGGGTGCTGGAATTTTTGGTATGTGAGTGAAGGAATTCGGTCTCTTGGGGGATACTTGATAGGGAGGACAACATGAAACATTTTATATTTCCCCACATTGGTGCATTCGAGGAAACCAACAATTTTTCACCAGCGTCAAGTACGCTCAACAAAAGGATGTCTCATTTCTTCGAGCACCTCGTACGACAATTTGATGCATCCAGCGCGATGCAACCCATTGGGCACCCCGTGTTGTTGTACGATAGGCATATGTCATTATTATATTATTTCGCAAGCAGTGGTGTTTGTACTTCCAATGCTCGTAATCGTTTTGTTTTGTTTTTTTTTTTCTTTTAAATTTCGACATAACTTCACGAATATCGCCCAATTTTTCGCACGTTAATTGCACATACAAAACAAAACCCAGTCTGCCATGCCGGTTTGATTCTCAGCAATCTAGTCCGGGCGGTCCTTCCGTAGGACTCGGATTTAGTTTTACTGAATCTACCTGTAGCATCATCCCTGCCGTGCTAAACCTAATATCAAAACAAATGTTTCTGCCATGGTAACCACCATTCTGCAATACGCGGCATAAGTCCTTTTTGTTACTTGCAGTGCTTAATGAATTGCAACGCGTTACAATTTTGAAATTGAATTCGACAAGGTTATCGGTTGCCCGACAGCAATTTCATTTCAATGTTTGTTTTGTTTGTATTGCTATTCCTTTCCCATCAGCAGGAAAAACATTCACGATATTTGTTTCGGTCTACGCTAAGTAACATCAACTAACAATTTCACCTTCGAGTAATGAAGTCGGAACATAATTTTACCTGGCTCCTGTTTTGAAATTCAGTGTCAATCACGCATTACAGGGTGTTTACAATTTATGGAGGGATCGAAACTGATAACTTTATTGTCAAATTAGTAAGTGTGAATGTATCGTGGGACAGCAGCGACGTGAAGATTTTTTCTTGGGACAACATACTCTTTCCCTTATTCACAACTATATATAAATAAACTTTAATAGTTATCTGTACCACGCCCCGGTGCTAGTACTGTAAACTGCTTACTAGTTCTATCCGGTAAGATAGCAAGTCATATGAATTCAATTGAGTTCAACAAAACACAACTACCTTAGTTCACAAATGCGAATTGAAACTGTTTGTTATATAAATACTAGCAGCCCAGGTTAGAGGTTTCGGTGGTTACATATATATGATGGCACAGCATCCTGACACATTACATTACCACAGCATTTCCTTTACCCCTAATGTAATTTTATTTCTGAAAATTGATTACTCCCTGACGTCGGAAGTTCTGTATTTAACTGACAGCAATCGGTGGTGTTTCAAAATTAAAATATATTTTCCTTTTCTGCTCTGTGATTGACCGCCCAACAAGAACGATTAATTGCTGTACATTATTTGGCCTGGTATAATATGAACATTTGCGTTTTCTTCTGTGTCATAAAATTTTTCTGAGTAAATGTAGCCCTCCGCAAAATCGCTAACTTGACCAGAATAGTCTCACGCAGTGGTGTAACATCGCAGAAGTCAAAGAAGCATGGGCTTCTGGTGCAAAATTTTGAGGGGCGCTTGAAATGGAATGAGCCCAAAAGTGCTTTCATCTTTCTCAGAAAATTCTAATTCCCAGGCATACCTACTGGACATTTGCAACTTAAAACAAATGGCTCATGAATTTTTCTAACACTAAGTAAAATATGGGCGCAAAATTTTAAAGCGCCTCTGACGGCAACGATGGTTGCTACGCCACTGGCCTCGCGACTCGTATTAAATTACAACGGCTGTCCAAATCCACATATTTATGTTCTCGCAGAATTAGGATTTAAAATATTTGGGGTGATCCCTAAGTTTTAGAAGTCAAAGGCTTGAGATTATAAGAGGACTTGACTAATAGGAATAAATTCTAACTAAAACACCCAACATAAATATGTACACGAAAGTAATTAATCCAGATAACCTATTAGCAAGTACGTGCTACATATACCGGGCTGTACAAATAATTTTTTAAAAGTAATGACTGAATTGTTCAAAGAATTCTATTTTACAAACACCCGATTCGCTAGAAGAAATATTCTAACAAATGGATTAAATTTTTCGCGTTGTAGTTTACAATTTTGACAATTTTTGGAAAAGTGCCCTTCCTTTTTACACACAAAGCAGTGCAGTTTGGTTTTCTTGTGAGCTGTATCGTCATATTCACGCCGTTGGTAATTATTGCAACGGCTTAAAGATTTTCGCTTGTAAATGCTGCTCAAAGTTTGTTTTTGTTTTTCTACTTGTCCCATGTAAATTTCGAATAAGTAAAATTTAATGACCCGAGTGAATTGAATTACTCAAATACTTCAACCATCCGAACATTTGATTCACTAGAATACTTGATAATTCGACCATTCAATTATTGCAAGCGCAAAGGTGCAAACTAATGTAATTTACGCTTTTTGCAAATGTTCCGTTACTATTGTTTGGGCTAAGAAGTTGTTGGCGTTTCAGTATGAAATTTAATTTCGTCATTCATTTTCACAATTTAAAATTTGTGTGGAATCTGAATCAGTTAAATAATTAGTTGAACATTCGTATAGAAAACCCTTAAAAGCCCCAGCACTAGTTCTAATTGACTAATCTCCTCATCAAGTGACATATCGCAAGGTGCATTCGACCGATGCAACATAATTAATTAAATCACGAATCGTATTCAGTTAGTCCAGTGGTTCCCAAACTTATTTGGCCTACCGCCCCCTTTTAAGAAAAAAAAATACTCAGCGCCCCCTGGAAATCTACATTCTTTAAGCGAACAAACAGAAAGATATTGTACTGGTAGTTTCTTGAGACTGATAATTAGTATCTATGAGTATTTCTAGGTAGGAATATATTTTGAAGGAATAAATTAATTAGCAATTACAAAATACAAGGGGAGATTTATACATTAAAAGTACAACATAAATATTTGAGAATTGTTTAATGAATGATACCTTAGATACAGCTACTGTTAAATTGTGAATAGTTTATTAAAAAGGTTCGAGCATATAAGTTGATTTAGTTGGGATAGTTGTTTGGTAATATCAGAGCTTATATTTCAATTTGTAGGTATTAACTGACAATCGGAATAACTAAAGTGAAAGCCAAACTCAAATGATTATCTTAAAAAGTCAATTATGAAATGTTATAATAAAATATACCATATAAGAAACAGAGAATAAACAGACTGAATAAATAAAGTAACAAATGGTATGAAGAAGAATAAGAACATTTAATAATGGTAAATAGTCTTCATAGAATAAATAAATCTGTAACTTGCATTTTGTGTGTTTATTTGGAAAATAATGTTACACTGTTACACAACAGATGAAATATGTACGAATGGGTTTTCTAAATCTTCTTATCTTCTCTTCCTTCTTTAAGCTTTCACCGCCCCCTTATTTTTATTCACCGCCCCCCAAATGCACCCGAGGCTACTATTGCCCCCCTGGATTGTTCCAGCGCCCCCCAAGGGGCGATATCGCCCACTTTGGGAATCACTGAGTTAGTCCTAACATTAATAATTCGTCTACCACAAATATCTGTACTACTACCTGCCGTAACTGCTATCATTTCGAATAGGGCAGACAGCCCTCAACTGTTGTTGAGATGCTGCTGGTAATTAACTCATCAACCCATAAACAACTGAGAATCAGTTAAAGACCGCTTCATTTTAGAACTATGACACCTTGGCAGCACAACACAAGTAGCAAACTATATGTTACACTGTGCTCAATTAAAATTTAAATTGCAAAATAAAATGCACCCAATTAATTAATAGGTTGACAGTTAAGTAAAATGAGCAAATGAGCAGGACCGAACCGAATGGTAACATAAATCTCTAAACTGAGAGGGTTAAAGTCGCCAGTGTAATGTAATCCGATCCATAATTATCCCACTTCTGACTAAATGTAGGCACATCTTTTCGATGCCCCGAGCTAATGTATCTCTTTCTTGGATTCAGATCGGTTCACATGCATAAATTTACTAGAACTGGCGACTTACCAGAAATTCCATAACGCCCCTGCAGTCTGGGTTGTAAATCAGAAACATGATACTAGGGGGTGCAAGGCGAAAAGCGAGTCCTTTCGTATAGCAGGTGGTCACACACGCCTGACGCGAACACAAGCTCAGCCAATTCCACAATCAGTCATGCAAGCAAAACGACAAACATTCAGCTTTTAGCAGTAATGTGCTCATTACATAATACTTACAGGGGGTCGTATCGCCCCCCCCCCGCGTCGTCCCGCGCCGCATCTCGAAGAAGCTATCATCAGGTATATTCTTCGGTGCACCTTCGATGATGTGCCTGTAATATCCTGAAACCACGGATGCTTACCGCATCTAGTATGCCTTAACCGAACGTTAACGGCATCAATGGGTACAACCCATGTCAGTGTACCCGCAGTTACAGTGGCCGCATGGACTGTAAAAGGCACAGGTACAAGGCATCATTGGGAATTGAGCTTCACCAAAAGCCCCCCAGTCGCGCTAACTGGGGCCACTGAAAAGCACAATGCTTATCAGGTCAAGGGTCGTGGGCCATCTCGCCGGATGGTCATTAACCCAGGTACGAGGGCACCCTCTGCGACAATTAACAGCGATCCAATTAACAAAGCGATCTACAATCAGCATCAGTACGAATCACTATCGAATGTTCGTCTTCGCTGTACAATAGCTACATTTGCTAAGCTACGCAGGCACTAGTATTCTATTTAGATATTACAGACCTCATCGTTTTATTCACTCGATTATAATCTACAATTCATTTCACTTCAAAACATAATCGCGGTGGAACCACACACTCACGAAGAATTAGGCTCGCGTCCACACATGTGCGATCTCGGCTACAGACTGCCCAAAAACACATAAGCACCCTCGCATTCTAAAATGCAACCCTCGGTCACTTCGGGTTCACAACATTCCAAATATGGGAATTCTCGGCTAAAGGCCTTTCCATAATTTAAATCTACCTGCTAAAACGCCGGCCGATTCTTAAAAACAGCCCTCCGCCTGTAAATTGATTTGGGACTCGTTCCGATTTTGTGCTAAATTTAGAACGTATTATATTTCAGTGGCTGGTTTAGTCGAAAGCTCGTAATTATACGAATACAAATTAAACAATAGAATATTTTTAAACAACTCAAAGAACACAAAAGTAAATATTACAACATATTTTTTTGTGTTCCGGACGTATCACATGTTAGACTACCGTCTACTATCTACAATTGTACATTTCTCCAGAGTTGCTGACGCCTCATCTCATTCATTACCCTTGTGACATCGTTTGACACGTTTTGCCGCTGCATTTCCAGGGACCGTACATAATTCAGAGTACGTTCGCTGAGGTTGCCTACGAGGTGGGGTATTTTGGATTGGATATGACTTTGAATTTTGCCCAGCGACTAGAGAAGCTCGGCCAGTTGGCTTTCCAAGTCACTGATTCGTGTTTCGACGATCTCGACGTCATCATATCTGGCAAACAAGGCGGAGTGTTTGGCCTCATACTTACGAACGGCACATTGCGTTAGCGACATGCCGTTCATGTCTTCCTCTTCCTCTTCCTTACTGGCGGACGTAGTCGACACCTGAGTATCGACTACCTCACTCCTAGAAGCCGCCAACGCGACAGGGGAAGCAGGTGTTGCAAGCGTGACAGCTCCATCGTCCGCTACAAGGGAGGCCTGGCTGATAACACATGTTGCAGCTGCCATTTCTAGAGAAGGTTACGTTGCAGATGGATTAAGGCGTCCGGAACTACGGCTAGACAGTCGGTTTGAGCCCGAAACGACCTCGATACCTAGCTCCTTTACGAAGGCTTCGAACTCTTTCGCTGCACGACGACCGCAAACCTCTTTGCTACTACTAGCATCGTCAAATTTCTTACAAAACGCATCATTCAAAATATCTTTTTCCGTTTGCGATCATTGTGGAGACTGCAATCTCATTCTTTTGCTGCAGATCTTTCATTTTCCTCCAAGTCTTGAAGAAGCTGTGGAGTACATAAATTTATCAAAATATCAGAATCAAATGTTGAATCAATTTGAACTTGCCCCGTTTCAGTCGCAGCCAAGACACAACTGGCTCTACGCGTTTTGCCAAACTTAATTTCGACGCGCTTTTGCCCTTTGGTCTCTCGGTAAGGAGTTGCCTTAAAATTTTGCACGAGGTGCCCTGACTAACAAGTGTATAGCTGACCTCGACCTCCAAAATCCGAGAAAACAAAGAACAGCACGGTACACTACATTGTCCAAAACCTTTATCGCGGCTTGCGGCGTCGGGCTTGCGGGTTGCCCCGCTTCGTTGCGTGTAAACGTAGAGTTCGGTATTAGCTCGTTCCAACGACGATAGGCTAAGTCTATTAGCCTACGCTTCCACCCCGACAAAACAACACCTCCACACGAAACACACTTCACAGCACTGGAACCAACCATCGCGACAGCAGAGAAGAGACTGACCGCTCCTCATTTGAGAATTGCTTAAGTACACATTGGTTGACCTTGGCCTTGGTTGGCCTTATAACTACAGACAACATGCAGAGTTGGCGACCTCAAAATTCTCAGACTGTAACTTTCTCGTATTCAGACAAAGTGGTTGACCTTGGTCTTGGTTGTTCTTATAACTACAGACAACATGTAAAGTTGGCAACCTTGAAATTCTCGAACGGCAACTCCCTTGTATTCGGACAAAGTGGTTGGCTTTGACCTTGACATTCTCAGATGGCTAGTCCATGGTGTAAATACTAAATGGTTTATATAAGCCTTGAGTTCGTTAATAACGATGTAATATATTCAGAGTTGGTAACCTTCAAACCTACACATGGATGTATATAGTCGAACTTCTTGGTCGCTGTAACACCCACTGTCAAGCTACAATATCAGACTAAGACAGGCTCAACAATAATTTTTTGCTCATATTTTTAGCTATGCTTGTCCCATTTACTCTTTAACTTTTATATAAGTGCAGACTACAAACCCCTTTATTTTTGAGCAGTGCCCTTACACTGTCCTTTTAAAAGCAGCTTCAGCATATCACCAAAAATAACAAAAGTTTGTTTTAGGCACCCTATTATTAGTTATATTGCATATGTCTGTAACGCATTTCTTCATATGTTGGTATTATAACAATTTAGTCTAGCCATTGCATTTTTTGTATCTGGAACAGCGAAAATTAAACTTTTGTACAATATTTGTATCTTTAATTGGGTATTTTATGTAAGACTCGATCGTCTAGTGGTAAAGATACCCTCGGCTGCAGACTAACAGGGAAATAAAGTCGAGTCATAATTTAGACATGAAGTATCCTAGGCTGGAGCGAGCTTACTTTATGCTTAAATATTTTAACTGTTTTACGCATGCAGGGCCTGTTCTAAGCAGCACTACTTTAATCTTCGTGTTGCCTCCAATCTCACCTTGACCTTGAAGTTCGAATGGAAGGAGGAGTAACCTTGAAGTCCGAGTGGTAGGAGGAGTAAACTTGGTCTTAAAATCCGAGTAAGGGTAGAGAGTGATCTTGAAGTCTGAGTGGTAGAAGGAGTAAATGATCTTGACCTTAAAATCCGAGTGGTGAGGGGAGGGTCGGGGTTTGACTTGACCGTGGCCTTAAAACCGGCAAACGCACTTGTCACAAAAAAAGAGCCAACCTGCAATTTAGCTAGGGTAAAAAAAAATCTGAAACCGCCAGAACGCAGATCGATTGATTTTTTGAGCTAACCACACTTACCGCGTGGGGCGAGCTAGCTCTATTCGGCGCTTTTTAGGTCGTGGAATTGGAATTCAGCGGTGCAACCTGCAAGCAGCTACAAAACGCAATAGAGCGCCAGGAATCAGAGCGATTCCGTAAGAAATAAAACAACAACGGTTGACTAGAATTTCTTAAACATAAAAAGTTTGATTGAACCTCAAAATGGTATAAGCAGATATTTTATCAAATTATCTAGATTACTCAATAATGACTCAGTTTCATGGAAGGTTTCCACACGTATAATTTTAAGAACCCCTTTATGGGTTCTTTAAAACATTTAAGCTAGTCGGATTAATCGAGAAATGCGCACATCGCTGCCAGTAAAAAAACCCTTAATCACAGGTCACCGATAACCCAAGCGTGAGTGCGCCTTTTACAATAAATTTGAACATGTAATGTTATGATAGTAATTAAGAATTTTAAGGAAATATTAACATATTAATAGCGCCCATAACTTTTCACGAATTAGCGTCGCAAAGAACCACACTAACATCTGGCGGTTGGTGAATAATTGAAAATCGGCATGAGCTGCGAGCTGCCATTCACGGGAATTCCGACGTCGACGGCTAGCTACACGTGGTGCCTTTAATTAAGCTGCCGGAATTGGAATGTGGAGAACAGCTTGCTTCCCTTCGCCCACCGCAGGAGCACAGGTGAAAAACGGCGAGATAATTCCTCGTAGGGTAATCGTCGAGAAAAATAACGCCTGTTCCAAAGGCTACTATAAGAAAGCATAAAGCGACTAATTAATATGGGAATTATAAAACTAGAAAGTCCATCATACCTGATTTATTCGCAGCTCTCAAAATATAATGCTTAATTAAGCACACGAATTCTTCTTCAGCGAGCCACTAGGCCGAGTTGCAAGACGCTGGAAAAGAGAAGATAACAAAAGCGCTGCACTCGGCCGATGGTGAGCGGTGATTCAGGCAGGTATACAAATGGACGAAACGGGGAAATTAACAATTCGAAATGCGAACTGATTACTACTTGAATTAAATATACAGGTTAAAGCAGAAATAATTGGGTAAATGGAGAAAACAATTAAGCGGCGCGAAAAATGGTTTAACACTCTACTAGGGTCGTTGTGCAAACATTTCTTTACTCAGCGGGGAACTTTTCTTTCATCGCTGTTGTCCTTAAGGTCCAAATTAACTTTTAAAATAAATGCCGAAGGAAATCATTGGAAAAGTTTCGCTAGATATGGCGTTCAAAGGTAGACGTTTGAAAAAAATATATGTATCTGCATAATAACAATCATTTTGAGAATATTATTGATTAACTCTTATATACGTTGACAGTAATACAATAAATGGCAAAGGCAGGCCGATATTAGACTTTCACATATAAATTAGAGAAAGAAAAATTTTAACCCGTAGATATATCAGGCCATAATTTTCAATCCGGGGCCTAGAACATGATTTATGTCACAGAAGTATAGCTATAATTGATAATGACATTTGAAAGTTCACTGTTATTTTTGAGCTGTTAAAGTTAATTTGTGTTATGAATAAAAATTGATCCATTGAAAAAATAGTGTTTACATAGAAAAAGTTTTATAGGTGGTAAGTTTAAAGCATATAAAGGGAACTTATTCTTAGCTAAATTTCTAAAATCCGTATTCCATAAATGGTGGCCTCAAGAAAAGTCAGATTTTTACGTTTCGAGCACCTTCAAAAGATATAGAATTTTTTATAAGAGTTAGTCCGTACCAAAGGAACAGCCCTTAGTATTAAAAATTATCAATAGTAATTTTTATTTTATTTTACTTTATTCCGCACTCGGCCAACACCCGTTAGGCCAATTATAGGCGTCACTGTATATTTTTACATTTTTTTATAATATAACAAGGGCGAGACACACTTAACGATAATTTTGCTCACGCCAAAGGTCGAGTGCTGGTTGCATTGAAAACTGTCCCGAGCGGTTGCCTGAATTACGATTTATGATTTAAAATTGACCTAATAATGCCAAAAAACTCTAATTGCTTGTTTCTTGCATTTCTATTTCTAATTATAACACCATCTACGGGGTCGATAATTAGTACTAGGTAGCTTATCGGTTGATAAGTTTCCCTAGAGAGCTTATCAGGTAATCAGTTCGGGATTGGTCGATTTTCAAAAAATGCATGGTTCTCATTGGATGATATCAGCCATGTGACAGTTGTGTATAATAATCAAAATAATACATGGCAGTTGAACTATATGGGATGAAATCGAATAGGGATCGTGGTGCAGACAGTTTTTCACTCAGCGGGGGATTTTTTTTTCATCGGATAACCTATAATTTTCAATGACTCAATAATCTCCTTATGGGCAAAATTAACTTTTAAAAATTAAAATCAGACCAGAATAAAGTCATGGCCTTTACAACTAGACGCACGTAAAAACTGGTGCTCAACAAGTCCGCTACGTTTAAATAAATCTAGCAAAGTTTTAGCAAGAACGTAGTTTTCAAATATATAATTTGATTTCCTTCAAATGCAATTGTTCTTAAACTGAGGTTGAAACCATTTTTCGCTCCGCTTAATTGTTTTCTCAATTTACCCAATTATTTCAGGCCTAACCTGTACATTTTTATTTGCATAGTGATCAGTTTGCATTTTGAATTGTTCAATTTCCCAGTTTCGTTCATTTTGTACCTGTTTCAGAATAGTCAACATTTCCCGCTCGTTATTTTGGGAGCGCAACGTTTGTGTTATCTTTTCTTCGGCGACTGGTCGAGTCGCCGAAGAAGAATGCGCTAATGTTCGAGAGACCCACCTTGTGCTTAATTAAGCATTTTGCTTCGATCGCTGAAATTAAATCAGGTAGGACGTTTTGTCCCAATAATTATTTTCCCAGAGAATATTACGCTACCATTTTGCCTTGCTCCTGCGGCGGGCGATGAATGCAAGTCTCTTTCCACGTCCAGAATCCAGCAGCTAAATCGATAGCACCACGTGCCGGCGCTATCTCCCAAGAGTTTTCTTATTACAGGAGGTTAGTGTGGTGGCTTTAATTTAATTACCACGCCAGTACATGACGCATTATTAGTGTATTTACGATACCTCCCCTAATATTAGGGTTTCAACAATTTCTTACTTATAATTACAGAATTTGTAACTTCAACTTTATTGTAAAATGCGCACTCACGCTTTAGGCTATCAGTGACCTGAAATTAAGGTTTTTTTAACTGACAGCGATGTGCACATCTCTCGATTAACTCGACAAGTTTAATTGATTAAAAACCCACAAAGGGGTTCCTTCGAGTTATGCGTGTGGAAACTTTTCGTGAAACTTTGCTACGTTGTACTGTAATTTAAACTATTTTACAAACCAAATACCACATAGATACTATTTGGTGATTAACCTATTTTTACATTTAATAAACCCTATTTAACTGTTGGGTTATTCTTTTCGGAATCACTTTGATTCCTGGCTCCCATACTGTTGTTTTGAAGCTACTTGCAGGGTGCACAGTTGAGCCAAAATCCACGACCTAAAAAGCGCCGAACAGAGCTAGATCGGCCCACAAGGTAAGTGTGGCTATCGCAAAAGATCAGTCAATCTGCGTTCTAGCGGTTGGCTCTGTTTTAGTGACAGGGTCTTAGGCTATACTCATCCTGACCTGCGCTTTCTCCGCACCCTCCCTAGGTTATTAAAAAACAAACAAAATCAGCGATATTTCAGTATGATGCTTAAAAACGATCTAACAGTATATTTCGTATACCATATTCGGTTTTTACCTAATTAATTTTCTTGTATTTGACGATTTTACTTATTCAATTGTTTGTTACAATTCAAGCTTTTGTGAACATGATTGGCATTATTTTTTTCAGCATATTTCAGAAATTCCAGCAAGCTGCCTCTTCTCACGACCTTCACCTGCTACGAGTCCGGATTGGTCTTCTCTTCCTGTTAATGTTAGCAGTTTTCGTTACATGCTCTATTTTATTGTTAGTAGTTTTAAGGATAATTGAAAAGATCCAGGTGGTTTATGTATAACTCTGATGCTATTATAAGGAGTTATACTAACTTTCCTACCCGGCTATTTTTTGTTTGGGGGAGGGAGGATAATGTAATGTTTATCATATTACTTTGAATATACATTAACAAAAAAAAAATGTGTACACTAGTAGTAACCCTGTCGTGCGGTTTTATGGTATAAAGACTGACATAGCTTGTCCCTAGCCTGTTTAAGGAAAGATGAGGGTAATTCATATAGTTGAATATCTTCTAGGTGCCATAACATTAATATATTATTTTATAAGAAGCTAAAGTGACACTCTTTGTGACGAATTTGCAGGTTGGTCCGACAAATACAGATGAGCTAGAAACGTTCACTTTAACTCTACATAAAATATAAAACATGCTATTTTTTCTCCAAACGTCGAAAATGCATTAAACTGAAAACAATAAAAAATTATTTTAAAACATTTTTAAATGTAAACTGGATAGTATATTGTTTTAGTAAGATTAAAAGCGGCACTTTAATTAACAAGCAATTATGTTTTCATTTGCGAGACGAGACGCAGCGTAGCCGAGTGAACACCAAAACTGTGAGTTAAACAGGGCAACAAAACAAATTCTAACGCTAAATTAGATTTCTAGACGTAACCATACACAGTGTTAGCCTTAAGACAATGCCCAAGAAGTATGAAAATAAAATAAATATTTTAAATTGTTTCATGACTATTTTTCGGACCATGCAGGTTGGAGAAAAAAATTCTTGGAAGCCATTTTATTCAGGAGAATCAATATTTACATAATCAATAATAAACACTCAAAAACTTTCGCTGAAAGAGAAAGGTTACATATTGATTCTGACTTCAACATTGTCTAGAAAAGTTTTTATCATAAAATTACCAAAAGTTTCTATCATAAAACTTCCCTTTGTAAAATTGCTCTCAGAAACACAAGCTGTTTGTATATACTGGACTTATATAATCCAGACGAAATCCTTATTTAATCTAACTGGTGAAATAACAATCAGATCTCCCTTGCCTGAATTATTTATATCGCCTATTTGTATTTGCATGCCTCATTGGTAATTAGGTTTAATTATTCTAATCTATCATAACGAAAAGTGTGAGTACGGTCCTGTTCAGTGCTTTGATTAATTGATTCTGTGTGTGCAGCGTTTTATATGGATCAACAGCGGTCATGGAATAACTGAATTTAGTCGACGGCGTGCCGAGCTTCCGGGCTCATGTCTGTGAGTTACTTCTAGTGAAATTCGTCTACAGGGAGCCAAATAAAAGCGGAAAATCCGCGCAGTAAATGAAATTTATTGCAAGTGTTTGTATACGGCAAGCCAATATTTGCACTTGAAGTAAATGCCATTTTAATAGTGTACGTAAATTATCATGCATCGCTACTTCAAAGTCGACGATGCTTACCAGTTATTTAGGATCTAGGGCCACCCCAATACGTTACATTGCAGTTTTGAGACACGTAAGGTAACCTCATACAGGAACTGGTTGCAGTTTGAGTGATACGGTTTTCTTTAGACTGTAAACAAATTTTGTGACCGTAAAATAATTCGCTTAATGGACTAGTAAATAAGTACGCCCAATAGTTTGTATGGGAATTCAATTTCAGTTTTATTTTAATGGATGTAGGTCTTAGTATTTGCTCGTAGGTTACTGCATTTTAGAATCAACTTGTTCTGTCTTTTAATGAAAATTTATCTTTTGTTTATTTGTGTGATCAAATTGATTTTTTTGTGCATATCGTTCGAAGCCAATTTCAACCCGAGGATATTACAAATACAGAGCAGCAGTATTTAGCAGATAATCATTTCCTAGCTACGAGTGATGTAAATTAAGAGCGTCATGCGTACTGAGCTAGCTAGGTAAACAACAAGGGTAATTAATTTATAAAAATATTAAGGCGTCCCATTTGAATTTATCGTCCCAATGAAGGAATTATGAAAATACTGATTTCACTGATTACTTAGTTTCAAGTATTGAAAAAATAAGCAACTGCTGCAGTTAGTGATTAGACGCTGTAGGCTGCAAACGATTTATAGATATACACCATTCACAATTAGTAAACGAGCTTTAATAAAACAACATTGTTTTATCGTAACAATAAAACCTTTATATTATTTCACAAATTAGAAATTGTATTTGACCAACATTATGATACCATTTGTAAAGAGAAATTGTAAACAAAATGTGAGAAAGTGCTGCAGACGTTGCACACATATCAAAGTGTTATAAATTAAAGCTTATAACCATAAGTTGATTTATGACTTTTAGGCCAAAAATTTCCAGTAAAAATAAAGTGGTTGTAAATCAGAAAGTCTTTACAATTAAATCTGTAATATCCTCGCAATTATCATTTTCATAATTGCTGCAAGCATTGTTTTACTGAGCTATTAAAATAAAGTTTGTGCCTCAAATTGCAACTTGTATTTGTAAATAATTATTACATTTACTGCCTTCATCCTGAAATAAATATTTTAGTAAAAAATATATTATGTGGTATTAGCCTGTCTCTTTATTTCAGTATTTTATTTCCTTTCACTTTCATTTTTAAATATATTTGCTTAAGCGGGCATTTACAATTACACAGGGTTTCCCAAGATGTTTTTAATTCCCAATCATTTTTTTTCTTTAATAACCAATATGCAATTAGTTATTAAAAAAAATGCTCAATTTTGAGTAATGTATCGCCTCACCAGAGGAATTAGAAACATCTTAGAGCACCCTGTATAAACAAAGTCTGTATAATGATATCAAACAATACATTTTTATCTACTTTTATGTTACAATATTGTTATTATAACACCGAAAACAGTGCTACAATGGAGTCCATTATAGCACTGTTTTTTTTGTATTGTTATTTTCATACGAAAAACATTGACACAGCCTACCTTGTTTCAAACAACTGACAGATGTCACATTTATGAAATGTCAATATTCAAAGTTTTTGAATATGTTTTATGCTACGCTACGCTCGTTTTGCCCCAAATTCAATCGTGCTACCCTCTTATTAAACTAGTGTAATAATATACTATTAAACAATTCTTTTTGTCGCGTCACTATAGTTTTCCATACAAACCAGTTGTTAAGATGTAAACACATGGAAGCGAAAAATCGTATAGCCACGCTGTCATTAAAAAATTACTTTAGTTGTTTAGGAACCAAAACATAAGCAAACTGTTGCATGCGGAAATTACAACAAAAGCTGTCAGCGTTTATTATGAGCACTGGTCTAATGACCGGTCGACAAACTGCAATTTTGCAAACTTGCTATTTATTTGTTATGAAATTGAATACCCAAGTGCATATGCGAGCTGGAACTGGGGCAAAATAACATGAACCTTGTAATCTACGTCATAGTTAATGTATATAAATAGAAAATATTCTAGTCAATAAACAATACAGTTTTAACATCTGTCTGTATTCGCCACACCTCTGCCCAACGGAAATTAAGTCTTATTAAATTCATCTCGTGTGAGACTACACGAGACCGTTGGTTCACAACCCTTTTTAATTCCTGCACTCCTAAGACATATCCTGTAAATTGTCCAAATTAAAATCATACAGTCCACTATAACCTCCACCCTGAACATTAGTAATTACCATATCGGCAAGAAATGGCGCGCTGAATTATATGTTTTGATTCTGTCAGAGTGACTTGTGATTTTACAGAACATGGCACGATGCAATAACGATGTGTAATTTGTGATCCCCGGTGAATGTGATTTTCACTTATAGTATCCCTAGTGGAAAGTACCAATTACCTTTTTGAGTTTATGAATGCTTTACAAAAAGCATGGGTGATTAGCGGGAAACAATTATCTGAGAATATTCGGCGCGCGTGGGATATTCGGTAAGAATATTGACCTGCAATGTAGGTCTTCAATAAACGATGGTTGTAACTTTCTAGCAGCACAAATAAGCGCTGAAATTTTGCATTTGTGCAAACCGTCACTGAAATTGCACTAGTGCAAATTATAACCTAAATTAAATTATTTCCATTGAAGCTAAGATAAAAACTCTCAGATCTAGTCCACTGAATATTACCGAAAATTTCTTCGAGCTCACGCACGATTATGCAAAAAGCTTGCATAAACAGCGATAACAAATTATCTGAGCATATTCACTACATCGAAAATTCAAGTGGCAAATTTAATTATGCGCCTGCGGGAATTACACTAGTGTAAAATTATCTTCATACATACATACATAATCCTTAGCCTTTCTACCTTAACTGTGTAAAACTTGGTATCGATCGGTTGTCATCCTTCCCTATTTTCGTTTTTCTGGCACCTCTTCTTCCACTTCTTCCTATCTTGCGCCGTTTGTCTCGCTGTTTTCCAGTTTATTCACCTCCAATCCATGTCTTCCTTGGTCTTTCTACTAGGTTTTTCTCTTCCGGTCTTCCTTCTAGTATTTGTTTTACCATTCTATTCTCCCCCATTCTGTACGTATGCCCCAACCAACCTAACTGTCTTTCTGCTACCACTTCACCTACCGCTTTCACCTTCAGTTTTTCCCTATGTATTCCTAATTCTATCCAGTTTGGTTTTTCCTTCTATTTTCCTCCAAAATCTCATTTCTGTGTTTATAATTCTCTTCTTTTGTTTGTCTGTGACTGGCCAAGATTCGCTTCGGTACACCAACGCAGGGTATACTACTTTCTTCACCACTTCCACTTTTGTATCTTTTGGTATTTCTGCTTTGCCCAGTAAGCTAGTTTTGATTGCATTAAAGATTCTTCCGCCTGTGGCTGTGTGTTCGTTTATTTCCTCATCAATTTTTCCGTTACTGCTAATACATGACCCTAAATATTTAAAGTTAGCAACTTGTTCTACTGTATTTCCTCCTATTGTTATCTCATGTTTTCTTTCTGTTGGTACCACGATCATTGTCTTTGTCTTCTATATATTAATTCTCATGTTTACTTTATGCATTTCCCTGATGTGTGTCCACATTATATTGTAGCTCTCTTTCTGAGCCTGCTAAAATTTCGAAGTCATCCGCGTAGAGTAACTTTGATATTTATACCATTTCCATTTTTCGTCTTCCTATTTTATATTTCCTCGTTACCTTTTTACTTTCCTTGACTACATCGTCCATAATTAGTGCGAATAATAACAGGCACAGCACACATCCTTGTCTTAAACCTCTTGTTGTTACAAATTTCGTTGATTCCTCATTTCTGGTTATTACTATATTTGTTGTTTTGTTGTACAAACTCTTGACCATGTCTATTTCTGTTGTATTTATACTTCTATTCTCTAACGTCTGCCATATGTCCTTTCTTATAATCCTGTCGAAGGCCTTACATACGTTTATAAAACACATATGGACCACCCTTCCCTTATTTATTGCTTTCTCTGCAATTTGTCTGAGTATATACATATATGTTGTCCTGCATTTCTCTTCCTTTTCTAAATCCTCACTGACTATCATCTATCGTATCTTCTAACTTATTTTTGAGTCGTGTTTCTCAGATTCTGGCCCATACTTTGCTTACTATGCTTAATAACGTAATACCTTTATAATTGTTGCATTCCCTGCTATCGCCTTTTTTGTGCAGAGGTACTATTACCCCCGTTTGCCATTCTTTTGGTGCTTTTTTGTTTTGACTGTCATTCATTAAAGTTAAGATTTTTTCTTTTCCTACTTCCCCTATATACTTTATCATTTCCGGCGATATTTTATCTTATCCAGCTGCTTTCCCTAATTTTATATTTTTTATAGCCTCTTCCAGTCCCATATCTGATATCAACTACTCTGTATCTATATCTTCATTTGCCTTCATTTCGTTTTGTTCGATTTCGTTATCACTCTCTTCTTTTTCTTCGTCACTATCTTCCAATACCTCTTCAAAGCGTCTCCTCCATCGTTCCCTTATGTCTTTTTCTTTCGTCACTATTTCCCTTTGTTGATTTCTGATGTTTTTTTTGTCTCAATTGCTTTAAAGTACCATAGAACAGTTTTTGGTTTTCTTTATAGTTTTCTTCATTCTTCCTGTTTTGCTTTCTTTACCCCATCTTTAACTTCCTTTCTTTTTCCTTGTATTTATCATAATCATCTTTCTGCTTTGTTTGTAAATATTTTCTCCAGTTTTCTTTCTTCTGCTTCACTTTTTCTTTTATTTCCTCTGTCCACCATGCCGTTTTCCTAGTATCCTAATTGCTCACTTTTATTATCCCACAGCTTTCTTCTGCTGCTGTTAATATGCTCTGTTTTAGATAGTCCAATTTTTCTCCACGTCTTTTTCTGCTAATTCTTTACTTAGTTTCCTTTCTGCTATTTCCTGATACTTCTTTCTCATTTCTTCCTCTTTGAGTCGGTAAGCTCTAATACTTTTCTTTATTACATTTCTTCTTTTCTCTTTTGGTTTCTCTTTTTCTATCTTCATAATCATTTTTAGCAAGCAGTGGTCGCTTCCTATCTCAGGTCGTCTTCTCACGATCACATATTTTATTTGCCTCATATCCTCTTGCCTTACCAGGAAGTAATCGATAATAGATTTCTTTTGCCTTGATTTCACTTCAAGTGTATATTTGTGTATTTCCTTATGTTGGAATTTGGAATTTGTAACCACTAGCTCATTTTCTCTGCATAGTTCAAGCATTCTATTTCCATTATCATTTCTCGCTGCTTCTCCGTGTGCCCCTAGGTATCTCTCAATGCCTTTATTGTTGTTACCAACTCTTCCATTTAAATCTCCTAGTATTATAATTTTTGATAGGCTTGCGTCTATTTCTTTTTGTAAGTTCTCCCAGAAACTATCTTTCTCCACCTTTGCTACATTGTCATTTGCCCCATATGCCACTATTATTGTCCATGTTTCTGTTGTCGTTAATCTCAGTTCTACTCTTAGTAACCTTGAATTCGTAAGATTTTCTTTTATTATATTTTCTATATATTTTGGACTGATTACTAATCCTACCCTTTCACTTCCCCATTTGTTTTATTCGACTCCCGAGCAGTATAAACAGAACCATTTTGTTATTCTGGTTACGCCTTGTCCCTTCTTTTTTGTTTCCGTTATACCCAATTAATCCAGTTGTTGTTTTCCATTTTCACCACTAATTCTACTTCTTTCCCTGCTAATCCTTTTATATTCCATGTGCCTATTTTTATATTGTTTTCTTTGCCTATTCGCTTTATTTTCTCTGTGTATCGCTTTTCCTTCCCATCCCTCGTATAATTATTCCCATTGTTCCTATCCATTGCTGTATTCGTCATAGTGCTACACCGTCCCTTCCTTGTTTTTTGTCTTTTCCTCTTTTTCCTTCTCTTTAACCCCCTTTGCTTCTTCGTCCCAGAGATATTCTACACCTTCAATTATAATCTTCTTGTAACCTATCTTCGTTTTGTGTCCTTTGCTTGTCTCTTCTTTAGCAATTTTCCTGATATCCGCCTGTATCTCTCTTTCTTATAATGTCAAATCGTTATCGATGTAAATCCTTGAGCTTTTCAGCTTATTTTTAGTTCATCATTACTTTTTGCTTTTTGTTCCAGTCTCCCATCTCTAAAATGTGTACCGTTTCCCGTTTTTATTTACGTCGATCACTCTGTTAACCTCTACCTCCACTCCCAGTCTGTCCCACAGAAACTGTTTTGCTGCTCCTTCTTTTCCTTTTTCCTCAAATGTTACCCCTTTCATTACTGTATTACATCTGCTTTTTTCTTTTTCTAACCTTTCCCATTTACTTTCCAGTAGTTCAATTCTACCTACTAGTTTCTTTTTCTCAGTTTCCCATTTCTCTTCCTTCTCTCTCATTTCTTTTCGTGATTTTCTGTTCTCATCTGTTTATGAAATTTTCCAAATTAGTACAGCACATAATAGTAAGCATATATACCAAAATTCAAATCTATATATCTACATTTGTGGAAATTAACAAAAAGATAAAAAAAAAAAAATGAACTTCAAGGCCCTATACCTTCTTACTGAAGGAACTTTGTACTAAGGTGTATTATGTTTAATCATTATTATAACGTAAGGGACCTATGACTAATCGGTATCCCATTCTTTTTGGGACACCCTGTATAATTCTCAAACAATTCTTTTGGTTAAAAAACATTACATTAATGTAAAACGTTGTCAAAGTACACCCATTGCTTTCTTCTCTCATTATTTGTAATCCTTTGAGGTAGTATAATAGTAGTTTGTGTACCTAGGCGGGAAAATCCGCCGTGGTTCACACAGTATTTTTATCCTACATAACAAAAATATATTGACGTTCATAATTACGTAGCTCGTAACAACAGCAATTAACACGTACTTTTGAATAATAACGGAAAAATTAGTCAGCTGCAGGTATAAAATTTGACAATAAAAAACAAACAACAATTGATGAACTACCAGTAAACAATAGTAAACGGCCTCCTCGATTAGAACGCTCGTGATTTATTTTCGCGCCTAGCCGCGAAAAGTAACATTTTCGCGCTAGCCGTGCAAACGTATACTTTCGCGCCTCTGTAGAGAAGCGAAAAGCTGATTTTCATACAGTGTAGGATAAAAATAATCTTACACTATTTTCAGAGCATTCACTGCAATTTACAGCACAAGAACACGGCATTTGACATTGGAGTAAAGACATGATACTACTACTACTAAGATAAACCCACGCGCATGGGATAAGCCCATCTCTCTCGCACGCCTGACGTCACTCCGTGACAAATTTCCACAGCAGCAGGCAGTTTGATACGGAGGTTAAAGGTTTCGGTTCGGTGTTTAATGTGTTATTCGTTTTGCTTGCAGATATATGTGCGCGAAATTTTATAAATTATAATTAAAACATTGCATTAAACATTTATTACCATGGTGTACTGTGCAGTGATGGGTTGTTTAAGCAACATCAACAAAAAGAGCAAGAAAGTTTCGGCTTGCCGTTTCTTTAGTTTTCCAAGGGACAAACATGTTTGTGAACAATGGATTCTAAAGTGTTACCAGCAACACAAATTTAATGTGAAAACATCAAGAATATGTTCAAATCATTTTGTAGAAAGTGATTACTGTTCCAAAGAGAAACTGTTGGAATTACCGCAAAATAAATGGAAGTTGAAAAGTGATGCAGTACCTTCTCTTCATTTTTAACAATTTTAATGGGGAGTCATTAAAATTGACCAAAAATTATTTAAAAGTCCTAATGGATTTAACGGAATCTATCAATTTAAGTACAGAGGCCAAGCATCTTTTCTTTCGATGCAAAATGTATTTTAAAATTAGAATATTGAATAGAGATATTAAAGAAAAATCCAAAGTGAGGAAGTGAAAAATTACAAAAATTGTAAAGAAGTCTTAATAAAACTTGGTTTTCCTGTGTAAATGTGTAAATTTTGTAAATAACATGTAAATAATAATTAAACAAAATTGTTTATCACTACAAATTTTTAACACCTACCCATAAAAATCCAAAAAAAGCTTGTAATAACAAATAGTTAATAATATATACCGGGTGTCCGTTCTCAAACTCGAACATAGGAATCTAACATTGTATTGAACGATTTTGCTGACTCCTACTCGTCAATTCAACTTACAGGAAAGATAGCGGTATCAATAGAAAGATAAAATTGTTGCACATCAAATGATACTAGTAATAATAATATTTACTGATATAGTATAGAAATAATGGAAAAATACCTAAAAATCAAATACACAATGTTGATTGCCCATATTTGATTTTGAGAGTGGACACCCAGTATACATATGCTCGTATATATCACTCATATTTTTCTACAGAAGTATTCTTTTAAAATTAACAATATTTATTTAAATTTAAAAAAAAACATAAGTCCGTTTTTTGCGCTAGGGATTAAAGTAATAATTTTTGATAATGAATAAGCCTTCAACTTTTCACCCTTCATATGTTGGCATCTTCTTTTACTTTTAAATTTAAATACTCTAGTATTCAAAATCGTTTATTGTTCGTTCTTTACAAAAAAAAAACCTTTATGCAATGTTAAACTTTGAAGATAATTTATTATATCTAGCACCTACCTACTTTATTTAAGGGCTTATTCTATTGTGGGCCATAAATCCTACATTAAATCATAAAAGAAATATCTCTTATACTATTATAATATTGAATACAATGTAATATATCAATATTATAATAAAATATACTACTAAACAGTAAACATTAATAAAAACCGCTTTAAAGCAATGCTTTTCCATACTGTCAAGCAGGATTTTTGTCACGGAATGACGTCATGCGCAACGTAGTACGAAATTCGATCGCCGCGTGGGTTTATCTTAGTAGTAGTAGTATCATGGAGTAAAGATGGGAGGCATTTTCACGGATCAAAAGAAGGGGGTACTCTTCTACATACACTGGCTGTGGATTTGTGTAGAGATCCTACACTAGAGAAACATTTTAAAAAAGTAGCTAGATTCTCCTAGTAAAATTTTGGCAGCTGTATCCAGAAAATGGACGAGTGTGTCAAATGTGTCTTTCCTACAACTGTTATAAAGAGTAGACTTTTGCGGTCGCCTTTCTCAATACAAAGTTGGCGTTTTCTGAGGATTTGCCGCTCGTTAATAATTGTCTTTGACAATAAAAGGGTTTAGGCTACTGATCCTCGTAGGGTGCCCAGCTTGACGCACCCTGGGAAACTGCATTGACCTTCAGGCAAATTAGGTGTGAGTAGTCAGGTATGATGAACATCGTTCTTCCAAAGGCCAGAAAAGAGATGATTGACTTGAAGAAGTACAGATTCAAGTGTTAAGAACTAAATTAGTTACATTATATCTAATCAGATAAACATCAAGAAGGAGGTATAGGTCCGGTTCCTGGACACCGATAGTGATAATAGGCTGCTGACATCATAATCAACACCAAAACGAAAGAAAATAAATTAATAAAACAGCAGAAACTATTACAAAAATCTTAATAGATAACGTATAAAAAATACCAATTAGAGCTTCACAAACAACTATCCAATGAGGCTTAGAAGACAAAATAAGAAATTACATTAATGCAACAGTTAGAAAAGTATGCTACACAATCAAACGTAAAAATAAAAACGGAAATATAAAAAGTGACACTAAAGCGCTTATAACACGAAGAAGGAACATGACTAAAGGAAGACTGCACTATGTACAGCTGAACAAAACTATAAGTAAGAAAATAAGAGAAGACATAAGGGAGTGTAATACGCAATTAGTAAAATAAGTTATAGGAAACAACAAGAATATAAAATTTATAAGAATAGCTAACGTCAAGGATCGTACAAGAATTCATCAACTAAGGAACACAAATGGAGACAAGGCGATAGGACGTAAATTACAAAGATCATCGAAAATTTCTATGGTTCACTTTATTCTCAAATGAATCCTGAACCTCCACTTGTATTTTCATACGGCATTATAAATGTTGGCACTGAAAAACTACCTGTTGTCACCATGGATAAGATAGAACTAGCGTTAACTCTGATAGAAGGATATGCTCAACAAATGCCTTGATGAGGAATTATTAGCAGGTACGTTGTTTGAAAAATCAGTACCATAATTTAAATTCGGCATTCGAACCATTTCCTTCATAAAATTTGATTTAAGGGAAATTCATGATAAGATCTTCCCCAATTGGGATACGTATTTGCACGTTGCTACACAACACTTTTTATACGCATAAAGAACCGCTTACCATTTCCATACAAAATTATAACAGTATATCACGTTACAAGGTCGATAAGTGCCTTAGAACAGGACGAAAAAAGTTAGAAGAACGAAGCCCGAAAGGCCGAGTTTTGTTATTTTTTGAAAAGTTGAGTCACTTAACGATTGAGTCTCGTATAACATTTTTTGCGCTAACAACTAATAAAAATAAAAATACCGTTGAATACGACACGTCATATTGTTTGCTGAAATAAAGTAGGTGATCGTTGCTTCTATAGTAACTAAATACACAACAATGTTCTATAACAGTCCCTAGACCGTTATATTCATAACGGGCTAGTTATTTTGGTGTCATACCAACCAACAAGGATACTGGAAGTTGACTTTACCGTCACAGATAACGAACTCAAAAACAAGTAAACCTAGGTTGGGAGTGCAAAAACAATAAAAACGAATAACTAATCAACAAATTAAACCGTGAACGTAAATAATGCAAATAAGAAATTAAACAAAAAATCTAGCAGGTCACTGATCAAAAAACACAATAGAAAACCAAACGTATAAAGTACACGGGAGGGTTATATTATTCCCGTCAACTTTTAAAAAACGTTGGAAAGCTGAATCAAATATTTGTCTCGTAGCCAACGTGGTTAATAAATTTGAAATGTGCGCTTGTTACAATCGCTTTATATACACTAAGTGACTGTACCGCTCGTTAGAGACCCTGTATATGGTCAAAGATTGTCAAACCTTGGTATATAGTGGGATAAGAATGGGCCATACGCGGGTCAATTTTTGATTGGTTATGACCGCAGTAGTAGAGGGGCGGCCTAAGTAGAGCAATCAAGTTAATTCCGCGAATTAAATCCGCGGATTAATTCCGCGGTTTGACCCAATTAATTTCGCGGATTGATCTAATTATTCTTCATATGTGCTACTGATTAATCACATATGAAGTTTGATATGTAATTTACATATGTGCTACTGATTAAATTACGCGAGGCCATTTTTAATTTGCTTCCGATTAAATTACGCGTCGGACTTCGGCGGCCATCTTGGATTTCTGGCGGGAATATTTGAAATTTGAATTTTTCCGTTTTTTCTAAGTTCCATTATTTGAATTTTAAACTTCCCGGGTGTCGGCCATCTTGGTGCGCGCGCACTTCTCACGGCTGTCGTTTTTAATTTTGAATTTTCGCGGAAATATTTGAAGTTCAAACTGGTAGATCTTCCGTCTCCCTCTTCGAAGCTGTTGTCTCTCTCTTGCATTCACTCGCGGAAATATTTGAATTTAAAAAAGCTATTTGCGGCGGACCCGAGTGGGATTCGAACCCTAGTTTTCTGGTCAACAGCCTTAGGACCTTACCGCTGCGCTATCGAGGTCTGTTGGATATATAGGAATTGAACAAGACGTCATTTCGCAGCTCTGCCGTCACACCGTTCGAATTTAAACAAACTATTTTTCAAAAATTTATATTATGAGAATAGGGAATGTTTAGCATATTGTGTTTACAGGCAGACACAATTTTTAAAAAAATTATATTTGTAACAGCTTTGCTAGAAATAATTATTTTATAATCTGCAATATAGTCATTGTCCCAAGCTTCTGGTTAATTTCCATTGGTAAATCAGTCATTTTCGCGCTCTGCATGCTTTCTTGTAAAGGCCAAATAGAATTTAATGAATTATTTTTTAACCGATGCTAGCTATGTGAATAGAAATAATTATTTTATATAGCGAAATCATAATTACGCGTAGGCTATTTTTAAACTTTAGCGCTAATATATGAGTGACTTAACAAATATTTGTCCGTTAGAGATTGCAGTACAGGTCTCGGCATGTCGTTATGTGTAATTAGAAAAACACGTCATAGTCTCGGGGTCGCTTTCTATTTCGGATGTGCTTCTTTTCATGTTGGACTAACTGATTCGGTGATGTAGCGGATGCAACTTTTTTTCTGTCAGTGTCTGTTCGACATTTTCTTGCCACCCCATTGTCAAACTTATTATTTTAATATTCGTAAGAAAATAAATGCTTTATCAAGTGTGTAAAAGTAATTTTAATTTCCGTCAAAGGAAAAATCAAAATGCCCAATATAATTTTGTTACAACAAAAAATTTCCATTAAACGATGCTAGTTGCAGTTTAAAAAGGACTGACCAAATCTAAAAGAACACGAGTTGTTTGCATTTCGTCATCAAGCTGTGATAATATATTTTTCTCCGCATCATCGCCAGACTTAAGACGTTGGACAAAGAATTCCTGACATACTTCTGTTGTGCCCTCGCCCATATAAAATAAGACATACGCATTAAATAAATGTTTTTATTGTATAAGAATGGTTGTCCCCCATAAATTTGAATAAAAACAGACAATTTCCTTGAAAAAAATAGCTTTTCAATATCGTTTGCAAATAAGACAAGGGATACTTGTAAAAATATAAGTCAAACCATTTTTTCTTGTAAAAAATTTACGAAAAGACGTAAGTGTTGGCGACAAATTAGAATAAATTTGAATAAAAGCACGCAAAATTACGAAAATACGTAGAAAATTTATAAAAATCGGCATCTTGTCACATTAAATTCTGCAAAAACGACAAAAAACAATATTTTTATACAACTTTCATCGAAAAAATAGTAAAATTTTACGAAAATACGTCTGTGTTGACGACAAATGAAAATAAATTTGAGTAAAAACACGCAAAAATTACGAAAAGACGTATGTGTTGGCGACAAATTAAAATAAATTTGTATAAAAACGCACAATTTCGTTGAAAATCTTTACAAAGCGACTTTATAGTACCGAAAAAAATGATGTAAAAAAGTTTTAAGAGTTATTTCTAAGCATAATCTGGCAAACGTTTAACAAATAAACCGTAATTTTTTAAAGTACATCACACAATTATGAAATCGTAGTTCAATTTATATGAATTTTCGATACTTTGTATGTGAAAAAATAGCTTCAATTACTAATATTTGAATAAAAACATGCAATTTCCAAAGCATTTCGTTCAAAATTTTAGAAAATCGACAGCATCTCCCATAAAAATTTATAAAAATCGGCATCTTGTCACATTAAATTCTGTAAAAACGACAAAAAACAATATTTTTTACAACTTTCATTGAAAAATAGTAAACTTTAGGAAAATACGTCTGTGTTGACGACAAATGAAAATAAATTTGAATAGAAACACGCAAAAATTACGAAAAGACGTATGTGTTGACCCCCAAAGTAACAAAAATTTGAATAAAATCACGCAATCATAAAGCATCTCACATAAATTTTCACAAAAATCGACATCATGTCACATAAATTATACAAAAACTGTGATCATATCACTTGAAATTATACAAAAAAACGACATTTTCATTCAATACACGATGAAAATTGAACAAAAATCACGCAATCATACAGCATCTCACATAAATTTTCACAAAAATCGACATCATGTCACATAAATTATACAAAAACTGTCATCATGTCACTTGAAATTATACAAAAAACGACATTTTTACTAAACACACGACGAAAATTGAACAAAAATCACGCAATTACAAGCCATCCCACATAAATTTTCACAAAAATCGACATCATGTTACATAAACTATGCATAATTTTGCAAATGTTTTACACTTTTTATAAAATGCATCGCTCAAAATTAAAAGAAATAGCAATTTCGTTGAAAAAATCTACTACCACAATCATTTCGATAAACAAAATTCAAAAAATCTTATACTTTTGACGGAAATATATGTATGTTGACCACAAATTAACATAATTTTTAAATAAAAACGCGCAATTCGTTGAAGAAAATATTCTGACACCACCAAAACACGCAATTTCATTGAAAAATATATATATGTTGTCCACAAATTAACATAAATTTGAATAAAAACACGTAATTTTGTTGAAAAAATGTTCTGGCCCCGTCATTTCACTTAAAATTTTACAAAACTGTCATCATAACACTTGAAATTATACAAAATATATGTATGTTGATCACAAATTAACATAAAACTGAATAAAACACACAATTTCGTTGAAAAATTTGCAAATGGTTTACACTTTTTTATAAAATGTATCGCACAAAATTAAAAGAAATCACAATTTTCTAAATTATATCACGCCATTATGAAATCGTAGATTGATTTTTTGAAATTTTACACTTTGTAACTGTAAAATAACTTCAAATACTAATATTTTAGCTTTAGATTTTGTAATTATTGCAGATTCGTGAAAAACAAAAGCAGAGTAGAAATAAAAAACACAAACACTTTCTAATAAACAAATATATTGTTCTTATTTCGTATAATACTTAATAATATAAAAATAAATGTACAGCTGAATGTCTCATTTTTCTAAAAATCCGCTAGCAATTTACAAAACTGTAGTCGGAGGTGTACAACATTTCAAATTAAAAAAGTTGCAAGTAATAAAATCAGAAGTTTAAGACGCTCCCAAGCCAGTCGCACAATTCTTGTAGGAAGTTTGATCAGAAGCAAAAACAGGGCGTTTCACATTCAACAGACTCGGGATTGTTTGCAATATTTTCTGAACTTCCATTGTATTCATTGCGCCACCAATCGGATAAAATTAGTATGTTTTCCAATGCACACACCGGCGAACAGATATTGTGATTAAGGCAGCGTACGGCAGTAGCAGTTTTTTGCAGAACTTTTAAAGATGGGCACTCGAGATCTTCCAGATTCACGACGATTTTATTCAGAAAACTTAGAACCTCCTTTTTTTCTTGACCCTTAACGTACACTTTTTCAAATTTTTTGAGAACTCTTGCTAGCTCGGTTTCAAATTCATCAAAATGTATAGAACCAGTATCCCATGCTAGACCGTGGTGACTCTGCTCCAGATAGTTTATGCCTTTTTTAACAAAATAGGGCAGAGTGACATAATTTGCAGGAGGTTTTAAAACGAAAATTGCTAGCTGATTACCATCTGCTGAAATAACAGCCACTTCTTTCAGAATAAACTGCTTCTGCTCGCCACGGAACCCTTGTAGATCTACGAAGGCAGTCTCCATACCGACGTTTCGTCTGGGGCCCATCTTCAGATGCACTAGGTAACAGAACACAATGACTTAAAACGAGTTAGCGCGGTATCGGTTTGGACAGCTGGTTTTACAAATTTTAAAATAAAAAGAGGTGGAAACACTGCGTGCGCCGCATAGCAGACAGGTTGACTCGAGCACTCTCTGTCTAATTAAGAAAACATATAGTTTAAAAAGCCTTCTACATGCAATTTCATACTATATTTCATATAAATTAAGCCATGTACAAATTTCTAAATCGGTTTTGATATATATTTTATCGAAAGACATGACCCTCAGCTGCCGTTTTATTACTATTTGTCGTGATTCGTCATCGATGAATTTTACAAGAGCCAACCTGTCTGCTGTGTGGCGTACGCAATGTCTCCAACCCTTTTTATATTAAAATTCTATAAAAACAGATGCCCGACTGATGCCGCACTAACACGTTTTAAACCATTGTACTCTGTTACCTGATGCGGCAGCAGTGTGCGTTTTTATTCAAATTTATTTTAATTTGTCGCCAACACATACGTCTTTTCGTAATTTTTGCGTGTTTTTATTCAAATTTATTTTCATTTGTCGTCAACACAGACGTATTTTCGTAAAATTTTACTATTTTTTCGATGAAAGTTGTATAAAAATATTGTTTTTTGTCGTTTTTGCAGAATTTAATGTGACAAGATGCCGATTTTTATAAATTTTCTACGTATTTTCGTAATTTTGCGTGCTTTTATTCAAATTTATTTTAATTTGTCGCCAACACTTACGTCTTTTCGTAAATTTTTTACAAGAAAAAATGGTTTGACTTATATTTTTACAAGTATCCCTTGTCTTATTTGCAAACGATATTGAAAAGCTATTTTTTTCAAGGAAATTGTCTGTTTTTATTCAAATTTATGGGGGACAACCATTCTTATACAATAAAAACATTTATTTAATGCGTATGTCTTATTTTATATGGGCGAGGGCACAACATAAGTATGTCAGGAATTCTTTGTCCAACGTCTTAAGTCTGGCGATGATGCGGAGAAAAATATATTATCACAGCTTGATGACGAAATGCAAACAACTCGTGTTCTTTTAGATTTGGTCAGTCCTTTTTAAACTGCAACTAGCATCGTTTAATGGAAATTTTTTGTTGTAACAAAATTATATTGGGCATTTTGATTTTTCCTTTGACGGAAATTAAAATTACTTTTACACACTTGATAAAGCATTTATTTTCTTACGAATATTAAAATAATAAGTTTGACAATGTGGTGGCAAGAAAATGTCGAACAGACACTGACAGAAAAAAAGTTGCATCCGCTACATCACCGAATCAGTTAGTCCAACATGAAAAGAAGCACATCCGAAATAGAAAGCGACCCCGAGACTATGACGTGTTTTTCTAATTACACATAACGACATGCCGAGACCTGTACTGCAATCTCTAACGGACAACTATTTGTTAAGTCACTCATATATTAGCGCTAAAGTTTAAAAATAGCCTACGCGTAATTATGATTTCGCTATATAAAATAATTATTTCTATTCACATAGCTAGCATCGGTTAAAAAATAATTCATTAAATTCTATTTGGCCTTTACAAGAAAGCATGCAGAGCGCGAAAATGACTGATTTACCAATGGAAATTAACCAGAAGCTTGGGACAATGACTATATTGCAGATTATAAAATAATTATTTCTAGCAAAGCTGTTACAAATATAATTTTTTTAAAAATTGTGTCTGCCTGTAAACACAATATGCTAAACATTCCCTATTCTCATAATATAAATTTTTGAAAAATAGTTTGTTTAAATTCGAACGGTGTGACGGCAGAGCTGCGAAATGACGTCTTGTTCAATTCCTATATATCCAACAGACCTCGATAGCGCAGCGGTAAGGTCCTAAGGCTGTTGACCAGAAAACTAGGGTTCGAATCCCACTCGGGTCCGCCGCAAATAGCTTTTTTAAATTCAAATATTTCCGCGAGTGAATGCAAGAGAGAGACAACAGCTTCGAAGAGGGAGACGGAAGATCTACCAGTTTGAACTTCAAATATTTCCGCGAAAATTCAAAATTAAAAACGACAGCCGTGAGAAGTGCGCGCGCACCAAGATGGCCGACACCCGGGAAGTTTAAAATTCAAATAATGGAACTTAGAAAAAAACGGAAAAATTCAAATTTCAAATATTCCCGCCAGAAATCCAAGATGGCCGCCGAAGTCCGACGCGTAATTTAATCGGAAGCAAATTAAAAATGGCCTCGCGTAATTTAATCAGTAGCACATATGTAAATTACATATCAAACTTCATATGTGATTAATCAGTAGCACATATGAAGAATAATTAGATCAATCCGCGAAATTAATTGGGTCAAACCGCGGAATTAATCCGCGGATTTAATTCGCGGAATTAACTTGATTGCTCTACTTAGGCCGCCCCTCTACTACTGACCGCGTGTAGTAGTCTAAAATGTAAATTTGAACCGTGGCCATGGCAATGACAATTAAATGAAGCTTGCTTGTGAAACTATTAAGCGTTAAGAAAAAATACAGGATCATGCATCTTTGAACGTAAAAATCGGTCAGAACCAAAATTTTTAACCATCTATATTGGTCATGAATGTGTCGTTTGAAAATCATTGCGTACGATACAAAGTTTAGATTTCGGAAGTTGATTTCAGGATCGTTTTGTTGAAGAAATAAATTTTGTCGAGCTCGTTCTTTACCACTTGAGGGTACTCGCCTTGTGCCTTATTCCAGTTTGTAGTAGCGAAGTTTTTTGTCACGTTTAGATCTTTTCACCTCTCTTATCGATTTGTGTTTTCGATAGCTGCTACTTATTTTGGTTTATCGTGTGAGCGCGCTGTTGAATATTTTTCGAGATTAGCTTGTGCCACCCTTAACCGAAGGGGTTGACAAGGCCTCGGCTAGCTCTTTTAACTCTCGACAGAAATGGCGTGGTGTAAGAATCAGGCTAAGAAATGCTTCTAGGTTTTAGAATTGACAGTAGATTAATAAAAGAAATGGGCGCCATGTCGTTATTCACAACAAATAAAACAAACCTAGCTAGCAAAATAGATCAACACCTACAGGTCACAGAAACTAGATTGACTCTCAAGGTAAGTCATGAAAGGCGCTGTGATTATATTTGATGAATTGGCAATATGTGGAAAATTGTCAAACATTCAAAGTTTGGTTACATTTCAAATGACAAGTAATCAGTAACGGTGGGTAGAGTAATTTTGTTTGCGCAGTGACAACGTCATATGACAGATTCTTTGTGTCTTAAAGTGTGAAAATTGCTGTTGCTGGGATAGAAGGTTTAGCAGAGCCTGGTTGTTTAACTTCACACCATTATTTCCGCAATCCTTTTAACATTCAAGAACTGATAATACACCATACCGCAATGTTGAGTACGCCTGTGATTTATTGTGTCATTTAGCTTAAATAAGGTTAACAATTTATTGTCGATATGATAGATGTAAAAATGTTACCAATACGAAACTTGGAAATTACTAGATTCTAACATTAGTTCCCATTTTCACCGCGTCTCAATCTAGATTCTTTAACCTGCACCTTGAAATCTTCGCTGCACACTTTAAGCGAAATGTAGTAAAGCGGACTACAACAAATACAAACAGTACCTAACAGTCGAAAAATATTTAATATTAAAACAATTAAATCAGGGTTGGGGTCACCCAACTTACACGCACAGGTATATCGGAACAAAACAAACAAAACAACATTTTAAAAACTTCAATTTTAGTGGCATTTCGGAATTCGCAAAATATAGCTTAAGCCAACTTGACTGCATGATCCCAAGGTCGACGCTCGAAATAAACTAGCATCCAAAAGAAAGGATATTCCTGGCTACGTACAAACGCGAATTCGGGAAGCTGGTAACGTTAGCTCCGGAATGCAAAATTTAAGCTTTCGTGAAGTGAGTCAACAGAAGCGGTTTCTAGCCCAACCTAAACGACTTTCAGCCCAAACTAAACGGCTTAAATATTTGAAAAATTAGAAAGTAAAATAAGCTTGCAAAAGCATTCTTACTGAACGATGTTTTCAGCCTCATGTGGAGGACGCATTGCAGTTATTTCGATGAGCGAAAGTGCAGAGCAATCCAGCCTAAACAACCAGAATTAATACGCAAAGAATAGAATTTGAAGAAACGCACTTACCAGCGCTGGAAGTGCGACCGCAACAATGCTATAAGCGGCTTCTCTTAAAAAACCAAGAACGCTTCGAAAGGTCAATACGAAACCAGATATTGCACTGTTTTCGCAGCCAACATAGATCGAAAATGCGACGATAAATTCAAACGCGAAAATGTGCAGGTGTTTTAATGAATGCGAGCGCCTGCCGCGGTCAGCTTGAATACTTTTGCTAGAAAATATAGCTAGTTTGTAGCTTATGAAATTCCTCACAACTTTTCGAAACACCTTTTTTTCGTGCGCTCCACACTTCGAAAGTTGTTACCCGAAAAAACAAGAAATTAAGGGTTGAAATGGGTTTTACGCAAATATATCGCTTTTGGTTAATCCTTACTCTTATATTTCTTGTAGAAAAGCTAATTTGTATAAAACTGATATCTGAGTGTTTTTTATTTGGACAATTATTTACCGTTCTATAGCGCCGCAAGAGTCGGCAAGTCACGTAAACTGTACATTTAGTATGCACTTTCGAACTGCAATGTGCCTTCGAGTGTCGCACCAACTGTTTTCCACAACAGCTTTGAGGTACAGTTTGTGGCGGTTTTTTTTTTGCGTGGTCTCTCCTATAGGCCTAAACAACGCAGTGCGTTTCTAACATTCTTACACTTTTAATTCTCACACTTTCCTTGGTCTTTTTAATAGACCGAGTTCTGTATCGTCGATTTCACTCATAATACAATATATACATCAGTAGTGGTTGCAATAAAAAGAACCAAGGACTCACACCACAATACCTGTATTGTAACCTTCGATCAACCATTACATTGGAAGGCTAAGGACATTGTCGCGGCGGCTGATCCGGATTCTGATGTGGGAAAAGTTATTGTTCAGCTGAGAGAATTCCACCTGCCCATGTCCTTCATGGGCTCTATTGGATATGTAATGTCCGGCAGCGGCTTCGAGGATTTGCTGAAAATTATTTACTCCGAAAATAGCGTGGATCACATAATATCCGATCACGCATAGTTTGCACTTTGAGCTCATATTATGGTTCATTTGAGTTTGGGAAAGAAGTAATAGATCTCCTTAACCTTACAAATAAAGAACGCGAAGCATTGGACTTGGCCATCTTCGACATTGACAAGACCAATATTTTCACAATGGCGACAACCATTATTTTCAAAACTAGCATGACAAAATTCGAAGATTCAAAGAATAGAGACGCGAGGCCCAACAGCGAAACTGTAGATTCAGTATTTTAAGATAGCCACGTTGGTTAAGCAGTTCATCGAGGCAGGGCGATCGAGAGACTGGGCGCTGCCTTTGGTGACAGTTAAAAAAATGTTTCCATTACTTCATGTCACTGGTCATCATTTGTACGCCAAGTTCAGTCACTTGTAACTACAAGAAATGTTGCGCTTGGACAAAAAATGCTTGCAGATGAATACCACGATTTTACAACTGGCGGAAAATTCCCCATAAGACGCACTTCTAAATTTTGGTTAGAAATTTCGTCGGACCAGAGTATAGAGCAGACATTAATGAGACAAATTCATAGTATCGGAGGGCTGACTCACGGACGCGGAATATCATACAGCACTATTGCCTCGTGGGTACTGGGTGCTGGATATTTGTAGGCAAATGGAAGTCTTTTGCAGATCAACGTTGGGCACTAGTGAGCAGCATGTCAACTACAGAAACACTCTTGTATCGCATGATAATGAAGACATAGGGAAACTCGACAATTGGGTTACTTTTCACGAACCCTTTCTGGAAGGAACCGAATTATTAGCCGTCAGCACTAGCCTTGTTGGAGATCCCCATCTTATTAATTGGCATCTCTAAGAGGAAACCGGTGAGGCAATGTTGTCCAAGGTAGTAGAACAAAATACTTTCGGATCATTGTCATATAGATGAAAAACAAGGTGCTCCCTTTAGCAGCTTTGTCCAGCAGTATCTCTACATGCGGAAATATGAGGCTGGAAGAAAAGTGGCCGTACGCTTATACCGGTGCCTAGCACGGCGCCTCCCGCGCCTCCTGCAATAATTAAATTAATGTCATACGAGTGCAAAACCAAATGTGAAAGGGCTTGTGGCTGTCGAAAAGCGGATTTAAAGTACACCAGCAGTTGCTCCATATGTGCCAGGGAATTTTGTGAGGACGTGCAAAAAATCTCTAGAATGCTAATTACAGATGGCGACGAATACCACACCAACGACGACGACGACATCTTTTCTCTTCCCGAGTTCTTTTCAATAGAAACACAACTTAACACGGGCGATAAAATCGACGATTCTGCAATAAGTGGAATCGACGATGCAGAACCCGGTCCATCAAAAAGACCAGGAGAAGTGTGAGAAAGTGTAAGAATGTCAGAAAGACACTGCGTGGATTAAGCCTATAGGGGAGACCAGGTAAGAAAAACGCCACATAGTGTACCTCAAAGGTGGTGTGAAAAACAGTTGGAGTGACACACTCGAAGGCACAGTGCCGTTCGAAAGTGCACACTAAATAATGTACAGTCTACGTACCTTGCCGACTTTTGCGGCGCCGTAGAACGGTAAATAATTATCCAAATGAAAAAACGCTCATAGTATATCAATTCTATGCAAATTAATTGTTCTACAAAATGTATGTATGTATGTATGTATAATCTGTAATCTCATTTACCTTGCGGTGTAGAGGCTGGTGCTTTATGCGCTGGCATCTGGCGGTACAATGCTCAACTTGCCCCGGATTCGGGATACAGAGTTGGGGCGCGCCTTTGGTGCTTGCGCAGCAACCATTGTGTGAGTTGTGTATCTTGGTGATGTGTTGACCTTGTTACTCTATCTCTTAGGTCTGTGGTTCTGAGTAGAGCACAGTTAATTTGGTGCCCAACTGTGAATGGTCTCACTGAGCCCGATTCTAATCACCAAGGATACGGAAAAATTCCAACCCCAGCGGGATTCGAACCGAGGACTTGCTTAATGCAAGCCTGGCGCTTACCCGTTTGCGCCACGCAGCTTCTTCTTGTTCTACAAAAACATACTAATAATTTTTTCGTAGGATTAACGGAAAGCCTTCTATTTGAATAAAACCCATTTCAACCCTCAATTTCTTGGCTTTTTCGGGTAACAACTTTCGAATTGTTGAGCTCACGAGAAAAAAGTATTTTGAAAAGTTGTGAGGAATTTTATAAACTACAAACTTACATTGGTACAATTTCAGCGTCAGCGCAACAGGAAACGAGAATTGTTAAAAAACCGTTTTCAACACTTTTTCCAATACGGCGGAGAAACAACTTCTCCGATCGATGCACAGCCCCTCACCCACGCATTAACACAAAATACTGTTATCAAGTTTTGCATGTAAAAGTTTCCTGGCGCCTATACTAGTAGTATGTTGGGATTTGTTGCGAGAGTATGCTTCGGTGAGTGGAGTTTCTAAATGGTTTCGATTTCGATTGGTTGCTTATCTTGAAGTTTTGCAGATTGAGTGTGCTTGAATTTTGTCTTGTTTTGTTTTGTCATCTTTCCTTTATGGAAGTTTTTTTTTTGTCTTTTTCTGTTGAAGTACTGACTGATATAGGTGTGATGGTGATGTGTTTGGGGGGTTTGCTCTTGCGAGATTTGGAAGCTATTTTCTAGTTGGATTAGCGCGGTTTATTTGGTTACCTCTTTCCTTTTCTGAAACCATCTTTTAGTTGGTTTGGTGCGTTTATTATTTGTTGGTTTTTCATTTCATTTTATTTCTTCCCCTTTTGGATTGACAGTGAGTATGTTGGTTTGAAGTAGATGTGGTTGTGGGTTTCGTTTTTACAAATTTTCCTCTCAGACCGTTTCTTAGCACTCTTATTTGTTAGTCCTCGTGTTTTCCTTTCTCTTCCGTTCCTGTCAGGGTTTGAGTGAAGTGTTGTACGAGAAATAGCCGCGAGCGGATGTCTGATCGCAGTGACAGTGATAACCGTACCCCAAGTGATAACGTATCAACAATTAAGGTGAAAATAAATTTTGTTTCTAAAATTAACATATGATAATAGGAATACAGGCCTTGAGCCTTGGATTAGTATTTCATACCTAACAATTAGCTAGTATTAATGACAAACACTCCGATCAAACCTCCTACACTAATATACCTCGGTAATCAAACCATCCCAATGGAAACCAATCATACAGTATTATCTAAACGCAGCCTAGACCTTGACTCGACATCAATAGATCCTGATAAAAAAAAACGATACCTTTTCGATAGCGGAAAATTCTTGGCAAATGATAAATTTGCAGCGCTACAACAGGAACAAGAAACGCAACAATCTACCTCACAACCAACAAACAATGGTAAATGCGCCACAGAGCCCACTAAAACCAAAATTCCACCAGTATTTCTACATAACTCTAGTAATTATCAAAAAGTAATTAAAGACATAAAAAACATTGCTAAAAAGGATTTTATAACATCCTTAAAAGGAAGTCAACTAAAAATAAACTTAGAATGCATAGACGATTACCGTCAACTTACCAAATATTATTACGACCATAAACTGGAGTATCATACATTCCACAACCCTGAAAATACTAAATTAGAAGTGATTATTAGAAAAGTCCCCATATCCTTCAGTGAAAACGAAATACGCCAAGAATTAACCGAACTCAAACACCCAGTAAGCAAAATAACACGCTTGCTAAATAAATATAAATTACCGATGATGTTAGTTGTAGCTGAATTACCACTTTCTATTTAATCCAAAAACATCTTTAATTTAACAAAACTCGCACACTGTGTGGTTAAAGTAGAACCACGCCGGAAAAACAGCGACATACCCCAGTGCACAAAATGTCAGCGCTATGCGCACACTAAAAATTATTGTTTGTCAAATGCGCGGCAATCATCACTATTCCCAATGCACTAAAACTAAAGAATAAAACCTAAATGTGTGAACTGTGGAGCCGAACACACAGCTAATTATAAAGATTGTAGCTACTATAAACAAATTAGTCAATCCAAAAATACAAGTTTCACACGAAGAACTCCTAACAACTTGAATAATCCAAAAATTCACCACAAAGACCAAACGCCTCCAGTATAGGCAATATCACATCCAACAACACATACCTAAATGCTCTTAAAAACGCCAAAAACTCTATTGATAACAACTCAAATCCTCAATCTACGGAACAATCATCAAATCCGTTCATACAGCAAATACTACAAATAATCTTCGATTTAATTACTCCACACATAGCCACAATCATCAATCCCAATGTTATTCATCAATGGCAAATAATCAGAAACTAATCACTAATTTAACAATAACAAATTGGAATGCGAACGGTCTAAAAAATCAAAGATCATTATTTATAGCCTTTTTGAATAGACATAATATTGACATCGCCTGCGTTACTGAAACTCACCTGATAGAAAATGAAAAATTCAGAATACCCAAATATAATATATACCGTAACGACAGGAATAACTCCTATGGTGCAGGAGGAGTTACGATAATCATTAGACGTACCCTAATGACATATCCGACTGACATAGAGGAACTGATAACCCTCGAAGCCTGCAATTAAGCTCAGAATGTTAGACAACAGTACCCTTAAAATTGTATGTGCATACAAACCTCCAAACAAACCATTAATCCCAACAGATATCATGGCAGTTTTTGAAGAACAACTACTAACTTTGCTCATAGGAGACCTAAACTGCAAACATACTATTTGGGGATGCAGAGTGACTAACCCCAATGGGATAAAACTGCATAACCTTTCGACTGCACACAACGTACATATTATGGCACCATCCGAGCCAACGCGATATCCATATAGAACAGATCATGAACCTGATATGTTGGATATTGTACCACATAAAATTTTTAACAAACCAATACATCAGGTAGTGCTAACAGAGCTTGACTCTGATCATCTGCCAATTGTCATGACATTTAATAACTACCCGAAAATAATTCCGAAACTTCCGAGACTCATCAATGGACCAATTGACTGGGATATATATCAAGAAAACATTAACACATTAATAACATGCCCGATAGCGCTTAACTCAAAACAAGAAATAGACAATATACTGGTATACTTACTGATAGTATTAAAGAATCAGTTAACAGATCTACAATCACCACTCAGCCGCAAAAACGCCCGAACTATTTACACCCACCAATGTATATATTAAATCTAATAAGAGAAAAAAACCGAGTTAGAAGACGGTGGCAGAGAACAAGGGATCCAAATTCAAAAATTGCACTAAATGAACTAATGAGGCGAGTCAAACAAGAACTAGACAAATTTCGGATAGAAACTTATCAGTCATACTTATGCGATATATCTCCTAATGATTCAAATATTTGGACTGCGACAAAAAGAATCCTCAGACAACCAACTACTATCCCTCCACTGCAAATAAATAATCAAGTATACTATCAAGATTTGGATAAATGTGCAGTTTTTGCGAACCACCTGAAACAGACGTTTACAACAATAATAAACGAAGAAAACGAAGAATTTATGCAGCACGTTGAGTCAACCATCCAAAATAAGGATTCCGGAAATTCAAAAATATTCAAACCCACATCACCGCATGAGATCCAACAGAGTATTAAAAGACTTAAAGTTAAAAAGTCCCCAGGATCAGACATGATACCAAATATAGCAATTAAAAATTTACCAAATAAAGCTATAGCATTGTTTGCAACAACATTTAATACATGTATGCGCCTGGGCTATTTTCCTGACATGTGGAAAGAGGCGGTAATACTAGTGTTTCACAAACCAGGAAAAACTCTCAACTCCCCGTCAGGCTACCGACCGATAAGCCTTCTGTCAACATTATCTAAATTGTTAGAACGGATAATCACCTTAAGGAAAAAAACTTACTCCCACCTTTTCAATTTGGTTTTAAAAGTGGGCACCCCACAACTCATCAACGTCTTCGAATTACTGAAGCAATTGAACGTGGATTTGAAAACAAACAACATACTGCAATTGCCTTCCTAGACGTCGCACAAGCGTTTGATCGTGTCTGGATAGATGGGTTACGGTGGAAAATCATGCAAATGAAGCTACCTTCATATCTTCAAAAATTAATCTCATCATTTCTAATCAACAGAACATTCAGAGTGCGAATTGGTACGACGCTTTCCACAGCTACAAACATACATGCAGGAGTACCACAAGGATCCATATTAGGACCAATATTATATAATATCTTTATGTTTGACATTCCGGAACTTAAGGACTCAGAAATAGCGATGTATGCTGATGACACGGCTATTATTTCTCAAGACTGTGACATAAACATAGTCAAACATAAACTGCAAGAAAGCGTTGATAAGATAATTAAATGGTTTACCAAATGGTGCATGAACATTAATCCAGTCAAGTGCGAGACGAAGATCTTTACTCTGCGACGACTTATTGATCCACCAAATATAGTCATTAATGATCGAGAAATTATATGAAATCCAAAGGATAAAGCAATAAGATATCTAGGAGTTTACATGGACCGGAAACTTACGTGGAGTTACCACATTAATAAGAAACTTACAGAATGCTATGCTAGGTTAGGTATGTTATACCCTCTAATTAATAAAAAATCTTCCTTAAAGACACAGTGCGGGAAACTACTATAAACTGCTATACTAAGACCAATAATTACATACGGTTGCAATGTTTGGGGAGCAACATCAAAAACCAACATTAAGAAATTGCAAACAATCCAAAATAAGATCCTACGAATAATCGTAAACGCTCCGTGGTTTGTTAGAAATAAGCAAATTCATCGTGAACTAGACGTCCCATTGATGGAAAATTATATACTCAACTCCTCGATTTTTTTTTACCACAACCTACATCTGTGCAGCGGTGCGGTTCACTATACCATTGGCCAACGCTCCATTCACACGAGGCTGAAGAGAAAACTGCCGAGCGATCTCCTACAACCATCACTAAGTGACTCTACTTCCAGTGACTCTGAACCGGAACATAATTAATAGTGCTGTTTATGTAAAGTATGATATAGAAAAGGACCTTGTCAGGTCATTTTGGTATTTTAAATAGCCACCTAGGCTTTAGGGCAGCGTGCCCGTATGCTAAACCCTTTTAGTTCTTTATTTGGCTCCATCGCCTAATTCCCGAATCATGATTTTGCACATATTTGGCCCCAAACGCAGTATTTCTCGTCGGTTGGAGCCCCCCTCTGATGGCGCTTTGGCAACCGAGCGTTATCGCTCGCAAGAATTCCGAATCTTCTAGAAAACACGTCGTTGCGGCGTGATACCATTGTCGCCGGCATTAATTTGTTTCATTTTATCGCCTCGCGATTGGCTGCCGAGGTTTAGTCACGTGGGGACGCGACCGATGTGACCTGTGGCAGCGCTTCCCTCTGGGCAGTTGATCGCAGCCCGTTGCAGAAAGCGGACGTTTGGTAGTTGTGTGGTCCAGGCGGCGTCCTTTGGCCCCTTAGGTGGCCGAGGACGCCTGCCGCTGTCCTTTTAGTATTGCTGCCGTGGAGGCCCTCTTTTCCGTTGCCCGTCTCGAGCTGTGGCAGCGAGCGCTACGAGAATTGTTTCACCTTCGAGAGGTGGTTGTGTGTGTGAGTTTCGAATTGTCTTCGGCGTAGCGTGGGTGCTTTTTGAGCCCAGTTCCTGCTCCCGTAAGTAAGGGATCGTGCCCCCTTCATCTCGACCTTCGAGGATCTGTCCCGCAGAACGAAAGTGGCCCATTTTTCGTCGTCCAGTTGTACGCGTCCTGACACGTCTCACGTCGCCATTATGGCGGATGTCCACTCATCCCTATAGCCGTCGAACATCGAATGTACCTGCCACCTAAGACTGCAGCCTGTCGCAACTCAACTGTACCAGGCTCCCCAACCGCCTACATATTAAGGTATGTGTCTTTGAACTGATTACCGCTGTGAACGCGAGTGTACCTGTCCCGCGGAGAGCATTTAAGCCCCGCGTACGAGCTGTATTGGGACGCCGCGAGCGAGCCCGTCACATCTCTTGTGCCTACAGGCACTGTCGTCATATTTGTTCATTACTGTTTGCTGCATAAGGCGTCGCGCCCGCATATTTGTACATTCATTCCAAATTACAGACTGTCTATGTTACCAGTGCTAATTTGTTCATTACTGTTTGCTGCATAAGGCGTCGCGCCCGCATATTTGTACATTCATTCCAAATTACAGACTGTTTATGTTACAAGTGCTACTTTGTTCATTACTGTTCAACATCTGTCACTAGATTTAGAGCGCGCGCCAGCTGGTGTTCTTAGATATAATCTATTTATAGATATAGGGCGACGCACTCCGCTGCCCCATTGTAACCCGTGAGTCAATACATGATTTGTTAGTTAAGGGAACTATTGTTTTATTTCGACTTGTGCATGTTCTGTTTCAGTGTACTGATTATTGTGCGACGGGACGAGGGAGCTTTGAGCGTACAGGTGGGTGAGACAGCTGCGTAGTCGCGGTCGGATTGGCACCTAATTACAATCTTTGCATAAGGCAATCTCGAAATTGTTATTTGACCTTGCAACTCTTGAGTAATCCTATCGTCGAAGTATTTTGCGTGCTTCGCTCCCGTCTAACCGTCCAGGCCCGGTTAGTCGGGTTAAGACAGGCTTGGTGGCGCCCTCCTAATTCTGACTTACCCTATATATATATGCCGCAACACGCTTGCCCAGAACGTATCGTGTGACTCACGCCCGACTCCCTGAGCGTTCCAGCCGTGGCCTTTAGCCTATTTTGAGCCGATCTCAGGGCAAGTGTGCCAGTTTTTCAGGACTGATTCCGTGGTGCGATGCTCACCTTGGGTGGGTGTCGTAAAGTTCTTTTAATACCGTAACAACCTTAGTGACAGAGGGGCCTCAGACGCCGACCTCATTAAACTCATGTATTATGATTATATTAATAATTAACAATGCCATGTATAGCACACGTCTTGCTGATCTGGCAATAAATTATATATTAAAAAAAAGGGTTTGAGTACGCTTGTTAGGTAATACGATGCTTTTTTAAGCCGGCGTCCTTTGTGCATGCGTTTTGGATTTTTTGTCTCTTAGTTTTGAGTAGCTGTTATTGAGGTTTTGTGTTGGCATCCATTTCGCTTATGCGGATTGTTTCCTGAAGCGTATCTCGTTCCTTGTTGTCGTTTCGATTTCTGGCATGTTTGTGGATCGAGAAAGTTTCCATTGCTCGCGTCGAGTAACGGCCTTGGTCAGATTCGCTGAACCAGATTCTTTTCTCATTACATTGTCCCTTCCATTGGCTGTTGGTAGCTGATTCCTTTGTCGATAATCTTTTTGATCGTAATTTATTTGTGTTTGGTCTTGCGTTCTTACCTGCTGGTTTTCTTTTGTCTTTTCTGTCACTTCTGTTTAAGGTTCAAGTAAGCTCGTTGGATTGATGATAATGATGGTTTTCTTTTAAAACCGGATTCTTATTTGGACTACCCCTTTGGATGCTGTCGTGGCGTTCTCCGCTTTAGGGGGATTGGCCGCTTGATGCCATTTGTCATGTCCGTCAGCTATTGAGTAATTTTTTTGGGTATCCATTTCGCTTATGCGGATTATGTTCAGTTATAATATAACAAGTGGAATGATTATTATGGATGATTTTTTATCCGAGTTAAAACCGGAACCTAAATTTAACGAGTGCGTAGCACGAGTTAAATTTTCTGTTTCGATTGTAACGAGTAATAAATCATCGATCATTAGTCATTACACGAATTATATTTGGAAAGAGAATATATTGAATGAAATGTAAAATATCATTTTTTTTCTTAGGTTGGCACTGTTAATATTGGTTACCCTGCTGTCAATTTTAATTCTATGCCAAATTCGAGGTTAGCAGGTTAGGTTTTGTGCCAGTTTGTGTCAAAATCAGCTAATTTCCGCTCTAGCCAAATTACCGGAAACATGTGTAGTGGTTATGGATAATGCATCATATCAGTCGATGCAGGTAGATAAACCGCCCACATTTTGTAAAATGCGGGAATGGCTAATAAATGATGCTGTCAAAATTGAGGACAAACTTACAAAAACGAAACTTTGGAATTTAATTATACCTTTTCGAAATGAACTGAAAAACTGTATGTAATTGACGAAATATTGAAAGATCATCGCCATGAAGTACTTAGACTACCCCCATATCATTGCCAATATAACCCAATTGAAATGGTATCGGGACACTATAAGTCTTACTACAACAAGCAAATAAATTCTCGACCTTCATCTAAGGATAAAGTAAAGCAGTTATGGAGTGAAGCTCTTTCGACAGGTACTCATGACATGTGGCAAAATTACTGTAAACATTGTGAAGAACTATTTTCGGCTGACTGGACTAAATATGTGTAAGATTTTCCCATTGAGAATATGTCACCTTTTATTATTTCATTGGGAGAATCCGACTCAGAGTCAGAGGGTAACAACAACGAAGATTCAGATTCTTCTAGTAATTTAATGTAGGTGAAGAATAATATACATATTTGGTTTAAAAATTGTAATTTTAAAGGACTTTTCAAAGCTTTAAAATCAAAATTATTGGATTAAAATGTGTTTAATTCCACCAAAGCCCACAAAGATTTAACAGATTTCAACAATACTAATAACTTACCTGAACGTAAGATCAGTAAAGACGAGTAGTTAGAAAAAGACACAAAATGAAAAAGCCACTATATAGATAGTACGAGAATTTATACAAAAGCACAACAGAAGTTTCAATACTGCTAGAAGAGGGTGATTTGAGATATTTGTCGGAAATTTGTAGTCATAAGTACTCTGCAGAAAAGAAAACGAAAGATGAAACTACTACCTACACAACATCTGAAATGCTTAAAGCATTGCGTCATGCTTCAATGAATTATGTTAATGGAACTGTTACTATAGGAAGAGGTTCCGATGAAGACACATGAACAGATGTAGCAAGAACATGTGTTGCATTAGATTGAAGAAATCAAACGTTAAGAGTCCGCGAAGAATTTGCTCTTTACAGGCGTTTACAGATATAATCAGACTATAATAATTATTTATTATACCCTAGCCCTTGAACATATTTGTGATTTAGGTAGCAATGCATAATATGAAAAAATTCATAACGATATTGTACAAATTAAATGACGACCAATAATAAAGGAAACTTTATAAATGTCTGCTTTATTATAGCTAGAATGTTACTGACTTTATTAATATTAACTTGTAATCTTTTGTGTGTTATTTACATTTTATATCAATTTTCCTAAGTACATTTAATGATGGTCATAATTCATAAATGTTAAAAGCCACAAAAGCAAGAAGACAAAATGAGCAAAATCATGTTTGGATATGCTGTATACAATTGACTGCATTTGTAAATAGTCTTACACATATTTAGCCTAAAATTCTTTCTAACCTACAAGTAATTGTACATGTCATTTGAAGTTCCATTTAAACAGCTAAAATCGAATATTTTCAAAGGCCAATCTTACTGAAAATAGGGTGTGAACGAAGTATAGTACTTCTCCCAGTAGGTTGTTATGTTTTTATTGGGTTGCATGCATGAATTGTGATAGAAGTTAAACTATGACATGAAAGAACTATGACATTTTTTAAACCTGTTTATTGACACTGTTACAATTTTAATATCAAAATGCCGAAAATTTTACGGAAAGAGACAAAAATGTAACTGCAAAACCTTCAAAAATCATACCCACAAATTCAAAACAATATAACCCAATTTTGTTAAGTCTCGTTATTTTGCACGTGTATCAACAAACTGTCACCCTAACATAGCCTGCTGGGAGGAAACATTGTGAATATAGGTACCCACTTAAAATGCAGGAATTAATTTTATCTTTAAATATATTGTTTAGGAAGTCAAACAAGATAACTGATTAAGTTTAGTTAGAAATTAACACAAGTAAGAGTTATAAATTTTAATAATCTGTTGTACCACCCTGGCATCTCACACATTAATTTATCGTTCTAGGCAAGCTGCGGAGAAGGTCATCAGTAGGTTGTTATGTTTTTATTGGGTTGCATGCATAAATTGTGATAGAAGTTAAACTATGACATGAAAGAACTATGACATTTTTTAAACCTGTTTATTGACACTGTTGCAATTTTAATATCAAAATGCCGAAAATTTTACGAAAAGAGACAAAAATGTAACTGCAAAACCTTCAAAAATCATACCCACAAATTTAAAACAATATAACCCAATTTTGTTAAGTCTCGTTATTTTGCACGTGTATCAAAAAACTGTCACCCTAACATAGCCTGCTGGGAGGAGGAAACATTGTGAATATAGGTACCCAGTTAAAATGCAGGAATTAATTTTATGTTTAAATGTATTGTTTAGGAAGTCAAACAAGATAACTGATTAAGTTTAGTTAGAAATTAACACAAGTAAGAGTTATACATTTTAATAATCTGTTGTACCACCCTGGCATCTCACACATTAATTTATTGTTCTAGGCAAGCTGCGGAGAAGGTCATCAAATTAGTCTTGCGATAATTCATTCCAGGCAACTTGGAGATGATGTCGCAGCTCTGCAACCGTTTTTGGAGGTTCTGGTAAAGCAGACATCTTTCGTCCTATCTTGTGTCAGACATGTTCACTAGGCAACAAATCTGAAGATTTAACGGTCCACTGGAGAAGGTTGATGTTTATAACTCGTATTTGTGTGTTTTTTAAACTAAAATTTAATCAATCATCTTGCATGACTTTCTAACCAATATATTAAAAATCAAAGTAATTGCTGCATTTTAAATAGATGTAAAGTTTTTTTGAAACTCATATTTTAATACTAAATGCTCTATCAACTATTCTATAAACCTATTTTGATCCTAAGCAGTTAATATATAAACATTTTCATAATTTCAACTACATTTATTTTAAATTAGGTGAAATAGGTATAGATTTTCTTGGAAAATTTATTAATAATAATATAAGACTTTTAATAATATAGATCTGTAGAAAAAAATACGTGACGCCATGATGCGCGCTATCTATTTCTCATAGAGAAGAAGGCGTATTTTAATATTTCCTATTTTCCGAGTTTGAAATACATTAATCCTCCTATTCGTCTGCTGATGCCAATGGCATTGATCCGTTTGTTTTCATTTTAGCAATATATGAAATTTCAGTTATTTTTAATTTGATACCATTAGGAGTAATACAGAAAAATATGTATTCATAATATATTTTTCGGTCGACCTTCCTATAACATGTGATTTTACGGACGCATTTGCGTACCAAAAATGTCACTTTTTTGGACACCATTAATTTTTCGTCCGCAAACACTTTTCGTCCGCGAATGCTTTTCGTCCGCAAACACTTTACGGCCGCACTTTACAGCCGCAAACGCTTTTCGTCCGTAAGCACTTTTCGTCCGCAAACGTTTTTCGACCTCAACAACTCTTATAATTCGGACTTCACTTTAATTTTTTTTCAAATTATGACGGTCGACGGAAAAATGTAATATGCACCTCGGACGAAAACTGCTTTTATGGCCTTGCCTGATTGCTTGCCTCGGCTATCGCCTCGTCCAGCAATTGCAGGTATCGTCCATAAAAAGCCAATTTTTGGTCCTTGATGCATAAATAACTATTAATAGTCAAATTTAAAAAAAACAGGAAATAGTTTTGCAATGCCAAAATTGTTAACGTCATTACCTACATTTAATTTAATCGTTACGATATCCATTTTTCTCTGGAGCGTAAACCTATTGCAAATATTTAATTATGGATAACATTTTTAAAAAGCAGTAAAGCTAATTTCCACAATTTTCAGAGTTGTAAATATAATAGCATGTACTTAAGTAATTTCATAAACACACATTAAATTGTTTGCCCGACAATGAACTACATAATAAAAACTGCCGACGGTTTATTGCAATGGTGACGGTTATTATTTGCATTTTTATAGATACTAAATAGTCGTCTAGTTATTACACGTAGTATCACCACTGTCACCTAGGTGGATAGAAACATGTTCAAGATGAATGTATTAATTTTTATAAATTTTATTGTAGTACTAATGTGTATGTTAGCCGCTACATCAAATGCAAATCGTAAGTTGGTTAAATTCTAAAAATGTGTCGCATGTTCTATATTTAAGTAAATAACAAAAATAGCGAAAATGTTAATGTAATTACACAATAAATAGTTTTAATTTATCTACAAAGCAATTTCACATTAAAGACACAGATATTATTGCAGCAACAAGCATAGAGAAGCGTTCTGCTATAGTCCCATTTGGAAATCCATATAACTTCCAACTTCAGAAAGAACTTGAAAGTTTCAACGCCGAACTTCCCCACGTGAAAACAAGAATTGTGCGCGCTGCAGCAGAAGGCAACTACGATCGCATTTGGGCTATTGTACAGAATGTTGCCATAACTATTACGCGAATAGCTTTAGTTGCATCGCTAAATGTGTTGGGTTTAATAAATACGCTTGTCTTAAGACTTTTAGACTGGATTAACTCCATCAATTGATTTGTATTATTTGACTTGTATCTTAAAGTTCAGCCATAAGTATGCGTCTTTCTTAAACAATAAATAATTTCTATTACATAGCGACAATTATTTATTGAAATTTAATTAAGGGGTAAACTTGGAGTCAAGAATTCGTAACAATGTTGCATTTAAATTTGTATTGTAAACTACTAAAGATTACACGGTTGATGTTCTAGTTTTATTATTAATTTTTCGCGCAATCGAGTTTTTTCGTATACTTATCAGCGTTGTTGACAGATCAAGTAAGTTGATCATACGACACCTGACTAGGGTTCATAGAAATTAAAAAAGATAACGTGCGGTAAGTGCATCCTATAACACAATCTGCGGTAAGTAAAAATTGCGGAATAAAATAATTTAAAATTTTTAGAATACTCAGTCGTTAAGTCGTAAGTAGCAGATCTCTGAACTAACTTTTTCTCGACCTGGTAAAATGCACCCGATCTTGTATCGTAATATACTATTACGGAGCGCCGACAATTAATCATATACCGAATAACCATAAATGGTTGTGATTTTTTTTAGGTTGCCACTGTTTATGCTGGTGGCACTGTAAGTCTATGTCAAATTAGAGGTTAGCAGATTAGGTTTTGCTCATATATGTATTACCAACGTACATATATCAAACAAGTAGAGACACTCATTACAAATGTTGAAACCTGTCTAGAGTGCCTGGAACAGTTACTCGGTGGGTATTTCTAAGCTTGACTATCAGATGGCAGCACAAAATTCTACCAATCAGGGCCAGTTACTAGCTCTGCTACTAATCATATGTGATCATGGCCGACTAAATTAAATACTATGGCCTGCACATAGAGAACACCACCTAGAGACATCTAGTAATTAATACTGAAACGTATTTTATGTATGGCGGCAAATTTAAATATTTGACATATGGAATACAATAGCATATGTTGTTTCTATAGAAATGCTTATTTTTCCAATGTCAAAAATTGAAATATGAATAGATTAATTCACCTTTGAAAATGTATTGACAACTTAAATGTTATTCTAACAATCAAAATAGTTATAGCACTTATTAGTACTCTGCTTGTTAAAAGTATTGAATATAATTTTATTTATTTTATTTTAACCTGTTTTACAGTATAAATACCCAATCACAAAACAGTTTTATCTCAGCCAGGCTTTGAACACCTGCAATATCAAGCACCAGACAATTCTTTGCATATTGGGAGAATTTCTATAGTAGCCCCGGTATAATAATATCGTCGTTTTTTGGCATATAAGAAGCATGGTATTGTTTTTTGAAGCCTTCCCAACAAACTCCTTGCGGGTTTCTGCTGATAAAGGTTAAACAAGCTGTGCAGTTAACCATTGGCACCCATAAGGTTATCACTATCGTAACAGTTCAGGTCTTCTCGTTATCGCCGAAAAACTTTTTAACTTTCACTTCACACTCAGTCCAGCTCTGTGTACATCCTTAGTTGTGAAAATATTCTACTAAATTTTAAAATGGTTAGTGCCAACTGGCTAGTGAATTGTGTGTTCGCCAGCAATGGGTTTAATTTTTACAAGAATTTTGTGGTATTAATAAACTGTAAAAAAACTACATGTTGCATGTTAACTACATTTTTATTGCACATATCTCTAAAATTACAGACTATACAGCCTTATGTAAAAATCATTTCAAACCACAGCAGCTTGTTAACAGTGGTAATTTCTGCAACTTTTAACTGATTGTGGTTTTGTTGTGTTACGACTGGTAATGGACAATTTTTCATCTAATGTCGCACTTTTAAAATGTTAAGTGGGGGATCAATTAGAAATTACATTGAGCATCCTTTTCTTTCGCCACTACCACTATTTTTGTTATTCGATTATTGTCGTGCTTTAAAATTGGCAGAAATTTGTTTTTAGAACGTGATATGTATTCCTCGAATGGAAAATTACTTCAACGTATTTGAGATTATTATATAATTTACAGAAGGGATTACCAGTTAAATCTGTTCAATATTTAACAAGAATGCATTTATATCCCACAAATTTTGAAAAGATGAATGTTCTGCGAGCTATCCCAATATTTGCTCCTACAGCGACTAGTTCATTTAAATTTTTGAAAGAATCCGGTGACAATAATTTTCTTAACGTTAATACTACAGTAACATACATGGGGAATATTTATAATTTTTTCCAAATACACGTTTCAAACAAAAGTCAATACATTCGTTCCTTGAATAGCAGCATTGCACCTTACGTTCATGTAGTACGGCATTACCAGGATTAACAAAGGAAATCACACAGAAAGTACTTATTTATGCATAAAATTTCTTCTTGAGCAAGCTGGCTTCTATTATGTATTAACACAAGCATTCAGTTCTGATGCAGTTTAAGCAACTTTCTCTCAATGAAGCTACAGATGCTCGAACAGCAGAATATGCACTAAGGCAAATTTTGCGCTGTGAAATAGTTAATCGTCTGCCAGTTCAAATAGCGCAGAACATTTTAGTTTTATTAGTAGTATTGCCCAACTGTCATCTCTCCAAACAGCATCCATCAATAGCGAAGGATTGTTATTACCAGTAGAACTACGGTTGAAAATCCAAAGTTTAAAAATCAATGATATGCCTGAAACCAACATTTATTCAGCATCCATAGTATTTGTATCGACTGAATTGCAGTATGCTGGTGTTTTTCATTATATGGCTAAGATTCCCAAAGGCAGCCCAGTCTGAGCTGGGCTGCCTTTGGGAATCTTAGCCATATAATGAAAAACACCAGCATACCCATTAGCTTAAAGAGAAAAGTTTACGAGACATGTATACTTCCAGTTGCAACATATGGCTTAGAGACAATGACACTGACCAAGAAAAGTATGATAAAACTTAGAACTACTCAAAGGGCTATGGAAAGAGCCATGATCGGCGTTAATCTCCGCGAAAAAATAAATCACGAACAAATTAGACGAAGAACAAAGGTGACGGACATAAACCAACGAATATTAAAAATGAAATGGCGGTGGGCTGGTCACGTAGCTCGACAGGAACCAAACCGATGGGACACCAGAATCATTGGATGGAGACCAAGACTTACAAAGCGGAGTAGGGGAAGACCACAAAAAAGATGGACAGACGACATTAAACAAATAGCAGGAAAAAACTGGATTCAAACTGCCCAAAATAGAGACACATGGAGAAAACTTGAAGAGGCCTTTATTCAACAGTGGATAGACCAAGGCTGATGATGAATTGCAGAATCCGGGGCCAATTCCACTCCTGTTATTGCTTTCCTGATAATTTTGGTTATGGTTACTAGAGAAACACGGTTAATAATAATTAATATTACCAATAGCAGGGGAAGTGACCCCAGATACAGTGCCTTTATATAGGCACTGTAACCCCAGATTCTGCAGTTTTCCCGACCCTTGCTACGATTAATTTATCTGCAAGACCGTGGATTAAAACTTCCACAAATAAACTTACTTTATGTATTGATTTATTAGAAATTGTGTTAAATTTCAACAAAAACAATAAACTGAGATTTCATGGTGCAACTAACCTTTTAAAGTTGAACGTCAGATTTTGACATTTGAGCTAAGAAACACACTAAATCCTTTTAAATTCTCACAATAGGTGGCTACAGGAGGTGTTCCCTACATGGTTCCCTATGTGCAGGCCATAGTAATTTAGTTGGCCGTGATGTGATAAGGTAGTGGCGCCATCTGTTGGTACCATCGAAAAGTACCCCCCAGGAGCCTTTGAAGGTCGTCCAAATCGGTATTTTGACATCAAAGGGACCGACAGTGAGTGTCTCTATTTGTTTGATTTATGTACCCTGGTATTACTACTATATTGCTAGCGGCTATGAGTTGGGAGGTCACAGCGTAAGTGAGACAGACAACCAACTCTTCGATGTATTTGGTGAGCTGTGCGCAAGCGCGTCTTTCGCGCGGTGGGGAAGTAAACCTCACAGTCAAGTTTAAAATTCGCTTCTAAAGGCGGAGTTCGAATTTTCATGCATGCGCACGAGACGCGTAGTACTCAGAGTGATACTATGTCGGCGCCGTAATGTAATCGGCAGTTCCCAGGCCCTGCTTGCAATATAGGAGTAATACATTATGGTTTTGCGTCAGTTTTGACACAAACTGACCTAACATGCTAATCTCGAATTTGACATAGACTTAGAGTGCCACCAACATAAACAGCGCCAACCTAAGAAAAAAAAATCACAACCATTCATGGCCACCCGGTACATCTACTTCGATGCTGCAAAACATTTTTTGCACGACCGGTCTTTTTGTTTACTTACTATATTCCTTGTCAGAACAGTAAGCTGCATCTACTGGCTCCTAGGTATAACAAAACAAAACGGTAAGTAAAATTCATATGTATTTACTGTAATTTAATGAAACATAATTAATTGGAAACACTGTCTTCTTCTTCTTCTTTTTCAGCCTGTGTTCATCCACTCCTGAATATAGGCCTCTCTCAGTTCTTTCCATGCCTGCCTGTCCGTTGCCTTCCGACATCAGTCTATTTCTGCTGTCTTCTTAATATCGTCTAGCCATCCTTTTTTGGCCTTCCTATACTTTGTGTGGATGTTCTCGGGCGCCAGTGTACTATTTTATGTGTCCATCTAGCTGGGTCTTGTCGTGAGACGTGTTCCACCCAGTTCCATTTTAGTTGAGATATGCGTCGCATAATGTCAAGGACTTTTGTTTTTCTGCGGACTTCGTTGTTTCTTACCCTGTCTCTTAGCGTGAGTTCAAGCATGGCCCGTTCCATTGACCTTTGCTAATTCTTAATCTATTTGCACTTTTTGTTGTGAGCGTTATTGTTTCTAGGCCATACGTGGTGACAGGGAGGATGCATGTTTCGTATACCTTTCGCTATAGGTTGATAGGGATGTCTGGGTTTTTAACGATGTATCCCAACTTCCCGAATGCAGCCCAACTCATTCCAATCCTTCGATTTATCTCGGCTGTTTGGTTGTCTTTTATTAATTTAAGGAGGTGCCCCAGGTATATATATTCGGGTACATTTTCGATGGTCTGGTTATCTATTTTGATGTGCACTTGATATGGACTCATTATTTTGGTCTTGTTTGAGTTTATCTTCATCCCCGCACTTTTTGATACTTTATTTAGGTCTTTCAGCATGGTTTCAAGTTCGTTTAGATCTGTGCTGATGAGAACTATGTCGTCTGCGAAACGTAAATGACTTAAGTAAGTGCCGTCGATGTTTATATCTTTTGTTTCCCAGGGAAGCTTTTTAAATACATCTCCATTGCTAGAGTAAATAGCTTTGGTGAGATTTTATCTCCTTGGCGTACGCAATTTTCGACAGGGATCTTATTTGTGGCCATGTCTTTATTGATCTTTACATAGAATGAAGCAGTTTGGTATATATAACTTATAAGGTTGGAGTACCGCGAATCAGTTCTTGCTCCATCCATTGCTTGTAGGATCGCCCATGTTTCGATCGAATCGAATGCTTTGTGGTAGTCGACAAATGCTAAGTGGAGAGGAATGTTATATTCAGTACAAGTGTTCGGAGTGATTGTACATGATCTATAGTCCCGAAGTCCTTTCGAAATCCTGCTTAATCCACAGGCTGGTAAAAATCGAACTTATTTGTTAAGCGGTTTGTTACTATTTTAGTTAGTATTTTATATAAGTGAGATAGCAAACTTATTGGTCGATAGTTTTCTATATTTGTCTTATCGCCTTTTTTGAACAATATGATGACTTCAGAGTTTTGCCATTTTGCTGGTATTCTTTCCTCTTCAAGGCATTTATTTAGTAAAAGTTTTACAGCCTCCAATACCGTTTCACCTCCCATCTTTAGCATTTTGCAAGTAATCTGGTCTTCCCCCGAAGCTTTTCGATTTTTCATTTGTTGCAAGGCTTTCCTGATGGGTATTCGGGTATTTCCTCTGATCCTGTATTTATAAGGATGTCTTTCGATTTTCTGGTCTTTTTATAGTTGAGGTATATAGGTTCTTGTAGAATTTTTCTATGAAAGTAATAATTTCTGTTTTAACTGTTATTATAGTTCCTTCCAGGTTTTTCATTTTGATGATGTTCGTTTTGCTGTTTGTCATTTTTGACCTTAGGACTTTCATATTGCAATTATCTTCTATGGTGTTTTGGATCATTTGCGTGTTGTGGGTTCTTATGTCTTTCCGAATTTCCTTACGAAAGATCTCGTTTAGCTCGTTGTATTCACATGAATGTCGATCTGTTTTTCGTCGTTTGTCCATAAGTGCAATTGTGTTTTCGCTTATCCTGTTTTGTTTTTGTTTCTTACTTCGAGTGCAGATCTTTTTCGTGGATACTTGGATAGCTTTAGTAATTTTTTCCGAAATTTGATTTTGTTTTTGTTGATGAGGAGTGCCACGCCTCCATTTTGTGAATTTGTATCGCTGTTTTTTTGGTATAGTACGTGTCCTGTTTTTCTTATAGTACATTTTTCTCCTAGTTGTCTGGTTTCGCAAATTCCAAGAATATTCCATTTAATTTGTTTGAGTTCTTCTTCGAGTTCTTCTACGTGATCATCTGTTCTCATTGTACGAATGTTGTATGTACAAATGAAGATTTTCTTCTTGTGATGTTTTTCTTTAGTTTTAAGTTTCAGGCTTTGGTTTACATTTACAGTCAAATTTTAGCCTCCCCCAGAATCCGTGAGGCTGACTGACAAGTCAGTGTGGGATTGTGAGCTTTGAGCTCTACCCACCTGGGGTACTTTTATTGTTGAATTCGCAATTTGCATACAATATTTGAGAGGATAGTAGGCTTTGAAACGCCGCGCTTGCCATTACGTGTTGGCGAGTGTTTGGTACTCAGATTTCCCTGACCGTGGTCGCTGCCGTTGATCCTTGGATTCTTCCGCCACCGATCCTAGGACATCTCCCCAACCTTAGAGATATCCATCTTACTGAGCCCTTCCTTCACATCGTGTAGTGGCCTCAGCAGAACCCCCTTCTCTCGTGTGCTTGCTGATCTGTCTTCCGCTGAGGTTCTAACCACAACCTCCGGCAGAGTTGCTCAGCGTATCGGGGCCCACCATCGTGAAGGTGAGAGCGGAGTTGGGATGGAGAGGCTACAGAGTATCTCTTGTTGATACTCTTGTATTGCGCTTTACATCCCCTTGAGCCCCGGAAACACTGTACTTACTGTAAACTTCGTTTAACGATGCCTATTTAGTCTTGAAAAATCCGTTTTACTTCCCTCGTCTGAAGAACGAAGGAAGTATTGTAATCACGAAAAAATCACCTTCCGAGATTTCTTCAGATCTTCACGTTTTAAGGCGTAGTTGGCTTTATCGATGAAGATACGATCCCTACGCAGGGGTGCGGTTACAATCGCTCTGCAGATGCGGCGGGTTCAAACCCCAGAGGGATACATTTTTTTATTTGAAAATGTATTTAATTTATTAGAAACGTGAAGGTATTTTTACTCCTAACTTAATTTGATTTTTAAAATTATTTAGTGCCACAATGTCGATGAGGGAAGTTCTGGGTAAAGCCTTTTACATATTTTTTATATAATGATAACAGCGTCCAAGAATAAAAATAAAAATTAAGAAACTTAAACATACAGAACAAACGTAAACAAACAACGGAACGAATCTAATTAGTGATGGGCATAACCGGACAATTTTCATAACCGAATTATTTGCATTCGAATCATATTAATAACCGAATGATTATTTGAATAATCATTCGAATAAATTTTGGCTCTCGATTCGTTTCGATTAAGTCAGCCGGTTTGCCGGTTGGCGGTTCACCATCATCTGCATCGACATCGGTTCACCGTCATCTGCATCGACATCGTAACTTGCAGATAGCAGAGGAACCAAAACATAATATGTACGGTCGGCGCCTTAGAAATCGGGACACGTAATATGTTCTTCTAGTCTTTGGAGTATTCTTGCTCCGGTTACTTCATTAATGTGAGATGGCATTTCATAATTGACAAACATTAAACAATCTGACGTAACAATTAAAACCATAATAACTGTAAAAACCCAGTTTATACACTTAAAAAATACATGCAAAATATATTATAATAGTGTGTAGTGCCCGATTTCTAAGGGGCCGACCGTACATTATGTGTTATGTATTGGAAATTAAGAGGTATTTATTAAGAAGTGTAGAAAGAAATAAATATGCCGGACTGCTTGCTAATCGCAATAAAAAGTGGTAAAACGTTTATCTTTATCGATCGGGAGGGTTAAAGGCGCCGCCTCTTGTTTTAAACCTTTAGATATGTAAGCAAATAAAAAATTGTTTTATAGCTTGATGCGTTTGCAGTTTTCAGGCGTTCAGGTTTCAGGTCCCCAGAATTTGACAATGTTTATGATAGGAGGTAGATACGCGATTACCAAATGGTGTTTTCAATACAACCTGCTTTGTTTATGAGTTATGACGTATTTATGTTTACAGAATTTTGAGCACTGCGTAGGTCGCTGAGATATGGCACGTAGTACCTTTGAATAGAGGTTTTATATTCAAAGCGTAGTACGTATCAGCATGAGGTTATTTTTCATTCAAATACTTGAAACGAAAACCGAGTTACATAGGTTATTTCAATAACCGGATAAGCGGTTATTTTTCATTCGAATAAGCCCATCACTAAATCTAATGCGCAATCTGGCTAATATCACACTAGAATGAATTATTGGCAACTACTGGGAAGGTAGTTTTTTTGCAAGTTTATTTGATCTCCCAGTACCTTGAAGACATATTAACTATGGTTACCGTAGCTGTCGCAGTCAATAAAAAAAATAAGGTAGGTATTTTATCATTTTGAATAAGTCATTCTTTTGTTCCAATCGGGCAAAAAAAGCTATAAGTATCGCAAACTTTAAGGACTACCGATCTCAGATAATAATTGGAGTCGGTGCTTCGCTCCTCCTCCAAAAAATTACTGTCTTCGATCGGTAAAATGTCCTTGCCGTTCTTAATACTTAATATACTATTTCAGCTCTTCCGGTTATTCAATTTCAAAATATGCATGAATGCATTACATTATGACGCTTTACTATGTTGTACTATTATGTTTAACTCAATTTGTGCAGAGATACAACACTTTATTAATATTATAACTTGGATTCAAGTGATTGTTATTCTTTTTCAAAACGGTCGAACGAGTTCCTTGCCATTGGATTAAATACACAACGTTTAGAAGATTATGTAGAAAATAAAATAGTTTCGTGCAATAGTACATTAGTAATTTAAGCTACAATGCCGGAAAATGACTTATTAAAGTACGAGTTTAGATGTTTACGGACGAGTCTGTAATTCTAAAGGAGGAATTTAATAATATTTTACGGCCGTGTATCGTACAATGTTTTATTTTATACTGTTTTATACAACATGTTCATTGAATAAGTCCATACAGGCGGCTGTGAAAATTCAAACGTATGAATATGTTGGTGGCACTGTAAGTCTGTCAAATTCGATGTTAGCAGGTTAGGTTTTGCGTCAGTCTGTGTCAAAACTGATGGAAAACCTAACCTGATAACCTCGAATTTGACATAGACTTACAGTGTCACCAACGTATTATTCAGCAGTTTCCTAGCAACACTTTCCGGCCTTGTTATGTAATGTTCCACTTTCCGGCCTTGTGATGTAATGTTCCCACTTTCCGGCCTTGTGATGTAATGTTTCACTTTTCGGACTCAAATTAATGACGTAAAGTCGTATTTTCCGGACAGTATTAAATAATAGTAATTTACGTTAAGAGTATAGAAAGTGGAGCTTTTCAGTACGAGTGAGATGTTTCCGGAAGAGGCCGTTAGGCCGAGTCCGGAATTTCGGGACGAGTAAGGAAAAGCCACTTTCATACGAGTTTCGTATAATATTTTTTCATACACTAGCATACAAAAAGGAATACTAAATTTATCCTAGTATATTCGAGGACACGGAAGCTCTGACCTTCCGCCTTGCAGGCCAAGCTCCTTCATGGGGTGTTAGTGCCTCACCATTATTATTATTATTATTATATAGCAAATAAGTAGAGTAATATTATTATGTACGTAAATTTTTATATGTGTTGTAACTAAGGAAATGTAAAATTCGTACGGCAAAGTGCTACTTTCTAGTTAATAAATTGTACGGCAAAGCAGCTCTTTCAATGCTAGTGTACGAAAAATTATATTACGTAATAAGAGTTGTAAGAAGCATATTACGTGTGAATTGAAAAGGTTACTAGTTTACACTCTATTTTATAGTGCCGTGGACAGAGTTCTGCAACCCATTGTTCAATTATACTAGTCAACTTATATTTTCTTAAAATTTGTATTTATGAATCAAGGATCCTAACGTAGATTCAGATTGACAGTGTCAACTTGTCATTTACTGTTTACCTTTAAAATTATGAGATAAGAATAGTAGTTTAAATTTAAGGCCGACGCGAAAGGCGAGGCCTGAAAGCCTACAAGTCCTACAATAGTATATTACGCAAAAAGTTTAGTAAAACCACTTCTCTAACGCGTTTCGTATACTATTTTATGGAACTGCATGTAGAAATGTAAAATATTAGATTTTTATATAAAAGTGATATTAAATGTCAAAAAATAACCAAGCTGAGCAGAATTCATTTTATCTACTGAAGCACAATAAGCAGCTCCAGTTGATGTTATGCATTTGGCAGTACTCAAGTGTATTGTTGATGACGCTGTAAGTTTATGTCAAATTCAAGGTTAGCAGGTTAGGTTTTGCGTCAGTTTTGATACAGACTGACGTAAAATCTAACCTGCTAACGTAGAATTTAACATAGACCAACCATGGTGTCACCAACAATATACTGAAAACATAAAACGAATCGTCGTTTCTACGCTGTAATGGTTACTACAGTGCAAAGTACCGCATTACTAAACGATTTTGCATGTAGTGCATGTGTAGAAATGGAGTACATTACAATATGAAATACGATAATGGTCGGGACCTCGATAGGCGAGTGCGGCGATCACTTGCAGTCGAGGTCACAGGGGTTTTTCGGGAGTCTGTGGCCGATGGTTCAAATCCGGACCTCGGCAGTTGTCAGCTCCAGGAAACCCCTTACTATAGGTTAGGTTAAGGGTAGTTTAAGGTAGTTTAAGGTAGTGGTAGTACACTAGCACGCACAATGGGCCCGGAAAAGTGGCCTAAGTGCTGTAGGACGTACAATCCACAATCCACGATAATGGTCATTTCCGAATGAGATACGTATAGCATTTTTTATGCATTTGTGTTTCTTCTTAATTCTACCTAAATATTGAAACATTACAATAACATACTAGCATTATACCTTTGTATTAATCTAGAGCTATTTACAGTTCATTTCCTCTGAAACCACAGTCAACAGATATTGCAAACCAATCAATGTAGTTAATTCCTTAGTAACCACAGTCAACAAGTATTGCAAACAAAAATTTTTCAAAATAGTCCTGCAAAAAATACTTTCCAAATTTGTACTGCAATAGAGTACTTTCCTGTCTAAAAATTGTACAGTAATGCATGATTTCCAGGACGGGTGCCTAAAAATTTCTTTAAGCTAATATATGCATTCTTCTTTAGGTGCCTTCTCCTATCGGAGGTTGGATATCATCACGGCTATTTTTATTTTTGATACCACTGCTCGAAATACTTGTATAGATGTACATCCGCACCATTCTCTCAAGTTTTTGAACCAGAACATCCTTCTTCTCCCCACCGACCTCTTCCCATTGATTTTGCCCCTGTACGATTAGCTGTAGCACGGAGTACTTGTTGTCACGCATAACATGTCCAAAATATTGAAGTTTTCGTTTTTTAATGGTAACTATTAATTCTTTTCTCTTATTCATGCACCGTAGCACCTGTTCATTAGTTATGTGGTCAAACCAAGAGATTTTGAGAATTCGTCTGTAGATCCACATTTCAGAAGATTCAACCTTTTTTATATTGTGTTCGTTCAGAATCCATGCCAAATTAAACAAAGAGGGTAAGAGGATGCAGTTACACTATTCTTAGTTTTCATTTCCTCAGTCATCTCACCGTCAATTTGGACTATTTGGGCTAATGCTTTTTGCATTATTTGTATGTCGTGGGGCCCTATTTCTTTCCTTTTCAGAACTTCAATCATGTCGAACATTGTCGAATGCCTTCTGGTAGTAGATAAAACGCATATGTCTGTCAGTGTTCATGTCTATGCATCGCTGGATACGTACATTCATTCCATACAATGCTTCTCTCGTTTCCATACTATTCTGAAATCCGAACTGAGTTTGAATCATCTCTTCTTCTAGTTTGTGGTATGTTCTATTATGGATGATCGTCAAAAATACTTTTGTGTGACTCATCAAGCTTATGGTTCGGTATCACGAACATTTCTTAGCATTGTTTTCCTTACGCAATACAGCAAATACTGACTTTAACCATTCTTGTGGTATATTGCCAGTACGGTATATATTGTTAAATAAATCTACGATGGTCTGTAGTTCTTCTTCTTCCATTAGTTTTAGAAATTCTACCGGTATTACATCAGGACCTACAGCTTTACGATTCTTAGCGTTCTTCAATGCATGTTTTACTTCTCTCGATGTTATTTCCAGGAAATCATCATTTATTGTGTTTACTATCTCCTTTTCATCTCTGTTATCGTCACACTGATCTTTAATATATTCTTCCCACCATTTTAATTTTGCTGTTTTATCAAGTATAAGTTGCCCGTTTTTGTCTTTTATTACACCAGTTTGTTTCTTTCTTCCAATTCCTGTTACACCTTAAACTTTTTTATGTACTCCAAAAGTTTTCCGTCTAGATCTTCAATTTCTTTATACTTGTCAGACAAATATTTTTCCTTTGCTACTTTGATTTTAATTTTTATCAATTTGTGTGTTCCAATATTTTTTCCCGTTTCTACTTTTGTAGCTCATTCTTTTATCCATAAGTTTTAAAATTTCATCCATAATTTCTTTGCTTTTGTTGTTGGTGACTAATTTTTTCGGTGTTGTATCTTCTAAAGACTTTTTTATCCCCTTGCATGATTCGTCTACATTATTTTTTAAAACAGGTGTTTTTCTAAGCTTTCTAAAATTTTTGCTAATATCTGATTTAATTTGCTGTTGAATTTTATTGTGTCTTTTGGCATCTCTAGATGTAACCTTGTTGTATTTGTTTTTTTTTTTCAAATTAAATTTAAATACCGCCACTAGTGGATTATGATCAGAAGTCACGTCGGCCCGGGGATATTTTTCAACGGATTTGATAGCATGTGTATACCGTTTGTTTATCAGAATATAGTCAATCTGATTTTGTTAAATTTTTTCTGCAGTATGCAAAGTGATGTCCTGAACCTTGAAAGGCTCTTGGGGCTTACTTTCCGATTTTATCAACAGATAGCGCCACTGCTTTACCACTGCAAGGCCGACTATATTAAATGTAATGTTTTACATTTAATATAGTCGGCCTTGACCACATCAGGATTGGTAGCAGAGCCAGTAACTAGCTCTGATTAGTGTAACTGTATAAAATTTGGATCATTTTTTCATGGCTACCAAGATTTAATGATATATTGAAAAACAAGGTTGGTAAAACTGACGCACGAGTTGTCAGTTTCATCAACGTTGGAAAAAAACTATTAATTTGACGTAAAGTGTCAATAAAAACTGTAAATTTTCAAATTATTCTTACTTGCATTTCAACATGACTGGTTGTAGCGCAAAGGGCTGCAGGAATAAATCCGAGGAAGGATTTATACTTAAAGTATTATGCAGGTACACTAGTTGGTAGTAGTGTACCTGTATAATACTTTAGTAAGAGTAGGTCAAACAGCGAAACATTTTTGATCATTTTTTTATGGCTACCAAGATTTAATGATATATTGAAAAACAAGGTTGGTAAAACTGACGCACGAGTTGTCAGTTTTATCAACGTTGGAAAAAAACTATTAATTTGACGTAAAGTGTCAATAAAAACTGTAAATTTTCAAATTATTCTTACTTGCATTTCAACATGACTAGTTGTAGCGCAAAGGGCTGCAGGAATAAATCCGAGGAAGGATTTATACTTAAAGTATTATGCAGGTACACTAGTTGGTAGTAGTGTAACTGTATAATACTTTAGTAAGAGTAGGTCAAACAGCGAAACATTTTTGATCATTTTTGATGGCTACCAAGATTTAATGATATATTGAAAAACAAGGTTGGTAAAACTGACACACCAGTTGTTAGGTTTATCAACTTCAAGGTTAGCAGGTTAGGTGTTGCGTTAGTCTGTGTCAAAACTGACTGAAAACCTAACCTACTAACCACGAATTTGATGAAACTGACAACTCATGTGTCAGTTTTACCAACCTTGTTTTTCAATATATCATTAAATCTTGGTAGCCATGAAAAAATGATCCAACATTTTTCGCTGTTTTCCCTACTCTTACTAAAGTATTATACAGGTACACTAATTGGTAGTAAGGTCACTAAATCACGTTAGCTACGCTAACACAGGTAGGGAAACACCATTTGACAGGTTCAAAAAACGAGTTTGTCAATGTCAAATTTACCATAGGCGCTACTAGTAAGGGCATAAATATTTTTTCTTATTATTAATATATTCTTCGAATGCGATGCCACAATCCCTTCTCTAGGTTGTAAGTTTTTAACCGCAATTTAAAATGTGTTTCGTCTACTGACCCTGAAACTTGAAGATCTGGAGAAATATCAAAGGTAATTTTTCACCAATACAGATCACTTACCTTAATTATGACCTGAAGAGATGATTGTAATCTCGGATTCTCTAGTTCTCCCGACGAATTTTGTCAAAACGTATTTATATTTAATAGCATTATGGTTTTCATTTGCTGCGTTAAAGGTTGCCTGAAGAACAGCATAAAAGGGTATACGCTGTTTCAAGTCCCTGAAGGTAATTTAAACTGCAATATTTAGCAATAGTTTTTAATGAATAACTTATTGCAAATTAAGGACCAGGAAATAGCATAAAATGGCAGAAATGGTTGAAAGAAATAAATAGACCACTAGATGACATGCATCATTTACGTGTATGTGAGGTACCGAAGTATTGGAATGCAGCGAGCGGTACAAAATATTCGCTAAAGCTTTATATTTGTGATAATTAATTTTTTTAATGTGGAAAACGTTTACAAATAGTTCTTTATGTAATATATATTTATTGCGTTCACGTTAGGTACACAAACTTCAATTTATTTCTGTTATAACCTATAAACCAATTGGGTACGCCACTGACAAAACCGAGTTTGGTTTGACATAAATAACGCCGAGTTTCCCTACCTGTGTTAGCGTAGCTAACGTGATTTAGTGACCTTAATTGGTAGAACTTTGTTCTGCCATCTGATAGTCAAGTCTAGAAATACCCCCTAAGTTACTAGCCCAGGTACTCTAGTAGCCCAGTCAACGAAGACCAGCGCTTAAAAAAAATAAATCGGAAAGTTTTAAAATTTGGTGAGGATGTTTATTTGGGTGTACTATTGAATATATAAAAAGGTCCGAAAAATTCAAGATAGGCTATGTAAATTACGTTCAAAATCACTACGGCCAAAACTGCATAGTGGTCTTCGATGGTTACTCCAATCCCCAGAATAGTACCAAAAAATCGGAGCAAATTCGTCGATCCTTGGTTAAAAAATCGGTAGACATTAATTTTGAAGAACACATGAATGTTACTGTTCTACAGGAACCACTTTTATCAAATGAAAATAACAAAAGCAGGTTAATTGACATGCTGACAAAGAATCTGAATGACCATGGGGTTGCATGTCGACAAAGCACTGATGACGCATCTTTTTTACATGAAAATGTAGTTATTATTGGTGAAGATGTTGACCTACGCGTATTATTGACTGCACTACCTCCATCACAAAATAAAATTTTGTTGGTCAAACCAGGAAAAGGCACAACTGAAACAAAAGTATATTCGTCACAGGATTCTCTTCTTACATGCCTTTACTGGCTGTGACACGATTTCAGTGATGTTCAACAAAGGAAAAGTCGAGCGTGTTAAACTATTTCAAAAATGAAAAGAGTTGCATGACATCGCAGACATTTTCAACAATCCTGACTCTTCGCCAGACGCAGTCGCTCGAGCTGGGGAACGTTTTTTCCTTGCCATCTATGGTGTTCGCCTCACAGATAATTCTTTAAACAAACATCGATTTTATTGTTTCACGAAAGTAGTTACAAACATTAAACCAGATATTCCCTCACTACCACCAACAGAAGGAGCAGCCAAGCAACATTCTTTGCGGGTATACTAGCAAGTTCAAAAATGGCAAGGGAATGAATTATCCCCTGAGAATTAAGGTTGGAAACGTAAAGAAAATTTGTTAAACATCACATTCTGCAAATGTACAACTGGGTGTGCAAATATGTGTGGATGCAGAAAATCAGGAATTAATTGTCGGAGGTTTGTCATAATTGCCATGGAGGTTGTCTGAATGGTCCAATCACAGTCGACGATGACAATGAAGATGGAGATGATCAGAGGACATTAACGGACTCGAGGCCAACTTCTCTTGCAGAAAGTGTCAATCTTCAATTTATTATTGATGGATCCGTTAGAGTTTCTTGAGGTGGTAGATGAAGCATACGCGGACCCTGCCACATTGAAAAGAGATTGCGCCCATAATGGTAATAATCAAGTGAGTATATACGTAATATATAATATATGGATTTTAAACAAAAATAATCTACAACTTCGAACTTGTTTCGTACGTTATGATTATTATTATTTTTAACCCATATTTTCTATAATATCAGTGTCCTGAAGATAGTTTTAAATAAACCGAAACGTCGACAAAAACATTTTAACAATTATGATCCAAAATTCCAACAACAATCAAATGTATTGGATTACAAAGGATCACAAATAACCAATTTATTAGTATATAATATTTTTAAAATAAATTTTTCAATAATCTTTTTTTACAGAACTATAAACATTATCACCATCGAAAATACAAAACATTTGGGAGCAGAAATTTGGATAACGTCATCCCACTGCCCGCGTTTACAGCGATTTATAGATCCATGCAACATTCGCTGGCCATTTTCGAGGAAACTATTCCACTGACAAACAAAGTGTGTCGTGGGTTTATGTGGGAAATTTAATGCTTTTTCATTTTAGTAAGATCAGTTTTTGTGATAAAGTTGATATTTCATAGGATATTTGCAAAAAACTATAAAACTTTTATGATATTCAATAGTACGCCCAAATAAACATCTTGACCAAATTTTAAAACTTTCCGATTTATTTTTTTTATATTTCCTTCGTTGACTGGGCTATAGACAGGTTTCAATATTTGGCATGAGTGTCTCTACTTATTTGATTTATATACGCTGTCCGTACGGTCCGGCGAATTCATTAACCCGGTCTTTTTCTACTTTGCATTAAAATCGTCTAAAATTAGAGTGACATCTTGATTTCTAGTGATCTTAATTACATTTCCTAGTTGTCGATAACATTTTGCAATTTCATCATCTGGTTTTTCAGCTGTTGGGGCATAGATCTGTATTAAGTTGATTTTTCCAATAATAGACTGAAGTTGTAACATTATTATTCTTTCAGAGTACTGTACTGTAAGAGTGGGGCCTTTGGGGCGTTATTTCTTACGTAAATGTGTTCATATATAGAGGTTGAAATAAAACGCATGTTGCTTCATGAACCAATATAATGAACTAAAAAAACTTTGTTTTTGATTGTCACCTTAACAACACAAACCAAGTGACAATCGTAACATTACTCCCCCCCCCAAAAAAGAGAAAAGGGGGAGGGAGGCCAGGTAGGAAAACTAATATAACCCCGTATGAAAGTGACAGGATTATATTTAGCTACAAAACCTCCTGGATCTTTTCAACTATCCTTAAAAACTAGTAACAATAAATGATAACAATAAATAACGAAGAGACTTTAAATGATCGCGGCCAAATGCTTATAGAATTCTGTACAATGAACGAACTACGAATAAACAACACCTTCTACAGACACAAGCAACAACACAAGTACACATGGCAAGACTCGAGAGGAAGACAATCAGTAATCGACTACATTATCACTAACAGATCAGTACATCCTACACAAGTACTAGATATTCGATGTGTGACGTCGGCCAACATAGGATCCGACCATAACCTGGTGCTAAAGAAGCTGCGTATTAACATTAAAATTAGTAAAAGAAAACCTCCTCACTACATCAAAAAAATTAACATAGAGTCAGTAAGGGACATAAGCACGCGCACGTTATACCAAAACAGGCTAGCACAAACAATAAATAGCAATTTAATCAAACAAGAAAATAACATAGAGGACAGTTGGCAAAAAATGTCAGCAAACATACAATCCGCAGCCAACGAAGCTCTAGGAACCCGTAAGGTTAACATAAATGCATCTAAAACTTCATACAAACCATGGTTTACACAGGAAGTAAAATCCCTATGCCGAGAAAAACGTGAAGCCTATTTGAACTACTTAAATACTAAAACAGTGGAAAAATACAACGAATATAAAGCCCAACGAAACAACGTGCAGAACAAAATAAATGAAATAAAGAAGGAATACTGGAGACAGTTCACGAGTGACATGGAGCACGATCTGTACGGTGCCCAGAAAAAGGTATGGAAAATGCTGAGAGGAAGGAAGAAACCCATAAATGAATATGTACAAACAAATCGTATAACAGAAGATAAATGGGTGAAATATTTCAAGGAACTATATAAGGATAATGACGAGGAAGACATCCAACCGACAGGAATAATACACCACGACGAACATGACCAGCAAGTAACTATAACTGAAAGTGAGGTTGCAAACGGTATTGCCAAGTTAAAAAACAGAAAGGCACCGGGCGAAGATGAAATTCGCAACGAATTGCTAAAATACGGAGGCCAGCCATTAATAAGCGAAATTCATAAACTGTTTCAGAAGATAATAGATACAATAGAAATACCAACTGCCTGGCATAAATCAATAACAGTACCAATATTCAAGAAAGGCCAAAAAATTGACCCCGCCAATTATCGTGGGATAACGCTGTTGAACACTACAATGAAATTATTCACGAGAATTTTAACAGAACGAATTAACACCAAAACACCTTTATGTGAGGAACAACAGGGCTTTAGGGGAAATAGATCTACGACCGATGCAATCTTCATCATAAAGCAAATCGTGGAAAAGGCAATAGAATATAACAAAGTGGCCTATATATGCTTTATTGATATCACGAAAGCATTCGACACAATACGATTACATGATGTAGTCGAAGTATTGCGTGAAAAAGGAATCCCCCAGACAATAATAAGCATCATACAGAAATTAAATACAAACAACACAACAAGAATAAAGGTCAATAACACAATAACAGAAGAAGTTAAAGTTCAATGTGGAATAAGACAAGGAGATAGCCTGAGCCCAACTTTATTTTGCATGGTAATGGATAAAATCATAGAAACGATCAAAGAGATGGATCTAGGCTACCGGATGGGAAACCATCGGCCCAGCATCGTATGTTACGCAGATGATGCTGCAATAATAGCGGAATCAGAGGACAATCTACAAAGACAATTAAAGCAATTTAAAGAAGCCGCAGAGAAATATAATATGCAGATATCCATCACCAAAACGAAGTGCTTGACAATTGCCCGAGAACCAACCCGATGCAAGCTTACAATCGACAATCAGCCAATAGAACAAGTCATGTCATTCCCCTATTTGGGAACAACAATTACAGCATACGGGGACCTTAAAGAGGAAATACGCAAGCAAGTAAATAAAGCAACATCCATTTCCGGATGCATGCGAGATATAGTATGGAAGAATAAAGACATGTCGACTGAGAGTAAATCTAGGATTTACAAAACATGTATCAGACCCATCCTTACGTACGCCGCCGAAACTAGGGCTGACACCTCAATAACAAAAAGGGCTTTAAGAACATGCGAAATGAAGATACTGCGATCTATATGTGGGAAAACCCTGCTAGACCACGTAAGAAATGATGAAATAAGAACAACATGCCATGTCGAAGACATAGTAAAATGGACAAGGAAAAGACGAAGGATGTGGAACGAGCACATTAATCGCATGGCGGATAACAGATTGGCAAAAATAGTAAGGAATGGAAAGCCAAACACAAGAAGACCACCCGGCAGACCTCCGAAAAGCTGGCGGGACAGCTGGCAGTCGATATCTCACGAAAACAGACGTCAATGATACCAAAGGAACAGGTCCAGGGCCTAATTAAGAAGTCGAAGAAGAAGAAGAAGAATAAATAAAGGTAACAATAAACAATAACACACACTACACACGTCCCTGGAGATATTCTGTTGGGCGTCAAACTCCATCTACTTCGCAGATGTAAGCTGGAAGAAATGAAAAAAAAAGGAAGCGTGTATAAAAATAATATTAACGTAACAATAAAAATAAAATAGTAATGTAGCGTATGCACGTACATGCACGCATACGTAATGTAGCGTATGCACATACATGCACGCGTACATGCAACCTTAGCAACTATAACTTAGTTACATGAATATCAATAAACAGTTTGGCTTTTGACTTCATCACATACAGACATGTGTTTTATTTCTAAATTTAATGTAATTATAACGAAGCTCTTCTTGCCGTTATAATTTGGTGACCCCGATTTTAAACAACATAACAACCATCTGAAGAACTCCCTCGTTTTGGATCCAACACAATCCGCAAGCAGCAGCTGACCTGAAGCGACACAAGCAGCAGCCGACCTGAACAGTCACAGAGACATCTCATTCAAGCAGCCCCAGACACATCCTACTTGAAGACACGTCAAAGAAACAGCAACCAGCTATACCTGGTCTACCTTTGACCCCCTTCCTTGAGGATACCCTGGAACATGCGTCTGACCTGTCACTGTCATACCGAAGCTAAGTTCTCTGTCAGTTATATGTGTGCGCCTGTGTTGAACGTTGGTGGCTGCGTCCGTGGTGTAGCTTGGGGTTGGAGATAACTTTATAATATGTTGCCCAACTCCCGCTGCATGCGGATGGTAGTCTGGCCGGCGTCGATTCATGTGTTTATGTGTGACTGGTGTGGAATTTGTTTAGCTTCTGCTTCCTTTTTGTCAAAAACGCTTCAGCTCGGGGAATGATGACCAATTTATGATAATTGAATCATTTCCTGGCCAACCTTTTGACATTTTTTTGACTATTTGTCTAATATTTGTTTGTTGCAGGTTCTGAACTTTGGTTCTGGTCGATGAGAGCGGATGGGTCAAGCTTGCTTACACTGTGCGAAATTATGGCAAGGTGTCAATGTCAATTTTCTAATTTGTGATAACACTTAGTTTTTTTAGATGAGCTCCAGGGGACTGCGCGACACAAGCGCAGTATGCTGGAGGAGGCGGAGGGGGTTGTGAAGCTGTGGGAGAGGACTCGCTTCAGGTCTAGGTATGATGTTCATCACACGTTCGGGATCACCAATTGTAGGATTGGAGCCTTTGGGGCGTTATTTCTTACGTAAATGTGTTCATATATAGAGGTTGAAATAAAACGCATGTTGCTTCATGAACCAATATAATGAACTAAAAAAACTTTGTTTTTGATTGTCACCTTAACAACACAAACCAAGTGACAATTGTAACAGTACTACATTTAAAATAGATTTTTTAGACTACCACATATGAAAGTAACATTATCGAGACAATAGCCTACTACAGAAAGTTGACAATCTCATACACTAGCACGATATTATATTCCTACTGGTCATATCGTAACGGCACAAAGATATTCAAATAATACAAACAAAAGATAGTGTTCATAACTCCCTCGAAAGTGCAAATATTTGTGCTCGTGTTTTATTAGATCCACTCAGGCTTCGCTACGCTACGCCACCATGTGATTGCACTAGGGATGCCTAGTTGGTGGCTTCCGGTTGCCTTCTGTATTCTTATACCGTTGACTATACTTAGTAGTTCTCCATCCTTTAGAGCCGTATCAACCCGAAGGCAAAAAAGTGCCCTGAGTGGTATGGATATGTAAGGATAAATGTGATTAGGGTTGGATTAAGGTTGGAACCTGGTTCTCTCCTATAACTGGGAGACGGGAGAGAAACCAGCGCTCGCTTAAGCAGGGTCACTTTCCTTAAACACGCGTCACACTAGGCTGCTTACCATCTGCTGCTGACCAGCGGCTGGTAGTAGCACCAGCAAGCAGCGGCTGGCAACCCGGCCACACTCTCGGCTGCTACTTGCCAGTTTGCTATTCGATATTCAACAAGCATGTCGTCTGTGGGTTCCCGTAAAAAACAACTAATTAAGCGGTTGTTAAGGGAGAGTGTGATGGAGCTTTCTTTAGAAATGCTTAACCAGCTTAACCACAATCAGAGACGATGGTGGGTTAAGACGTGGATATAAAAAAGAGAAGAATTAAGCGCATTTTCAAGACCTTTTCAAGAGCTGAAGAAGAGGATCCAGAAACATATAGTGCAATGGTATTTAGCCCTCCACTCAGCTCTGGTGGCAGTGCAAGAAAATTAAGAATCAAGTCACAAAAGCACAGAGTTGAGGTAATGCATACAACTGAGAAATTTCACATAATTTGTCAAATCGTAATCACACTAGCAAAAATGGCCAATAACATTGTTTGTTTGTTTGTTTGTTAATGGATTTGAATGAGCAGACAAGTATTGAAACTCAATTTTCATGTATTGGAGTCAGTAATATAATTTAAGCACAATGTAAAAGGTTTGGGCAAAGTAGAAGACGAACCAAAATTTAATAAAACTGGCACAGAAAGTTCAAAATATGCACAGCTTAAAATGAAGCGTAGAAAGTAAAATAATTAGAAAATGGACATTTCATGAGCATTTTAAGATAAAGGTAAGGAAAAGGACGATCAGAGAAGGATAATACAAACAATATTGGTGTTTAAAAACGAATCAGTGTAGTGACAAAAATGGGCAGTTAAGTGTAATAAAATGAAGTGAGTGGCGCTTTAAGACTATGAGAAATCAGAAATTCAAAGAACAATTAATTTAAGATTTATAATATTGTAAATAATATAGCATATGGCAAATTTGAATTTATAAGTAGCATCATTGAACTTAGTTAATTTCCTATTTTAAAATATTAGATGGTGTTTTGTTAATAACGACCGTCATCAGCCAACAATTGAATAAATTTTGTGAATGACAGATTGGGTTTTACTCCTACTTTAATTAAAGAATTTTAATATTTACCATTTTCTTACAATAAAATAAAGTGTACCATCAGATTCAGAAGTTCGTGATGCATCTACACAAATGAAGGTGGCAAAATCGTAAGCATAAAATTATTTTCTCTTCGGCTACCAATTCGACGAGAACGGGTCCCGATCGCAGTTCCCGTGGCAGCAGTTTACAGCTTTGTGGGGAGTCCTGAGCCTACAAGGGTGTTCCAGCAGCTCCGCCCAAGCAGTTTGAGCATCCCGGGGGCGAAGATTCCAGCGAGGCGCATCATAGAGGGCTTCCGAGACCAGCTCCGAACCTGCAAATTTGAGGTTAGTGTATTTGAACCAATTTAATCGGCGCTGGAGGGTTGGAACTAGTAAGCATACCTAGAACCCGAGCTGCAGAACCAGATTACCATTGAAGTTCGTGTCCATGAGCAGTCAGATTTGCAGAAATTGTAATTTAAGATGCCATTTGGAGGTTAGAATAAACAAATGCAGGATTACCGTCCTTAAACAATCAAGGCGAGGTTTTCGACCTGAAAAACAAATGAGTATAGTGACGCCGATTGAAGGCGCAATTATTTAAAAACTTACCTGATAAATTTGTTCATTAAATTCCTTTGATAAATCATTTCACACGCGAACTGACAGCGTAGTTTGAATTATTTGGGCCACAATATCTGACAGATTAGTAGCACCTGCGCAGTGCGTTTCAAATATAAGTTTAAGTTCATATTTGCAGTGGCGTACCGTTCAACTTTTAAAATTGACAAATTAGGAACCCAAGACCCGAGATTTGAGCTTCATGTTTTAATTGAGCTAGCGTATTATTCATTATCAGATGGATGTATTATAAACAAAGGGCGAACTACCGTAAATAACATTCTCAATTGGCGAACCCAGAAATAAATAATTAGTTAGCCAAATTTGATTGCAACAAGATTCTAAAAATAGTTGTGTGGTGAACTTTATGTATTAATTAGTTATATTACACTTACAATTATAATAGTCACTAGTCACTATCATATCATCATATCAATAGAAATGTTTTAAGAATGACGGCCCCTCAATTTCAAGAATTGTTGGATTTAGTTGAACCTTTAATTACAAAACAAGATACCATATTTAGACAGGCGATTCCGTGTAAGACAAAATTGGAAATTACCCTAAGGTATCTTGCAACTGGAGATAGTTATAGGTCTCTGACGTTATTGTTTAGAGCAGTGTTTCCCAAACTGTGGGTCGCGACTCCCTGGGGGGTCGCGGTGGGGTACTAGGGGGGTCGCCGGGAATTTCCAAAATAAGACAAAAACACTTTATTGAATCATATATTTTTATTTTAATAACGTAAGTAAAAATTAACAATTAGTTATCAAATGAAACATAAAACTAAGTATTAATATAAGTCCGTAAAATTGAAAGAGATAAATAGTGTAAAATATTTACTCACTACCACAACCGCAATCACCACAACGCCCTCTTTGGAACTGAAATCTCATTGCGCTTCGCTGCTTATATAAAGCCACACCGAGGCTTCGAAAAGAAGGTCACCAAATACATATAAAGGTACCGCCATTCCATTCCAAGATTTTGTTCCGCCAAATTAAAAGAGACAGAACATTGTAAGAAAGTGAGAGTGAGAGTGAGGCAATTTATAGCTTTTCCCCAAATTAAAAGAGCCAAAAATATATTTTGCGCAGTTGGCGGTACCTTATAACAAAGATATGATTTAGTAACCTTATTCGAGAACGTTCCAGAGTGCCATCTAGTAGGGAAGTAGCGAGTAGCGTTTTCGCCAATATCGTGGAAAAGTATCACGATGTAACTACAATGTGCAGTCGATATTTTATCATTTATTTTTATTGTAAATGGTAGTCCGGCAGAAGAACTACTAGTTACTAGTGGGACAGATCGCAATTAAAATAACTGTGGAATTTAATTTTTAATTTATTTAATTTAAACTTAAACAGTAGGGTAAAATAAAATTTGACAATCAGTTACTTGTAATTTAGTTAGGTTATTTTTATCGCTATTTTGGTTTGAGTGATGAGTAGGGGAAAGTAGGGGGTCGCGAACAAATGTTTTAACAAAAAGGGGTCGCGCTTTAGATAAGTTTGGGAAACACTGGTTTAGAGTATAGCACAACTCAATTTCGGTGTTTTTACCTAAAGTGATGGCTGCTATTTATGAAGTTCTCCAACCATTTATTAAGGTAAGCCGTATAATTCAGCTTTACTTTTAGTTAACTTAATATAGGGAATTAACACAAAATGGTACAATATCTTAATTAAACAATTTTTAAAATGATTCATGTAACATTAACATTAGATTTTTTAGATTATATTTTTTAGATTATTTTTATACAAGTTAGGTTATAACTTAGGAATGTAGGAAGTTATGTGTTATATGCTTCTGTACAATGTTACACGCAAACTCAAATAATCACAATACGTTTTATTTATTGTGTAATTGTACATTTACTTTAGTATATTTTTTAAAAATTTTTAATTATTAAACTCGAGTAAAAATAAGCAAATATAAAGTTGGTTTACAATTCCATGTTCTTACGATGCTTGCAAATGTGAATAATACTTCGTTGAGAATATCCATATCATGTGGCGCCTCTTCCTCATTGAAGCATGTGTCGGATGACTCACTAT
>OW679194.1:142687252-142848956 GCA_940337035.1 Agriotes lineatus
ATAGCGATCGTAACTGCATCGATAAGTGAACTGCGCCATCGAGCCTAATTGAAATGAGGGCGACACGCGCCTCTATTTAAGTTTAAGCGAACGGTCTTATTGTTGAAACGTTGCGACTCTTTTGTGACATTATCCTGTATCTGTTGAGTCCTATTTTCGGCAAGTGTAAAGCCTACTATGTGAAAATTATTACTTCTACCTATTTCAAAATTAACGCAAAAATTTAAAAAAATATTTTTTTAAGGTGCTCACCCTGCATATATTTGTCTGAAATTTTCACGGTTTCATGCCAGGTATACCGGGTGACATTGAGATCAGGGCCATGTCTCTATCTCCTTTACTTATCAACGGATTTGAATGACACTTGTTACAAGGATAATATACATAATTTCGAATTGAGAGACAGATATAATCAAAATGGCCGCCTTCCGGTTTTAGCGGAAATGTCATTAACTTTAATTTTTTAAACGGGTTGTTCTGTATATTTTATGTTTTTCGGAATCTACGACTCAAATTACATACGACAGTGTTGCCAAATTTGCTTAGGTATTTCCCAAAAAATATTTTAAAAATGTATTAATTAAACATTTTTTCCGTTTTATATAAAGATAAAGTGGTGGATGATGCATATCGTTAGATTGGTAATTAAATTTTCTATCTAATGGCACGATGGTTCTTGGTAGGTGTCATTTAAAAAAACTGACTTTTTCTAAAAAAACACGTTTAGCAAATTTTATTCCTTCACGAACGATTTGTTATTGATCAAATTGAAAAAAAATATGTATTATTATGGGTTACTAGAGTCATTTATCCAATCACGGTCTTCTATTAGAAAAAATCAAATTTAAAAAAAAAAATTTTTTGTTTAGAAAGATGAAAATTTAGCAAAAGTATGGTGTGTAATTTGAGCTGTAAGTTCCAAAAAAAAACTAAAATATATAAGGTGATCCATTTAAAAAATCAAAGTTAATGGCACTTTCGGTGAAATCGGAACTTGTTCATTTCAACTGTATCTGTCGGTCAATTATGTCTAATATCCACGTATCAAATGTTATCCAAATCGATTAATAAATAAAGGAAATATAAGCATGGCCCTGTTCTCATTGTCACCCGCTATATATAATGTGTATGCAAACTATCATCTTCCTCCGAGAAAGAGTTTTTGAGTTATACCGCCAACAGACAGCTATAAATGAGGACGGATAATTGTTAACTATTACATTTTTTACCAACCTAAGCATTAAAGTATGTATATTTCAACACAACATATTTTGAATAAAAATTAAATTTTAAAATGTGTGCAAAAATTTAATTAAAACGCTTAACAATGGACATATGACAAACTAATAAATAATTATAAGTGTATATGATACCAATAAAACGCTATAAAGAATGTCATGAGCAACCTTTTAATACAACATAATCATTATTGTCACATTTTAAATGTAATAGGTCCGCCATAATCCAGGATTAACCTCGTTTCAGTAATATGATGTGATGACAATAATAAGATAATGCAACCAATATCAGATAATGCAACAAATATAATTAAATGTTTGACCTTTTATACTATATACAAGCAAATACAGCAAGCATAATAAATCAGATATATCACAGTAACAATCTAAAACATTAGAAATTATTAGATTCTTGAACCCAACTGGACAAATAAATTTTAAGGTAAATTAAGAAGCAACTGTTAAAAATTGCATTCTAATAGCCTAACTTTTACTTATTTAACATTAAAAACTGCCAAAGAGTGTTATATATTTAACGCGGGTTTCGTTACAATAGAAGAAGTTGCAGTTTTTTTAATTTACATTTTATAGCTAGCGAAAAGAATTGTCTTTTCCAATTATTTACAGAAATTAATATAAAATTTTCAAACTAAAAACTATCGATCATTTCTACTAGAAATTTCAGAAAAGGCGAATAAAATATAATGAAAACTCATATCAATTCATAGATCCGCAAGTAAACAATACAACTATTTTCTGTAAGCAAATAAATATTTAACTCCCAATAATTTTTAAGTAATTTTAAAACAGAATGATCTGTTGTCAAAAAAGGTGAGTTCGCAGTACCAGAGATGTAGATTTAGGTCGACGTGAATGGCCAGCGATTTGGTTTACCATCGACTTGGATTACGATCAATGTGAATTTATATCAAACTGAAACTACTACAGATGTAAATTACCACCGACTGAAAACACCTCCGGCAGCACTTGCTGCAACACATCTTCCGTGAACGAGCACGAACTTGAATTTCTTCCGATATTATACATTTGGCAGCAATTTAGTTCATGTAACCAGCCTTTGGAAGGCTGTATATTTCGTCAAAAAATGATTAATACTGTTTTATGTCGAAGACAAATTCAATAAATAATTTGTGGTAGCCCACTCGTAGATTATTTTGAATCAGATTTAGTTGTTAATCTTGACAAATATTAAAATAACACAAAATCGGAAGTAAAACCACTCGGTGGTATTTCATGCGATGGTGTTTAACACAGTTATCAGATCGGAAAAATCCAAATAGGTGGTATTGCACATAACCCGTAAGCTTAGTTTCTAACGGGATGCTATGCCAGTTAAATGTTATAAGATCCCATTTTTCTTTGCAGTAACTCTGATTGTGTCACGAGGAGAGAAGAGCTTATAACATTTTAGTAACACAAGCAGAGTTACTAAATGACAGAGTTTCACAGAAGCTTATAAAGAGTTTTAGGTCGAGAAGTTTTGTAAATGTGTAGATTACAAATCATGGCAAGTTGGTCCAGGTATTTAGCTAACAACGAGAACATCAGCTCAAATGTTATTGGTGAATTGTAATTGATTATTTTGTACCTCTCATACTCTTGGAGGAAACATTTTCCTAAATACCTAAAAATGTCATACAGGTTGTTATCAAAAATAGTAATCAACGTTTCAATAGTTTTACAAAATTATGACGTTAACTGCAAAGGTACTATCAACACTCATGTAACTTTCTAAAACTTTCAGTATTTAATTTTTGGGTCCATAAGCACTTGGCCTTCTCGTTTTATTAACTTGTTTATGTCACTTAGCTTCGACTAAAATTGACTTTTGTATCGAACCAGGTTATCTAACCCTTCGGGCATCTTTAATTTAGTTGTTATGCTAAATGGAACCTAACCTAACTTCATTCATTAACGTACGATTAATATAGCGCCCCAAATGTCCTTGAAGTTTTATTGGAATTGTTCACTTACTTATTTCATAACTTATAACTATAAAGGGACGGAAAACTATACAAAATGCATAATATTTCTATTTATGGTTAGATTCTTAAAAATGTGTTGCAAGTCAACAACCTGCAAAACGCATTTTGCATATTTCCATTAGTTCGAGCCTTTTAAATAATGAACATTTAAAATTTACCCATTTCCAATGCTTTAGAGGGAAAGTATACAGTTCCTTATTCGCAATAAAGGGTCCATCCGACTCTCTTTACCTGTCCGGGGTTGCCCTGTAATGGCATTAAGGGGATTAGAATTGTAATTGTATCACAATGGTATCATTGTGAAGAGGAGTGAAATACAAGTATGATTAGATACAAGCAAAACCAGAAGCTTATTCTAGAAGCAATGTCCTAGAATGTTTTAGTAATGGCATGGATTATACATTATACTCGTTAAGAAAAGTTTTTCCATGTCAATTTACATCAGTTTTAGTTAGGAAATGACAATACCAAACGTTTATTGATGTACAAAGCTGACTCTGTAGAAAATATATTGTGTCTGGCCCTTGTGAAAACTTGGTTATTTTACCACTCAACGACATTCGTCTCGTGCTGGAATAAACTTTATTTTCACACTTGGTAGACAAATAACTATTTTCTAACACTTTTTTCTCGATTTTAGTGCAAAATTGTATGCTCTTTTATTTGCCTTGATATCACCTTAAAACAAAAATAGATGGCTAATTACTCGTAAACATAATCATTTATTTCTTATACTGTTGTAATGTTTGCTACCACAACATCGATCCTGAACTTAGTGTAACTTCAACAGTAGCAATACTTTTTTCAAAAAAGAATGTATTAAAAGATCGTTGCATTAATATAGATAGTAGATAGTATAAATCTAGTCAGAATTAAGTTTAGATTTAATGTGAAAAGTATAAACATTTTTGTATCTAAAAATAAACTATTTTAGATGAAAAGTTAAGCTATATTAAATATACAGAGTATTCTGCATAACGCATCCACTGTCATAGCTATAGTTCTAGCATAACTGATGACAAAAATGTCAACATTTTGTTTTTCTTATTTTCATTAAAACATTATCTTAAGTTGAGGTTTGTGACATTATATATATTAAACTAGTATTCAAGATGTGTATCATTTAAAATGTTTGTCTTGTCAAAATTGTAACTTCCATTCGGCAGATATAATACAACTTGAGTATTGATCGTGATTGTATTGGATGTAGAGTAGCAAAATACCACTCGTTTAACATAAATAAATCGTGGTCACTCTCTGTTGTCGATTATTTCCCAAGCACACACAGATTTCGGCTGGATCCATCTGACATTTTGAATCGAACATGCTCAACTTGACCTTCTGACAACTCTTTTGTACAAGCCATATCTATGGAAATCCAGCTTTTCTGTTGTATGCTTTCTTATAAATTCCTTCAGTTATAACTACAATCCTCCATAAACGTTTTTATTTTTTGAAATTAATTGTGTTCGACCTTTATTATTCTGATTTAATTATTAATCGAGAAAATTAAAGACCCAATTTATTTCTTATATATCTAGTTCAGTTTTAGCAATCAACTAGTCTTCTAATAATGTCTCTTACAAAATCGCTACAGAAAATTCCCTTTAAAACAAATATAAAATTTTTATTGCACTCCACCTGCAATTTCTTAAACATTTTTGTATCATTTTTATCATTGTTGCACTATTGTAGAAAAAATGTATGCACACGTGCAAAAGTATTACGGCACTTGACGTGTTGTCCAACCAGGCTTTTCGCCTAGTTACACAATTTTCACGTCGCGTGCAATAATCACCCACTTTTTGCACTTGTTATATACATAACATTAAAAAAATGCAGAATATATTTGATTAGTTTTAAAAACTATACACAGTTCTATCTGAAAGAATAAATTTTTGTCCGTTTATGAAAATCAAATATTCGGTAGAATTAAATTAATTCCGTAGATCTTAAAGTAGAAAAAATTTTTAAAAAATCCTTATTTTTTCTGTTTTTCGTTTATTGCATCGATGTTTTGGAATTTATATAAAACTTCAATTTTTCAACTTGCACCTGCAGACTGACAAGCTATAAGGATAGTCTAAAACATATATTCTAAATTTGCTGATTTCTAAAAACTCTTAATGGTTTAATTGTGGGTTTCCCTGGCTATTATGGTGGATTTTTAATTCAATTTAGATTCACGCTCATCTTTAACTGCTGTTAATTGCCACTCGCACAATCAATTTGCCTAATCATCTGCTAAGTAACGATTAACTCGGCTCGCCTTGAGCTAATATGCTCGTTTGTGCAATTTTAGAGTAGCCACACGAACTGTACACTTAATGTACAATGCCTTAGGATCTACACCGAATAGTTCCGCCTGTAATTCACGAAGACCTTCCGTTTGACGTTACAACTATTCTGGGAGACTTTCCTAACAAATTTAGGATTGTTTAAGGGACACGCTTTTATGATCGTATTCAAATTTTATTGTTCCAGCGCAACCTAAATTCTCGATTTTCGACCTTAGCACCAATCGATCTAATCTATTCTGTTTTGTAACGTTCAACCTATTTTCCCGCGAAACTCGCAGTGATCGATGGATGTTATAAAAGCGGATGATGAGCACGATTACCGAGCTCGGTTAAATAATTTCCGTCTGAACTGTTGGGCAAAAGTATAGTACTAAAAACCGCATAGCTTTATAACAACTTAATTATTTAAAAAATTAGTAGAATAATTTAGATGTTGGGCTTTTTATAATCAAAATATTTTGCATTTTTCACTCCAAGGATTTATAAGTTGCAGCTGAAATTCAGTGTGATAGAAGCAGAATAGTCAGGTATTTCCTGTCTGCTTTCATTAATTTTCGGTTGCCAAAGTTGTCGCTTGTAAAAAGTGAAAACCGACAGCTTATTACGCACTAAAAAATGCAATTTGCAAGAAAGTGAACGGCGAAGCTACTACTGATAATGACATTTGTTCAAGGAATTTTAACTTTCCTCCTGGCTTATTAGAGGAATCACAAAAAATGTTTTGACAAAACTTTAAATTTGACAAAATTGAAATATGCCGCACGCTGGAAATATTTATTAGGTAGCAAACTACTTGAAACGAGTAGTGTTGGAACGCTATTTCGTTATTTGATTGATTGACATTTTCAAATTGGACAACTTAGAAAAAACTTGTAGTGCCAAGCGAACGACCCTGCATGCTTAGTAAGCTCATAAATAATTCTAATTAGTAGTCCAGAGAACAGTTATTTCTATAAAAAGCCCGTATTTGACATAAATTCAAATTTTGCGCTTTACGTGAGGTATCTAAAACTGGCCCTACCCTCCCTCAATAAGTGATTTTTCTTGCAAAAACTGTTAAAAACCAAATTACGGGTCACTAACAGCGCTAGCACTCCCAAAATGCTCGGAGATTTCAACGCTGGGTTACACTAGGTACTCGGCATAATTTCAAAAGTTGCGCCTTATGGGGAAGTTTCTAAAGCCAGTCCAGCCCTACCTTCCCGAAGATTGTGAAATTCTTTGCAAAAATTGCAGAAAACCGAAATATGAATCACTAAAAGAGTTAGCGCTTTTAAAACGTTCGGAGATTTCAACGCTGAGTTACGCTAGGTACTCGGCATAATTTCAAATTTTGCGCCTTACGGAAGATTTTTAAAGCCTCTAAGGCTTTACTTACAAAAACTGTAGGAAACCTAATATTTGAAACACTAAAAAACTAGCACTTCCGAAACGTTTAAGATTTTAGCTCAGGGTTACATTGGATATTCGTCATAAATTCAAAATTTTCGCCTTGCAAGTCTCTAAAGCCACTACAACCTAGCCTCCCTTCAGGAAGGCCAATTTTTATAACAAAAACTGTAGGAAAACCAAAATGTGGAGCACTAAAAGTGCCAGCACTCCCGAAGCGCTTGGGGATTTCAACGCTGGGTTACGCAACGTTTCCTGCTGGAAAACGGCCCGTCCCCGCGGGAGCCGGGCACGTGCGGTTTTCACTCGGGAAATTCACTTTCTCGCAATCCTGCAGCAATAAGGAAAACAGGACCTACCAGTGGAGTCCCTGTTCCCATTCCGCAGCGTCTGTCCTGACACTGAGAAGCAATGGGAGACGAACAGAAACACAAACAAATTCGAGATTTGAAAGTACATCGCGCCTTGCACCTGTACGACGGATCACTAAATATCAAACATGCACTGCGATATCTGGCGCAACACTGCCTGTCGGCGCAGATTCACTCTCACAGAAAGTTGCAGCAAGAAAGCGGTTTCAGAATTCCTTTCCAGCTTTCAATGGGCACTGCTCGCGAACTGCTTTAGTTATGGGCAGTGCCTGGACGGCAAACCCTTGACACGGAAAGGCTGCCCCAGAAGCGGGAGACGACGAGACCCTCGACGATGGGCTCCTCGGCAGGTGGCCCAGCCCGAAATAGAGGCTCTTTGGCATTTCTTTGCACTTGCAAAGGTTGCACAAGTTGACTAATGACTAGGAATAAATCTCAGATCAATCCTACCTAAGAGTCCATGTAAACCAAATTTCTACCTGCAACAGTAATTATCCATCTGAGACCATCTTTACGCAAACAACTGTCATGGGAAATGAAGAAAAGGAACAAAAATGCTATTAATATCTGCAAAAAATATGAAAAAAGGGAAAGCCATTAACCGCAATTAATCGTTGCATTAATTAGTAGTTCCTAATCCTAAACTGTCATTAAATGTTAATTACTGTTATTATTATTATTATTATTATTAATATTAAAAATCTAGAAGAAATGCAGAATTACAAACAATAATAGTTAAGCTATGAACAAATAACTAAACTGTTAGAGGTAGTGCAAATTTCTTTCGTGATTATTCTTTGTAAACTTCTGTCAGAGTGCTAAACCAAAACCTGGCCTCTTTAAATAAACGACAACCATGGTCGTCTTCCAATTTGAATCAGCCTTCTTCTTCTTTGGGCGTTTTACATTCTTTACGCCTTTCCATTATTCTCTGTCATTCCATGCCTCCTCTTGTAAATGTCACGCTCGCATTGCATCTTAAATTTTCTCTTTCCACGATTCTCTTGGTCGTCCCCTCTGACTTCGTTCTAATGGTATCCATTGGAACAGTTGTTTCGGCGTCTACCCTCCGGCATTCTGTTTAGGTGACCATACTTGGAAAAAGAGAGACCTTAATACAAAATTGACAGTCTGTAATGCAATAGCTATGCCAGCAGTGACATAAAGTGATAACCGTAGGAATAAAGTACCTGAGAAAAATAACAATAAAAACGAAGATGGACAGAGAAAGAAATGGACAGATAATGCACACAGCAATTATAAAGAAGATAGGGAAAAGACAACTGAGCTGCCACGGACACATATTAAGGATGGACCAAAGCAGGCTAGTCAAGAAAATACTAGAGACAAGAAAATTAAGAAAGAGAGGAAAAGGAAGATCCAAGAAAAACTGGCTACAGAGAGTAGAAGATATAGGCAGAAAAAAAAAGGAAAACAATAGAGGAGATAAAATTGTGAGACAGACCGGAAAGCATGGAGAAATTGGATTAAAAGATCTTAACCGCAAAATATTCGACGCCCTATAGGGCATATGGATTCCCGAAGAAGACTATACCATGTTAATCCCTTTTACAGTATTCTATGGACCCATCTCATATCGTATGTATTCGTTTCTGATTCTTTCTATTTTACTCTTTGTCATACCTTCTGCAGAATGCGGTAATAATTTTGACCATATTGCTTTGCTCATCATCCAGACTTCTGCTCAGTAGGTCAATACACTCTCTACTATTGATCGCTATATCATAAATCATAAGTTTCGTTACTCTAGTGATATGTTCAATGTTCATCCCACCATATGCCGTTTAACATTCTTACTGCTCTGCCTTAATTTATTCGTCTAATTTGTTTCTATTGGGCCATTCGTATCGAATGTTGCTCCTAAGTATTGAATTTCTTAACTCCCGTTATTTCATTTTATTTCATTTGTAAATTTGGGGCTTCCTTGTTGCCGATTGTCACGTATTCTGTTTTTTATTATACCTGCATCAGAATCGCCGTTTAAAGCACGCCTGAGCGTGCGAATACAGGCTATTAAAGTTTGCCGAGCTTTAAAGGTAGTCAAGGAAACGATTGAATGCAACAACGGACATGGACGCGACAAAAACGTAAATAATTCTCGTAACGATAGTAGCAATATTATTATGCCCTCTGGATTTATCACGACAAAAATTATTTCCAAATTTTTAGTGCGTAATTTATTTCCAGTATTGGAGGTATAATAAAAAATAGCGTAAAGTATTCGTGGATAACTGGTCTTTAAAACACTTGTTCTATTTCGAGCACTCCGGCTACGCCATCGTGCTCGAAAACTCGCGCGTGTTTTAAAGACCTTGTTATCCACTCATACTTTAATATACTATTTTAGGGTAGATTTTAGTCCCCACGTTGTATAATATTCGTTTAACTTTTTACTTCCTTTTACGATAAAGGAAGTATTGGATTCCCCTAAAAATTTGAAATTGAGTTTTCAACAGATCTTCACGTTTTAGAGTCCCCTAAATTCAAAAAAACATATTTTTTTCATTGGTCTGTCTGTGTGGATGTGTGTCTGTCTGTGAACAGAATGTCTCAAAAACGAAAAGAGGCATGGAGTTGAAACTTCATATATAAGTTTTGCGTACTATGTAGATGAGACAGCAAGCTTTTGAAAAAAATCTCATATCCGGAAGTAGGTGCTTACTCTTGTGATTTTTCAGTTTTTTTCGATTTTTTTTCAAACTTTACATTTTTAATGTGTATTGTTATGAGATAGGTGATTTTCCAGTTGAATACTTCTAAAATGGGTTTTTTTTAATTTTTGGCTAATTATAAGATCACTGTAAAAGGAAGATTTTTATTATCATGTATGATACGTCGTCTTCATCTTGTGCTATAAACACTTGGATCATCCGCGAAACTTATTGTTAATAGATATATTTCTCTAATCTAGATTCCAATCTTTTTATATTTCTTTTTCCACATTCTTAAGACATATTCTACATATTAGTTAAACAGTGTTGGCGATATGGAGCAACCCTGTCTCAGTCCTTTGGATGATTGCAATTTTCTGTTCAATTCGTTTCCTATCTCTATTTGTGTTGTACTTTCTTTATATACTAATTGGATGGTTCTTCTGATTGTCTTATTTAACTCTATTTCTGCTAGTATGCCCAGAATTGGTTTCTTGGTCCAGAGTAATAAGCTTTCTCAAGATCAATATAAGCTAAATGCGTTACTCTACATATATACGTTCAATAGTTTCTACATTATTTTCCTTAATATAAAAATAAAGGGTGTTTATTTGAATATGTGGTCTAGTTAACTTTCGAACTGCAAAAGTCATGTTGTGTATTACATCATATAGTTGAACAAATGTTGACAATTGAAAATGTATGTGTAGCATACGTTACAACGTACATAAACAACGATCACAGCCAAATAGTATACCGCAAATTCAAATGAACACCTGTTACTATCTTCACATGATCTTCTTTTCCAAAACCCATTTTGCTCTTCACTTATAGAATTTTGTGTTCCCCTAATTACTCGTGTGCATATTCTTTGTACTGTTGCGCAGTTCTTTGTATCCACTTTTTTACTAACTTTTGCAATAAAGAAAGTATTGGATTCACACCAAAAATTCGAAATTGAGTTTTCAACAGATCTTCACGTTTCAGAGTCCCCTGAACCCAAAAAAACAAGTTTTTGTTCATTGGTCTGTCTGTCTGCGAACATAATATCTCAAAAACAAAAAGAGGTATGGCTTTGAAACTTTATATATAAGTTTTGTGTACTCTCTAGATGCGACAGCAACCTTTTGAAGAAAATCGCATAACCGGAAATATGATGTTTACTCTTGTGATTTTTCAGCTGTTTTCAATTTTCTCAAAAACGAGTGTAACGATTTTTTCAAACGTTATATTTTTATTAAATTTTTAATGTGTATTGATGTAAGATAGGTAATTTTCCAGTTGAATACCTTTAAAAAAAAATTTTTTAATCTTTTTTATCTTTTTTGCTTTATTTTATTAACTCCTATTTTATAGGGCATTATAGAGAACTAATAAAATTACAAATCTGCAACTTTGGCGTTGGATTTTATGTGATATCACTTCCGGTTATACCGAAAGACGCTATCAACACCCGGTATATTATTACATTTTTGAATTATGCTTAAAAGTTTAGAGAAAATTTGTCTTTTCAACTATCTATTTTGTACGATTTCTGTAGAATTTATAATTTTTGAAAAATTGACTAATTATAAGATCACTGTAAAAGGAAGTTGTGTGCATATATCACACCATATTTTTTATAATGAGGTCACGTAAGACTCATTCCATTCATGTAGGAGATAATATAGGTTTATACACTCTTCAAATATATTTCTTAGAAATTACATCGATTTATTGGTTCCATATTTTATTAATTCTCCGCTAACCCCTCCTGGCGCGGTTGCTTTGTTGTTCTTCATTTCTCTCGCAGCTTGCCATACTTCTTCCATCGTAACCAATTCTCTTTGTTGGTTTTCCTCTATAAACCCTGCTATTATCGGGTTTTCTTGGTCATTGTATATTGTGATGGTCTTAGGCCCACGACCCGATTCTGCTTGCAGTACAACTTAAGAAACAAGTCAGTAAGCACAGAGTTGAGGTATTTTATGTAACTGCAATACTAAGCTTAAATTTCAATCAGTAAATGCATTGGAAAAGAGATGCCAGTATTAATAATTGAATTGAGTAAAGAAAGCAAAGGGCAAAGCTTGTTTTTCACAGGGTTGAAGTTGACGTTCAAATTAATTAAATATTAGGTTTGTGCAGAATGAATGGCCGAGCCGAAAGAAATTAGTAGTCACAAAAAGGTTTGCGAAGTGCATGTCAATGAAGCGTAGATTTCAATATAGCTGAGCAGGGAAATTGTGAGCAATCTAAGAAAGGTATAGGAAGCCAGAAGAAAATAATAATAATTTGCAAAGAGCAAATAAGAAGTCAGGCAGCAAGACATAAAAAAGCAAGTGAAAATCAGACTGATGGACATGAAAAAGCAAGTGAAAAGCAGACAGAACGAGATGGAAAATCAATCATTAAGAAATGAACTCTATAAAATAATCAGTGCAATGAACGCGAGTGAAAAGAGCAGAGTAAATAATAAAAAAGTGTTTTGTGGCGCAAAGACACCTTTTAAAATTAAGAAATGGACAATATTTTAGTTATAAGAAATTTGTAAATATAATTTGTAATAAAATTCATTTCCATAATGTATTAAATTTTATCCAAACCAATTTCCGATGCCTTGGTAACCATAGTAATAGATTAGATTTTGTTTTTAATGACGGAAATAAGAAAGAACAAATGAATAATTAAATTAAGCTTGACATGTAGTTTTGTGCTCCACTTCAACTAAAGTTTTTATATAATAAATTAAAATATTTCCAGCTAAAAAGTATATCATTGTGTTGACCAAGTGTTGAAGTTTATGTGGGTACGTTTGTGGGATTTTCCGCAACATAAAATTTAATTTTCACCGAGAGCACCTCCGACGATCATTGCGAGCCGATCACATCAGAACTCCGATATTGAATTCCGGCCAAAAATAAGGTCCAAAGCCAGAGATTTCTACTGCGACGCATCAGGCAGGAGTGCAAAAGACCGACCAACAGCAAAAACACCGGGGGAAACCGTTCCAGAGGAAGATACCAGCTGGGGCACCTTTGCCGAACATTGCGAAGAACACACCAAATTTAAGGTACTGTTTTAACCTAAAAGTATCAGTGTTAAAATCGAAAAATTGGTGTGCATACGAGACCAGACTGTGCTTATCAAGATTCAAGCATATCCTAGCATCCAGCAAAGGTGCAATTCAAATTATAAGCATTTACCCAAATTTGAGGTTAGGCGAAGGTAAAAACAATTGCCAGATTTAGTCGGTGTCCCTTCTGACGTCATGTAACAAATTAATGCCTAAAACAAATGATAATAATAACCGCCAAAGCGCTACTATTTGAATAAATACCTCTGCGAATGTTCACAATTTTTGATTATTTTAAAGTCGACAACGCTGACTGCATGATACGAACCATTTTGTAGGTTTTGACATATTGCATACAATAACTACTGTGTATTGGAACTAATTCAGGTGTACAGTGGCGCACCAGACCAAGTAAGAATTACAATCTATTAGGAATTCACCCCTGGGAACAGAGTTAAATGTTCTACTGAGCTAGCGTTTTGATAATAAATTGCAGATAAATAAAATACTTAAAGGGCATACTACCATTTATTTTGGATCAAGTAAATAAAAATACAAAACAGCATACTTTAATCAGTCTAAATTAATTTTATAAACAACCCCGAAAGCGAATTAATAAACAAATAAGGGTGCATCTCAATATATTTTCTTCAAAAATTTTCTCGAAATATTCCGTGTACTCTGACATCGTTATTTTAGTTAGGTTATTTCCACTTTGCTTCCTTTTCATATTTTTTAATCCTCTCCACGCTTCCGTAGAACTTTACTTTCTAAGTGCCATGTTGTGTTTCTTTCCTGTGTCACTATTCGTTTAACTTCATTTTATAACATCTCTCTACTTCTCTCTATGTTTTCCGTTCTGCTTGACAACCATTTTTCATAAGCTTCATTTTACTTTTATATAAGTTGTTCGAGTTCGTGACTATTATTGTAAAAATTATCGTCCGACCCTAGGCTTCTCCTGCTGCTTTGTGATAGGCTTCTTTAATGTGGTTATACTTTTCAGTTGGGTTGCCTAGGCGATTTTCATTTATTAGGTTGTCCAATATTTTATGATGCAGACATCTTGTACTATCGTCTCTTAGTAGGTACACCTTGTTCCTCGGAATTGAAATTTTCGGAATGTATTCCTCTAATACTTGCTTTTGTATATCTTGTCGAAATGCATACATCCAGTAGAATAAAAACTGTGCTTTAAATAGAAACTGGTCCGATCCACAGTTTTAATGTCTTCTATCGAGTATTTAGGTTTTTTTTTATTATAAAATTATTAATTCATAACCTTCTCATTTGTCCATGCATATTTGTTTATATCTTTACATTGAAAGAAAGTGCCATTTTTAGTTCATCTTGATTGCACAGTTCTACTATCCTCTCTCCATTTTCATTTACTTGTTATTCCCCATACTGTTCTATTACTGTGTCTTTATTTTTTCCAACTCTGGCATTGATGTTAAAACAATAAAGAAGCCGACCTGCGATTATATAATAAAATTAAGCAATGGTAGTAAAAATCACAGATCAACCCCCCTAAAGTTTATACACCACGGCAGCTCTGAAAACTCTTTACTCACCGCGATGGCCCTAACTAACTCAAATTTCGGCGACCTTGGATCGTAGGTTTAAATCATCAGCTGTGTACCCTGGAATGTCTTCAAAAAAAGGAAATGAAATGGAAATGGGCGCCAGAAATCAATAGATTTCAAATAATAAGAAGAAATAAACTGCAAGTGACTAGCGTTTAATTAATAATTAATAAAAAGTTTTGAAGTGTCAGTAGTAAATAATCAGGATAACTAAAATGCAAATAATGTGATAACAAAGTTGTGTACGTTAACTGAAGGTTGCGACACGCATAAAATCAAAAACCCCTTTCGGGTTATTTTAATAACTTTACCAAAAAACATTCGTGGGATAAGCTTATCACAGTCATTTAATAAAACCTTCTGTTAGGCTATTGAAAATAAAAAAGCGTGACTGTACCTTTTACTAGGGGTCGAAATACATCAAAATTGCAACTTTAAATACTGAGCATAATTAAATATAGGCATAAAAATTCAAATGTAAAAAGCAAGAGCATGAATGAAATTGAACATTACATATTAATAATTGCGGAACGTATGCATTTAAATTTTAAATATGGACGGGTTTAAACTGTATAAATGTAAAATCCAGGTATTGAAGATACGATAAAGCACAAACTAACCTCGCTTCTCCAACGCTCATAAACGGCTAACAGGCAAACGCCGCTAGGGGTTGCTACACCCTTCAGTTCAACATAAAGTGGTCGTGAACTGCATATAATGGACGAGGTCGCCGTGGATGCCCGGTGATTATAGCGGCAGCATCCACACCTTGCAGCCAAAAACGAAGAACGCCAGCAAGTGTCGAAAATGAGATTAAACTAGCCATAGTTTCCGAGATGAGTTCGTGGATGAAATTGGTAATTAAGAGCTAAGAAAAAATGTAATTACTATGCGAATAACAAAACAGAAAAGCGCCATCGTACCTGATCATAATCAGTCCTTAGGAAACACAGAATACAGGTACAAAATAAACTGCTTTGGAAAATTGAAGAATTTGAAATGCAAAGGATTTATAATTCAAATAAAAATATACAGGTTAGGCCTGAAATAATTGGATAACTGGCGAAACAATTAGGCGAAGCCAAAAAATTGTTTCAATGTCTCCAATTATTAATACTTTTTCTCTTGTGGGTAAGGTGACTAGTTGTCTTCATAAAATGTATCACTCATTTTTGCACTCGAACTTTCTGTAGGTGCATACACTCTGTTAGCATCAATTCTATTAGTCAGCTTTAAGTACTCACAATTAATTAAAAGTTAAAAAGGGCGCCAACGAATCGTTTAACTAACGATAAATATTTCCATACATCACAGAGAATTCGTAAATTCAAGGTAGCACAATTATCTGAAACTAAGCACACGAATCCAGTTATCAGTACCAAAGAACAAGATAAAATGCTCATATCAGAGTATATAATCAGATAATTAATATAGCGTTCAATACAAGATTATTGGTGATTATTTTCCAAATAAAGGTGCAGCTCAACAAACTCAGCTTGCAAGAACAGTAGCTTATAAAAAAGTTTTAAGAAAGTACAAATATACATTGCAACAGTTTAAAACAAATGCAATGGCCATCGACATCGGCTCCGTGGTTAGAAAATCATTGAGCGCCGTCAAGTACGCAGCTCGGAAAGCGAACTGTATTATATAGTGGCCGGAGTTGCAAATACATCTTCAGAAATTCTAACGGAAATCGGGTGAAGCACTCAACACCGATTCACTGTTGGCAGCATTAAATAGCTGTACTTAAAAAGGAAAACAAAATCTGTTCCTAATTCCCTTTGTTGAGTCCCTTGGGCCCGCTAAGGGAGGTTAGGTTTTGGCCCCGATAACGGCAGCGGAGCGGTAGGTCGCCAAACATCCGAAGGTCCAAACTGCAGGTACCTAAATCGAGTCAATCGACGCACTAAATGCAAGGACCTAAGAGAGAAACATGGATGCTTTAAATCACGCCACGAAAAGCTTTAAATGACTTACCCCACATTTGGGGCTACGTGTAGATAAGGGTCAGAAAAGCGCTTTTAATCCGGCAATTAGACGTGAGAAATATTTCTCAATAAAACTGCTAGGGTTGCAAATCCGCCAACGTTCATCGAGGGCAAAAACATAACTTGCATGCCCGCAAAAACCTCTGGACAATTTAAAAAGGCGCTAAACCTGGTCACTTTCACGGCGTCAAAAAGAAAAATGTAATGCCTAGAATAAAAGCCAAAAATACATATCGGTGTCCGGCGAATCCAAAACAGACATCGGAAACATAGACGGCGCGCACATAACTGCGAACATTGTAGAGGCGCCATCTAAACGTAACAACTCCTCTAACTATTAGTTTTCTATACCTTTTATAAATTAACTTTTGAGACCCCGGCTCGTTTAACTCTGTCTACATCGCTCCAGAGATGAATTCATTTTCCGGATACTTTCTCTGGCTTGTCCCTTCTTATTCGTTTCACTAAGCACTATTATGTTCAATTTCAGTTTTTGAATTTTGTTTATAATTACTATTTTATTCTTTGATAACCCCTTACGTTCCATGTTCGAATTTGCATTTCATTGCTTGGACCGATTTCCTTTAATCCATCCAGTTCTGTCCGACGCTTGTTTTTAGGCGTTTTTGCAATAAGGTTTTTTTACGGGTAGCGGGGAACAGGCCCGATGTCTCAACTCCCAACTCTCCTCTTTATCCGAGCTTGGGACTACCAACAACAACTACTGGGCTACTCAATCCGTGGCAGACAGAATTCAGTCAGAATCAGCCTTCATATTATTAGTGGGCGAGTGTCGTTTGCAAAACTGTAATGATAGATGTCGTTTCTCAGGTGTAATCTTCTTCTTCCTCTTCTTATACTGGGACAATGACCTCTATAAGCCCTCTTTGCTTGTAATCTAATTAATATTTATTTTATAATGCTTTTAATTAGATTTTCTCAATATTCTCTAAACTCTAGTCTGTGGCAGAGGTCGTTAGCTTATCATTTTGGAAAACGTGTAAAAATTTTAAGGATATTTACTGCTTCATTACACAGTCACTCAGCTCTTCTTCTACACGAAAGTGTCGAGGTTCATTCTTACCTGATTTATAGTGTCACTTCTGATTTGATAAACTTGCGCCACTTCTTTTTGTTCCAAGGGAGCTCATTCGTCTTCTACCATGTGTTGTTCTTCTTCTCCAATAATTTTTCCACGTTTCAATCCCTGGATTGTTTTCCTTTTGACTTTTACCTACCACTCTGGCCCCCAAAACCTTTTTTATTTGTTTTTTATTATCCATTCTATTCAAATATGCCTACCAGCTTAACTGCATCTTTTTGATTTTGTCCTGCACTGCCACTGTTTCAATCATAATCATGTTCATTCAACCTTTTGCATTCACTACTGAACATAGGCATCCTCTAAACAATTTCATCTCCCTCTGTTGTGAGCTCTATTTAGCTAATTGTTAGCGACGCCTCTAATATCATCTAACCAGAGGGTTGTTGATCTTCCTTGACTGAGTTTTTCAGCTCTTGGTCTCATTTCTAATAATTTGCATGTTTATCATAAATATCTTGTAGTATGGCAATATGTTCCACCCATTTCCATTTTGTACCTATGCGTGAAATGAAATCAGTGATACCAGAACGCTGGCGCAGCTTACCGTTGCGTATTCCGTCTCTGAAGATTACCCCGAGCATTGATCCCTTCGTGCGTGTTGCGCAACCCTAATTATTTACTGTTGTTACAGTAAAAGTGCATGTTTCCGTTTCATATGTGACGACGGGGTCTTCTGTATTCAACAGCAACTTTACAGTTTGTAGGTGGTCCTTATTTCCGAAACCTTAACGGAATCCAGTCTGTTCTTTGGGTTGATCAAAGTCCAATTTATTTTCCAACCTCGAAGTATAATAATTCTGGTAAACCGTTTTTTGTAGATTGTTCAGGAAGCTAATTCGTCTGTAATTTTCTTGATTGTCTAGTTTCTTGTGTGGCAAGATGGTTATGGTGCTATTCCATTTGGACGATATGGTGACGTTGTGTAAGCATAAGTTAAAATGTATCTTGATTTTGTTCGTAAGAATATGTCCGCAATTTTTTATGTCGTTTGTGACTATTCCATCCTGACCAAGAGCTCCATTATGTTTAATCCTACTTAAAGCATATCTTACTTCGTTGGTTGTAATATCTGGAATTTCTTCAGGCCCTTGGTCAATTATTTTCCCCTGACTATTTCTTCGTGTTGAACTTTATTCTCACAATGACTCTTATACAGTTCTTCATAAAACTCAAGAACCTCAACCTCAATTGTTCCCAAAAATTCAGTTATTTTGGTTTCAGTATTTTCTTTTTTGTTCTTTAGTATGATAATTTTGCATTTTCCGTTATTTAGTTTACGTTTTAATACTTTCAGCTTTTTGTTCGCTTCTATACTCTGATTTATAGCGTAGCGTCGGTCTTGAATTTTTAGTTGTCCTTTCTGATGGCTTTCGCTATTTTCCATTTATTTCCTTCAGGTCATTTCTCCCGGTGTTACTGTCATTCTCATTCGTCTCCTTTCTTCAATTAGTGCGCGTATTTGCGGACTCTGTTTTTCATTTCTCTTTTTCTTTGGACAGTGTCTTCGTTGGCTTTCCCTAATCGAAACAAGTTAGTATTTGGAAAATATTATTTCGTAAGAGGAAATCCACTATTGTTTCCCTTCATTTCTTCCTAGAGTACCAAAATTTCCTAATTCTGTTTCTAATTCGTCTGCTTGTATCCAATTGAAGTCGCCAATTGAGTTGGAGTGTAATTTAGTGCCCTGGCAATGTCGTCATAGAAGATTTCAACTTGATCGCTTGTGTGTTGAATTGTAGAAGCATAGAATTTCAATGAATATTTATTACTAATTATGTCGAAGTACTTTTAATGGATGCGACATTGGATAGTGTTTTTATGCACGAAGAAACCGACGTCACCAACTGATTCATTTTCGCAGGCTGTTTGGTAGAAGGTGATTTTGAGGCTTTCCCCTCGCTATTGTTAATGTATCATGTTTCGGTATCCTTTCACATACTTCTTCTAATTTTTCATAATACTTGTCTTTTTCAGTATATGTTGCCACTTCTGTTGGCGCGTATACATTTATTACTGTAATATTAGCTATCCTATTTTTTAATTTTAAGTACGATATTCTGCTAGGTATTTATTTTCCTTAATTCTATGATTTTTTCTTTATCTCTCTATTTACCATAAACGCAGTTCCATTCTTTCCTTGTTTTTTTCGCCTCCGTACATCATTGTAAATTTGTCTTGTTCTATTCTTCCTTCTTCTTCCCATCTTATTTCTTGCAATGCCAATATTCCTATTTTATATTTTTCCAATTCTTTACCTACTTTTTCCACTTTCCCCATTTCTAGCATTGTTTTCATATTCGATGTTACAAGTCTCATTCCCAATTTCTTTTTTTTTCTTTTTCAGTTGCTTTCTACTCGTAACATTGTTGTTTCTGTATATAATTTCTTCCGTAATCGTTTTCTCTCTATGTCCTTTTTCATCGCGTGACTATATCATTTTTTTCATCCGGTTTCTTGTTTCTATCAGTTTTTTGACTGTCGTTGGTACTGTTTTGTGTTTGGAACATTTCTTCTGTCTCTTTTTATTACTTTTTCATCTACTACTGATCTATTATCTGTGTTATGTCCTGTCTCTCTTTCCTTCCTATCTTCTACTCCCTTGTGGGGCGGTAGCATACTCTGTGCCCAATAGTTTTTTTTTAATTGCTTGGATGTTTACTTTTGTAGCATCCATTTTCTCTTCAATTTCTATCAGTTTTTACATTATATCCGCTAGTATCACTTCATTCCTTTCCGTCATACTGAATACAACCAATTACTCGCGTTTCCTTATCCCTGTAGATAAATTTGAGGTTATAAACTTTATAATTAATTATGCACTGACCTGTTTATCTGAAGTGTTTTATGTCTCTACACTTCTTTTATTCTCTTCCTCGCTATTCTCTCAAAGAATGGTTGATATATTCACAGAACAATGTTCCAAAAATTTGATTTGTTTTTGGATCAACTATTTCACTTTATTCAGCTTGACATTCACCCCCGCCAAAAATGTGGAAAATATAAGTGTATATATTTCCTTTAAGTATCAATACTCGAACTCCTCCGAATGTTTATTTAGTATGTTTTTGTCAATTACTTCAGTAACTGGTTTTCCTTATTTTGGGGAATCCCGCAAAAATATTAATTTTTAATTGTAAGGTATCAACTTAAAATTATATGTATCTGTTTTTTGTTTATAGCATTACTCCACATTACGATAACTTAAAAAAATTAAATAAAATACAAAAAATATTACATCTTTAAAACTTTCAAGAATCCTTAAATTTAATTTTCGTATTTTGAATTTCGAAAAAATGTGAGCAAGAGCCACATATAAATATACATACCGGGTGGTTGGTCATACTTCTGAACCCCTAAATTTGAAAATTAATATTTTTATGCACAATAATTAACATTATCCAATAAGTTTTTAATTCTAAACGACGCGGAAAATTATTCTCTTTAACCACTACCATTTTTTCCATAAAAATGGTGAGCAGGAATATGCATAACCGTTGTAAGCCATGTAAATTGCTTATGTTCAGAGGTATGACCAACCACCCGGTATACATTTCAGTATAAAGGAAATACTCAACTGCAAACGCATACGTTTAAATCTAGCAAAATACTAAAATAATAAAAATCTAGACAATGCACATCGCAGTACTAGTACAAACCACCAAATATAAAAAACAAATTAGTAGAAAGTAAAAGAAACACTAATATTGTTTTATTCGTGTGTATCGTGCAAGTATGTATATCGTTTTCCGCCTTAAATATCAACAGCAATTTAGTTTTCACTCCTGTTTTTATGTGGTTTAAGGGCATTCTGATGCAAGGTCTGATACAAAAACCATTTACTGTCTAATAACGCCATTCCCACAAGCCGATTTTTTATAACATTCAAATGCAATTTATTAAAACTGTCAAGCTTAACCGATACATACTCATTATTTAAAATTCTTGCATGAGTTGTGTAATTAAACCACGTATGTGTGCTAATTACAACCACGACAGGCTTATTGCAAAATTTGCGTGAGTGCTATATTGCAAATTTGAAAAAAGACCGATGTGGCACAGGAGAAACAAAAACAAAACAATCAAAAATCGGTAACTTCGATTTGACGTAAAAAATGCAATCTTTCTGTTCTGTTTTTGAAATAGTTGCTTGGGAAATAATAGATGTATATAATATGCTTCTATATAATGTTTGATTTTGCTGGCTCAAGGTTTAAAGTTCGATATATACAGTGTGGTCCATTAAGTGTGCAACAAATGGAACATTTCTTTATTAGTTGTACAACCAAAATTTAAATACCGCCATAAGTTAGTACATGTTCGATGACCATATCAGATGCATTTAGAATGGCTCCAAGTCAAACAGCATACAGGGCAGGACAAAAAATATGAAATTCGTTCAAGAATAAAGTTACCTTATTTCAAAAAATATGGCAAAATTTTATTGAGAAAAGTTGTTTTTTGGAAAGTTTTTGCCCCGTATTTTCATAAGAATTTGAAGTTTTTTATATGTAAATTATTATTAGTAATGCATTTGCCTTGTTAAAAAGAATATTTGCGAAATTCTAAAGATCTGTTAAATATCGTTGCAACAAACATGAAGTGGACGGTTACCTAAAAATATATAAATCCCAGTAAATTTTACAAATATGCTTCAAGTTGCTAAAAGTTATTTAAAAGTGATGTGGTTGTAGCTACTTTAAATACATATAAAATCAGAATAATAAAAATATGTATAATACGGGGGTAATACAAAATTTTCCAAAAAATTATAAAAATTTGAATAGGAGGCACTGACTTTGTATTTGAGCATAGCTTTTGATTCTAAACAACTTTTCTCAATAAAATTTTGTCATATTTTTTTAAATAAGGTAACTTTATTCTTGAACGAATTTCATATTTTTTGTCCTGCCCTGTATGCTGTTTGACGTGAAGCCATTCTAAGAAAATCTGATATGGTTATCGAGCATGTACTAACTTTTGGCGGTATTTCAATTTTGGTTTTACAACTAATAAAAAAATTTCCCATTTGTTGCACACTAAATGGACCACGCTGTATATATTTTTTCTGAATTTCAATTAAAAAAATGTTTCGACTAACTGTAGAGATAAGGTTTAATATAGGTATAACACAATAAACTTATTGAAGAGACAGAAATATATTTCCAAACGCATCTAATTTTGCAATATTCTTAACTTTCGACGAGCAATCAATGTAGTTATGGTTCATAAACATAATATAGTATGATCAAAAATTATTTTCATCTAGTATCGCTATGGAATAGTTCCTAATTTATGAATGCAACTAAATCAAATGCCAAGCTTGACATTTAAGTATAAACATAGTTGCATTCATATATTAGGAACTCTTCCATAGCCATACTAGATGAATGATCATACTTTACTTCGCTTATTAGAACTGCACAATTGAAAAATTTCAAAACAATCTAAAAACCGTTACCTGGGTAAAACCATTACAATAAAATAGATTGGTATTCAAAGCAAAAAATTACAAATAAACTAATTAGTGAACATCGGTAGAGCCAGTAGTATGTATATAATAGCACTATGTGCCTTGTAGATCCATGGCTTGTTTGATCACTTTTTCATTTCTTCCTACCATCAACTGTTTGTCCTTGCTACCACTTAAATCCATGGCTTGTTTGATCACTTTTTCATTTCTTCCTACCATCAACTGTTTGTCCTTGCTACCACTTAAATCTTGTCCGAACCATCGTCGATATCTGCTTCTGCATTTTTTTTTCGATCTAGTTTTCTTGGAATTCTTACTTCGGGTACTTTTACCAAGTATCCCAAACATCTAATTCGTTGTGCCTTCATATCCACACCAAACTTGGGATTACACTGCTTTCGTTTTATTCTTCTTACCCACACTCTACTAATCTGTATTCTCCATCGATTTTCCATAGCACTTTCCTTTCCAAGACCTTAGCAATCTCCTTTCTTCGTTTCTCAGAGTCCATACTATCCAGAACGAAGTTTAATTGATTATACTGGTTATTATGTTTTCATTCGTGACAAGAGTTTTCCCAAATATAGTTTCCAGATACGTAAATATCTCTACTTTCTCACATTTGAAGGTGGAACCTTTTCTGACATGTAGTGTCGTCCCATCTCATATATTTTTCTTTTGATTGATTTATTACTGGACCCATTACTTTTAACTCTCTATCTACAGTTCGAATCAATACTTTCTTCCATTGTCGCATAATTTACTTAGTGCCATTCGATCATATGCCTGTTTGAAATTAATGAACACAACATGCTATGCTCAATTTGTATTGAAAGCTTTCTGCCTAAATCTCACGCAGAGTAAAAATCTGATCAAATACTCTCCGCTGTTTCCGGAACCCACATTTAGAAAAGCTATACGATAGTAATTATTGCAATCAATTATTGCCTCTTTCTCATGAAGAGGGAATTTTTTCCCCCGTCTAAATCTTTACTATCAGACTTTTTTGCAACTTCAGTAGTTCTGCTTGAAGACCATCGCTACCTGGGCTTTTATGGTTCTTTAGTGCTTCTAAAATTCTTTCTACATCCTCGTTTATTGAATCATTTATCTGATAATCTTCTTCTTGTCCAATTTTATCGCTTTCTGCCTTTTCTATTTTTTTTATGCGATATCTGTTTTCTCCACCTCAATTTAACAATAGTTCCAAATATTTCCATCTGATCCTCTGTAATATATGATAGTGTTACGGGCATTTTCATACAAGCATGCATCTGTGCTTTATTGACTGGCGTTAGCCATACGTGCTCTGCCTCACGAAAGATTCAAATAGGCCCAGAATTGGTATTGTATTTATTGCAACAGTAAGAGTCACTAATAACATTGATAATTACATAAAACATGATTATCAATAACTGTAATTAATTAACAGAGGTTAGTGATTTTATAAAACGATATCGTCAGGGTTGCGATCAGCTTGTATTCAATTTTGTACTCAATATGGCATATGTAGCTAATTTTATAAAGACTGACCGATTAATTGAGTAACGTCAGGACACGATAATGAAGTCGCCTTAGTGCAAAGGTGTTTCGAAGCTTTACGGAGGGTTAATGCAGCGTTTGCATTGGTATTGAAGTGCTAGCAATCGATTACGCAGCTAAAGAGGTTATAAAGCAGTGTAAGAAGGCACAGATCATACAAACCAACCTGAGAATTGCTGAATATTACAAGAATGTGCTATGGCTTGTTAATCAGTGTCTATTAATTAATAGTAAACTCAAAACCAGTTTGAGCTTATAGTCTCCTGAATGACAGTTGCAATTGTAAATCATGTTGTTATGATGACCTAGACAGTCGATTGTTATTGTTTGTTAGGGGAGCGAAGCCGAAAGCTAGTAAAATAATATTTGTATATAAATAAAAGTAAATATGTTGTGCCCAATTGTGCGTTTTATTGTATGCCTGTGTGTGGGTGCCAGCTGTGGTCAAATTAACAGTGTTTCGGAGTACAGTTCTAGAGTAAATTAAACCTGGAGCGTGGCCTGTGCGAGCCGCCTTAGGAACCGAGATTTTACAAGATTTGGAACTGAGGCAAGCGGGCAACAAAGTGCAGCACCTAGAGGAGGCGTTATTCGTGGTCCAGAAGCAGGTAGCAGAAGCAAGAAGCTTTGCAGAAGCCGGAAACTAAATCTGCGTTCCTTGGAAAAAACAAATGCGAGTTGGCGTCTTTTTGCACTTGTAAAAGAATTACCAGGTAAGCCAAACTACTTGATTATTATTAAAGCATTGTTATAATTTATCTGAGGTGAACTGATTGATTTTTAGTTAATTTGTTGTCAAATTACGCTGAATTTTCTGGGTTTCGACTAGCTTTGTTTGGGGTTAAATATTTTGTGGTTACCTGTCACTCGTCATAATCGAGCATTTGCCATACAATGATAAAATGTCAACAGTATAAAATCCAACCTTGCAGATAGAGTTTCAATAGCTAGCCAGCGCAAAAGTTTTTAATAAGTTGCAATTAGATGAAATATAGAAAGAGTAACATACCCTTTTTAAAGTAAAGCTTAATTAAATGATTATATTTTTAATTGGCCAGAAAGAGAAGCAATTTATTATAAAGTTCAAACTGATGTATTGGGGCTCAAATTGTATTCATTTAAAATTAAATATTATAATAAACAAATAATTTAGTAAAAAGAAGATAATAAAACTCGATCGACACAATATATTCTTGCGTAGTCTGGTTATATCATATATGTATTGAGGCATCAGTGGCTTATACGCATGTACAGTCGTGTGCAAATAAATCTGGGACAGTGTTTTTTTCACATGCAGATTCAGTTAAGAATTTGAAGAATATTTCCATGGATTTCCTCTTATCAGAGAGAGTTACGGGTTTCAGTACCTGTTAAAGTTTAATGTAACTCTTTCTGATAGCAGGAAATCCATGGAGATATTCTTCAATTCTTAACTGAATCTGCATGTGAAAAAAACATTGTCCCAGATTTATTTGCACACGACTGTACCTTGGCTGTGACGGTTATTACTAATTTTAAATTTTAAAATACAAACATTGCGCAGTGAACGTTACGTGATCTTCTTCTTGTTATTTTAGGCCAGTGGTCTGTTTTAACCACGAAGTGATGGTTCTATAAACCCTATTTACTTGTAAGCCGGGTAAGTGGCTAGCCGTGCCCGTCGACACTCAAGAAAATTTATCTTGTAAGGGGCGAACGACTACCACAGATAAAACTAACGATATTTAAAATCCCCATGTAGTCACCTGCGATCGAACCCAGACCAGCCGCCTGAGACTCGATCATATTGCTTGTTCGGCCATCCGCTCTCACGTTACGTGATCACGTCGTGGATTTAATATTATTTGCATGTAATTACCATAAAATTCAATATCTTATTTCGGTATATGCCTTATTTACCTGCATATATTTTAAATAAATGTCACTTTCATCGCGCCATATACATGTCTTGTTATTGCTACCAATCCCCATGTAGTCGCCGGCGATCGAACCCAGACCAGCCGCCTGAGACTCGATCATATTGCTTGTTCGGCCATCCGCTCTCACGTTACGTGATCACGTCGTGGATTTAATATTATTTGCATGTAATGACCATAAAATTCAATATCTTATTTCCGTATATGCCTTATTTACCTGCATATATTATAAATAAATGTCACTTCCATAGAACCATATACATATTATTGCTACCAATAGGTTATAGCTTATCAAAGAGCCTGCTTTGGTTAAGATAATTTTGAAATATTTCCCTGCAATATTAAGTTGCGTGTACCATACCACCGGGAAATCATGCAACTTCGATTTGCGAGCTGTTGAATAATCAAGTTGGTGGCGCCCATATTCGATCTTGATCAGTTAACCCATCCTTTCTTCTGGAGCAGCTTAGACGGTCTATTGAACGCTATTGATTACGGGACTGTTTTGGGTGTTCACTGCCGGTGTCCTGGTTATATACAAGTGTAAGATGATTGTAATTTGTATATTTTAGTGTTATTGCTAGCCGCTGAACGCTACAATACGCAATAACACTAAAATATGCTATCATACTATGGTATTTTATGGTATTCCCAATTAATATTTCAAAATATCTTATTTTATTCGTTGGATCAGTATATTAATAGTATTCCATTTTTGATATTGACACACAAATCCTTTCTGAAATTGAAAAAAAAATGTTATCCCTTACTTGACATGCTCATGTACCACGTCTCTACTTTTCTCTCGTCATTCCCATTATTAACGGGTAAATAATTATTAACTTTAAAAGTTTAAAAATATTTTTTATTGTATTTCGCTGTTCATAACTGCACAATTAGCGCATTGCAAACAAAGATTATTGACATAACATCATTGCTATCACATAAATTAGCAATCAAAGAAAAAATTACAAAAAAATAATCAATGAACATTGGTAGAAGCCGCTTTATCGGAAAAAATGTAAATTCCAAACAATCAAAATAGTTCGTGCTTCTCACGGTGCAGCAGTCGGTGCCTGGTTAATCTTCAAGTTCGATGAAAGTACTGAATCAAAGCACAAACATAACATTAAATGTCAAGGTATTGTATGAATGAAGTGTTTTTTAAAGTGCACTAATACTAATGTTATTATTATTGTTGTGATGTTGACGTTAGTTAATGCCTTTGCCAACATTATTATCTAGCGGTAATTGGTAAAGAGTCATTACTTAACTGTAAATATGTACAAGCACGTAGGCATCTATACCATAATAGATCACGCCAGTGGAATGGATTTACAGTTCGAATACTAACGAGCGATAAGTACCATTACAACAACTGCAAATTTCTAAGAAAAACATACAGTTTAACTTGAATTAAATACTAGAACAAGCAGCATTGTTGAAACAGCTTGTAGATGTTTATATTATAAATCTCAAGGGCATCGGTAAGAATTCATTAAATTATTGGCAACTCAGCTTATGATTTGCCAAGAAACACCACAATATTTTACGAGTATTATTGACATTTAATTGTTGTGACTTTCAACAAAATCGTAGGTGAACTTTAGGTACATTATAAAAGTAGTCGTATTTATTTCGTAATGTAGCACTTCGCTACAATAAAAATATATTGCAAACGATGTGTTTATATAAAGTGGCTAAAAACATAATAAACAATTTTCCTTTCCCTTCGCACTTTGGGCCACAATGTGCATATATATATTTTTTTAAATCTTCAAAGTCTTGGCTCGTTATATAAAGTACGTTTTTTTCTGTAATAACTGTCAAAGTGTTACAATGTTGGTAGATATGTGATTAAAACGCTTAGAAATTTTTATACCTAGTGTTGGTAGAACTTTTTCAAAATTATGGTTATGTGTCAATTTTGAATGTCAAAGTTTCTTAATTTGAACTCTTGACAATTTTTTTTTTAACATGGAATTATCATCATCATCAATAAAATCGGATAACAAAAGAAAACCAAGAAATATTTTAAATGCAAAAATGAAGCACAAGCGATATTAAATTATGACATATCTGTCAAAATGACAATCATTTTTTAGTGGAAAAAAAGAACTAAAAATCTATGTACCAACATTATTAAAACTAGGGACTCTGCAGGAATGCAACTTATCCCCTAGAAAGTTGACCTTGAAAATTATTATAGAAAAAAATGTACTTTACGAGCATGTTCCAGCAATTGTTCCTACTATAGCAGGCCTTGACTGGCAAACAGAGCTATTTATTATTAGTAGTCGATTAACTTCCACAAGCAAACGCCATCATTCATAGGAATTCAGGATTTGATCCTAAACGATTATTATTTATTTCCAGAATTGACGACTAACCGTGAAAGATTATTTAACGACGAATATAACCGAGTGGTTGGAACCGCAAATAAAAAATTGACAAATAGCGAATTCCCTCCTCAGTAGACAGGCATGTGATAAATAAAATGAACGTTACTGCTGCCATTACAAATTCAATTAACCACGAACAGGCTCTATCTTATACATCTTAATGGAATATAAAATGACAACTCACTAAAAAGACAGATTGAATGATAAACTGCATTTAACATTTTACTTCCATTCAGAGCTTTTCTCTTACGTAATGACCTAATTTAAACCAATATTTCTTATAAAATCTTTGTACATATTCTGTGGATAAATTAAAACTTAAAAAAAATAGTGCATTTTTTATGTAATAAATTTTTTGTAATCAGAGGAAATCAATATTATACATGATGCTCAAGATTTAAGAAAAAATTGACCTAGCCGTCTTCGTTTTTCAAATGTCTGAAGAAATTGAAACCTTGAAAAACCAGGCTCAATGGGTCAGTGGTTAACTGCTCCAAGAGTCGCGAGTGTCCCGTCTTCTACAACTTTTTAGATATGCTCACAGCCCAGGCTAACTCGATGTTTTTGGCGATTTGTAGTGGTGAGTCGAGTTAGGAAAATGATTCTTAAAGCTACTGAACCAAAACACAGAGCAGACGCTTCAGTCTAACCAGCAGTTAATCTAATTTCACTTACCATTGAGGGCTTCTTTCTCACGCAATTCTACCTAAAAACGAAAGTATATTGGTGGTTCAATAGAAATTTCAAGCACCAATACTTTAATGATTGTAATATCCCAAAAGTACAACTAAGTAGAATTTGGAAGTTAATGGTACAGTTCAGATTTAAGTTAATATATACATTACACTGTGTTTGTTATATGCAAAATAAACCAAGAAGTATTATTAATATATCAAGAATTCATCAAGTAAATAGCATGCGGAACTTAGACAAGCAAAACGATCAAATAGTTGAATACACGCCTGTAACCAAGCCGTGGAGTTCCCCTAACTGAGTTGAGCTGCTGCCTGCATTCCAAAATAAAACATTAATTGTACATCCGGTAACCCATCACTTATCCCGGATGCCTCTCGAGAAGAAACGCATTTATGCTTAAATTCAGCTATCGCTCTAAAACGCCAAGTTGCGCTTCAAAGAACTCATACCCTTCTACTATTTTTAAGAATAATTAACCAGTTTTGTATGAATTCCGAAAATCCTCAAAATAATTTAATTATTATCAGACAATCAAAAATTGGTTACCAGTAAATATTAGTAACACGTTAAAACATGAAGGTATTAAATTGATTTTAATGATTAATTCCTACGGTTCTGCTCGTTTGAACTGAAACAAACGCAGGGAGCATCTTCTGCGACATAGGGTACGCGAAATAAAACAATATAACTGCACAGCGAAGCCTATAATTGGCCTAACGGCTGTTGGCTGAGTGCAAATTAAATAAATAAATAAATAAATAAAAACCTGACTTCAGCTGCATATCCTCAGCGTCGACAGCTAAAATACTTATCGCCCAACCAATCGCCAAAGGACTCTTCAACGTGCGGCACGGATATGTAGATATGATCCCGGGCTTCTCCATGATCAGCCAAAACCATTAACGTTATGATCTTAAAAAGAAACCAATACATATCACCCCATGGATCTCAAGGAAGGAGGCCTACCAATGAAGCCCCTCATGCGAAACAGCTTTATCGCATACTTTACATCTTTGAGAGGAATAATAGGAACAATAAGAGGAAACACATGGAGAATAACGTCAAATGTGAAAATAAATACGTCTTAGGACAAAAAACATAGTATAAGTACTCAAATCGGCCAGGATTAGATTGAGACGCCGCTTATGGAAAATGGAGGACGCTAGAGGAATAAAACTAATTTTTCGAGGTAATATAGAAAGAAGACGGTCCCATTGAAGACCTAGAAAAGATGGTTGAACTGTCTTCAAAAAGCTCTAGTGAAGCTAAAGATTATAAATGAAGCAATAGTGGCAAAAGCTTGTTGAATAAGTCAAAACCTGCTACGGTATAATTGGGATTTCTCGACAACACCGGGCCGCAATTACCACAGGTTAGTTTTCATTGGGAGGCAAGGGTATTAACCTCCCGATTGTCCTCAGCAGCTCGTCGAGAGAGTAGGTTTCACGTTGCTCGTTAAGTCCGGTCCTGTCTTATGACAGTAAAAATTAAGATAAATGTCAAGGCGCCACCGTGAAATTCAACCTGTAGCTGTATGGATCTACTTTGTTCACAGTCGAAGCAGCGGGTTTTGATGCAAAGGATACTTGCTTGATAGCTTAATTTATTTTCAATTACAAATCTAATTGCTTTAGCGGTTCGCTTTCAACTTTTGCTTACACTTTCTTAACAACTGTCCAGTCATTGCTAAACACAATTTTTAAATTCCTTATTTCTTAAACGAATTGTAGTTTCATTCAAATAAACAAAAATGTAACTTAACAACTTAACAGGAAAGGTAAAGTGTAAATACAAATGGTCATAGCAAGCAACATATACATCAATTCAAAAATTGTAGCTCCACTAATTATTCGTCAACGAAATCCAACAGCTTCAATAGGACAAGTAAACAGCACAACAAAAAATAATAGAGGGAGCACCTCTGTAAACAAAGAGGGGAAGCTCGTCATCAAAACAGCTAACCTCGGCTGTACAAAATTCGAGCTACCTTCAAACACAAGATAAATGTTACTATATACTAACAATATTATACTTGCAACATTCTACTGATATTACGAACTCAAAATGAATCATGTGACAGCGCAAGAAATGCCACAAAATTCAAAGACAACAAACTATGACATTAAATCAAGTCAATAACTAATTGAGCGAGCGCACCCTAATTTAATCACGTCACTGGGAAAAGCTCACATCTAGGTGAAGCACTTTAAAATCTAGTACAGGTACCTTCCAAGAGAGAGTGATTTCTCCCAAATCAGCCTTGACTGAAGTAGCAAAACCAAATGGCAGCTCAGGGTGGCTTGGAAACTAGGAAATGCAGACAAGATTAGTAAAGCACTCCTCCCGTAGGAATTTTTCAAATTAACTTGAACAGCCAAGTCGAAGTCGGGATCCCGGTTTTAACAAACTTAAAAAGGTCGTCGTTAAAATTGCCTAAGCGAAAAACTTATAGGCTTTATGACAAAGAAACTAATTTATATCCGGAATTTAAACCAACTGAATAGATTACTGACAATACATCGAACACATCAAAATTTTCCTCACACAATAGGTTCCAAGTAGCGATGGCGGTCCAAAGAAACTTCGACGACCCATCGCTTTCGGCATCGGTGTGCCTCCAAGTGTAACGCACAAATGAGTGTCTTCAAATTTTGAGATATTCCACCCCCCCCCCTCTTCCATACATTTGTCCGTTGCTTTGCTTATAGCCATTTCTTTTCATTATCACGACACTCCGTCGCTCTTATAGCATGTAAAAGTTAAATTGACTACTCGCCTCACGTCTTGAAGCACACGCAGCGTTTCTTCTGCGTTTTAACCCTGGTCTCAAGCGTGATTTCGAAAATTTCAACTAACAAGTCATAGTATGTCGACGCGCGGTCAAAACGCTGGAACCGAAATAGTAATAAAGCGTCATCTGAAACCACACGTGTTTTCTTGGTTCTGTAAGCGCATTGATGAGAGTGTGCGGAAAAAATAGGAAATATTTTAACACAACCTCTTAGAGACCTAGCGCTGTAGTAGTAGAAGAATGTTCACTTATAATACTATAAAGTTACGTCGACTATTTTTGCGGTGGTACCCCGAATGTCAATTACGCTTTGATACGATTACGGCGATTAGCACGTGTCCTGAGAGATACCACCATAAAAATAATCTCCGTCTAAATTTTGACTAAGAATGGTATTCGACGGACTATTCGATGAACAAACCTATTCTTTTTCAAATAACTTTTCGGTAAATCGGTAACAAGCCATCCAATTTCTATAGCAACAGAAAACGAAAATTTATTAAATAAAACTTTACATTTGTTTACAATAATCACTTGAATGCCCTCTAGGAAGATATATCAGCTTTATTTTTTTATTGTTTAAGAAACATCAACTTTTGGATTTTCATTGGTAAGTTTTTGACAGATGACAAGTGAATAGCAGAGTCGCAAGACATTTAGAAACTAAGGAGAAAACTAGATGGGTTATTTCTAATCCTCGACATCTTAAACACCACTAAGCTGTCGTACTGTTAAGTCTTCCTCTTCTTTCTTCTCCTTTACGTGTTATGCTTAAACCTATTGCATCTACTTGATGCAAAATCTTGGTTCTTCCAGCTTTTTCTAGGATTGCTACGCAGAACCGACGGCCAGAGAATCCTCTGGCAGTAGGCATATAATGCAAATTATATTTAGACATCGTATGCTTAGGTATTCTTTCGAAACTGTTCTTCCATTCCCTTCTATACTCTTTTTAACTGGTTTCTTATATAATCTTTTCTTGGGTATCCCGAAATTTTTCGAAGGAATTTTTACTGTTCCTCTTATCGTGTCGTTGTTGTCATTAAAACGGATGATTTTATGTTTGATATCTATTTCTCCTTGATTTGAGCCTGTAAGCTAGAGAATTGAAACTACTTGTCTACTAGATCAGCTTTCCATTAACTATTATTTTTTAACGCACAGGGTTCTCACCATTAAAAGCTATATTCTTCGTTTGTTCTTGTTCTTTGTAATATAATAAACAATCTCTTGTGCCCAACTTTAAACGAGGGATAGCACAGCCCTAGCTAGTTCTAACCCTCGGCAGAACGTGAATACGGACCATGCAGCGGTTCTTAAGGTTAAAAAACTTCATAAAATTTTATACAAATAGGCGCCAGTCGTTATACACAACATAAAAACTAATCTAGCTACCAAAACAAATCACCACCTACCTTATATGCCTTTTACGTTAACCTAAACCTAAAAAGAACACGGACAGGTTTATGAAGTGTCATAGTATAGAGACACAAAAAAATATACTAGTAACAATAAATAGAAATTAATATTCACCAACAGTGTAACAACTATCAAATGTAATTATAGAAGCAATATTAGCATCAACACCCAAAAAAACATAAATGAATAAGTTTGGAGTCAAACCAAATCAAACAGTCAAACAGTTGATATAATTGTTAATAAAATTCGAAACATTATATCGCAACTCATATGCAATAATGTCACAGTTGATAATCAAATTATTAAAAATTGACATCTGGAATGCTATGCCACATTACAGTAATTAATGATGACAAAATATCGCACGTCCGCCGGCTTGCAAAACAGTTAAAATTAAAATTAAAGGTACCGGACGTTCAAGGTCACACCGCGCATAGTGATGGTATCATAGTGTACACACTGCATGCGTTTTCCAGCAGATTCCCTATGTGATAACGCAGTAACGTCTGATGAAAGTTAATGAAATTACGTTAACCCATTCGAGTTTATTCCCAAATGCCTTTGTTTATCACTGCGCAAATTCATGGCTGGCAATTATGCCCTTATCGACATAAACAACCCCCTGAATTATACAAGATAGTATATAGCTACTGCTTTATGGGGAACTACTTCATGGCGTTGTTCTCACAGGCAGCAACCAAGTGTGAAGATAGTTTGATGTGACGCAGACATTCCTTGGTCGAAAATGGTGCAAGGAGCGATCTTGGCTCGAGAGCACGTGCAGGATTTGTGCCTGCTGCAAGCGACTTTCATTGGACAATGGCGCAGAAAATTAGTTGGTAGAAAGGTATAGGCCTAATTACCACCCGATTAGTACAGAAACCAATTAACAAAAAATAGCTTACCCTCAGCTAGAGTGCGGGCTAAACGAATTTGCAAGCGACGCTTCTTGGAGCGCACACAGCAAGTGTTCACAAAATTGCAGTGAAAATGCATAGCCGCCACAGCCGCTTCCGCGAAGAGCTGGTATTGGAAAACCAGCAACTCGAGAATCAAAAATCGAGATACTTGGGAAAATAAAATTTCTTCGCACGACGTTCGCACAAAAAAGTGCGCGCGTGGCTATTTGAATTAGAGATGCGGAATCGAAAAAAAACGCACTTCACAAGCAACACACAAATAAAACTGGGCGTTACACTCTATTATCTATTACGTTTATGATGTAGGGAAGAGAGGGATGATTCGACCCCTTAATGTTTTATTGTATGTGGTTTTTTGAACATAAACTGTTGCTTTTGTTTTTTATAGTAATCTTCAACTAATTTCTGAGATAAAACATGCTTAAAGATAAAAGATCCGCTTTGTCCTAATATGTTTTTACAAGTGCATTTTGGTTGAATCTACCCCTTACTGGGAAAGGTGCAACCAGTGAGCGGGGTAGTTTCAACCGGGTTAAACTAAATGAAAACTATAGACTTTATTAAACATTTTATTTAGAAAAAACTAGTATAATCATAGGACGAACACAGCAAATACAATAAAAATGGCGAACATACATCCCAGCCTTTAAAATTAAATTTAAATTTGAACAAAGAAGGTGTTCTAGCAGTTACTGTATTTTGCGGTCTCGGTAATAAACCAACAATCACATCTCTATCAATAATGGAAATATCATCCACGTCTGGAGAAACAAAAGTGTTGGAGTAGTTTTTTCGCCTTAGAAATTTAATTTCATAACCAGTAAATTTTTTCAAAATTTGGCCGACATAATATACTTTACTGAAGATTTTCTGGTCAATTTAGTCAAAAGGAAGCCGCCTTCTTTGATTATGAAGGCGTCGGCTAGCAGTATTGGAAATCCATTAATGAATAAATCATCATCACAAATGGATTAGTTAATTCGAACGTGTCATTGTCGATTTCTAAGACTGATCGATTTGCACACCTTTTCTTCAAGTACTTTTGGTTCAGTTGATTTAGATTCTTTTTCTTCAAACACTTTTCGTTTAGTTAATTTAGACATGTTGAGAGTTATATTCCTCCCGGTTTCAATTTGTTTCATTTCGACTTCATTCATAAGTCTAAACTTTTGATTTTGATTCTCTATTACTTCCATTTTTTACTGTTCGTTGGGCATCTGAGTATAGTCTAATATCTTCTAGTATTAGTTTTTGCCTTTCCTTTATTCCTACCGATTCTGATTTAATGTTCTAGAAACCGATCTATCTTATAGCAGTTTCGCAAATTGCCTTATGAGCATCTTCTTTTAAATAGACCTGGCAGTTTTTCTGTTTGGATTTTTAAACATCTACAACAAATGTCTAAAATGAGAAATGGAAAAAAGCAGACAATTTTTGGAATAATACCAACTTTAATAAATCCCATACGATTAGAATACCATCATGAAACCCCTACACCAGAATCTTGCCTTAAATGCACAAATATTTACTTTTATTTACAACTTTTTACTGAATGTTACAATACAGTGGAAATATTATTCACAACATACTGTTATTGTAAGAATGGACCAGTGCTATCTAAAAGGCGTGTAATTCAAATAACTGTCTATTTATCTTTGTAAATGTTGAATGCACCCCATGGTTCAGTCGTCCCCACTCTCCCCTTTCTTCTTTATTCCGTTATTCAGTATTGTTAAGTTAAAAGGTAAAAACCAATGAAATTCACTATAGTCAAGTAGTTTCTTTATTTATACAGACGTCACATGCTTCCAGTAGGTACTTTTTTAATTGTCATAAATTAGTGACATCTAATTCCCTATTAATTTGAAGCAGTTTGTGTCTGAAACAGTAAAAATGTTTCCAGCTAAGCTACTAACCAAAAACGATGTATACAAAATATTTGAGAATTATGTATTCACTAGCTGACCTACATTTTCTGTCTCAGTGATATAAATAAAACCATTTTGCTACTCGACAGTTGAAGTATACAACTGTCGTTAACAAAAACTCACTAGGTATTCAACTAAGTTTAACTAAAGCAATGGAATTCGGAAGAAATAAAATGAACTACTCGAAACAGCACAAAAACTCTTCCAAACCTTACAAAAACAGCGATAGGATCGACACGCATGGCGAAATTCTTAATCGAATCCACAACCTGCAACTCCAATTCGACATTTGAAAAGAGGTCTTGCAAGCAGCCGAAACTGGCGTCCTACAGAAGCCTCGACTGCGATTTACGTCGCAGATGGAGTGAAGATTACTTATTAATCAGTTGCATAATTCGCGGTTGTGCCCAATTGGGCTACCGGGGCTGGAAAATCGGCTCCGGGGGCAATTTTAGCGGGCTGCCGCTTTCGATGTGAAACCAGAATTTATGTGCGTTATCACAATTAATACAGCGATAAATGAAAATTACGGAAAATATTCGGCGTGTGGCCCGAAGGCAAGAAAGTAAAAGCAGTTTTGTAGTAGCTGCTACAATCAGCGACGAGCGGAGCGGAACAACCGAAAAAATACAAGCGGGCGGACATGCAAGAATAGATAGCAAACGCAGTTGGGAATTAATTTCGGCCTTTTTAGACAATCGTTATTGTGCAGGTGTTACGGTTCTGCAACTGCACTTGCGTAATTGCATGTCAAATGCAAAACCCAAAAAAGCAACGGGGCCGTTTTAAGGGAAACCTGTTATTAAGGTTTGAAATATGAAAATCAAATAATAGAGTGCAAGGTAAAGTGAAAGATACGAATGGTCACAAATCAAACCCCACATATAATCACTTCAGTTATAAAGACATTCTACACGAACCTGAAATGTAGACAACATTAAATAGTTTTAACTGGTAAACTCTACCACAATTACTGTTCTGTACTGTAAATATCGAAGTATTTATTATGTAAATAAGTTCGTCCATTTAATCCCTGTCAGAATTTGCATCCACTAAGTGTCACAAGAACAAATTTCGTAAGAGATGTAAAAGAAAAAAGAAAAAGAAAAATAGTCCTCAAAACAAAATAGTAGAGAAAGTCCACGGCAACCGCGTTTCCGTAGTAAACATGTGCAAAAAGTTTAGGGAGCGATAGAGGCATTGATGGGAGACATCACAATATGCCTCTTCTGGGAGTAATGGTAAACTCTCTTCCCCCAAATTCATCTTCAAGAAGCATCTCACTGTCAGGATGTACCACTCCCTTAAACGCAGGGTAAATACGGCCTGGGCTAGTTCATGAACTCTCGGTAGAATATGGCGTAGTGTAAGAACTCGGCAAAAAATGCTTAATGCTCTAAAATTGAACAGTAGAATTATGAAAATTTGGGCGTCTTGTAGTTACTCACAACATAAAAACAAATCTAGCTAATAAATAACACACCACCTACATTTAGTGCTTTGCTGCATACCTACATAAATTGTAAAGGGGTTGCGAAAAGAACACAAAAATATTATCAGCAATTTTATTTAATCAAACCGAAATAATCGCAGTAACATATGAATTATATACATAAGCCATGAAAGCTAAAGTGACAGCAACTTAAGATTTGTAGGGCAATTGCCTAACAAATAAATAAACCATAAATAGAAATCAAGTTCCAAGTATGCTAGTCATAAAATAATCTAATTAATAGCTGGGAATTACAACTCAGGATCGTCACCTGTGAGTATCGCACTTGACATGTGGGCAAAACGTCCAAAGGACGCGTGAAAGTGAGTTTTGGGCACATACGTATTTCAGTAATTTGGAAACGATTAAACACGCTTCAGTTTGAATTTCTTATTCTGTTGAAAAGATGCACAATGATGTTGATATATTGACGTGATCCCCTTCTAGCAGCTTTAGCAAATCTCTTGAAACCACGTCAGATTATTGCGCTTTGTTATTTTTGAAACGTGTTGTTGCTTTCATCACTTCATCCTTTCTGATGAAAAATGACCTTCCAACTAGTGCGTTTATTATCTCTAAATAGTTTTTCTATGCACTTTTCCATATTTTCAGCCTTCCATTAAGATCTATTATTACCTCTAAATTTCTATTTGTGAAAACTCCCATTCTCCTCCTTTGCAACATGCCTACGGTTTCTTTGATCTTTTTATGCTAATTGAAGGTGCCAGGCTGGGCATCCAAGCTTTCAATCTCCGAACACTGTTTAACCATGCCTCTTGTGCTCTACACTGTAATACTAGTGAAAAAATCTGATGTGATACACCCACACAACTTCCTTTTACAGTGATCTTATAATTTGCAAGAAAAAATTGATTTTTAATTATTGTTTAAGCATTTGTCAAAAATTTTCAAAAATGTCAAATTCTACAGAAACTTTACTAAATAGAGCATTAGTTCAAGAGACAATTTTTTTCTAACATACTAAGCTGAATTAAAAAATGTAATAATATACCGGGTGTTCTATTTAAAATAAGAGTTAATAAAAAAATTGAAAAAAACAAAAGAACCTCATTTTAGAGGTATTCAACTGGAAAATCACCTATATCACATAAATACACATTAAAAATGTAATAAAATTGGAACGTTTAAAAGTTTAGACCCGTTTTTGAAAAAATCTAAAAAACTTAAAAATCACAATAGTAAACGACATACTTCCGCTTATACGATTTTCTTCAAAAACTTGCTGTCGGATCTAGATAGTACACAAAACTTATATATGAAGTTTCAACGCCATACCTCTTTCCGTTTTTGAGATATTCTGTTCACACACAGACAGACACACAGCCACACAGACTGCGTGTGACCATTATGAACTTATTAAATGTGTTGCCTACCCAGTTGCTACACGATAAAATGGGATACATTGTTAATACGTTGTACATAAGGTTAATGCTATGTATATACGGGGTGAAATCTTTCATGTGTACAAAAATATACTAGATACTATATTCTTCAGCAATAAAAGAAAAAACTTGTGGTTTACTTTCAAAGTTATAAGCAATTTAACAGCAACATTACAATGGCAAATTTTCATGCGACTATAATTTCATACAAAAAAAAATCATTTATGAAGTTAGAAGCTCAGAATGATCTACAACGAAATCAGGAACGTAGTTTTGGTACGAAATTAATGTAAAAGCTCCATAGGGTTCCTCGATTTAACTTAATTTTAAGCAGACATGTAACCTAGTCTGCTGAAGAATTTAGGCAGCAGAAGCTAGTTTTAACTGAACCCTACAACCTAAAGATGCAGGAAGTGTGCTTTTTTACACTCGAACGATTACACTCTGTATGCAGCTTATGGCATTAATGACCGGAAAGATCAGATCTGTGATAAAATATCTGGTTGTTTTACCTAACTTCTTGTCAAATATTAACAGAATCTGCATTTTGTTTTACTTAAAAGCTCCATGGTCTATTAACCTATGAGTTTGTAACGATCCTGCTGCTGGTCATTGCCCCGGAATCATGACCCACTGCCCCGATTGTTCTAGAACCTCGAGAAACGACCTTGCAACCTTGGACCCCAGGTGCAGAGGCGTGACGTCAGCGCCCTTGGAGCCAGCTGTGATGGGTGCGTCATGCGGTTCCTAGAAAGGTCGAGCAAAGTCTAGTTTGATCTCGAAGGAAATTACCCGAATATAAATACACGGCCGCCGGAATTCTCGGTAGTCCTCATCAGACTCGAAGCGCACCTGATATAAACAAAGCGTGTGAAATAAATAACAAATAAATACAACCATGTAAATCCTTACTGCTAAGCTGTATATAAATAATTATTTAATAAGTGTATCGTTGTTAGAAACAGTGCCTGTAGTTTATAAGTAATTCTGCCTTCATAATTCTTGTATATTTCTAAATAATCATAATTAATCATAGTAAATAAACGTTTAAAACCAGAAGCGTCGTATAATTTTTAAATAGCCCGAACGTAAAAACGTAACAAGTTGTTACGTAATTTAAGCCTCTCCCCCATAAAAATTGACCATATTAGAATTTATCGCTGATTTTTGAGTAGCATAGGTCACATGACCAAAAATTAATTTAAAAAACAATTAAATTGCAAAATACTAAATTTAATTTTAGGAAGTATGATTTTACGCTTTTATCAATGACAGCAATCAATAAGAAACATGTCGGTCGTCTTGGCTACTGTCAGGCAGACAACAGTACACAATTTAAACATTTAATTTAGTTGTTTTTGAAGTTACCATACCAGTTACAGTACCGCGAGCGGTAGACGAATTACCGAAAATTTTTGTGAAAGTATATGAGTGTTTATTGCTTCTATATAAATTAGTCGAGTACGACAGCACGAGATCAATTTTGAAGCGATAAACACTACCAAAAATGTATGCAATTCGTCGGCCGGGACCGCTGATCGCTAGTCTGCCACTCTAACCGCCCTGGTGGCCTAATGGTTAGAGTGGCAGACTAGCGATCAGCGGTCCCGGGTTCAAATCCCGGGGAAGGCACAAATTTACGTAGAAAAACGTATAATATCAGTCCTTCTGAAGACTAACCAGGAACACCTGAAGACGGGAGTAGATCAAAACTCCCGAAACGTTGTGTGATTTACACCCTAGACAGTGGAAAAAGTCCGAAAAACATATCATTATAGTGTATAGTTCGTTGCAGATAAGAACCCATAGAAGGTGATCTTAGAAGTGGGAGACTTGTAGAAGTAACCTACATTGAAATGTACAAGAAAGTGGAAGCCATGGTTCTTGAGGATCCTCGTATTAAAAATATCTAAACCTAGCGTTCTGGCGATAAACTACTGTGCATGAATAAAAATTTAGCAGTTGTTGTCTGCTGAGCAAAAGTTGTGTAAACCTCAAATTTGTCAAAACAATTTGGAGGTTTTAGAAGCTAATCCAAATTTTCTAACACAGTTAGTAACTGGTCATGAGACTTGGATACATGACTGGGATCTCGAGACAAAAGTGGAGTCCATGCCATGGGTTCTTAATTATTCCAGGCGCATTAGCATCCATCTGCCGAAAAAATCCAAGTGAGCTGAAATTTTGCATACACCTTTATTTTGACATTACAAATAATGTCTCAAAAGTCCCATCGATATCGCGCTTGCGTTTTCAGTTATTTAAGGTCAAAGGTCGATCGCCAGCGTAGCCGAGCGGTTAGGGCGTCAGGCGGCGGTGCCACGGTACTGGGTTCAATCCCCACATCTGGCAACTGGCGTGCGGCCCACCCAGCCACTTTAAAAATTGGGTACCTACCGAAACCACAATTGTGCAAGTAGGGAAAGTAAGGCAGTCGTCGAAGGCGTGATACTAACCACATCACCCAGTACGCCGTTAACGGGGTGCCAGATGACTGGGTTTCGGAAAGACATATTTCGACGACCCTGACTCGTCTTGTCTCAGGCCATGTTTGTACATGGAATGAAGTGCCCGAACTTTACTTACTTATATCATACTTGATGGCAGGAAGTTAAATAAATTTCACAGGAAGAGAAAAAACGTGTCAAATGTTATACCACAAAAGATGAAAATTTTTTGAGGATTTTTTTCGTTCACATGCAAATTATTGCGTTTAAATTTCTCGAAACCAAAACTGCGTTAAAAATTCCGCGAGATCGCAGGTGAAATGTCTAAGGTGGGTTGGTTACGGTGTTTGTTAGAAATTACACACACGAATAACTACACCACCTTTAATATTCTCTATTTAACGCAACGGATTACAGACATAAAATTAAATGTGTGGATTAGCTTTTTATATTACTACAAGTGCAGAGCGAATAGGTCTGTTTAATCAGGCATACGTATGGGCGGTTGTGGATCTGACACTTGGCCCGTGGAAACATTCAAAGCAAATGTTCCACTAAGTATGAGATTGATATCAAACGCATCGAGGATTTGACTCTTTGCGTGTCTGTTTAACCAAAGTGGTTTAACAGGCGAAGACCTGATATGCAATGCCTTCTCTTCAACCCCATCGCTCTGGTTTATATACCCATGTTACACAATTTACACAATATACAAAAAGGATTTTCTATTCTAGTGACAACAATGGTATTGTATCTATTGGGCAAAAGGGTCGACACACTTTCACTAGCGCGCACAAGGGTTGGAGTTTTATGATGCACCCACTGGACATTCACTTTCGATTTTTGAAGCTGCAGTTTTACTGCCGTATTGTTCGTCCACTTTCGCTTCTTATTTAGGAAAGTGTTCGTCAGATTTGAGCATTCCTTTTCGCTTTTGTTTGCAGGAACTCGTGGACGTTTACAGAGTTTCTCTCTTTTGTATTCCGTCGTACAAATCACTTTTTGACATTAGTCGTTTTTACCCCTTTAGCTCGAAAGTTTTCAAATGGCACTTAAGCTAACTGCTCGCACTTCAAGAATTTTTATTGCACGCACTGTTTAATTTTATGGGCGAGTTTCCTTTCTTTGGAATTCTTACGCTAACTGTTGACAACGAGTTATTGCGATTTATGGCTTCACTACATGTCAGTCAAAGGCCACACACTAAATTGAAATTATTGAAACCAATCGGGCTCGCGTGAAAACACTGCGACATTAGGTGTTTTCAAAGCCAGTCAATCTTGATTGGCGGTTTCTGACAAATTGAACAATTTTCATTTCTCGTTCATTATAGTATGAATAATAATTAAAATTCCTCTAGCGGAATTGTTGCACAATTTTGCGCTGATTGGTGCAAATAACAAAAATACTAAATTATGATTGATTAATAGTTAACATGAAGGGGGTGAGTTGAATAATCATTGAAATTATTTTTAGTATTTTAATTTTTTTCTTAAATTTTGGTCATGTGACCTATACTCAAAAATAATAAAAATAAAAATCGACGGATCCTCGCGTTTTTTTTTCAAAAGTTATCCCTTGAATGTTCAACGAATTTATCAACTACTTTACGAAAGCACTGTATATCACAATTCATGCGTGTAACCTAATAAAAACAGTCTAATGGGAAGAAAAAACAGAGTGAATAAATTATATCGTGTGTTTAAAAAAAAACTCATTCGCAGCATGCCATGATCAAATTGAAGTTTGCCATAACTTGATACATACCCGTTGAATCAAATGAACTACTGTAAGTCAGAGAGAACTAAATTACATTTTGATCTTGAACTACTTTCCTAAAAATATACAAAACAATTTTTATTGACTGTTATGATTAATACACTCGTTGTGTAAATGCCATTTTATTTTTATTTTTGCTTGATATAAACATAAACAAAATGCAATCTGACATTCACCTTCAGACTTCAGTTAAGACGATCAGATTTTTTATCTTTCTTTCCAAGGTCTGCCCTAAATGTGTTTTTTAACACATGATACCTACATGCAGAAGAACGATATTTCAGGCGTAGTTAAATAGCATTACCCTGTAAGTTTAAAAAAATCTCAGACCACTCCACCTGAAAGTAAAAATACCTATATAAGAAAGCATCAGAACCAATAAATACAGTACTCTTACACAAATTTGAGAATAGAGAAGCTACATATTTTTTTAAACGCTGTTTGTTCTACCAAGCAATATATTATCGAAATCATTTATGATCTTGAATAAAATTTGTGTCTGATATCACAATTATTTCGCTTCACAATTCGTACGTTTACAAACTCATTCTGTATATGCAACCATTTATACAGATGTGTAATAGTAGCAAAAAATTTAGAATAGTTACTATAGCTAATTACTGTCATATTTTCTAAAGTTAAAAGTGAATATAAACGTACACAGTCTCCGAGACTTTCATTCAACAATCTTTAAAATTATAAGAGGTTCTGTACAGCCTAACCTTTGGCTTACAGAACTTACACTACCTATTTACATAACTTTTCAAAACTAACAATATATTCTCTTCTTTTTTTTAAACTTTTGTGTAAATTAAAGATATATTAAGATGGTTTAAAGCTCATAATTTAATTCTGTATGCAGAGAGAAATATTGAACAAAGTCAATTAAAGCACAGAGTTGAAATATTTTACAATCTAAACAGTAGTTGAAGCTATTAAATGCATTGGTAATGAGATGCAAGAAACATAATTAGAGGGATAAAGGCTGGCATAAGCAAGCCAGATTTCAGAAGGATTGAATTTGAAGTTTGACTAAAAGAAAGATTTAAGATGGCTAGTATAATATAAGTAATATGATAGGTTTCAGCATATTTGAAGCCGGACCAAATGAAAGTAAATAATACAAAAGGTTGGTTATGTGCATATAGAATATGAGCGTAGAGTTATTAATAAACGTACAGGCCAGTGAAAAGCAAGCAAGCTGAAAGGTAGATGGAAATCAAAGCAAGATAAGATAGAATTTGCAAAGAGCAATACAGAACGAGGGCAACTGAAATGAAAGATAATCAGTGACGTGTTTAAAATTGTAAGAAATTGTTTGCATGAAGTCGATCTCCACGCTCAACGTCCTGTTAAAGTTCCCGTGCTTTCACGTGGCAATCGCGCACGGAGATTATAATGGGCCGAGGAACACATCAACTGGCAAGCACAAGACTGGGCTCACGTGCTCTTCACAGATGAATCCAGATTCGGTTTGAAGCCAGATTCTAGAAGACTAAGGGTGTGGAGGAAACCTGGAAATGAAAATCGTTTGGTAACTGTTCAGGAAGTTGATCGGTACCAAGGGGGAACAGTTATGGTTTGGGCTAGAATTGGATCTGGCCTTGTCCCCTAGACCATTTTGATGTGTGTATTTATAACTTAAAGAAATACTATCAGGACAATTATAACAGTAATGACGTAAATGAAGTTATAGTATCTCATATTAATTTAAATAATGAAATAAGCTGGAAAGAAATTATGTCATGGTACGATATTAATAATAATGTAAATAATGAGTAACTTAGTTACCAATTATAATTTTTAGATATTAATTCTTGTAAAATGGGTTAATGTTGAATGTAGGAAATATATTAAAAAGATAACTAACAATTTTTCCATAACCGCTGTTGAAGATCTTTTAAATGAAAACATTGGGGGGAATAAACTGTAATGCAGCATACCGTATGAATGATGCATTTAATTTAAATAATATCCAGATATCCAATGTATATCATGTGATGTAACAGTTGTATGTTTTAACTGGTGGTGTTGTAAAGGGCAACCAGAGAGTTGTTTGTATCAAGTAGTAAAAAATATCTTGAATTGATAATCTACGATAAATAGTCACGTTAAGGGTTAAATTCCCATTAATTGTGAAGAATAATAATTGATGATTTGATACGTAGTAGCAATATAGTATTCTCTACGATCAAATTTGACTATAAGTCACAAATATTATTCAAATATAAAATTCAAGATTGTTTGATTCCATTTAACGTGGTACTTATATTACTACGAAGCCAGTAAAACCATTGAAAGTGAGTGTTGTGGTATGCTGTTGAACTGTCTATCCACATAATAGAGGTTTCAAAGAGCTACAACAAGCTTTGATTTGGTCGGAAACAACCCAAGGAGGTGTTTGCTGACTAGAATTTATCCAGTTAGGAGCTGAAATAACACATTCAGTTACAAGTTAGACCATCAGAAGGTTAGTGCCCATTTCTTATGAAAAGAATTAATTTTCTAAATTTAATAGTGATTCGAGTACTCGACCATTATAATTTGAAATTTACATTTTGGGATTAGGTTATTTTTTAGAAACTTCATTTAAATCTATTTTTGACAATATCTTTTTATTTTTGTAATGCCAGATCAAACTTCGATGTGCTACTAACAAACTGCAAGTATGAATTTAACTTTGTGAAGTACCTGAAACGTGTATTTGATTCACAAAGTAAATAATTATTATATTTTAAAAGTAATTCAGTCTTTAACTACAAGAGAAAGTTGTTAGTTGAAAATTTACCCATTCAGCTGGAAGTCAGGAATTCCATTGCTTATAAAACTGACTAGCCGAGGCTTTAAAAAACTATAATCAAATGACATAATTCTAAATGTCAAATTGATTTATGGGATACGTCAAATCCTATTTATTGTATTAAAAAGTGCTTCTTTTTAATATTTAGAAAAAGGGATACCTAGTTAATTTGATATTAATTGTAGTAACACCGTAATGAGTGATATATTACACGTCGTGCTCTTAAACTGGTCGGACGTGCTTTAAAGGTGTACTTATACACTAGTATCATAATCTACGATTCTTATCAAAATTTATTTGTGTACCTATTTATTAATATCTCCCTAGTGATATTGTTTTTGCATATTTTTAAAGTTCAACACTCTATATAATCTATTATCACATTTAGTTTAACACCTGCTATAATGAATAACATTTCTCAAATAAGTATTTGATATCAATCTTCCACTCTATTTCCGGTACCTAACATTTAAATCATGTTAGAGCCCTCCTGTTTCTTATTTCTTATTTTACCAAATACATATTGATGATTATGATATCCCTTTTTAATACTTAAATTGATCTTATATGCAATTAAAATACGTACGTAGATCAATATTTTTACATTAATAAAAAATGATACCAGAATGGACGCCAAAATCAATTATATTGAATTTTAAAGATGCAGCAATTACAGTATTAACAACTGTGTTTCCTATGGTAGATAAACGCGGCTGGAATTTTAATTTTAATCAGTGTCTCTGGCAAAAGGTCGAGAGGTTAGATTAATTAGCGAGTGTAAAGAAGACGAAGTAGTTAGACCGCATATAAGAATGTATTCGTCCTTACCCTGCTAACCTGTAGAGATATTGATGATAGTAGAAAACACAGAATCAACAATTCTGTCGAGTGTTGGAATTTATTGAAAAACCGCATCCAAACTTATATAGCTTGATTATACATTTAATGACTCAAACTGATTACCATGATTTCTTTTTGGCTAGGAAGAAACTCAATATGAAAAAAAAAACCCATATTTGTAGTTTTTATTTTTTATGAATGTATGATATTTATTTGGAAACCCCAAAAACCAGTCTTGTAACGACGCCTATGACTGTCATTTGATGTAAAATACCGATCTACAAGTCATTCAGCTTCAATTGTTGGGCAGTGGTCACAGTTTTACGGAGATCAACAGTATGCACAGCGTTATTGAGACAGCTGAAGGACGATCAGAAAAGTCCCGGTAGCTTCTCATATTCAAAATTCACTTACCAACATTTAAATATTCCCTTTTGTGTACAGGGGAGGTTCAATAATATGAAAATGAATCAAGATTAAAGTACTCTCATTTAGTGCTTCGTCTCGTCGAGACGAGACCGAGACTGGGGTAGTCTCGGTCTCGACGAGTCGAGACCTATAGTGGTCTCGATCTCGAACTCGGTTCAAATGCCAGGTCTCAGTCTCGGTCTCGGTCTCGAAAAATTTTGTAGGTCTCGGTCTCGGTCTCGGTATCGACGAGAGTCTTAACAAATTTTAATATGCAAAGTAAAATTTGATGTTACAACACTCGACCTTGCTTCGTATACCGATGTAGATGACGTTCTACTAATCGCAAATCTTAAAATAGAACATAATTATTGTGTGCGAATGAGGTGATTCATTAGTCGGTACTTCCCCCAATTCGATTTTTAAATCAAGTCAGTGTAGAATTTTTAATGTATTTCTCGCGCCTGCGAATACTTGCCCTCGGTATGCAAATAGTACACATAACTGCCTTTTTCCGTATAACTTAGAAGTAGTAATTTTTTTAACAATAAAATGTTTAAAAAAATCGAGACTCTCGACGAGACCGAGACCGCTCAAGTCTCGGTCTCGGTCTCGAAAATTTTAACAAGTCTCGTTCTCGGTCTCGTCTAAAATTTCGAGACGAGACCGAGACCAGTCTCGTGGAACCGAAGCACTACTCTCATTACTCGAAAATGTTGTTTGGAAAAGTTATTTAGAATTGTAAGGAAGTGTCAAAGGTGAAGTCAGAGCCACTTACTTCGAAAAAACAATTCACTGGTTTTTTATATTTTCTTCTTACCACTCAGTGTACTACGGAAAATTATAAGGGAAAACTTCAGTATAGTGTCCCCACTGGGTTTGACGTTTGCCGCGCAAGCGCAGAAAACCCTCGAAAGGCAGTGGTTTCTAAATAAATGATAGAACATTCTGTACTACTAACTACTAACCTAAAATTATAGCCAGCGTATATAAATCAAACAAGTAGAGACACTCACTGTTGGTTCCTTTGATGTCAAAATTCCGATTTAGATGACCTTGAACGACTCCTGGGCGGGGGGGGGGGGACTTTCCAATAGTACTAACAGATGGCGCCACTACTTTTATCACATATGATTGGTAGCAGAGCCAGTAGATATAGAGAGTACCGCCATTTTTTGATCCGTGAAAATGCCGCCATCGCCGACATTTTTGTTCCCATCAGCAATGACTGATTGAGTTATGTCTAAATGTTTACTTGAAATTGGCAGGACTAAGTCCATGTCAAATTCGAGGTTATCAGGTTATGTTTTCCACATATATATAATATACATATATTGCTAGTAGGGCCTGAAAACGGCCGAAAACATTACGGCGCCGACATAATCTCACTCTGAGTATAAATCGTCTAGTGCGCATGCCTGAGAATTCAAACTCCGTCTTTAGAAGCGAATTTTAAACTTGATTACTTCCCCACCGCGCGGACGACGCCGACGCGCTTGCGCACAGCTCATCATATACATTGAAGAGTTGGTTGTCGGTCTCACTTCCTTCGTGACCTCCCAACTCATAGCCGCTAGCAATATAGTTCTTTAAATATATGGTTTTCCATCAGTTTGTGTCATATAACAAACAAAACCTAACCTACTAACCTCGAATTTGACATAGACTTACAGTCTTGCCAATTTTAAGTAAAATTTCGGATTTCCAATAAATGTCACGTTGATGGAATTGTGTTACAAACCTCAAAGTGACGCATACGACAAAGGAACAAACATGGCGGACGTGGCGGTACTCTCCTATATCTACTGGCTCTGATTGGTAGAACTGTGTGCTGCCATCTGATAGTCAAGCTTAGAAATACCCCCCGAGTCACTGTCCCAGGCACTCTATAGACAGGTTTCAACATTTGGTATAAGTGTCTCTACTTGTTTGATGTATGTATGCTGTTATAGCTCCCAGACCAAAAGATTCACGTATATGTGTGAAGACTGGGGACGGTATATTGAAGTTTAGCCAATTATAGTTGTTTTACATTGTTGTTGATGTTCAAATCATTTTTTAATTTTTTTTTAATTGCTTTTTGTTACGCTGGACACAAACAAATGAAGTTTTTTAGCACTAATTTCGATTAATGTAACTTTCTGGTTGCTAGTTGAGAGAAATTCAAGTGCGACAGAGCATTCTTATCATATCTGGTAATAAGTTAACTTTAGAGTATCTCTTTAATACACAAATTGGTAAGAAAAGAATATGGAAAACCAGTAAAAATATTAAGTGGCCGTGACTTCGTATTTTGACATCTTTAAATTCTAAGCAACTTTTTCAAATAACATTTTTGTGTATTTAACGAAGTAAGAGTACTTTCTTCTTGAGCCATTTTCATCATTTCGAACCTACCCCGTATGCAAAAAGAGTTTTGAGTTTGAGAAGTTGCAAGGACTTTTATTTATCAAGAATAAAATTTTCTGATAAATGGATAAAACAGTGTTCAATGTGTCCAAATTTATACCAATCAAATGTTAATGTTAAAGACTACTGACAGATAAGTTTTTCTGTTGTCCACATTTTATTTATTCCAGAAAAAATTGCTCCGTGGGAACACTGGTCCATGGGGGCACAAGGAATACTCGACAAACTTCTTAATATTAACACAGGTTGAATGTATTTTTGTTTTCGTTTACATTTACATGAGAAAATGCCTTTTACGGGACGTTTACTTTCGCAGGACACGTTGGTCAAATCCGGGACTGTCCCACAAAATCCAAATGGTCAGTTTACTCTAGCAACAACAAAGATTACATTTAATACTATCAAAAAATGGGATAGGTAGGTACTCTACAGAATATTTTTTTCAGTCATGGCTGGTATAATTCAGAGTTTCAAGGATATTATAATCCATTTAAGGTTTTATGGCATAGAACCACCTTCCTGTTTAAAAAATCAATGTGATGAATCATTGTGTTTACTTTCGCAAAGTACAGTGATGAGTCATTGTCAATATAACCTCAAAATAATATTTAGTTTGAGAATTGCTTTTGTATACAAACACTAATTTTGTGCAAAACTTCAATTTGAAACACTACATATACAAAAAATATATTCCGGTAATTCAAATACCATTGATACACTTCACGTTTACTCGCATTATACCTAGCTACCGCGACCATCTAAAACCACAAATTTAACACTTTCTTTACTTTTTATTAATAACACAAATATCTATAACTAAATGACAGATTAAGTATACATCATTTCAGCCATTGAGCTCATTTTCTTAGGTATATGCACAAACGTTTCGAAATAACTGGCAAGTTCATCGATAGTCACGTCACACGAGGGAGCAACGTTCAACCTGGCTTGATGAGAGCAGGTGGTAGTACTAATCACGCCACTGTCCTGCCTTGGAGTATTTGAACTACTTGAATTTTGGGGTACCCTAGCTTGATGAAAACTTTTTAACGAATAATCCTGCACTCCATCGTTGATATTAGCCAAGCTCAACTGCTGGCATGCGTCGATAATAGAGCGAAAATCTTGGTTTTTATGTTTACTAGCACACTGTCCGAACAAAGTTACTTCCTTTTTTCTCACGTCACTGCAGTCTTTTTTATCTAAACCTATGTCGCTCTCGTGGCGACACTTAGCAAACAATTTTAGCACAGGTTCGCGTAATATTCGTTTGTGGGTCTTCTTAAACAGCACGTCCTGCTTCACAGAAGCCAACTGTTTCCGAGTGCAAGTGCAGCTGGGGCCAAAGAGGGTGATGCTCGAAAGCGACTTGGAGCGCTTCCGCTTCATGAACGGGTTCCCTTCAGATTTGGTCATGGCTGCTGGCTTCTTCTTGGCACCGGTGGAGGCCTCAATTTTTAGTTTCTGTAAACTGCTGCTCAAATTTGTATCTTCCTGGGCCATTTTTGCATTTAAAACCTATCAAAACAAGGGGAATTGGGTCAACATTTGACAATTACACAAACAAAAACACGTGAATTTATGGGAAATATGTGCATTTACCTGTCTTTTTCAAGCTATCCTGCATTATTTTCACAAAAAACTGAAATTCCGCGACTTCTTGGTTTACTTGCTTAATAATGCTGCGTTTTAATACCGATCTATTTATAACTTCTAAGATGGCAAAATACTAATGAACATAGCCGCGAGCGACAAGATGACTCGTAAAATTTCATATACACCACAGAGACAACACAGTTTAAAATTTTGCATTAGAATAATGATTAAAACAATATTTAACAAACTAAAGCCTTTGTAAAATACTAATTGTTAAACCATAAAATCGTACGATAGGTAAATATCGTGGCTTGAATCTAGTTTAGCGACCAACTCCGATCAACATGTGCTATACACCATTCGACGCGTCTCGTCGAGCTGAACAATATTGTCCATGGGGACAATCGGGGCAGACCAATGGTTACTGAGATACAGCACTCTAAAGTTTTTTTTTTATAAACTTTTTTCTTCGTGGAAAACACTCTGGGGCCTTTGGCGGGGCGCCGCACAGCATTTCGCGTAGCATACCTCACCGAAGGCTAATAACAAGTCACACTGCGCGCCACCTAACCTAACCTTACCTAACATAACCTAACTTAACCTAATCTAATTTAGCGACCAACTCCGATCGACATGTGCTATACACCATTCGACGCGTCTCGTCGAGCTGAACAATATTGCTGCTGAAGACATTCGGGGCAGATCAATGGTTACTGAGATACAGCACTCTAAAGTTTTTTTTTATAATTTTTCTTTTCGTGGAAAACACTCTGGAGCCTTTGGCGGGGCCCCGCGCAGCACTTCGCGCAGCATACCTCACCGAAGGCTAATAACAAGTCACACTGCGCGCCACCTAACCTAACCTTACCTAACATAACCTAACTTAACCTAATCTAATTTAGCGACCAACTCCGATCGACATGTGCTATACACCATTCGACGCGTCTCGTCGAGCTGAACAATATTGCTGCTGAAGACATTTCGGGGCAGATCAATGGTTACTGAGATACAGCACTCTAAAGTTTTTTTTTTATAATTTTTCTTTTCGTGGAAAACACTCTGGAGCCTTTGGCGGGGCCCCGCGCAGCACTTCGCGCAGCATACCTCACCGAAGGCTAATAACAAGTCACACTGCGCGCCACCTAACCTAACCTTACCTAACATAACCTAACTTAACCTAATCTAGTTTAGCGACCAACTCCGATCGACATGTGCCATACACCATTCGACTCGTCTCGTCGAGCTGAACAATATTGCTGCTGGGGACATTCGGGGCAGACCAACGGTTACTGAGATGCAGCACAGTAAAAATTAAAATGTCCCACACTAAGTATATGGCGCGTTCGCTTTAAAATGTCTTTATGTTAAATCATGTGTGTTGGGTTGGGTTGGGTTGGGTAGGGTTGGATTGGGTTGGGTTGGTTTGGATTGGTTTGGTTTGGGTTGGGTTGGGTTGGGTTGGGTCGGGTTGGGCCGGGTTGGGTTGGGTTGATTTGGGTTGCGTGAGGTTAGGTTAGGTTAGGTTAGGATAGGATAGGTTAGGTTAGGTTAGGTGAGGTTAGGTTAGGTTAGGTTAGGTTAGGATAGGATAGGTTAGGTTAGGTTAGATTTGGGTAGGTTAGGTTAGGTTAGGTTAAGTTAGGTTAGGTTATGTTAGGTCAGGTGAGGTTAAGCAAGGTTAGGTTAGGTTAGGTTATGTTAGGTCAGGTTATGTTAGGTTAGGTTAGGTTAGGTAAGGTTAGGTTAGGTTAGGTTAGGATAGGTTAGGTTAGGTAAGGTTAGGTTAGGATAGGTTAGGTTAGGTTAGGTAAGTTTATGTTAGGTTAGGTTAGGTTAGGTTAGGATAGGTTAGGTTAGGTTAGGTTAGGTTAGGTTAGGTTAGGTTAGGATAGGTTAGGTTAGGTAAGGTTATGTTAGGTTAGGTTAGGTAAGGTTATGTTAGGTTAGGTTAGGTAAGGTAAGGTAAGGTTAGGTTAGGTAAGGTTAGATTAGGTTAGGTTAGGTTAGGATAGGTTAGGTTAGGTTAGGTTAGGTTAGGTTAGGTTAGGTTAGGATAGGTTAGGTTAGGTAAGGTTTTGTTAGGTTAGGTTAGGTAAGGTAAGGTTAGGTTAGGTTAGGTTAGGTTAGGTTAGATTAGGTTAGGTAAGGTTAGGTTAGGTTAGGTTAGGTGAGGTTAGGTTAGGTTAGGTGAGGTTAGGTTAGGTTAGGTTAGGTTAGGTTAGGTTAAGTCAGGCCAAGTTAGGTTAGGTTAGGTTAGGTTAGGATAGGTTAGGTTAGGTGAGGTTAGGTTAAGTTAGGTTAGGTTAGGTAAGGTTATGATAGGTTAGGTTAGGTTAGGTTAGCGTAGGTTAGGTTAGGTTAGGTGAGGTTAGGTTAGGTTAGGTTAGGTTAGGTTAGGTTAGGTTAGGTTAGGTTAAGTTAGGTTAGGTTAGGTTAGGTTAGGTTAGGTTAGGTTAGGTTAAGTTAGGTTAGGTTAGTTTAGGTTAGGTAAGGTTAGGTTAGGTTAGGTTAGGTTAGGTTAGGTTAGGTTAGGTTAGGTTAGGTTAGGTTAGGTTAGGTAAGGTTATGTTAGGTTAGGTGAGGTTTGGTTAGGTTAGGTTAGATCAGGTCAAGTTAGGTTAGGTTAGGTTAGGTTAGATTATGTGAGGTTAGGTTAGGTTAGGTTAGGTTAGGTAAGGTTAGGTTAGGTTAGGATAGGTTAGGTTAGGTTAGGTTAGGGTAGGGTAAGTTAGGTTAGGTTAGGTTAGGTGGGGTTAGGCTAGGTTAGGTAAGGTTAGGTTAGGTTAGGATAGGTTAGGTTAGGTTAGGTTAGGTCAGGTAAAGTTAGGTTAGGTTAGGTTGGGTTAGGTTAGGGTAGGTTAGGTTAGGTAAGGTTAGGTTAGGTTAGGTTAGGTTAGGTTAGGTTAGGTAAGGTTAGACTAGGTTAGGTAAGTTTAGGTTAGGTTAGGTTAGGTTAGGTTAGGTTAGGGTAGATTAGGTTAGGGTAGGTTAGGTTAGGTTAGGTTATGTTAGGTCTGGTCAAGTTAGGTTAGGTTAGGTTAGGTTAGGTTAAGTTAGGTTAAGTTAGGTTAGGTAAGGTTAGGTTAGGTTAGGTTAGGTTAAGTTAGGTTAGGTTAGATTAGATTAGGTTATGTTAGGTTAAGTAAGGTTAGGTTATGTAAGGTTAGGTTAGGTTAGGTTAGGTAAGGTTAGGTTAGGTTAGGTTAGGTGCCGCGCGTTGTTACTTGTTATTAGCCTTTGGTGAGGTACGCTGCGCGGCGCTCCGCCGAAAGCCTCAGAGTATTTTCCACGAGAAAAATTTAGATAAAAAAACTTTATAATGCTGTAGCTTAGTAACCGTTGGTCTGCCCCGAATGTCCCCAGCAGCAATATTGTTCAGCTCGAGGAGACGAGTCGAATGGTGTATAGGACATGGCGATCGGAGTTGGTCGCTAAACTAGATTAGGTTAAGTTAGGTTATGTTAGGTAAGGTTAGGTTAGGTGGCGCGCAGTGTGACTTGCTATTAGCCTTCGGTCAGGTATGCTGCGCGAAGTGTTGCGCGGCGCCCCGCCAAAGGCTCCATAGTGTTTTCCACGAAAAAAAAAATTATAAAAAAAAACTTTAGAGTGCTGTATCTCAGTAACCATTGGTCTGCCCCGAATGTCCCCAGCAGCAATATTGTTCAGCTCGACGAGACGCGTCGAATGGTGTATAGCACATGTCGATCGGAGTTGGTCGCTAAATTAGATTAGGTTAAGTTAGGTTATGTTAGGTAAGGTTAGGTTAGGTGGCGCGCAGTGTGACTTGTTATTAGCCTTCGGTGAGGTACGCTGCGCGAAATGCTGTGCGGCGCCCGCCAAAGGGCCCAGAGTGTTTTCCACGAAGAAAAAAATTTATAAAAAAAAACTTTAGAGTGCTGTATCTCAGTAACCATTGGTCTGCCCCGATTGTCCCCAGCAGCAATATTGTTCAGCTCGACGAGACGCGTCGAATGGTGTATAGCACATGTCGATCGGAGTTGGTCGCTAAATTAGATTAGGTTAAGTTAGGTTATGTTAGGTAATGTTAGGTTAGGTGGCGCGCAGTGTGACTTGTTATTAGCCTTCGGTGAGGTACGCTGCGCGAAATGCTGTGCGGCGCCCGCCAAAGGCCCCAGAGTGTTTTCCACGATGAAAAAAATTTATAAAAAAAAAACTTTAGAGTGCTGTATCTCAGTAACCATTGGTCTGCCCTGAATGTCCCCAGCAGCAATATTGTTCAGCTCGACGAGACGCGTCGAATGGTGTATAGCACATGTCGATCGGAGTTGGTCGCTAAATTAGATTAGGTTAAGTTAGGTAATGTTAGGTAAGGTTAGGTTAGGTGGCGCGCAGTGTGACTTGTTATTAGCCTTCGGTGAGGTACGCTGCGCGAAATGCTGTGCGGCGCCCGCCAAAGGCCCCAGAGTGTTTTCCACGAAGAACAAAATTTATAAAAAAAAAACTTTAGAGTGCTGTATCTCAGTAACCATTGGTCTGCCCCGATTGTCCCCATGGACAATATTGTTCATCTCGACGAGACGCGTCGAATGGTGTATAGCACATGTCGATCGGAGTTGGTCGCTAAACTAGATTCTTACCAATATCGTAGTGTTAAAAGTAAACACACATTACAAATTTTGATAGCTAAAAAATCCCGGCAAATAATATGGTTGTCTCTGTGGTGAATTACAATAACTACTTTTAATCTTATTACCAATAACCTAAAACAAAAGTTACAATGTAGGACACTAAGCCAAAGGGTTGGTACGAAAGTTCTAGAATCTGTATATACAGGGTGGTCATAAGAGTTGGGGACATATTTTACAAGCGTCACTATTTACATAACAAATAGTGAAGATTTTTCAAATAGTTTTTCTAAAGGGCCAAATTAAAAAGTTACGGCTCTGTAGAGCGTAATTTAAAAAATAATTTTCTGGAATAGGTATGTTAAAATGGACCGAAGATTTATTTTTAATATTTACAAGTAAATTATCGTCTACTAAAGCCATAATTCGATAGTAATAAATAGTTATTTTCATAACAAGCGTCGAAAGTAGCAAATATCGTGGGAGTGTTGATTAGGCAAACGAGGGCGTAGCGTAGCGAAGCCCGAGTGGATCTAAAACACGAGCACATAATATATTTGCACTTTCGAGCGAGTTATGAACACTATTTTTTAGACGACCACACAAAGTAAATTCTATTTTTAAGAATTGTTTTTATTTCGTTTACAATTGTTATATTATTATTGGTACAATTATAAAAAATGAGAGCTTGTTGGGAAGCATGGCAACGAATAAATCAAAAGCGTCTGGACTATTTGACTAACTTTGTGCCGTTACGATATGACTAGTACGATATAACATCGTGCTAGTGTATGAAATTGTCAACTTTCTGTAGTAGGCGGTTGTCACGATAATGTTACTTTCATACGTGGTTGTCTAAAAAAAGCTTTGCTTTGATCAGTGGCATGGTTACGTGGGTTTAAGGAATATTTCTGTTAAAAAATATGAAAGCCGCGTTTTTTTAAACACACTGTGTCGTATTATAAAAAAACATTCTCTTGATATTTTTAGATCATTGTTTTCCAGCTTTTAAAATAATATAAAATGGCACAATTGCTGCACTAAAATTTAAAAAAAATAGAAATGCTGGTTTTGCTGATGTTGATGTAACTGTTTTTAAATGGAAACCATGCATAATTTCTTTAAAATTCACAATATTTCACTTAGACCACAATACGCTCCTTACTTTGGATGATATTATAGCACCTCGTGTAGACATATCTGATGAACAATTGCACTGGCTAGAAGAAACATTCCCAAATTAGGTATATAGACGCATTCAACAGTTATCTGCTGCCAATGGCGTACAGGGACTAACAAAAGAATCTGCACATGCTCTAAAGTTTACAGTCCGAAGCAATAGTTTGTGTAAAATTTCTTTTGTAACAGGCTGGATTCCATTAAGTTTTAACTCTGATGCAGTAGATGCCACATTTTTGCATATTCGTTAAAAAGGTGGGTCAAATTATAACATGTGCAAACGAAAATTAAATCAAGCTTGGCTTTGAAATATTTGTTTTATGAATAATATTTTGGTGGCACTGTAAGTTTATGTTAAATTCGAGGTTAGTAGGTTAGGTTTTCTGTCAGTTTTGACACAGACTGATGCAAAACCTAACCTGCTAACCTCGAATTTGACATAGACTTACAGTGCCACCAACATATTTTTCATACAACAAATATTTCAAAACCAAGCTTGATTTCATTTTCATTAGCTCACATGTTACTAGAGGTGTTAGATCTGCCAAATATGCTTTACGACAAACTTTACAGTGTGATATTGTGGCTCTGCATCTGCAAATATAGCAAACAGCATTAGTTTTGTAAGTTGCTCTCGAGTTACTAGTTCTTTTCCAGCTTTTACCTAGGTAGAAGACATAACATTGCTGGAAGAATTGAAGCTTAAAGTTTAATTTTTAGAAATTAATGATGCAACGATGCAAGTGACATGAGCATTTATTATTCTGTATTCTGTGGCTTTCCTTGCTGGATACATCATCATGCAATTGCAACAAAATATTAAATTAACTGTGTAACTTGTGTCAGGCCTCTTCTTTCTTGCACTATTTCGGGATCTTTATTACATTTAATAACCCCAAAATGGTGTTGCAAATGAATAACACTGATTTACAGTGTATCCGGGGTTTAATTTAAGATATCTGCCAGTTATTTATGCATGTTTACTGATTACTAAACCGAAGTTTGTTTGTTTCTATTTATGCATGGTTACTGATTACTAAACCGAAGTTCGTTTGTTTCTATCACATAAAGACTTTTCACAATTCGTTAATAAAATATTACTTAGATATTAAACGCAAATATGCACGTATAGTCGGTTCACTAGATATAAAAACACAAAGTTTCCTTTGATTTCTAAAATTTCATGCGTGTACTCCCAAAATGCATCTTTTGTCTAGGAATGTACTTACAAAAAGTTACTAAAACAAATAGGTTAAGAGTGTGACATTTAATTAGTATCTGTCATAACTACTTTTAAGGATGCTAAACAAACACTGTGTTGGATACTATTGATGTAGAATTTATTAATAGGTATTGTTATTACATTTTATAAAACTGCAGGCAAGAATTTCCAGAATAATATGTACATTGACACTGAAATACTGAGATTTATTAATTGTCATTTTTAAATTCAAAGTCAACTTTATGCAGGTGTGGAAACCTTTGCAAAACAAAATACAGAATCCCTAGCGCAACAATTTTACATATACGCCAACTTCAAAAAAATTTAAATGTTTTTGTGTTTACTGAATGGCCTATAACTATTGTTTCCGCAATTGTTTAAAAGTTTTGTACCCCTATATCAAATTGTGTCTGAAATACAACAGATTGTGCATGTTTGAACTTGTCTGAGCATATAGTGACTTGCTTGCATAGTCCACTCAACCACAAATATTATAGAAGTGGCACCTCTTTTACTCGATTTCAGTACTCCTGTAAAATGCATCGTAAGCATTTGTTGTGTGTTAGTTTTGTTTTAGTAAGGCAACCAGAAAGTGTATCAACAGTTCTGACCTATGTTATTACATGTTGGTTGTTCCTGATAAGGAGGGTATCTTCATTGGTCTCCAAATTAGAAAATTGGTTTTAGATTGTCAGTTACAATAACTGACGTTGAAAGAAAAGATTGGATTGCTTTTAAAAGTGTAATAGAAAACCTAGAAAATCATAAATCACAAGATTACGAGAAAGTTATTCAAAATATGCTCGAAAAGTGTAACGGGCTGGTTTATGTCACCTTCGCAGTTAATAATCATTTTGATATTTAACCATCCCTCTGCTAGGAATAAAGCTAAACTGTATCTCTTACATTGTTGTAATTAGATTGTAACATATTGTGTATTTAAAACTTGCAACAAATATACCACGAGCATTGTTAGCACTACATCCGAAGGAGTGGCTTAACCTTTTTGTGCAAATTCAGGCTGCCGTTCGAGCTTCAAGGAAGCCAGTCGACTTAATCAACACCCCGGAGCTGATATCCTAGCCATCTTGCTACGAAATAAAGACAAGTTTGGTTACTGTAATTACATTTTACGAGTGAATGTACGGCCCAGGCAGATTGGGAAAACCCAAAGCCATAATGAGAAATTAACTGTTGTTGCAACGCATTGTGCAATAACGTCAACGATCCATAACACGCCCAAAGGATACCTGTGCGTACTTGCTGAATTAGCAGGGCTAGGCCTAAGCGCTATGTAGCGGAGCAGTGATGAATGGCCCGTAAACGTCAGTGCTACATAATGCGTGTCGAAAAAAAGCGAGCAAAGTGTTCGCGAGGTGAAGCTTTAGAAAGTATCTATTATGCGCGTGCAGCAAGAGACATCTGAGATGCCAAGTGTGATTTGTGTCGTCATGTAAACAATGCAGACTAACTTCGTCAAAAACGTCAAAGTGCAAATTCAAGAACAGCAGGACGGATGTCACAAACATAGGAGCACCGGACTACAAAAGAGAAGGGTTGTGTAAATATCCTTGTGACCCAAAAACTAACAATGGACCAAGCAGACAGGGAAAGTGGGCCCCGGTCACAATACAGTCATAAATACTCGAATATGAAAGAAGCACACGCAATAAGGGAGACTCCTTTTATTAGCGGAAGCCATCCCAACCTTTCGTGTCGCAACAGAGCGATGGATTAGCCGGACAATATTATTGTATCCGAAAGAATAGCCGGCGTTCCTTCCATTCATGCACTTCTTATATAAACTCAAGTAGCCTAGTTTTGGAGATCAGTTTGATCACTTCACTTGCACGCATTTTGCTGAGTTGGTAACGATTCGTATCTGTATTTTTTGTAATATTAACGGATGTGTACATGTGTATATTTGTTTATGTGTTTAAATTAAAATAAAGGAAGGTTATTGTTTTCCACAAACGTGTGTATTTTACGGAACTAAATTCTACAGTAAAAAATTACTACGCATCAATCAAATTGGCAAATGGTAACCAAAGCTGCATCATCTTGTTGACACACCGATTCAGCTGATTTCAAGCTAATGTAACCAGGACCGTATTAGGCAAACTTATGTGTGGGATTTAACATTGCAGGTAGATTAAGCATCAAGCTAGTGGACTGTTCCGTGGTAATGTTAATAGCGCACATAACATTTATAGATTAACATTGTGTATTCTTTTATGTATTTCCATGCATATGTGTTTCTTTTATAGATTATATATATTTTCATGTAAACTGTTTGCTTTTCATTTCTGGCAGGGTTTACATATATAGAGAGATCCAAAAAAAACTGTTCCTCAGCGGGCTGTGGAAATTCAACGTATGAATAATATGTTGGTGACACTGTACGTCAATGTCAAATTCGAGGTTATCAGGTTAGGTTTTCCGTCAGTTTTGACACAAAATGACTCAAATCCTACCCTGCTAATCTCGAATTTGACATTGACGTACAGTGTCACCAACATATTATTCATACGTTGAATTTCCACAGCCCGCTGAGAAACAGTTTTTTTTTATCTCTCGATATAATTTCAGCATTATAGGTGATTACGAACGGACCGGCAGGATCAACAACTGACAAACCCTTAGCTACACTGAGGTAAGAGCGGGTTTTATACTTCTACGACTGAGTTAACTAGCAAACAAAGGACATTATAAATTCATAGTATAGTAGAGTGGAGGCCATGGAAAAAAGCCACATTACAGTTTACGATGCTCAACGCAAAGGGCAGATAAAAGTACCATTACAAAAGCTTCGCCATTTAGGTTACAATATGAACATCAAAATTAAATTTTTGCATGCACATCTTAACTTTTTCCCCAGAAATCTTGGACATATGAGAAAAGAACAAGGGGAGAGATTCCATAGAAACATAAAAAAGGAGTAGATGTACTAGGGAAGCTAGAATACAAGCATGATGGGAGATAAACCTGGTGCTATACATAAAAGAAAAACGATTTAAACAAAGTGATGGGCTGATTAATGAATGTTTCAGAATTTTGGTAGTACGTACTGATCGAATGTTTGTGCTTTTAGTGTATTCGGTATATCAGAGAGGAAGATATTTTCAAGCCTACCAAAAGCTGACAAGGCCATCAATATTCTTCTAGAAATATTCGCTTTCAAATTTGAGAGATATGTAGTTTTTGGCTGAGATATACCGGGTGCTGACTTGCGCGACGTACCATAGCAATTTGCATAGTAAATTCTTTATGTCTAATTATTTGCTCCCCTAATAATTTTAGAGCGAAAGTGTAAATACATTTTTTGTAGAGAAAAAAATACTACAAATTACTAAAGTCAAAATAAAAAATTAGACAATTCATTTGCTGAAGTGAAAGAATTTTATTCAAAATGACTGATCTCTCAAATACAATAAAATACCACAAAGGGGTTTAAATTTTGAAGAAATATGAGTCATAAGGTGTTTTCATCAATTTATTACAATTAATGGAAATTGGAAAGTTCAAATCCAAAACGCAAATGATATAACATTATTTGTATAGAAATCTTCTCGGTAATTTAATGTGCTTTATTAACATCTAAATTATATTAAATAGATACATGGGCTAAACTCCAATCTAGCCCAATGGTGCTTAGGCACATGCTCGTGATTCTCAGTTTGTCAGAGGTTCTACAAATGTTCAGACAATCAAGGCAAAACACGGGAGCCTCATGCCAGACCCAATCTTGGCTGCCGTCAAGGTGCAAACTTAGGTTAGCTGCAGTTCAAGATTTGTGTGTACTTAGTACAAAAATCTCCTGTGTGTATGACCATAAAACAAGCAGTTAGTCCAATTGTCGACAATAATATTGAATTTGAATTTCCCAATGAGTATTTCTCTTATTTATAGCTTAAAATCCAGTTTCACCACTGGCATAACAGTTCCTTTATGTTCATATTCCGTACATGTCAAAATGTAACAGTGAGCTATACTGGAATTTTCCCGACACTAAACTACTTGCTATACATGTTTAACCTGGAATTGCAAATGTACACTGCAATAATCTATTGAGCAGTGACTTACGAATATTTAAGCAATATAAAACTTACAGGAAAATATTTATTTCTCTGTTAAATGTTCTGGTTTGTTTGATGTTAATACTGTTCTGAATATCGTAAATAACTAATTGGCGAAAAACGTCAAAGTAAGGTTCTTTTCCGTAGAAACAAACTATAATTTGGAAAACTCACGGCTGCGGTAAAACTAATGGCGGATTCCATCACGTGATACGTCCACTCAAACTTTTGACAAGTTATAAAATGCCAATGTCTTATTTTGACATTAGTAACTTTTTGTAACTAAACATTCTGTACACTGTTAAAAATGACAATAACTTGGAATATTTTTGCCTTCAACCATATATCTAATACTTACTATATTGCTAGCGGCTATGAGTGGGAAACTCACCGATGAAGTGAGACACACAACCAACTCCTTCATGTATACAGTGAGCTGTGCGCAAGCGCGGCGGCGTCGTCCGCCCAATGGGGAAGTGGTCAAGTTTAAAATTCGCTTCTAAAGGCGGAGTTCGAATTCTTACGCATGCGCACGAGACGCGTTATACTCTATGTGAGACTATGTCGGCGCCGTAATGTTTTCTGAAGTTTCCAGGCCCTACCAGCAATATATGTGTATTATATATATGCCTTCAACCAATAAAAAACATGACTATCGTATGGCCACACTGTGATTATATAGTCACTGTAGGTATTATAAGTGATTATATAAAACTAGCAGTCCAGTGAGACAAATGTCTCATTTAATAAAACAAAAAAGACCGTTTTGCAAATAGAACGCGTATTAAATAAAAACTGTACCCAGACCTGGAAGGTGTCAAAGTGGTTGACTAACCGATCGACGTTTTAAGGCGCAGAGGGTCGCAGCTCCGTTTGGCTGCTGAAACATTTTTATTTAATACGCGTTCTATTTGAAAAACGGCCTTTTTTGTGATTTCTCGAAAACCGGAAGTGTCACGTGACTGAAATTCGGTTCCTGACCTGACATGACCATTCTAAACATATAACTTTAATAACTTTTTTCTCTATCTCTTACGGTTTGGCTGCTGAAACAGCGTCCCGGACAGACAAAACGGCGTCCCAGACAAAACTGCGTCCCAGACAGACAAAACAGCGTCCCGGACAGACACGTCTATTAGATAAAGGATCGATTATACTAGAGTAACTTCACTAGGCGACGCAATAGTTAACTTTTGTCAACTTGATGTTGTTTTCATGGAGATGACTTTCAGCTAGGTTAATACAAACAAATCGAGCTGCCAATAATAGTATATTATGATACTAGTGTATAAGTACTCCTTTAAAGCACGTGCGACGAGTTTGAAAGCACGACGCGCTAGCGGAGTGCTTTTAACGTCGCTAGTGCTTTAATGGCTCTTATACACGTGTATTATACGCTATTTTTTATTATACCTGCACTACAATCTGAAAATTATAATAAAAAAAAGGAAATTGAAATCCCTTTTTCGACGTAAGTAGAAGGAGGGCACTTATCCCCCACCACTTTTAATTGATTCGCGGATTCGCGGTTTAATTCGCGGATTTATTCGCGGATTTCGCGGTTTTGATTCGCGGATTTCGCGGTTTTAATTTCGCGGTTTGATCTAATTAATTTCGCGGTTTGATCTAATTAATTTCGCGGTTTGATCTAATTAATTTTCACATATGCTACTGAATAAATTACGCATTAGCTTCCGATTAAAATTACGCGTCGGACTTCGGCGGCCATCTTGGATTTCTGGCGGGAATATTTGAAATTTGAATTTTTTCCGATTTTTTCTAAGTTCAATTTTTTGAATTTAAATCTCCCGGGGTGTCGGCCATCTTGGTGCGTGCGCACTTCTCACGGCGGTTGTTTTTAATTTTGAATTTTCGCGGAAATATTTGAAATTCAAACTGGTAGATCTATCTCGCTCTTCGAAGCTGATGTCTCTCTCTTGCATTCACTCGCGGAAATATTTAAATTTAAAAAAATCTCTGGACGAGCGGGATTCGAACCCGAGTTTTCTTGGCAGCAGCCTTAGGACCTTACCGTTGCGCTATCGAGGTCTGTTGAACATATAGGAATTGAACAAGACGTCATTTCGCAGCTGTGCCGTCACACCGTTCGAGTTGAAACAAACTATTTGTCCCAAGCTTCTGGTTAATTTCCATTCGACCGCAGAAATTTGAAAAGCTATATGAAATAATTACTTTATTTTATATAGCGAAATCACTGCATTACTTTATTCAAAACGCATTATAATATTACGCAATAGCTTCTGGTTAAATTACGCGATTTTTTCTAAGTTCCCTTTTTAAAACAGGTCGAGACTGGTCGCTCTTTGTTCAACCTTGGTAACGTATTTGCTTTGTCCGTCGGAGGCTGCACTGCAAAACACAGGTACCGACATGCTCCGGCTCGAGAGTGGGGTGACTCTGACGTAATGTTTTTCGTAACTTCATAAAAGTGGCTGCGGACTCTATAGCGCATCGAATTGCTTCACTCCTAGTCGTCGTGTCAACACCACAAGTTTTACCTAAGATGGATCCTCGAAGTGTTAATAAGTGCCAAGAAAAACCAGGCCCCTACACCAGGAGACCGGCAGCAGAAAAAACAAGTAAGAAAACGCATCTTTTAAATAAAAAACAACACGGTGCACCGCCACAGCCTCCGGCCATGAACGTGGAGGCCAAGGGGTATTCACCACGTCTGGATGCCACCGAGGAGGACCTGCGGGTGTTCATTGAGGAGACGATGCCTTCCTATGACGTAACACCGATCGTGACGCCTGAGATCCGCCAAACCCGACGGGAAAAGAAACGGTTATTATGCGACCTCACTGTGCCTTTAAACAATAGCGCCAGCAAGGTTGTTCATTTGGGACTGGATCCTTATAAACAATTTTCGCCTGTTGCAAGAATTCTGAAGACCGACATTGGAGCAGGTGTTTCATTCACAGCCGAGTCGTTCATGACTTTTGTGGAAGCGCTACCGAACATGTTTGTGATGGCCAAGCAGGGGACTTTCAGATGTGAATTAACTGACCACACAGTGGAGTACGTGAACAATGATACCTGCAGGATTATTACAAAGGACCCCGAGAACAAGTTTACTCTTTACGTAACGTATGAAACACTATCAAATTTATTGCCGATGTACAACTTGATGGTTGTGAAAATAAATGACTTGAAACGTGTAAAGTGCAATTTCCAAAATTTTGGTGAAGTGATCGTTGACAAAGTAATACATGCAGAAAATTTGTGTCTTGATGATTCAACCATTTTTAATACTCTGCGCTGGACTTTCGCTAACGATATTTTATTGTGGGAACTTGTGTTCAAATTTAAAATGTATGTTATTATAGAACTGCAGAAGTTGATTGATGCAGATGAGCGCATGAAACCGTACATGTCCTAGTTTATATGAAATATTGTATGAAAATGTAAATAAAGAATGTTTTAAACTGTATTTCTTTTTAATTATGCTGCGAGTGTTAGTTTATACAGGCGGTAGGTTGGCCGAGTGGTTAAGGCGTCAGACTTAAGATCTGATCTCGAAAGAGGTCGTGGGTTCGATTCCCGCACTTACCATATTTTTAATGTATTTATTATGAGCGTGTTGATTTTTTAAGTTAGTTTATTCACGACGGTCCTACTGTAATAATCGCTCACTGCATAAAAATGGAACATCAGTTTTCACATCCGTTTTCTGCTATCATAGCAGGCCCCTCAGGATCGGGCAAATCGTTTTTTGTAATAAATTTCTTGAAAAATATGAAAAAACTCTGCACTGTAAATTTCGCTAAAGTTATTTGGTGTTATGGCGAGTGGCAAAAATTGTACGAAGATTTAAAATCTTTAGTCGAATTTCAACAAGGTCTGCCAGACATGACATCTTTTGAGGGGTCCGAACCCAAACTTTTAATAATCGACGATTTAATGAGGGAAACAAATAGCTCAGTCGTAGACATATTTACCAAGGGGAGCCATCACCACAATCTCAGTGTTTTTTTTATTACGCAAAACATTTTTCACCAAGGAAAAGGACAGAGGGATATTTCCCTAAATGCCCATTACATTATTCTTTTCAAAAATCCGCGAGATAGAGCTCAAATAAAGCACTTAACCAGACAGATATGTCCCGAAAATCCTCGATTCCTTCAAGAAGCATACGAGGACGCAACAGCTAGGCCACACGGGTATTTGTTATTCGACTTAAAGCAAAGTACACCTGATATAGCGAGGTATAGAACATCGATTTTTCGCCAAGATGGGACGTGCTATATTTATATGCCGAAAAAGGGGTATAAAAGCTCGTACACTAACCAGTTTACTCTCATTCACTAGTGATGTCTCGATCAGTAATTAGAAATTCGGAGTTGTTGCGTGCTCTACATAAACTCGGACCAAAGGAGCGAACCGCATTATTAAAAGCCGTAGGCGATAAACAAATTCATTGTATCTGCGAGTGTACCTTAATACCTTAAAGGGAAAAATACCTTTATCGCCTAATCAAAAATCAACGATCTCGAAGCATAAAGCTGTTCTTAGGAGTTTAGTCAAGCCTGGAGAGTCTATAAAAAAGAAGCGTCAAATACTAATACAGAAGGGTGGCGCTTTCCTACCACTGATATTAGCTCCATTAATTACTGGTGTATTGAGCTCTATTTTCAAATAAGATGGAAAATACCCGAAAAATGATGATTGTACCGCCAGAATTCATGCATCGCTTTAAGGATACAGAGAAATCAGAGCAAAATATATTATCCCAGCTTGATGACGAAATGCAAAAGGTTTTATCGTCTAAATTAACCGATCACGATAAATGGATCCAGTACAATCAGGTTTTACAAAGGTATCTTCATTTTGCGGATCAAACGAGGCAATCAATCAAGATACCTATAGAATCGAACAACAGTGGTATTTCAGATGCATATATTTTATCGACGCTCCCTAATACTTTTAAGAAAAACGGTGAAGCCTTTTTACGACTTCTAAGAATGTCAGATGAAGTGGAGTGGGACGGCAAGGGAACAGTCAGCATAAAAGGTGAAATTTTACCGTCCTCCAACATTATTGATTTAATGCATGATGTTCTAAGACCTAAGAAAACTACAAATCCGCCAGGCCGACACAAGTTCCTCGATTACATTAAAGAGAACAATGTACCTCAAGTGCTATTTGGGGATCCTAAACGTCAAAATGTACCAGACGTGAGTAAATCAGATGTGGAGAGTGACGTCGATCCTAAATTAACGTTAATAGCGACTGCAACAGCGTCCAAGCAAGAGGGTTCATCGCGAAAAACACCGAAAACAACGCAAAGATCGATATCGAAAATAAAGGGTATTTCTGCCTGGGAGCGTCTTAAACTTTAACATAGCAGAATGAATTTGGACGCCATCTATTATGACGGTGCTCACCCTTCAGGCTTCGCAGGAGCAAACTCATTAATTTCTTCCGTGAAAAATAGTCACCCCTGTGGTGAAGTAAAGGATTGGCTAAAGAAACAGGACGCCTATACTATTCACAAAACTGCAAGAAAAAAATTCCCTAGAAACAAGTACATTGTTAGCAACATTTTCGAATTATGGCAGGCTGATCTCTGCGACATGCGTAGTTTAGCGCCCCACAACGACGGATATAATTTTATTCTAACCGTAATTGATGTGTTTAGTAAAATGGCATGGGCGAGACCCCTGAAATCTAAAACGGCTACTTCAGTAATAAACGCATTTCGTGAAATATTTGCTGAAGTGGGTAACACGCCCATAAATTTACAAACCGATAAAGGCAAAGAATTTGTTGCTAGAGCCGTACAGAATTTTTTCAAACAAAACGATATCACGTTTTATGTGACGCAAAACCCCGATGTTAAAGCAGCAGTCATTGAGCGTTTCAATAGAACATTAAAAACCAGAATGTGGCGCTATTTCACATACTCTAATTCATACAAATACATAGACGTATTACAAAATTTACTGACTTCGTATAACAGTCGTTAGCATTCAAGCATCAAGATGGCACCCTCTACTGTAAATGATGGCAATATACTGGAAGTGTGGAACAATCTGTACCGAAAGGGGCTGGGAGTCGACAGGAAGCCTAAATATAAAATGAACCAACATGTAAGAATTAGTAGAACGAAGGACGCATTCGAGAAAGGATATGAAACTAATTGGAGCGGCGAAGTGTTTATAATTAAAAAAGTGATTCTTAGAAAACCACCTGTGTACGAAATAGCTGATTTAAGCGACGATACGATAGAGGGCGTCTTTTATGAAGAGGAATTACAGCCAGTGACTTTGGATGATAACGCTTTGTTTAAAGTCGAACAAGTGTTAAAAGAAAGAGGACACGGTCAGCGCAAAGAGTACTTTGTAAAGTGGCGAAATTATAACGACAAGTTCAACTCTTGGATTCCTGCAGCTAATCTTCAGCAACTATGAATACAGATGAAGAATTTTATCTAACATTACTTAGCAATAGTTCTATGAGCTATTTTCCAAATAACACCACAGCACAATTCATAACGCAGCTCCCTAAACGAATAAGGTTACCGGGGCAATGGGTTACAGGTATTGCGGAAGTGCAATATCCATGCTCCTTTTTAGCCGTGACAGATACAGAAAATCTAGTCTATTATCGCACAGAAATACCTAAAGTGCAAGCCGGAGAAGAAACGTATACTGAGTTGAAAAAAGTATTGCAAAACGCTAATTCATATTTTAAAAGTGATAGAGAACAAATTTACTATGGTAGCGATGGATGGCACGTAATCTGTATTCACCCCGGCAATTATGAAAACATTGAACATATTACAGCCGAAATTAACAATCACAGGTTATTAGAAAAGTTGCTGAATTTTCAATATAATAGAGTAACAAAACGCGTGTCTCTTGAAATTAAAACGTCGTCATTGAAAATGCTAGGATTTTCACAACGTCTGGCCTTACAACTTGGTTATAAACCTGATATAAATATAGCTGAAGCACCTGTACCAAGCCACCCCGCAAATATCTGGGTTGGTTTACCATCACAAATGTTTATTTACTGCGATATTGTGGAACCACAGCTTGTAGGAGATGTCTTGGCTCCGCTTCTTCGTATTGTTAACGTGACCTCTGATAATTATAATTACGGTTGCCACAAAGACGCCATATTTTCGCCGACTCATTATATAAATGTCATGAAGAGGGAATTTGAGAATATCGAGATAAATATAAGGACCGAAACGTCGGGTGTGATGCCATTCGAGTTTGGAACGTTGAGTTTAAAACTACACTTTAAGAGGATACAGTAGCTGCTATGGATTGTCCTTATCAACAATACTACACCAATCAGGCAGGTCAAGGCGTTGGAGCTATCTACAGAGGAGCAGCCTACCAGAGAGGTCATGGGATCGGAAGCTTTTTAGGAGGAATATTTCGTAGTATCCTGCCTCTTTTTAAAACCGGTGCTAAAGTTGTTGGAAAGGAAGCTTTAAGGACAGGCGCTAACATTTTAGGAGATGTTAGTGAAAATCGACCGTTAAAAGAAGCGTTCCATAACCGTGTACAGGAGGCTGGAAAGAATCTCAAACGTAAAGCCGACAGAAAAATAGATGCTCTAATGGAAGGATCGGGATATAAAAGGCAACGCACTCTGAATTACAATCAGTCTACAAGAAAAAACGCTAAGCAGAAGCTGGTCAAACCCGCATACGCCGATATCTTCACCAGCAAGTAGTTTCCACAATGGCGTTTTTGCATGCGCAGTCTTGTGAGTGTGTTAAATCAGAGTTAGCTTTGTTCGCTCTGCCCGCAACTCAAACCAGTATCGAAAATGGACAATGGATTTTTTACAAACCTCTTTCCTCGCTTAATGACGATGCACCGATTGAATTTATTGTGCCTGGAAACGGTAACGATTATATCGATTTAAGTCAGACCATGTTATACATTACTGCTAAAATTGTAAAACAAGATGATACACCATTAACCGACAAAGATGATGTAGGCCCTGTTAATAATTGGATGCACTCTATGTTTAATCAAGTTGAGGTGTATTTGAATCAGAAGCTTGTGAGCCCGCCAAACAATACATACGCATACCGCTCATACATTGAAACTCTGCTGAATTACGGCAATGGTGCTAAATCAACCCATTTAACATGCACACTATGGTACAACGACACAGCCAATAACATGGATGACATCACTACGCATAATGAAGGATTTGTAAAGCGGAAATTTTTTACTGCTGCAAGTAAGCAAGTCGAAATGATGGGACATGTGCATTCCGATTTATTCAATCAAGAAAAATTTCTTATAAACGGAGTTGAAATGAAAGTCAAATTTATCAGATCCCGAGATTCTTTCAATTTAATGGCAGCCGAAGGATCTACATTCAAAGTGAAAATTAGTGATGCCAGCTTACTAGTGAGAAAAATGAAAATAAACCCGTCTATTTTGTTGGCTCACACCAAAGCTTTGGCGACTGCGCCTGCTAAATACCCCATTACAAGATCCGATGTTAAAGTGTTAACTATTCCGGCTGGTGTGCAAAGAAAATCTTTAGATAATATTTTTCTGGGGCAATTACCAAAACGATGCATTGTAGGTTTTGTATCGAATAAAGCATTTAACGGCCATTATGCAGCAAACCCTTTCAATTTTAATAACTACAAAATCAATTATTTCTCCCTATACATCGACGGTCAACAAATTCCTTCAAAACCTCTACAGCCTGATTTCTCTAAGAATGGCATGTACGTTCAAGCATATCACACACTATTTTCCGGTAGCGGTATACATTTCCTCAATGAAGGCAACGCTATAAAACGTGAAGATTACCCTCATGGCTACTGTCTATTTGCTTTTGATTTAACCCCCGATCTGTCTGCAAATGCAACAACACACTGGAACCTTCTTAAAAATGGCGCTCTACGTTTAGAGGCGGGTTTTCAAGACGCGCTAGAAGAAACTATTAATTGTCTAGTTTATGCAGAGTTCGATAACGTCGTAGAAATTAACAAACACAGAAATGTGCTGGTGGATTTTAGTAGTTAAAAACCAACAACAGTTTTTTTAAAATTTAGTCATGCTCAAACATTTCGTCAGTATGGACAGTGTCTTCGTAGATCTGCAAGGGTTCCGTGGTGATAAGAAACAGTTTATTCCGAAAGAAGTGGCTGTTATTTCAGCAGATGGCAACCAGTTAGCAATTTTCGTTTTAAAACCCCCTGCAAAATATGACACTCTGCCCTATTTCGTTAAAAAAGGCATAAACTATCTGGAGCATAGACACCACGGTCTAACCTGGGATTCTGGTACTATACATTTTGATGAATTTGAAACAGAGCTAACAAGACTTCTCAAAAAATTTGAAAAAGTGTACGTTAAGGGCCAAGAAAAGAAGGAGGTTCTAAGTTTTCTGAATAAAATCGTCGTAAATTTGGAGGATCTCGAGTGCCCGTCTTTAAAAGTTCTGCGAAAAACTACTGCTGCCGTACGTTGCCTCAATCACAACATCCGTTCGCCTGTATGTGCATTGGAAAACATACTAATTTTATCCGACTGGTGGCGCAATGAATACACTAGAAGTTCAGAAAATATTGCAAACAATCCCGAGTCTGTTGAATGTGAAACGCTATGTTTTTGCTTCTGATTAACTCCCTACAAGAATTGCAAGACCTGTGGCAATCATCGTCAACACAGATCCAGCAAACCGACCTGGACAACATTGGAATGCAGTGTATATAGACCAATATGGATATGGGGAATACTTTGATTCATACGGCCGCCCTCCAAGCGGTTATCATTTAAAATTTTTACAACAAAATTCAATCAGCTGGTCTCATAATCCAAAAATTTTGCAAGATTTTAGCTCTAGCGTTTGCGGCATATACTGTTTAATGTATTTATATTTTAAAATGAATGGTGCATCTATGATAAGTTTTGTAAATCTGTTCACTGATAATTTAGTTTCTAATGACACATATGTAAAAGCACTATATATCCAATACTTCACCTTAATAAACTTGTTTAATGTTATTTAGAAAATAAAAACACAAATAGTTTGTAATTAAACATATTTTTATTACACACACAAAATATTTAATAAATGTATTTACAATATTCGACTGCTTTATTTACAAAAATTAACAGCCTCTTAAGCCCAGCATGCAAAATAAAACTAACATGCAATTAAAATCTAGCATGCAGTTACAGTTAGCGCAAATTGGAGCATGTGACAATAAGTGTAATATTTAATGTACGTTTTGCGACAGTCGTGGTTAGTTTTCTAAAATGATTGAAATTAAATATTATGAAAACAATTGCCACAAAGCGGGTCTTATGAAATGTGAACACTAACCACACGTCGAAAATACGTACGAACAAATAAGCAATTACATGTAAACATAATGCATAAATCAAAAATTAGTTTAAATACTTTTGTTTTACAAAAATATGTGGCTACAAGTGCAATAAGTTGTTGCATAAAAAACATCATAAAAGTTAAAAAAGACAATACAAAATATAAAATATTGTTATAAAAACAGTTGATTATAAAAATAACGAAACTATACGCAATATAGACACTCATAAAAGTTAAAAAAAAGACAATACAAAATATAAAATATTGTTATAAAATCAGTTGATTATAAAAAGAACGAAACTATACGCAATATAAACACTAGTCTGCTTTAAACCCATAAGGTAGGGTATCTTCAACACGTCTACGTTTAGTGTACTGAACCCTATAAATTTTCTTTTCGGGTTTAGATACAACTTGATACATGGCTGTACGGGCAATTTTCCGGTCGGTTTCTACATACGTTGCTTCGGCATTATCAAGAACCATGCGTTTAAGTGTATCGAAATTTATTTTTTCGACATTTTTGTAATTTAAAGTTATACCTTTTACTTTACATACAAATTCGTAATCGTTTTTATTACTTGAGAAAACCTTAAACGCATAGTTTTTAGGCCCTCCGCTAACAAACTCCGTAATGAAGCTACCTGGACCATATTCCCTCAACTCATCAGTCATATCCCCCAAAAAATCACCCGTTTCAGGCACCCATTGGCCAGGTCGGTGGACATAGATCGTACTATCTGTATCGTAATACAAAACGCGATCCCCTAATTGCTCCAAATATTTATACAGTTCAAGTCTTGCATTGGCCGTAGTGTATGCAGCCAATACAACATTGACCGTTTTGAGCGAAACTATTCCCTCCTCAGGTCTATCCCAGATTACAACTATTACATCCTCATCGACGATCATAATTGAATGAACCTGTATTGAAGGATCAGTTAGCATTTTAAAAAAGTCATAAGAATCTGAAACAATACTTGTTTGCATCAAATTCTCTCTTTGGCCAAATTTACCCCAGAATGCATTTAGTAATAACTTAGCGATATAACGCATGCCAGGATTGAAACAAATTTTATCCTTTTCTAAGGTTACGCCTTCTCTTTCTAAATATTCTGATAAATATTGGTCCTTAGTGTTTTCATCAGTGCACCAAGCAGGCCATCCGCTGCATTCCTGCTTTAATTTTAAAAAATTATCCACATACTCTGAAAATAGACCGCCTGTTTTACTATCCCTGTTATATTGCACAATATCATATGCCCATATTTCATGAAACTCGAGCACGCCGTATCCCAGTTCAACAGCTTTTTTTAGTTCATCAGACACATATGTTCCTGTAAACTTGCGCGAATCTTCTAAATAGTTACAATCGCCAGTGAAGCTGGTTTCGGCACATAACCTGCATAACACAAACATTAATTTGCCATGCATTCGAAGGGGCAGAACAGGGTGGTAAAGATTTTGCGGTGGTAACACTGTACATTTGACTAAGCCCTCGATTGTATCGAAAGGAAGTTGCCGACACTCCTCATCACCAACGTATACTTTGGGATGTCCTACGGGGTATTTTGAGTATTTATTTACGAAAGGATAAAGGCTACACACATCGAAATACTTGATTTGCTCGTTTTCCTGGCATTTATGGTACAGTTTCACAGCATTAGTGCGTCCACCGAAAAAACTATCTCGCGGATTTAATGGTGTGTTCCTAATAACAGCATGAATATTTACAAAGTTTGACGCAACGTTGTTAAATTTTAAAAATAAATTAAATTGACACTCCCACATCTCTATAAGGGTGTAGCCAGCCCTTCTAATTCTTTCAGCAGTTGCCTCTGTTGATTCGCGACGAACAAACATCGTGTCATTTTTCACATTTGCTAGCTCTACAGTTTGATCGGGGTAACATACCTCACAACCGTGGAAGTAACATCCGTGGAAATTATACACTGTATTTGTTGCAGCGCAAAAACCATCCACCAAAATACCTTCAGGTAATCGAACCTCGCGATTATTACCAGCATGCTGAATTGAGATACCTTGCTCGTGTTCGACCCATAAAAACCATTTAATCGCAATCGTCGATTGCCTATCACCTAATCTGTACCCACTCGGTGGAATAATAGCGATCGTATTTTCTTTTAAAAAATTTCGACGATAAACTAAACTACACCCTCCGGCTATCGTGCAGCACTCCCTAAAAGGATCTACTCCATTTTCGCTAGTATAACGCCGCCAAAATTCAAGACAAGCCTTGCGAAGTATCTCTACATCTTGAATACAGTACTTTACGATTGCTTCCTGCATGTCAAATACTGCATTACGAGCAATTTCCACATTATACCATTCAAAGAACTCTGCGCGACAAGAAGGGGACATTTCATCGGCCATATAAAAGTGTGCTTGGGGCATTACTCCAATATAATTTTGATTCTCCATTTTATTGAATAAATGGGGAAAGTAACCTTTTGTAGCTTCAAAATTAAATGTTTTGGGCAGCTTAGCTAATGCTACAGGTAAAAAATTTAACGAATCTATAAATTTAACATTGGGACAGGTGATGCACATTAATTTTGTACCGGTTGCAATAATTTTCGGGGCCCACTTTTTCTGATGTTTGACAATATGCTGCATGATAAAGGATCCGTCATATCCTTTCATGTTATGCGCGAGAGCAAAAACGTTGGCGATATTGGATAATTTAGATATATAAGTTAGCAAACTTTGTACAGGGTTATTTTTAAACACTTGTTGACGAGGACCGCAAATGTTACAAGCCTGCGTAAGATCTTCAAAATTAATACAAACAAAGCAGCCTCGTCACCAAGGTTGTTTAAATGAACAAAGCACATGTCTCGACCTGTTTTAAAAGTTTACAACGGTCAAATTTATGAATCAGATCTCGCTATATAAAATAAAGTAATTATCGCGGGTTCGCTGATTTATTCGCGGATTTCGCTGTTTTAATTATAAAATAAAGTAATTATTTCATATAGCTTTTCAAATTTTCTGCGGTCGAATGGAAATTAACCACTGCGCGAATGGAAATTAACCAGAAACTTGAGACAATGACTATATTGCAAATTATAAAATTATTATTAGTAGCAAAGCTGTTACAAATATAATTTTTTTAAAAATTGCATCTGCCTGTAAACACAATATGGTAAACATTCCCGTGCTTATAATTTGAATTTCTGAAAAAATAGTTTGTTTCAACTCGAACGGTGTGACGGCACAGCTGCGAAATGACGTCTTGTTCAATTCCTATATGTTCAACAGACCTCGATAGCGCAGCGGTAAGGTGCTAAGGCTGCTGCCAAGAAAAGTAGGGTTCGATTCCCACTCGTCCAGAGATTTTTTTAAATTAAAAATTTCCGCGAGTGAATGCAAGAGAGAGACAACAGCTTCGAAGAGCGAGATAGATCTATCAGTTTGAATTTCAAATATTTCCGCGAAAATTAAAAACAACAGCCGTGAGAAGTGCGCGCGCACCAAGATGGCCGACGCCCCGGGAAATTCAAATTCAAATAATGAAACTTAGAAAAAAAATCGGAAAAAAATTCAAATTTCAAATATTCCCGCCAGAAATCCAAGATGGCCGCCGAAGTCCGACGCGTAATTTAATCGGAAGCTAATGCGTAATTTATTCAGTAGCACATGTGAAAATTAATTAGATCAAACCGCGAAATTAATTAGATCAAACCGCGAAATTAATTAGATCAAACCGCGAAATTAATTAGGTCAATCCGCGAATAAAACCGCGAAATCCGCGAATAATTCCGCGAATTAAACCGCGAATCCGCGAATCATGACAACACGGGCAAATATAAGGGCAATTTTTATGGCACTGTTTACTATTGGTGCGGGTTAAACAAAATTCGCAGAAAAAAGCGGTTGCAAAGGCCGAAGTTAAACTGATTATTACATTGTAATGTTGATCCTCCAATAACAAATTTAATACTTTTCTAGTGGATTCCCTGGGCCCCTCGTAATATTTACTGGCGCCAATACGCGAATTATAAACGACAATGGTGTAATTAGCTAGATACAACTGGAATTGTTCCAAGTGCTCGCGTGTTGCTCCATTGATTAGATTAACACCGATATTTTCACAAAGCTCATACGATTTCTGTGTCAGGATTGGGTAACCTGCTTTATAGAGATGCAGATCTGGCTCATTATCTACCCAAGCTTTGGCCAGAATAAGAGCTCGGGCAAGACAGTAATTATCATTATTTACAACAGTTAATATACCATGTTTCCTTCGAGAAAATTCCTCAAAACTAACGCCAGTCATTCTGATACGTGATTTTCCATACCCAACAGGCAAAGTAACACGGTTTACATGCAAGGTCATTTTATCCTGAGCAAAAACCTTGACGTTGGATTGAAGAATTTTCTCCAAGGTTGACATTACAACACCAGCGTTGAGCTGGTCAACACGACGGAAAGAAATGCCTATCGGCTTGTCGGCAAAATTGTCATTTCTTAAAACTAAACCTATCTTATCAGAAGGCGCTGCTCCCCTGGTGATATGCGTGATGATCTCATCGAATGCATTCTGTAAATAAGGGTTTCAATAAGTTAAAACGTCTAGCTCACCATATTTCAAAATATTAACTGGGCATATAACGTTGCAAATGTTTGAAATAATTAAACTATCAATTTCAAATCTGTAAAACAGCGCTATACAGCCATGAATTTAGAACATGTGACTAAAAAATAAACTATATTCCTATTTAAAATCCATAAATAACTTGCGGCGTAAATTTAGAGTGGTTGTTTTCAATACACAATATTTTATAGTAATACTTACACGAAGCCATATGACAGGGTTGCTCGTCGCAGCCTCTACCTCGTTGAATTTGAAGGTCAAGGTGAGAGCTTCAGTGTTAAACTTCTTTATCATCTTGCGACCTTCGCCCATCAACGTAATGTACTGAAGCCCCTTCACCGACGATGGTTTTGCATGAACCAACATGTCCGCACAGGTCGATGGCTTTGGGTTATTCATCTGCTGTAAATTAAAAAAGAAATATGTTAGAAACACTTCACCGTAAAATTACTTGTGTGGCCCAAACGGGTTTTATTATAGTTTCATGAATCAAAATTTTCTAATGGCCGATTTAAATATAAAAAAGAAACGAATAACGGCAAATGAGTTTTAAACTAATAGGTTTTCAGAATTGTTGCTGCAAAATGTAGGAAACTTTCGCACATTTAAAAAATAGCTCTGCCATGAATCAAAATTTTCTAATGGCCGATTTAAATATAAAAAAGAAACGAATAACGACAAATGAGTTTTAAACTAATAGGTTTTCAGAATTGTTGCTGCAAAATGTAGGAAACTTTCGCACATTTAAAAAATAGCTCTGCCATGAATCAAAATTTTCTAATGGCCGATTTAAATATAAAAAAGAAACGAATAACGACAATTGAGTTTTAAACTAATAGGTTTTCAGAATTGCTGCTGCAAAATGTAGGAAACTTTCGCACATTTAAAAAATAGCTCTGCAAAACTTACATGTGCTAACATCTCGCCAATTGCAGAAGTCCTTGGGGTAGGTCGTTGCTGCCCCGCATGGACGGTCTCCAACATGGCGGATGAAGTCGATGGCCCTGGGTTATTCATCTGCTGTAAATTAAAAAGAAGTATGTTACAATCACTTCACCGTAAAATTACTTGTATGGCCCAAACGGGTTTTACTTTAGTTTGCATAAAACAAAATTTTCTAATGGCTGATTTAAATATAAAAATGTCAGGGTATACTTACATTTTCCGACGACTTGACCAGGGGCGATTGACGCGTATCGTCTTCCAAACCACGTTTAGCAGAAGGCCCCGTCGACGTAGATGCTCCATCCTGCAATTGTAATTTATATTAGCGTTTTTAAGTAACGGGGCTATGTGATGATTTAAAACGGATAACGACAAATGAGTTTTAAACTAATGGTTTTTAGAATTATTGCTACAAAAGGTTGGAAACTATCGCACATTTTAATAACTTTCTAAAAATAGGAAATATATTTTTACTTACCGATAGGGAGGCAAACGACTGCCTTGCACGAATTTTTCCGACGGCTTGACACAATTCGAAATAAGTGGGCCAATAGTCCGGTTCCAGAACTACGCCCTCGTTAGATAGTTTATGTTGAATTATTTTAAAAGCTAGTAAAACAAATTCCTCATTTGAATATAGACCGTTCTTGAAATAATCAAGAATTTGGTAGGCAGTTAACTCGGATGTGTTCATCGTTGCAGTTGAAAAAGCAATTCACACACTGTAGCACTTACACTCGCGCTTTCAAAAGATAGCTGGCACTTGTACTACGATGCGACTTCAGGTGAGGAATGGATCGGAATGAACGAGTCATGCCCACCTTGTAGTGATTTAAGCAGGAGAAAGCGGCTCGCGAAAGCGCCGCAGGGCAAACCGTTACGTTTCACTTCAGCAAACAAAGCAGCCTCGTCACCAAGGTTGTTTAAATGAACAAAGCACATGTCTCGACCTGTTTTAAAAGTTTACAACGGTCAAATTTATGAATCAGATCTCGCTATATAAAATAAAGTAATTATCGCGGGTTCGCTGATTTATTCGCGGATTTCGCTGTTTTAATTATAAAATAAAGTAATTATTTCATATAGCTTTTCAAATTTTCTGCGGTCGAATGGAAATTAACCACTGCGCGAATGGAAATTAACCAGAAACTTGAGACAATGACTATATTGCAAATTATAAAATTATTATTAGTAGCAAAGCTGTTACAAATATAATTTTTTTAAAAATTGCATCTGCTTGTAAACACAATATGGTAAACATTCCCGTGCTTATAATTTGAATTTCTGAAAAAATAGTTTGTTTCAACTCGAACGGTGTGACGGCACAGCTGCGAAATGACGTCTTGTTCAATTCCTATATGTTCAACAGACCTCGATAGCGCAGCGGTAAGGTGCTAAGGCTGCTGCCAAGAAAAGTAGGGTTCGATTCCCACTCGTCCAGAGATTTTTAAATTTAAATATTTCCGCGAGTGAATGCAAGAGAGAGACAACAGCTTCGAAGAGCGAGATAGATCTATCAGTTTGAATTTCAAATATTTCCGCGAAAATTAAAAACAACAGCCGTGAGAAGTGCGCGCGCACCAAGATGGCCGACGCCCCGGGAAATTCAAATTCAAATAATGGAACTTAGAAAAAAAATCGGAAAAAAATTCAAATTTTAAATATTCCCGCCAGAAATCCAAGATGGCCGCCGAAGTCCGACGCGTAATTTAATCGGAAGCTAATGCGTAATTTATTCAGTAGCACATGTGAAAATTAATTAGATCAAACCGCGAAATTAATTAGATCAAACCGCGAAATTAATTAGATCAAACCGCGAAATTAATTAGGTCAATCAGCGAATAAAACCGCGAAATCCGCGAATAATTCAGCGAATTAAACCGCGAATCCGCGAATCAATTAAAAGTGGTGGGGGATTTCTGTCCTTGTTCTACTTACACCTTACTTTACTTTACTTATCACGTTACCTGGTGAAATTAGTCGAAGTCAATAATAAATAGCTTTTTGATTTCACTTTGCATTGTTTAACTGTCAATTGTTAAACTAGAAAGGCAAAGCTCAATTTACATTACCCAAAAGTTGCAAAAATCCTCTATAAGACTCGCCCGGATTTTGAATTCCGCGACTGTACAAGAAAACTATACTGCGGAGAAACTTTTTTGCAGTTTTGTGTTCAGCATGCATAAAGGACAATGTTTACCTGAAGGTTTTAAGGCATTTACGGGACACTCTGTATATATCAGATATACATATATATATATACATCTTACTATCTTTTCTGCGTCTTTACATTTTGCAAGGTTTCTGCGTCCGTCAATGTATATCTAAATATTTTGTAGCCTATCTATAAGCCGGGCCTTTCTGCGTCCGAAACTACAATGTATATTGTGAAATTATGCTTATTTACGTAGTTATTAAGAAATTTACATCGTGCTACCTTTGTGGGTCTTTACACCTTACTATTGTATGTGCGTCCGGTGTATATATCGAAAAACCGTATATACCACTATTCTTTGCGCGTCCGAAAACATATTGTTCTCCATGTTGCCTACTTTTCGGCGTCTGACAGCGTTGCCGCGTATAAGCCTCGCAAAATGCACGTCGAATTGGTGAAAGAGTGAGATGGAAGGTTCATAGTGAACATGGTGAATGTTATAATTTATCATTTTATGGACATTTTTCTCGATTGTGTTTACCGTTGAAGTTAGGATTATTAATGCTTATCATACGCAAAAGAAGAAGTTTTCATCACAACTAAACGTCGTTTCGGCCTCTTTATTAGGTAAGAAAATCAGGTAAATGACGCAGATTTGAATAATCATATTGATTTACCCACCTTTGTTGTAATTTTAGGTTAACCATGTTTTACGTTTAGCATGATGAGTTTACGCTAGAAGCATATTTTTGATCTGGAGAACGTCATAACGATGGTGTTTGGCAGTATTCCACCATATACTGTTTTAATCAGTATCTCAACGATGTCTTCTGCTACGAAATTGTTACTCAGCACGTTCATCGGTTCGTTCAATGATTCCATGAAACGGGCAGCATTAAAGGAAAGGTCTCAGGTAAACGATCTATGCTTACAGAGGATACTGGAAAGAATATTCTAAAGCGTATGGATACAAATCGCCACAAACAAATTTAACTAGTCTTTAACCAAAACTTTCTAACCTAAAATTTTACATTTTTAGCTAATTCTATCTATTTTACAGGATTTTGAACTTCAACAACACATTTTATTTACAACATACCATTCAGGCAACCTTCCCAGCTGAATACATTTCAACTTTCATCTCTATTAAAGAAGATTCCGTCAGTTCCTATTTACAAAGATCGACCAACATCGTCATTCACCGCACCTCTTGTTAATAGTGAAATTTAACCATTTTATTTAATTTTTAAGCTTTGAGAGCCTGTTTACTAACAAAATACATTCTGTTTAATTTCATGACAATACGTTTATTAGTTTATTGTTTTTCTTTTATCATTAGTACATGTAATTAAAATGTTGGAATTATTTCAGAAAGTTGTGTTAGATAAGGACGTATTATTTATCCCTGTTAAATTGTATTTCTAATTATTTTTTCCGTCTTAACACTTGTGAATTAACTATTACAATATTATAATCTGCATAAACCATAGAATTTAATTTATTTATTTAAAATTTAAGGTTATAATAAACAAAGAAATTATTAACTTAGAAATACCTTTGTTTTCTGCAAGTGCATTTAGATATTGAGTATAGGTGGTTCCGCGTAGTGCGGCCCCCTCAATTTTGAGAATGTTACATTAAAAAATTAGAAATAATTCAAATTCAAGTAAAACATGAGTTTTATGCCAAAAATTGCGATATTGAGCACAGGTGGGTTCGTGTAGTGCAGCCCTACCCCCAATTTTGAGAATTTTGCATAAAAAAATTAGAAATTATTCAAAATCAACTAAAACGTGAGTTTTATGCCAAAACTTTCTATATTGAACATAGGTGGGTTCGCAAGTAATGCTAGTCTCCGCTAAGACCTCAGCTGTAAACAACTTGTTCGTACTTTTAAAGTCTTACTTTTAGTTTTGGATACATAAATTACTATTATATGTTTCAATGAACCAATAATATTAATTTAATCAGTTTAATCAATTTATTGGAATTAATAAACTTAAGAAGTGCAGGTTTTATTTTTATTTTAACTTTGTTTACATTAGTTTACAGAGTAAGTGTTTACACAAGCATGTATAACATTTTGGTATGTTGGGTTAAATTTAACATGGGGTAGGTATTATAATAATAACTAGTAAGTAAAACAATAGTGATCAAACAATATAGCAAAGTAAGCAATGTAATTATATAAAAGGTAACAACTAATAATAAAAACTAAGTTTTAATGCAATAATAGTAATAATAATAATAGCGTCCCATCTTCATGTCCATTGAAAAACAATTCCACCCACTATTTATGATATTTACGAGATAACCTGCAACATACTAAATATTTAATAAAAAAATGCATTAATGTAAAAATGTAAAATTGTATTTGCTGTGTGGCATCACTAATTTGAATCATCATCGTGTAAGAATTTTTGTGTGTATTGGTTCTGAATAAATACTTTAATTTTCAGCCATTGTTTATTTTGTAACAGGTCCGGGTGTTGTTGTATCAAGCTGTCACATTCGCCTCGTTTGGGTGGTTTTTTACGTTTAATGTGCTCCTTAAAGAATGCTAACACCACTTTCTTTTGATCTTTTGTCCATGGGATAAGTTGTCGTTTCTTCTTCATATTACCGTTGTTGGATTGTTGTATGCTCGCTTCTTCTATTGCTGCATTCTGAGCTTCCAAGACGTCATCACAAATATCTAATGAACTTCCTGAATTACAAGGCATGTTTTGTATAACATCAGTTACATTGTCAGAGTTCCCCTGAATTTCTTCATCCATGTTAAGGTCTATTTCCTCTAAAGTCTTCCCTTTGTATTTTGCCGCATCCCCGCTTTCCATTAGCATCAACAGTTTGGCAATTTTTGCTGTCTGAAACACATCGTCCGGCAATCGATACACCTTATTGTGAACATCTACAGTGTGTCCCATAAACGTAGCCAGTTGCTCTAAGTCGTTACTAGTCATATTAAATAATTGAGATAAGGTGGCTAGGTGTTTACGCAATTTAGTAGAAGTTAATGCTTCAGGATATTTTGCTCCGCACAGACGTGTATGTTTTTGTAGCACTTTGTACCCTGTAATGGGTTGGTCCGATTTTGGATTTGCAAATAAAAATAAATTAGTTTGCCGCACACAGTGTGGTCGTGCTTGTATTAAAAGCTGCACATTATCTTGCATATCTTTGCTGAACAAAACAGGCACTCCTCTTCCCCGTTTTCCTCTGGTTACGACTCTCTTAAAACGTTTTAATAATATTTTTTCGGTGGGTGTAACTGCTTCTGCAAATTCTTCGTAATTTTGGGCCTTGTTGTCTTCTGACAACGTGTAAGTAGTAAGCTTCATCCGTTGCAATTCGCCGACTCTTTTTCGATTTAAGAGAAGTAATCGACAAAAAACAGTCTCTAGTAATAAATTAAAATTTTTTATATCTTTCATGTTTTCTTTAAGCTTTTGTTCAGCTTGATTTCCTGTATCAATAAGATACTGCCTAAATAATTTTAAATCAGTTGCTAAAGGTATCAGAGTTATTTTATTCCACGTTTTTGTATTAAGGTCGTTTCCAGCTTGACTTGAAATTTCGTGTTTCCAAGTAGTTTCTAACAAACGCACAAACAACGTTAAGTTGGCTTCAGCTTCTGCAGCAGATATGTTGTTAGCAATATATTTTCTTTTAACAACTTTTAATATTGCTATATCGTAGCAGTCTTTTAAACTTTTACTAATGTTCATTGCAAAAGTAGGTGACCCATATATGTCTTTTAGACTATCGTATTTGGCAATCACTTTTACAGCATTAACCACTACGTCAAAATACTGTGGCTGAAGAAGATTTAAAAGATTGTTAATTTTTGGGTTTATATTTTGCGCCTCCATCAACACCTTTGCCAATTCTCTCATTTTTCTGGAACATACGTGAATATGGTGTTGCTCCCTGTGAGTTTTTAAAAACCTAGCACCGAAGGCACAAATCAGCAAATCTTTTTTTGCTGTTAAAGATACTTGATCAGCCATCATTCGAGGAAATACTTTTAATTTTAAATCGGAGTCAAAATTTAATTTTGGCAGTAAAAGGGTTTGTCCCTCGCCAAGGGTTGTGCGAGTGTCTGCGTTTTTATTCTCTGGGCAAATCTTTTTGTGTTTCCACAATAACTTTCTTGAGTACAGTCCGAAACAAAATGTGCCAGGAACATAGTTACTTTCGCAATTTTTTAAAGCACTTGTATGAACAGGTTTAAATAAAGATTGTGAGTTTTTTAAAAAATTTCCTTTTTTTCGCAGTGTTGCAATTAGCCGTTTTCTCTCAATTGATTTCGGTGGCAAAAGACTTATTTTTATGACGTCAGATTCTTGGGAATGGTTGCGCAGAATGTGCCTTCCAAAATTTTTCACATCGTTTTCGCAAAAAAAACAGTAATCTGGTTTACGAAGAGAAGTTTTACCATGTGACACTAAATTTTGACGTCCTGGCAAAGTTTCAATTTCAGTTTCGATATTTTGAGGAATAGTTTCATCTGAAGAAGTTGGCTCCTGCATATAAAGCAAATTCTGCATTCTGTTAAAATTGTACAAGATAATTGATATTAATATACAATATCCCGAAATTGAGGCAAATTACTGAAAATGTTTTCGCGCTATCATACAAGTATTTGTTGCAACGGAAACTGGCTAAGCACAAAGCTCGTGGTCAGTTTTCAAGGGGCCACAAACACGCAAAGAACAAATTTTCCTGACTATTTTGAATTCCCCGACTTTTCCAGGTTTTCCACGTCGCTGGGAATCCTGTGAATGTATTAATGTATTTTAACATTGCCTGTATTTGAAAGTAGGTATGTATGCTGCACATAATTATGTACCTACTACAGTGTGAAACAAAAGTACCTACAGAACACATTCAACGTACCATAGAATCGGTTTTCGATAAGAATTTTGAACACTTCAAAATTATTTAAATTATAGTGCATCTTTAAGCCAGTTCAAAGTTTATTTGGGTCAGTCATTTTTTCCCGTAAAAGTGTTAGAAAAGTAACTTGTGTACCTACCTCATAATAGAGCGGAGATACTTCACTAACAGAAGATAACTCTCTTTTCTGACTAGAACTCTGAAACAATTAATACCGCAATATAATAGCTATTTAAGTAACAAGGAATGTAAGGATTTATTAACATTTGAGGTAGGCAAGTACAAGCCAAGACGAAGTCGCGGCTTGTTGCCTGCCGAAAATGTTAATAGGCGATACATTCCGAGTTATCTTATTATATTTTTCCCGCTGCTTATCGAAATTTTCCTAGATTTTTGAAAAAAAAGGTTTTGTTTGTCACCTGTCACCTGGATTAGTTTTCGTGAGTCGTGTTACCTGTGAGTGTCACATGTCACATAAACATTTGCAATTTATAAACAAAACGTCTAAATCTGCATCTTGCTTTGCTAATTTTATTATCCTAGGAACTTAATAATAATATTAAGTTCCGTTGTCAAGAAAAAGCAGCAAACAAATATAATCACCGACTTACACGTTTTGTTACTAAGGCTGTATCACTGACTTACATGATCAGCAGCGGGAAAACATAATAAATATTACCTACACATTTCAGTTTGACATTAACATCTGATCTGTAAAATCCTAAAATAATACTTACCGATACTGTCGGATTCTGAATTACTGAACTACGGTTTTCTGATAAAAATTCATTCGAGGGAGTAAGCGATCTTGCTGGGTATTCTAGTTCAGCTTCCATCTGAATATAGACATTTCATTATTATTAATTTATATGAAAATTAAAATAATTGAAGTACCTACCTCACGTTCAATGTCTACATCTGGATAATATGTGGGGTCGTCATCCGAGTCCGATGAAAATATAACACTGTCATCCGATTCATCCAGTTCTAAAAATATAGGAAACTCTACAAATCTATATAGGTAATTGAACTGTATTAAATAAATTTGCGTCGTTTAAAAAAATGTACGTTTATAAAATATAAAACTGTAATGTTAAAAGGTTTCCGAAAAATTAGGTTATGTAGGTAGGAGGTGTTGTAACATCACTGACGATTACTATTACTTACCATTTTCGGGCTCAGGAGTAGTTACGGCCTTAGTTAACGCTAACTGGACTAGCCTCTGTCCTCTGGATTGCATCACGGTTTAACAATAAAAAACACTACTACTAATACAAACACGCCCGGCACTTGGAAGTTTTCAACGAACGCTATGCTGTTTCGTACTAAATTGGGAACGGTAGTGTAGCATGGTTTACGGTGTTGCCAAATCACAGGACGCCTAATCATCGTTGAATGGTACCACCAACATACAGTATCGATATACACAAATAGAGACCCTGTATATTAAGATTAGAGATGGGACATACAAGTGATCAATGCTGATAGGTTGGAACCAATTTCCATGGCCTGCTGAATTGTGTGACAAATGTCAAAGTGACAGCCGGCCATGGAAATTATTAATGTCATTTGAATTTTGTAGTTTTTGCTGTAATTACAAGTGGCATTCTGTTTATTTGATTTTTTATTAGTGCATTCATTCATACATTATCTTTAGCCTCTTTGACATTTCGGTGTTGAGGATCATTATTGTTAATAAATTTTACTAAAATCACTGGCTGTTCAGCAGTTGGATGTAAGAACTGTTCTAGCAAGAACATTTCTGAGTTTAGGTTTCCAAACAATTATCCTTATAAAAAAGTATGGGTAAAAAGATCTGGTATTACGTTCTTGCAGCATGAAAAATCGTGCAGATTATGCCAAGAACATTTTACACCAGACCAGTTCTTAATAACAGGCAAATCCCCATGTAAAAGACTAAAATATAATGCAGTGCCATCATTATTCCACATAAACAGTTGTGGGAGCGAATTCTATTCCGATAATGAAGATAAAAATTTTGAAAACAAAGTTACGTATAATTTTCTAGAAAAACTTAGTACTACCCCTCATTTTGACTGCGACGTTTTGGAAGTTTTTTAAATGAAAAGACATTGCAAATCAAAACAAAGTCATAAAGAACGTCTACAGAAGAATAGTAATTTTGAAAAAAATTAGAGACTAGTATTAAATTACATAGGCCCCTCGACACCGAAAGGTAGAAGAGGACCGGATTATGTATGTATGTATGTATTAAATTACATTTGAAAAGAAAAAGGAAATCGGCTTTTCAAAACATCTTTGATGATGACAAATTGAGGCAATGCATCAACAAAAAGCAAGTACTACACCCTGGTCAAATAAAACGGTAGCAACAGCTTTGAGATTAGTTTATTTGTGGTTCTAGTGGATATAATACAATTTGTGAACTACATTTGTCATACCCTACAAATTACAACCTTAATAGGAAAATTGCAAGATATCACTTTTGAGAGTGGTATTTTAGAGGATGTGTTTAATTTCCTCAAAATAAAATAAACACTCATATTAATTTGTTGTTATACATATAAAAATGAAATATACCTATACGTTATTTTAAAGAAAAGTAACTTTAATAACTAATAACTTCTGTAACAACTAATTTTCAGCTTTAATTGCTCGAGTATTTGTTTCCGTTGTTGAATTTCTTTACTTCCAATTCTTTTCAATTTTTATTTCATTCTACAATGGGTTTTTGCAACTCTTGCCATTCTTTTGATACACTTGCATGACTTGTAGTATTACGAATGCTAATTGTTAGTGTATTTGGCATGGTGCGGTACTACGTGATCTACTAAAATGTAAATTTTAATGTTTATAAACTATAATTTTAAGTTTCTATATAGTATAATACTGCCGTTCTTTTTATCAATATCGTCTGCATCATTTGTTGTTCCCAATAGCCTACACTTGGTGTATTGTATGTTGTTTTCAATGTATTTCACAGTTCTCTAAAATAGATAATGTTGAACTAAAAATTAATTTGATAATTTTGAAATAGATACCATTCCTATAGATAGAATTTTGGGCCTTTTTTCTGTGTGTTGATTTATTAGCAATTTGTCACTTCTTCCACACAGCGTTTTCAACATCGCTTTGGGGAGAATTGCGCATTTCCGCTTCTTCTATACAACGTGAGTCTTTAGAAGTAACAGCATACGCATAGTTGAAAATGATGCTGAAACGTAAAAGCCCCTTAATCAATCATATCAAATAACTCTCTGACTACTCTAACAACTTTAATTACCTTTTTGTTGCTGCTTTGTTTGATTAACATTCCAATATTTTTACACCGTTAGAGTAATCGCCCATTGGACAAGTTATACCGGGAGTCCATATTTTCACAGCTGATTGCAATGTTCTTACATCTTTTGAAATGAATTTGTAACTAACATAGATAATGTAACCCCGCGGGGACTAACTATACGTAAATCCAAACTGAAACAATTTTAAGGTTAGTTTTCGCGCTCATTGAACCCACACTTGACTCGTTCAATCTACTCGACGACAGGAATAAATTCATCACGTTTGGATCGTAATTCGAACTACAAACGAACAGAATGCACTTCACACAAACGAAAACATTTTCTTGCACTAAGCAAGTCTGAGTAGCCTAACGAACAAAGCTTTACAAATAAACTGTAATTAAATGTGAATAGATAATTTATACCTATCTACAGTCTGTAAAATCCAACTATAAAAATCAGAGGCAATTTTTATTGATAATGAATATTATTTTCGTTATTTGACATTTAGAGATTTGTTGTGTTAAGTAAATGTCAGTTTGGTAATGACATCTTGAAATTTTGTTTGAAAAACAGAAACTGATCAACTTAGCCTTGGAAACTGGTTCCACTTGTCCCATCTCTTATCTTACTTAATATACAGGGTCTCTATACACAAAACGACAATTGCGCCGCCACACGTTAGTTTCCTGAATTACATTTGAATATTATAATACATAATGCAACCCTTGCTGCGTCCATGTTGATGTCTCTTTTCAACCGAACCAAACACAATATTGCTTTCTGCATCAGTGATTCCTAAGCTCTCTTTTTTACCTGTTAAAAATCCTGACGTCAGCAAAGCTAACAATTACCAATCGATTGAAAAGCATGGGATTACTTTTCTGCGTCCGTATACAGACGCAGAAAGGTGGTGGATGCAGAAAGATATGTAAATTTACAATGTACGGACGCAGAATGGGTTGCAGGTTAGAAATATCGATATACATATGTGCTATATTTCGATATATATAAATATCATGATATTTACGAACTCTCTAAGTGCGCAAAGCCTGCAAATTGTCACATTTCTAACTGTTGCCATTGTTGAGAATCTAACCCCTTTTTACTTTTACCCATTTAGGGGTGAAATTAAAAAAACCCCGTAAAACGCGTTTTAAAGATTTTAAAAAGACCAATGGCAAAGAAAACTGTTGTAATTGAACACTCATAGGAAGGGTTCTATAATTCACCCCCTAATCCAGATATGCACTATTAAGGGTTGTTTAGGGAAAAATCTTGAATTATGTGTTCATGGATTTGTATGGATAACCTTTGTAAACAAAAACCAAATCAATATTTCATCGGGTCTAAGAGATAGTGAGGAAGTTTCACCTTCTTAAGGGTCGAGTTTCAAAAAATTCCTTGGTGTTGAGTGCTTACGTCATGGAAAGAACATACTTCCCGAATTTCAGAAGATCCAGGGCTTTGGACTGGGCGTTGAAGGCTCAGTCAGGATAAGCTCCTTTATGCATAAATAAAGCATAGATTAAGTTACATATTGGACATTTGACTATTAGGAGTTACAGAGTTAGAGATTCGGTTGAATTGTACAAAAGTTACTGAAGTAAGGCATACATTTGATGGTACCTTTAGTTTAAAAAATCATGGCGTTTTAGATAAATTCAAAAACATAAAATTATGCAAATGTTCACTACACTACTTTTTTGTTATTGGTATATAAAACGCACGGCCTGTTGACGTTTGTCACACAATTCAGCAGGCCGTGATAAAACGCTTAGATTTTATGTAGGCTTTGCAGCATGTGCAAAATCAAGGCCACATAAGGGTAGACTGTGAAATCACGTAGCCTCAGTTATGAAACCTGGGACCATGTTTAACTTAGGTTAAGCACCCCCAAGCACCCCCTAGTTTCGTTTACGGTTGTTGAAGAAATAGTTATGTTTATCAAATGGTTGTGTATAGCTAACAAAGCAAATAAGACCTGCAATAATAAAATAGAATAGAATTCAGCAGGATGTCAAGAATTAAGATATGTAGTCAGGTGCACAATTTATACAAAGCGAAATATGCTGACCACAAAATCTTATTTTTCGGTTTCGGTCAAAATAGATTTGGCAAACTAAGAGATACGGTAATAAATACGGTGCTTGAAAGTCCCATTCAACATAGTGATGAAGAGCCGGCTTATTTTATCACCCACGAAAACTTACAAGACTAGGTAAAATACTCTGAAAATCCAACAAGGGCCTTCTAAATAGCATCAAGTTAATACACCAACAACTAGTAGCGGTTTGTGATAATTGTATTTGGGGGGCTAAATAAGGAAAAAATTATGACTAATAATTCATATATATTCCGTTGATGTTTTAATCCAAACATAGCACTGATTTTTAATTTTAATAACCCAAAAAGAAACGTCATATGTGTAGAACAAAAAGTATTCAAACACAACACAAAATGTACATAAGTGTTAAAAAATAAAACACTATAATTTATTCAATAATGGAAGAAACAGAGCATGTAACGCAACCCATCCACAAATCCATCCTATAAATGTCCACAGAAAAATGTCTTGTAAAATTGCGAGTTCCAATTTTATTTTGCAGGTTGAATTTTATACCGGTGTGGGCCACCCATTTTTTTTTACTTTCACTATTTCAGCTAACAGCAGGTTTTAAAGATTAATGTTGAGAATACTTAGTTATGCTATTCTCCGTCACTTTTTTTATAAAACTGCATGAAATAACTGAAATCACCCAAAATAAAAGACTAGTGATGGGCGATATCGTGATTTTTTAATCGCACTCTGAATCGTTACTGCTACTATTTGTATATCAGGATTTTAGAGCGTTACATGATTATCACTTTCATATTCCGTTCATTTCATATACGAGTACATAACCCATGAAAAGTATCAAATCTGTGAAGGTAATACGACTTCGCTTCTCGTTGTTCTGCAAGAAGTTATACCGACAAGAACCAATTTATTACCAAAATAGTACTCGTTTGCAGTCGGCGCGGAGGCAGATTTTACCTCTAGATTCCATTACATTTCAGGAGCAGTATATTTGCAAATAATCCAGCGAGTATACGGCGCTCTCGGCTTCAACGTCGTTAGCCATCGTGTCACAATGAAACTGCTATATCCCGATTCTTCAGCGACAGCGTTTTCTCTCGTAATTCCAATATAAGTTTAGGCCAATTTTGAATCGCTCTCAGTAGCTGCCAGCGGCTTGGGCATTATGGTACGAGCGAGTGTGTTGACATACTTCTTGGATATTGTTTTACATTATAAGCGGTATCGAATAGCTATCTTCGGATCTCATTACTTAAACCTGTTATAATATTTATTTATTTTATAATATAATATAATGTTATAACATAGCAACATGATAGATGATAATAGATATTTATGTATTTAGTGTGTAAAGAGAGCCATTTTGGTATGAGGATGCGAGTTTCGTGCCGAGCGGTAGCGAGGCGCGAAAAAACAACCGAATACCAAAATGGCTCTTTACACTCGAAATACATACAAAATTTTTTCTACGGTCCTAAATAAATAACAAAATTGTTAAATAATTGAAATTTCGATACACACCACTTGATGAAGTCGTACCGCCGTTCATAAAGGCCGCGAGATTTGGCCGGCAACAACACTCGTTGGTTGCTGTCTGGGTCGCTTCAAATACTTCAGGGGGGGTGCAATTACCTTCAGATTCCATCTTCAACTTCACAAAAACTCACAAACTCAATAAATCTGTTGCGTGATGATGGAGGCACCGTGATGCAATTGTCAATAATTTTAGCCAGTTCCAGAAAAATGACGAATTAAATTAATAATCAGGTTAGCCATGGCGATGCGTAAAGTAAAATGAAGTGACGCGATTATTTCATTATGACATTGTTTACGTGGTTGCGATGCTAAAATGGTTACTAGGAAAAAATGTGTGAATCGCTAACTTTTCGCTTAATAGTCAGTTTTAAAGGTGACCGTAGAAAAAATATATTTTTTCTACGATCGTGTCAAAATGACCATTTTTTGCACTGTTTCTAGTGTCAAAAGCGACGTTTGTAACACTCTTAATATTAGCGCCCAAAATACGTCTTATTCGCAAGTTGCCGTTGGAGGCGTGTTTTATAATAATTTATTAAAACACGCTTTGTCGTAAATTTTTATGTTAACATAACCTAGAATATCTATACAATATGACGGAAAAAGTGTCACCCAACTAAGTTTTTATATTTCTGTTACGATCGTAGAAAAAATAGCGTATGATACACGTGTATAAGTGCCATTAAAGCACTAGCGACGTTAAAAGCACTCCGCTAGCGCGTCGTGCTCTTAAACTCGTCGCACGTGCTTTAAAGGCGTACTTATACACTACACTTGTATCATAATATACTATTCAATTATAGAATAGTTACTTTTTTCTAATGACATATAAGCTGTTGGTGGCTGGGAGGCTAGAGCCCGTGAGCCCTTAATGAGCAGCCTCCACTGCCAGCAATTAACACCCGGTAGTTTTTTTTTTGCATAAATGCTTTTAATAACAGTGTTTTGCAATATGAGCCTTGGATTGAAAAGCAACCACCAAATACTTCACAAAGCTAACTCTAATTACGTCAGTTGCTGCTCTTGATTTCGGAACGAAAGAAGTGGTCTAGGTCCTGCTAAGCTACTGTAATCAACCAGTGAAATATTTCTAAACATGTGCTACTGTTTAACAGGAAATCGGCGTGTGAGCTAATTGTATTAGTTGTTATTTAATCGTTTTGCGTAACATTATATTTGCATTAGTTATTAGTACTAAGAGTAATTGTCAATTAGAACGATATATTGCATTATGCTGAATATTTATTAGTTGAAATGTTCTGCTTATGTGTAAGTTTTTTTTATTGTAGATTATGCAAATCATAATGTATAAAAAGACATCTATTGAGGTTTTTTTAACTGTAAAAAAGCGTTTGATTACTGAATCAAATAATGAACGAAACTTCAAGCGTCCAAAAGTTTGTTACATTCCGCCAACTTTCAACAAACTGCCGAACCAAGCCAATTATTGAGATGAAGCTGTCCACTGAAGTCCATCAGGTGAGACGTGTTGGACGAGATCAGCGAGTCCGATCTTTACAGGCGATAGTTGTTAGGTATAAATCTCAACAGTAGTGTATTGTGGGTTGCTTGCTACTAGGCGTAATAAATATGAACCGTTAGGAAAGTAAAGGCAGTGGAAGTTTGCCTTCCCGTCGTCTAAACATAATAACCAGCAAGCATTTGGTTTCCCCTCCCGGCTATTGCTGCAAAGTCTCAACGGATAAGTTTTAGTTTTATTATTCTTGAAACTCGATTCGCTTATGTACCTGCACATTTATAACACGAACATATGTTATAGTAATAGTACAGTAAAATTGTCGTTTTACCTTAAAAAAATTGGCCGCGGCGATTCCTTTTGCTCAGTGGTTTAGGGTCATTAGTCATTAGACAAGTGTAAAACCAAAAAGGCGTCACCCCACCCCTTGCCAAACAGCCGCCATCTTGATAACAATTGACTTTGTTTTTTCTCGCGATGCGTTGGTCGCACAGAAAAAGTTATTGAACAAAAAATATTGTAAATAAAATTCTACACATTTTTGATCATTGCCGTCATACCGAGAAGTTGGTATTTAAAGCGGTAGAGGGCGACAAAGTTACCAAAAATCTGTTTCCGCCATTTTATCGCTGTTTGCGTAATTTTTTCCGAAAATCGCGAATGTGAAAGTTGTAGTGCTTGAAAAAATATACACGAATCTCTTTTAAGAATGTGATTGATTTAAATAGTGTCCGAGTGACAGCCCTTCAAAGTCCGCGCAGCGCGGAGAAGTGGAGAGAAGTAAATTATTTATATCCCGCACTTATTATAACTAACGAGATTCCATGTCTGTCATTAGGTTAACATAAAGAAAACCATTATCGCTCGTACTATTATCCATTTTTAATCAGAATACAATCACGAAAGAGCACTCGCAATCGTATTCATGGATTTTTCCAAGAATTTTTGACATTGCGTTTATATCAAGTTGTGAGCTCTTTTTTCAATAAAAATCTTAACAACAGTTCTATCATGGTCGATAATGACTCGGTTCTGTCCGAGGCTCCGAACCAAGATGAAGAAACAGCTCCAAAAAAAGAAAACGTGTCTGAGTAGACTACAATATATCTTAGGGTTTATGCAAAAAGAAATTACTTTCAATATACGAGCCCAGAATCAAATCATTTGGCACGGTTAAGATTTTTCCGGTATCTTTATTTTGTACCAGCAAAAGAAAATCTTCTTGGTCAATATTCTTACATCGTAATTGTAGACGTTTTTAGCAGTATTATAACAGCCTTAACAATAACAAATTACAAAAAGTAGTCGGGAAACACTAACCTTAATAAGTATTATACACCAAGTGAATTAAACATATGTTTATTCACGAAAAGATGTTGAGCTCACGAGCACGTAGTGCGAGTGAGATCATATCTTTGAGTTAATAAATGTTTAATTCACGTGGCGTATATGTTTTTATTCAATTTTGACAAAATTTTGAATAAAAAATTTAAAAAAATATTCAAACTAAGATATAAATTTGCCCATTCATCGTCGATTTGATCTAAATTTTAGTAATTATATATTACACACTACAAAGAGAAAGAATAATTGAATATAAATATTTGTAGATAATAAAAATATGTTGTTCTTTATTGAAACTTTTTTAATTCACTAGTAAATTAAACTTTTTTAATTCTCTAGTGAATTAAAACACTTTTATTTCATTTGTGAATCATAGACTGTTTATGCAGGTTATGGAGTTAATAATGTCACTTTAAACTGTCAAAATTGAATAAAATAAATTATCGATTCATTTCATTTGGCCCAAACGATCAAAATATAATTTCGTTCACCGTAGCATGTTTTAGTTGAAGTGAAACAAGCTGTTTGTTGTTTAATAACATATAGACGGTCGGGTGTCTGTATATTTTTGCAGAAATGGCACGTGGTAAAGCAATTGTCAATTTGTTGAATTTGCGTCATTCCTGTGGCAAAATTTACAAACAATTGCAATTATCATATTATATAATAAATATTACACCAGCAAATTTAAGAGCTTTACGGATCTGAGCCAAATGATATCATTCTGGGCTCATATACTCCTTTCCCATCATTTTCATTTCTTTTACCTATACCAATTTCTCGATATCGCGGCAATGACCAAAAATGTGTAGAATTTCTAGAGGTTGTGAAAATCTATTCACATTGAAACTACGTGAGTGACGTGACGATTTTATCTCGCAAAAGAGAAATGGCTACTTCGCTGGGCCGGAATATATCGTACATTTCCCACGCCTCGCGGACTTTGAAGGGCTGTCACTCGGAGACTATTTAAATCAATCCCATTATTAAAAGAGATTCGTGCATATTTTTTCAAGCACTACAACATTCACATTCGCAATTTTCGGAAAAAAACACCCCCACAGAGCTAGAATGGCAGAAACAGATTTTTGGTAACTTTGTTGCCCTCTACCCTTTGAAATACCAACTTCTCGGTATCGCGGCAGCATCAAAAATGTGTAGAATTTTATTACCAACATTTTTTGTATAATAACTTTTTCTGTGCGACCAATGGATAGCGAGAAAAAACAAATTCAAATGTTATCAAGATGGCGGCTGTTTGGCAAGGGGTGGGGTGACGCCTTTTTGGTTTTACACTTGTCTAATGACTCTAAACCACTGGGCAAGAGGAATCGCAGCTGCCAATTTTTTTAAGGTGACGGGGTATTTTCCGACTATTTTACTGTACTATAATTTAAGATACAAGTGCGTGAAGCTAGTCTTTAGTCATGAGTGGGGCAGAGTTAAAACACGAGTGAGCGAGCGTTTTAAGCCCCGCGAGTGACTATAGATGCTTGACGCATGTGTATCGTACAGTACTTTATCTACTATAGAATCTAGAAAACACAGTAACTATTAAAAAAAATGTAAATTAGGATTACTAGCAAGCGGTCGTAATTTTGCGTGGTTAAAAATTTTGAAACACGTTGCTACTGACGACGTAAACTAATGAAAACATGTTATTAAACAGTCGTTTTACAAACTTAAAACTGTCACCTAAAAGGCAATTTGACACAGTGTCGTGGATAATATTATAATACGTAACCAGATTTGTAAATGGCATATTACGCAAGACTGGAAAAGTTGCGCACGAACCGCGTAGGGGTGAGTGCAGTAATTCGAGAAGTGCGTAATTGCTTTACAACTCGAGTTGTGTACTATACTTTTTTATGACCACACTCATTTCCTTAAATGAAAAAGAATGTTTTATTGACTGTCAAATCATTACGGTCACACCACATTAAAAATTAGGCGGCTACAATCACAGTTCTGCACCACTTCGTACAAAGAACTATAAAATATACGTAACTATAGTAACCAAAGCGAAAAACCATTGTTACTAGCAACATGATAAGTCACTAAATCCCTAATTGTGCGATCGACCCTCTTTACGCAAGCTGTGCGTAGGAACACACTTACACAACTTGTAGGTTGTACAATTTTAATCACTTACATACAGTAGTGGTCTTAGAAAAAAGTGTATAAAGTATGCAAACATTTATTTGATTGTTTGTTGGATTTTAATGTATGATTTAGTAGCCGAACTAATGATGATAATAATTACTTGTATATTACATTTTGCAAAACTAAAAATAACTTTTGCTAAAAAAATTATAATAATTGACTTCTTATCTATATGACAATTGCGAAATAGATTGTATTTGACTGGTGAATTACATTTCTTACTGTAGTAATACTAATAAAATACATAGCGGTCGAAAATGATCGAAAATCACTTAAACGCGAATAAGTCCCATCTTATTGTCTTCCATTTTACCCACAAGTCAAGCTGTTAGCCAATATTGACTTTCAAACAGTCCAGCGGATTTTTTTCTATTGCATCTGAACGTAAAGCAATCTATTTCAATATTATATACGCTTGGTTGGTGGTTTTATACGCAGAAAACGAAATTGTGCTTGTTTTTAATACCGGGTGATTATAAATTCTTTTCCATCAAGTATCCTTTGAAATATTTGTTTTATTTTTTGTGTCAAAACTGACGCAAAACCTAACCTGCTAACCTCGAATTTGGCATAGACTTACAGTGCCACCAACATATTTTTCATACAACAGATATTTCAAACGAAACTTGATTGAAAAGCATTTATAATCACCCGGTATAAATAACAAACATATACGTGAATTTGTAGTTATGTGATGGTTTTTAAATTACTTCACGAAAAACGTTTCCTAGAAGCTTGCTTCTAATTTGGAGAGCAAGTTCAAAATCGCAAATCGGCGCTATTCCAATTAATTTTACTTCGATACGTTTCAAAAGCAATTTTCAGTACTATTATTTGGATCAGATCGCCACAAAATGGAAAGCGGCAAAGTACAAATTAGAATAGTGGCATGGCATGTTCAATCATTTTTGATCACTATGTATGTACAATACTTATTCTCTTTGGGACTATATGCTATGGGCATATTGTTTCTGGACAGCAGGCTGGATACTTCTTACTTCTATCTTCTTTTGTTGTTGTACATCCAGGTGGAGTTATAAATTTAGGGCATCTACGAAACATACATATTAGATTAAGAGGTTGGGCAGAAGCGTTTGTTCGTCTCAGTTAGTATGAAATAGTATATTATGATACTACTGTATAAGTAAGCTTTTAAAGCACGTACGACGATTTTAAAAGTACGACGTGAAGCGGAGTGCTTTTAAAGTTGTTACTCCTTGTTCATCAAACAGGAATAGTTAAGCCACTCACCATAAATATATGTGTGCCCAGCATCAGTTTCACATGCTACAAATTAATAAAAGTGCGCCAAGTTTCAAATGAGTAAGAACAGCTTGATCCATGTACGCGCTTGATTGTAATGGGACAAATAGAAAAGTTTTATTCAAATGTTGCTCGCTTTTGTAAAAAGTGGTTTTACTATTTCTGTTCGGTGAACGACATGTACTGATTTAATGGCATTTAAATACACGCCTGTCTTACGCGATCGTAATAGAAAATTAAAAATTTAGTGCGAGGACACTTTTAATGTCACACTTTATTAGATATTCTAGGTTATGCTGACATTACATGACATAGCTAATGGTAATATGCAATAATATACTATTATAGTAGGTCACCAACGGTACCGTGAAATAAAGACGTAAATCGTATGGCAATATTAAAGGTGGTATAAACAATAATTTCTGTCATTTTAACACTATGATTATAATTTCTAAATCTTATGGTTATTCACAAATAACCAGAATGCGTTATGGGCAATCTGCATATCACCATAAGGTCAGCAATTGGTGCCACTTAAAAAACAATCAAATACAAGGTGTTACAAAAGTAACGCCCGTCCACTGGGGAATATATTCAGGAAGGTAAAATAAACCGATAATAAAGAGTGACAAAACTTTAGATTGTCCGTCCTTACAGAGTTATTGACCAACAAAGTATTAAAAATGTATGTTTTACAAAATCAAGTTTTATTGATACTAAATACATTAGATGTTCAAATAGGCCACCTTCCACTTCAAAGCATTTACTACCACGTAACAGAGAAGCACATACTCTCTCTAACATTTCGTCGTTTATTAAAGCTACAGCTGCACGAATACGGTCAATCAGATCTGCTTGTTCAACAACTGATTGTAGATGAACTTGTTCTTTGAGATATCCCCAGAAAAATAAATCTAACGGATTAAGATCGGGTGATCTGGGTGGCCAAGTTATTGGTTCATCTCTTCCAATCCATCGGCCAGAGAAGTATTTATTATCAATAAAACTTGATTTTGTAAAACATATATTTTTAATATCCTGTTGGGCAATAACTCTGTAACAAAGGACAATCTGAAGTTTTGTCACTCTTTATTATCGGTTTATTTTATCTTTCTGAATATATCCCCAAGTAGACGGGCGTTACTTTTGTAACACCCTGTATATGTACCTATTACATAAAATAGAGCTGCAGACAATTCATAATTCGTACACGTTTTAATCTCTGGTTGGGTAAGATAGTTTGACAGTTTTCACATTGCAAATCTGGCAATATAATAATTAGTTGTAATGGAACATTGAGAATATTTTAATTAAAGTTCTAAAGTAATGCTACTTGACATTTTTAAATAATATGCAAATAGTTATTTATGTTATCAAGATCGCAGCGAATATGATTATGGTACTAGTCCTGAAGATTATCAGACGAGGCGCTGCATTTTATATAGAAACGTAAATTGTTAACCCTTTATATAAAAGTAACCTAAAATATTAATATACAGGGTGAGTTAAGATAGCGGCACCCCCTGTTAGTTCATTTAATATTGATATCAGAAAAATAATTTGTTAACAAATGATGTTCAGAATGATAGGCTCTATATTATTGTATATTTATTTTATTTCATGGCCTACTGAGGTTTGAGCAGTGACATTCAACTTTTTTATTTTAAATGACACCCTGTATAGTTTTTACATTTTTTCGGAAGAAATATCTTTTCTCTATACGGTGCTATAAAAATATTGTGGTGTTAGATGGGAAAATTACACCGTTAAACACGATTAAAGTTGAAAAATGTCCAAACTTAGCAACTTCATCTAGTAGCCATCAAACAAAACAGTGAAAAAATTAGTTGTCACATATTTTGTGTTTTGACGTTTCCATAACTCAAAACCGAAATAATAAGTGCATTTACAAGGGCTAACCACATTCATTTTTCAACAAACGACTTGGTAGATATGATTCTAGTAATACGTGAATCCAATTTTGTCATTAAGAGGGCTAAACGTTTGTATTTAGAAAAATTTCCTCATAGACTGCAACCAAGTAAAAAAGTTTTTCGAGAAACTTTAAGAAGATTTCGCGACACTGGATCGGTTCAATATCAGACACGTTAGCAAAATAGATTTGTAACTAATGAAGGCGTTGAAATAGATGTCTTAGGTGCAATAAACGTCAATCCACATATCAGTACGAGAAATTTGTCATCCGAAACAAGTATTAGCCAAACCGCAATTGTTCTTATTATAAAAAAACACAAATTTCATCCTTACCATTTGTGTCTGACGCAACAACTCACAGACGACGATTATGTGAGTCGGACAAATTTTTGCATTTGGTTAATGAACAAATTCAGAACAGAGATGCACTTTTTACGAAAAATCTTTTGGACTGACCAAGCCACATTCAAGAATACCGGTTCAGTGAATCGACACAATCTATACCATTATGCAACCGAAAACCCTCATTGGATGAGAAATGTTAATAACCAGCATATCTGGTCGTTCAACGTTTGACCAGGAATAATCGACGATCATGTGATAGGGCAACATTTTTTTGATGGGGCTTTAATAGGTCAGACCTACTTTAATTTTCTTGAAGAAATCCTTCCTGAGTTAATAGAGCCTTTAAATATACGGCAGGAAAGTTATTATCAGCACGATGGTGCGCCACCCCACTACAGCAGAATGGTTCGAAATTTTTTAAATCGCGAGTTTGGTGTAAAATGGATTGGCAGAGGCGGCCTTGTAGCTTGGCCCCCAAGGTCTCCTGATTTAACGCCACTAGATTTTTTTTGTGGGGTCACGTAAAAAATATTGTGTACAGTACAGCACCTACTACTCCTGACGACATGAAAATAAGAATTAGAAATGCGTTTTCTACTATTACTGCTGAAATGTTAAACAGTGTTAGACACAATCATATTATGCGATTACAAGCTTGTATTGACCAGAATCAGTTCGTATACTTAGGAGCCCTCATAACCAATGAAGGAAACAGCTCCCTGGAAATTAGAAGAAGATGTGAAATGGCAAGAAGAGCTACACGTGACTTGCAGAAAATGTGGAAAGACAATGATATCTCCATGAACACTAAAAAGGCACTCATAAAAACCCCCATCTTCCCGAGTATGCTATACGGGGCGGAGACGTGGTCCCTAAAATCAGAAGACATCAAAAAAATTGACGCCTATGAAATGTGGACCTGGAGAAGGATGCTCCGAATACCATGGACAGCACAAGGACCAATGTCTCAATCCTGCAAGAAATCAACGAACCACAGCTCCTGTCATAAATTGTAAAACAACTAATACTAACACCCGTATGCATAGTCGTTCGCCAGCGATTCGCCGGCGAAACGCCGGAGTTTCGGTACTCGCCGTATGAGAATTACATTGCATAGTAGCTCGCCGGGAAAACAAAGGATGCGCGTTACTATGGTTTTCGGCGGAGCGCTGGCGACACGCTGCATGCGCGAGCGACTGTGCAATGTTAACTCTCGTACGGCGCGTAGCGAAACTCTGGCATTTCGCCGGCGACTCGCTGGCGAACGCCTATGCATACGGGTGTAAGACTTTTCGGGCACATTACTCGACAAAACAACGAAGGCCTAGAAAGATTAATAATACAAGGAAAAGTAGAAGGAACCAGGCCTGGTGGGAGGTCCCCGAGAAGATGGACAGATCTAATCAAGAACACCACCAACAGTATGGTCCATCAAGCCGCTAGGAAAGTAAGAAACAGAAAAAGATGGAGAACAATAGTTCATAGAATAGGAAACCAAAACAACTAACGAAGTCAAGAGATCACGACTCTTCTATAAAGAAGAAACGACGAAGAAGAAGAAGAGATTGACCAGAATAGGGGTAATTTTGAACATTTAGCAAATTAGAATAGATTTTAGGTGTTTTCATTTTGGTTATGTCTTTCGATACTTTCTTTTGTATTCCTAGAATAAATTGTTTATTAGTAAAAACTTGCCGCTTTCGATACATTATTAGTTTACCACCGTAACGGTGTTATTTTTGTCATTTGACTCCATAACAAAAAATGTTACAACAATTTTTTTACTGTTACTGCCACGAAACAAGGTTACTAGATAAAGTTGCTAAATTTGAACATTTTTCAACTTTAATAAGATAGTTCTTCCGAAAAAATGTAAAAAATATACAGGGTGTCATTTAAAATACAAAAGTTGAATGACACTGCTCAAACCTCAGTAGGCCATGAAATAAAATAAATGTACAATAATATAGAGCATATAATTCTGAACATCTTTTGTTAACAAATTATTTTTCTGTCAAGGCTTTCGGATGCACCGTCGCTCTATCGAGGAATCTATTAGGCACCATTAGCGCCGACGTTCCGAGTCCACTTCATAGTGCCCCGCATTCAAGCGACCCCTTTCGCAGCTAAATACTGCGGATTGCTAAAATACCGCAGCGCAGCTTAATCAAGTGCGCATTGTTGTAGGCCTCCGCGCCTTACGTGTTTGTGAACTGAATCTCGCTGCAACTTTTCATCCCGGTGGCGACGTCAAGTTGAGCTGTTTGTAGCTCGTGCATTTGATCACGTATTCGTATAGTATAAATCTGTGTGCATTTTACATTGTCATTTAGCGTGTGACTGTTGTCTTTTTGGCGGGCTCTCGCGTATGTTAAAGTTATAGGGCTTAGCCCATTTTCCTTTGTCAAAGTACCCCCGCGCCCTGCTAATACGCAGCGCGTTTGGAAATTGTTGTCTCGCCGTTTACTAACCTTTATTTTTTGTAACAGTTAAGATGCACTCATTACTGTAAATGCCATTGTCATATTTTTGCGTGTCTAAAGAACAATAGACGTATTTTTTGAACATTGCCGATATGTTTTCTTTATGGTTTATGCTGTGTTTCGGTTTAAATATCGGGAGTACTATCGCCCGATTGGCGATTTATGCATGGTTTGTGTAAAGCGGATTCTGGCCGAATTTTACGAGCGACAAGGTAGGTTCCAACGCTCTGACGGCCGTCTACAAGGAGCTCCGAAGCTACACACCCTCCAACCCCGTTTGGCGGTTCGGGTTTTTGTCAAACGTGGGTTTCAATCAATTTATCCACATCCTGTATATGTCGTCACGCTTGTCCTTAAAGCGTCCTGTTTACAGAACCCCGCCCATCTCCCTGAGCGTTTTCATCCGCGGTTATTAGCCTGTTTATGAGTGTTTAGGGCAAGCAGTTAAATTTTCCCGAACGTGATATAGGTTAATGGCACTCCCTAATCGGAGGTGTCGTAAATCAGTTTTATACCGTAACAAAGTATTACAGAGGCAATACCATTCATAACGTTATAAACCAATACAAAAATCGCGTAATCAGTACTTATGGCGATATCGATTATACCGGGTGGCCATGAATGTCTGAGCAACGCTTTAAAAAATGATGAATTCAACTACCTAACCTACATATCAAATGTCATTCATGTCATCACAACTGACATTCCTAGGTGTTAAAATGATTACAGATTTCTATATTTTATTATTATAAGTGTAATATAATGCTAACCAACATTTATAAGTAGCTAATTTCGTGGCTACCAAGATCACATATATTTATGGCCACCCGGTACAAACCTTTATAACTGATTATACCAACCTTTATATAATCCCAATTATTAAAAGCACCTAGACTTGATCAAAAAATGTGACAGGAATGCTAAAACACTATTAAAACGATATAGTCATGAATTAAAAATTTGGCAAGGACACAAAATTGTTAAATTTATAAATTTGGCGCCCTTATAGTTTCGACCGTTTAGTTTTGAAGGTAAGTCAGCTACGCCCTTCCTCTGAGCTAGCGTGAGTGCATGTTCCGATTTACTGTCGGCAATTATTAATGTAACATTGTTGTTGTCATAAGTTTATACTGTGATCTGCTATGAAATTTCTAAAGTTTGCTATTGACATTAGTTTTGCTTTCCATGGCCAACCTTTATGTAATTTCTTTTTGAATACGTAGCATATAGTACACCTGTATACAACCCGACGTACTACCTAATGATTGTCTAGTTTTATAATATATGTAAATAAAGGAGAATAATAAAGAGGAAAAGGATATAAAAGAAAAATGAGAGGAAAAATATGTTTTACAATCACAACAGTAGATAAAGTTCTAGGCAGAGAAGAAAATGTAAAACAAAACAAGAAATCTTTGATAAAGAATGCAGGTGTTTGATCCAAGAGAGGAACGAAGCTAGATTAATACTGATAAAACATGAATGCAAAAAAGAGAGGTTAAAGAGATTGGAAACACAAGTCCATGAAAATCTGAAGTTTATGGGAATAGATAAGAAAGCGGGGATAAAAAATGATAAACAATTTAATTAGAAAATTGGAGATTCGAAATAAGGATTTAAATATTGACTAAATATGTGTAAAAACTAAGAACGAAATCTCGTTAGTGATAAACAAGGCTGCGCGAGAATATTGAAAAAATAAATTATTATACTCATATAAAGAAAGCAATCGTTACGACGAAGCAAGCTGAAAAAATACAGGAGCCACCCAAGGAGAAACACATTCTTGAAATAATAAATAACTTGAAGAACACTAAGGCCTCTGAAGAAGACTACACAGCCCGAGAAATGTTAATATAGCTTGCAAAAAATTATATACAAGACTAAGTAAATTTATATTGATAGTATAGAAAGAGAAAGACATATCAGTGAGTTGGAATACATCAATAATCTGTCAGCTGCATAAAAAGGGAGATAAGGCCGTTTGTGATAACTATCGGAGAATAGCCCTACTAAAGGTTTAGTTTGAAATATTTAGAAAATGAACACCCATAATAGAAAGACAGGCAGGTGAAATTAGAATGGCTTCAGGGCGAGAGGTCAAGTTTTCAACATAGTTTAACCATGCGGCAGATACTGGAGAAAAGTTACGAAAATAACGTTAAATTGCTTCGTATTTTTATAGATTCTAGCCAGGTCTACAACAGTGTATCGTTTATATTATTAATAGACAAAATATCATTTATATATATAACATATATTTAAAATAACATTTATTAACACGAAACCGAATATGATAATACAAGTTACTTACATAACAAGTCGGAAAAATGATGCTGCTCTGGCCAAGGAGGTTTATTACAAGTAGTACTTAGGCCAAGTACTTTAAACCTCCAAGTGCAATGAACACACTCTTTGGACAAATTACAAACACCATTTCTTCTACAATTGTTTGAAACCCTTTAAACTCTTTATTAAAAATATTTTTGGTGTTATTTGGTTGGGATTGTTGTGATTTTTATAAACTGGCAAGCTTAAAGAGGTTTGCAATATTCTTCCTGGTATAAATAAAGCTGCAACCGCTGCTGTCCCAGATTTATTTCTGGGTAAGTCAAAATATTGATTCAAGAAAGCATATGCAATTTATTGTTAAAGAATGATGAACACTAAAGAAGGTTAAAGCAGACCTGGGTCTTGCCTATTTTACGGAGAAGGTTACAAATTCTAAAACCTTTGGAGTAGCTAACACGTGCTTAAATTATTATTGTTGTTAGTCAAGAGGAATTCCAATGCCATATCAAGCAGAGAAGTGGAAGGTTCTGGAACGGTCGAAATCAATAAATTTCTGCGAGGCCCTTAATAAATTATGTGTAGTGATGAAGATAAATGGAGGACTCACTGTTAGGTACAAATTGAATGCAATATGCAGAAGAAAACAACGGGGAAATCATTTGCTTGCCTTAATAAAGTCCTGACAGTAATAATTTCCCTTATGGGTGCAGAAAAACTGTGTCAAGTGCTAGTAGACACTTACGGTAATTTTAAAGTGATACATATATACTACATACAAAAAAAATGATCTAAAAGCGGGAAGTTGCAGAAAGGTATACAAAAATAAAATGGATAGAAAAGCTAACAAAAAGAATTTGAAAACACCCCAAAGTAGGATTTCGTTTTTAATACAGAAGTAAAACATACATATAATGGTAGATACTGGAAGAAGCAATGGCGAAGCATCAAAAAGAATATTCCAACAACAAGGCGTGTCAGCAGTGGCGGACTAACAAGCAAAGAAGATGTACAATCATATTAAAAGTGTGATTATTTGATTAAATATAATACTATCAGTACATTTTAAGGAGTGGCGATAATATAATGGTCTAAGTAGTTAACATGTTCTTATCAACTAAGATATTTTCATGTTTTATTGGGCATATCGTGGCAAATATGAATGGCGTATAAAGCATGCAAAAGTTAAATTACTCACAGTTTTATAAATTTACGAGATTCATCGAAACTCAAAATATCCACACACTGGCCCTTAAGTTTTAGTTCTTCCTCGTCTTCCAATTCAACTACGTTAGTCACGTTATGGGATTCCTTCTTTTGAGCTGAAATTTTAAATATTTCAAATTATATAACAAATGTTTCCATATCTATGTAAATAATTCCCCAAATACAAATTATACTAAAAAGATCGTTCCTGATCTCTTCTTCTATGGACAGGTAAAGTTAACTGTAACGGCGGATTAAATAAGGGGATTTGAATCTGCTCTGATTAATAAAAAACGAGCTACAATACGGATACAAGTGCAAGTATAAGCAAATACCCACATATTTATATTTCTCTATTTACGTTTTCTTGAGCGAAGGACAATAATGAACACCTAATATTACTTAAATACTACGTATCCAGAAAACAATATAAGAAAGTTAATGTATTGTTTGAGGCTTTCGCGGTTACTCGAATTATTCTCCTTAGCATAGAATTTCGGCTTAGACGTGTCCTGCAACGATGCAACGTCAAAACTGTGTTCACGAGCAAGGAAACTTTGGGTAACGGCTTCAGATCGGTAAAAGACAAGATTCCAAGTTTAAAAACCGCTGGCGTATATCGCATTCATTGTTCTTGCGGCTCGAGTTACATTGGGCAGACTGGTCGTTCCGTTGATCTAAGACTCCAAGAACATAAAGGCGATTGCAAACACAAACGCATCACAAAATCAGCCGTAGCTGAGCATACGTTTACAAATGGGCACACTTTAGAATTTGAGCATGCCAGAGTACTTGCCAGAATACCTCATTACTTCCCGCGACTGATACGTGAAGCCATAGAAATAGAAAAACATCTAAATAATATCAACAGGGAAGATGGATTTAAGCTTAGTAAAACGTGGACCACTGTGATACACGATCTAAAGCGTTACAACCACTCTGCGTCATACGGCCACGCCCCACGGATTACGTTGCAGTCGGACGACCAACCAGCGCCAGCGTTACGCCACTCCGCGCGCCTGGCACAGAGGACTATAAATAGCTCCACACCGACCTTCGGTTCTTAGTGCGACTTTCACTCTGATGATGCAAGCTGCAAGGTCTTGCGAAACGTTAGTGAATATGGATGCACAAACAGCAAAACGGCCAAATCTGCCTAAGTATCCTCGTTCTCAAGATACTCAAACAACACGAGCCACCAAAGAGCATGGCCATCGAGCGGGTTTTTGCTCGACTTCACAAGATGCAAGGCACATTAAGCCAAAAAATGCTGGGTGTTCATATACAAATACTACGCGGTCTAAGCCGAAATTCTATGCTAAGGAGAATAAGAAAGTTAATTTTTACCGAATTATTATCCACAATTTTGTGTCTTCAATTGTTTTTTCACGAGTCGCAAAATTTTAGGCATGACGTCACATTAAAAAAATTAAACTATACTTTTTATAACGATGGAATTAAAACTACATTATATCAAACAAGCATAACCTTGAATTTGGGAACTTTCCATATACACTTTATTTAATCTAACAACGGACAATTATAAATCAAGTACGTTACGAACTGCTTAATAATGTTCAATGAATGCAGCATTTTAGAAAATTTAGAATATTGAGTTGACTATTGTTTAGTACAAAATTGTGGACATTTTTCACATCTGTTTTAATACTCGTAGTATTCTGTGTTTATTCTTATCTCTTGTGAAGCAGTGTCACGTTTTAATTGTAGAAATATTGTTAAGTAGTTAGTGAAATATGATACCTGCTTTTTAGTTCGCTTTTTCAAATGTTTTTAAAACGTCTTGTTTCAGAATTTCGTGCAACCTGAAACAGACATTTAGATTTTAAATTAACGTTTATCTACAACTGCTTCGTCAAGGACTTATTACGTCTACATTTGACACTGTTTCAGTTAGGTAATGAAGCTAATTACATCACTAGTGATGTAATGAACTTCTCCATTACTCCACCAGTGGTGTAATGACATTTGTCTACTAAAATGTTTTTGAAAATGACAGATCTGACATTTTTCTTAATGCTCTTTTCTCAATTTTGGGCAGTTATAGATACAATTTTGTACAATACATGTGTGATAATGCATCATCAATATACTTGTGTGCTTATAAAACTCGTGCTACGTACTGGTTTATAACTTACACACACCTCACACATGTAACCTTATTTACCTTGCGGCTGGTGCTTTATAAGCTTGCATCTGCCGGTACAATGCCCAACTTGCCCCGGATTAGGGTTACAGAGTTGTACGCGCCTTTTGTGCTTGCGTAGTAACCATTGTGTACGGTGTGTGTCTTGATGATGTGTTGACCGTGTTACTCTATCTCTTAGGTCTGTGATTATGCGTAGAACACAGTTAATTTGGTGCCCAACTGTGAATGGTCTCACCGAGCCCGATTCCAATCGCCAAGGCTGAGGAAAAATATCGGCCCCCGCGGGATTCGAACAGAGGACTTTCTTAATGTAAACCTAGCGCTATCCCAACTGCGATATGAGGCTACTTCAAATACAATTTGAAGATAGCAAATTGTAGCCAATAAGTAGATAAGAAAATTGAAATTGAAACTTGTTTAATAAATCTAACATCTCAGGCAATGCGACCACTGTTTCGTTGTTTTATTCAACCTAATACTAATACCTAATACATTGAGGGATGCGGTTCTGATGTTATAGAAATTAAAGTATGCACTATCCTTAAGTTGATTAAATAATGTCAAAATCACTTTAAGACTCACTTTTAGAGTGTTCCGACATAGCAATTTAAGGTTATTTAAAATCGAATCAGTTTGAATTGTTAAATTTCTTTGAATTGTAACCTAGTCGTTATATATGTTTGTAATTAAGAAACTCTTTATTTTAATCTATAATTTTTGAATGTTACGCGGGTACTTCACCCGCGTAACATTCAAAAATTAATTTCTGACAATTGACATTTAGTGTAGCTATGAGTTCCTACCTGATTATTATAGAAGAAGCAATTTTTCACTATTTCTAATTACCTGTAATTTCAACACTGGTTTGTGTAGTAACGACCATAGCAGCAACAATAGCAATACTGTCTTCAGTAACTATAGTATCGTTGGCAACAGGAGAAGCACCTGCTATTGTAAGAGCTAATGCTATAAGAGGAAATGTAACTGGCAAAGTCCATTGGTAAATTTTCCGTCTATTTAATCTTGACATTTTATTACACAACATTTATTTAAATGAAAAGTTTTATTATTTTATGGATAAATTTTGAATTAACAGTTGAAATTACATTTATCTAAATACGATGCAGTCTCTACATTTACGTTACTTATCGCGACTTGGTAAACGAATTTATTGGCACAGTTTAAGTAACCTTTTGTATTGATAAAGGTATAATGATCCAATTAAAGTGTCTTTACGATTTAATTATAACATACACTATGCAATGTTTCGCTGCGTTTATTTTAGACCAAACGAATAGCTTGAAAAGGCAAATTTAAAATATGCTTTACATAGCAGATAATTGATAAGAATAGGATTCCTTTCCTATTGTTGGATTTTGATTAGTCTGTGCGCAAAAACATAACAATTGAAAATGTATACAGTGTCAGTTGCTCACTACAAAGAAGCAGGAAATCGCGTACAAAGTGAGACATTTTGAAATGTCAGAGAATTGACAGGCAGATAAAATATATTTTTTCTTTAATATAATAAATCCAAATACCATAATTGTATTATATCTCTCACTTAATACTTATCCCGTGATAAATAACTGTTTACCTCTGTATTAAAGTATTATTGAACACAAACTAAAGTGTATCGCAGTAATTGAATATTTAATTATTATAAATTTGTGTGGATATCAGCATTCATTTGACGAATTAATCTAAAAGTAGTATCTATCCCCAGGATAATGATGAGATTTTGTTTCTATTAAAAACGTATCAAGGTGTCATTGTTCCTTCTATTTAATGGGTGGTTAAATGGGTAGTTGAAAGTAGGGCTTGGCTTTAAGTCTAGCCATCGTCTTCATTCGTGCTTAGAATATTGGGTTTGCTTGTTAGGTTAATTTTAATTCATAGCGCCACTTGTCGTGGACCAATTTAGTTATTGATTCCGCCCCTGTTCATTCCTTTAAACGCAATTATGAGCGTGATTAGCTTGTAGCGCAATAGCTTCCGTTTAGACAGTTAATGTTTGCAAATTCCTTGGGATTGACATTTTTCACTTTTACATACCGCGCAAGCGGAATTATCGAGACTGTATATCGCAAATCTAGTTTTTCGTTTTTCAGTAGGGATTTACTATTCTAGCCGTCATATAGCATTGCTCCCCACTCCTCAAGGTGATGCAAGAGGTGATTTATGAAAATTCAACCCGAAGTGTTCGATTTAAGTAGTTGTGTGTTGTGGGAAGATGTAAGGAAACGTCATCTACAAAGGGCAAACGTCGCTCCAGCAGCAACAACGTTCCCCCTCTCCATTTTGCAAGTTTTATGGGATTATGACAGCACTTCCTAAGGCAAATTGCTTCTATCAATACACAAAGTGCTGCCGATGGCAAAGGTAACTAATTTGCTATTATATGTTGTAAAAATTGTTCGTCGAGGTGAAATTACGAGTGCCTCGGCCATGTAAAGCGTCAAACTTGCGTCCCTTTTAGCTTTCGAAGTGTTCAAGTTGCGAGTTCCACGCTTACTTTTAGGAAATTGTCAGCCTCTCAAGGCAATTGTTTAATAAATTCGTAGCCCTTAAGACAAATGCGTGCTTGATAAGTAATTAATATAATAACGCTTGTATTCGGAGGACGTCCACTAAGGGCCCATTTATGTATTGTCTATGTAACTATAACTTGTTTTAACATTTGATATATTTACTAGGTGCTTCATTCGTATCTCACATATGTTTTATTATATTTTTTCATGTTCTATTAAGCTTTGTACAGCAGTTGGAGGAGCATGTATCAACATCATTAAAGCCAAGTTCTGGTGGAGGCATATATCGATCCAGGACATCGTTTGGTCGTCATTGCGGATTCTAAGGGAATAAACGAGAATCCAAAGTACAAAATCCGTGACGCCAAAGCAACCCATTTTCTAAGCCTTTTCTAGTCCCAACATATCGCTCGAAAGAACCACCTCTAATGTCTCTACTAACCTCTAGCCGGGGCAACCTTATGCAGGGCTGAAGCACTGCCAACTTTTGTTGCTTGATTTATTTGCTTTTTCTAGACTTTGAGGGTAAGACTAGCTGTATTTGTTGTTGTTGGGGCCACTTATGTACATTTCTTTCAAAAACTAGTACTGGGCAATTGGTTTCCGTAGTAAATTCAATTTTGTTTTGGTCTTATACCATCTAAATGTCCTATGTTCTTTATTTTGATAACTTCGCCATAACTGACTGACAGACTTCTTACCTATTTCTTTTCATATTTTTTAGCTATATTATTGATTCTTATGAGACGGTGTGTGGAACTATTTGACCTTTCTTCTGCTTCACCGTTGAGTAAAAACTATACCATCGTTTCACCTACCTTTAACATCTATAGTGACAGGTGTGACGACGACTTGTTCTTTAAGTTGATTTCCATTGTAACTCACTTTTTGCATCTTTACTGAATTATTTTTAAAGATATTTATCTCTTGTTCTCGTCTTTTGCCAGTTCAGCATTATGTGCTATTCATGGTATTGTTCATTAATGTTTGTATCACGAATATCACTGTCTGGTTTGGACACCACAATCACTAATATTCAAGTTTTACTATTTCAGGAATTTATCGCGCAATGTATCTGGCACAATGATGATTAAATGTCTAGTAAGGATGCAACGGTGTTTAGGGTTATTATTATTATTATTCAGTGTCATCACTTATGAGATCTACCGGTAACTTTCTTTTTAATCTATTGTGTAGCTGTTTTCTGCCTATATTATAATGTATTGCACCGCTGCCTTGGTCAATATTATTATAAAAATTCTTTACAGACTTCGTTATAAACTCTTATACCGTGGGAATACCTGCTTCTCTGTGTATTTGGAAATTTCTAACAAACCACTGTGCATTGGTTATGATGCGCAACACCTTGTTTGGCAATACTTGCAGTTTGATCATGTTAGTCTTTGAAGTTGCGCTCCATATGCTGCAACCATAGGTGAAGATCGGCCTAATAATCGAACTGTATATAAAATTTCCACACTCTATCCTGAGGGGTGACTTCTTGTTCAAAACTGGGTAAAGCATGCTTAGTCTAGCATATGACTCCGACAACTTCTTATTAATGTGATAACTCCAGTTTAATTTTCGATCTAAGTAAATTCCTAGATAGCGAACGGCGTTATCTTTAGGATTCCAGGGTATAGAGGTGTTTTTGATGATTATGTTTGGTGGATCTTGAGGTCTCCGAAGGGTAAAAATTCACATTTGTTTGCATTTATTTTTAGACACCAGTTATGGAACCTCAGATTTAATTGATCTACACTTGTTTGTAGTTTTCGTGCTGCTCGAGTAATGTCAGGGTCTTGAGTAATTATAGCTGTGTCGTCAGCATACAAAGCTAAATCTGCAATGACAATTTCTGGTGCGTCCGACATAAAAAGATTGAAAAAGATGGGGCCTAATATGGACCCTTGCGGAACCCCTGCGTTAATGCTACGAACTGATGAGTTATGCGAGTTGATTCTAACTTGGAAAGTTCGATAAGTGAGAAATAATTTTATGATCAACAATAAGTAAGAGGGCGTGTTTGTGGTCATTAATTTATATATTAGACCAGCTGTCCAAAGACGGTCAAACGCCTGGGCCACATCTACAAATGCTACTAGAGTGTGCATTTTGTTTTCATATCCTTCCTCAATTTTCTCAGTAATTCGCAATATTTGATGAATTGTCGAGTGGAAACTTTTAAAACCGAACTGAAATTGTGGAAGTATGTTGTTTACCTCTAAAAACTCTTTCAATCGAGATTGGATGATTTTTTTAAAGGAGTTTGGAAACGGTTGACAACAAGCTAATTGGACGATAATTTGCTGGATCATTGCGCTGCTTGCCAGGTTTAGGAAACAGTAGAATTACTGCATGCTTCCAGGTGGTTGGAAAATATCCAATTCGTAAGCAGGCGTTAAATATGGCTGTTAGAAACGCTATGGATTTGTTTGACAAATTTTTAAGAAGGATATTGGGTATCAGATCTATTCCAGGTGCTTTTCTTGTTTTAAGTGCTTTAATATATTGCTTGACTTCTAAAGGAGATGCTGGAACTGTGAGTTTTATATCGTTTGTTCTTATGCTGCTTACTTCCTGTTCTACGTAGTTAATATGATTTACATTGTTGTCATCGAATGTAGTAGTAAATACGTTTTCTAACTGGTCAGCAAACAATTCACATTTGTCTGCATCTTCTGTGTAACTACCATCGTTAGTTCGAAGCGGTGGAATAATGGTGGGTTGTTTTAGGAAAAGATATTTATAAATCCATTTATTATTTTCATAATGACAGTGGTCTCTAAAGGTTGCTGTTATTAGGGTTTCGAATGAAATAGTTATTCTCATAAATATACAGGTAAACACCTAAATTAATTGTTTAGTAATTTATGGTAAAAATTGTGACGTGGTCTTGTAGCCCCGCCGTTGTGTTTCATTTTTGTAAAACGTCTTTACTAGCTAGCTAGTACACATGAAACTCTTTTTAAATTACCTCAACACGTGACTAAGAAGTACCACTATCTGCCAAAATCAGGAAGCTGGCCTGTAACTCTGACTTCAAAACAATATTCACAAGAAAAGTCAATTTGGCCACACCAATAAACGTGGAGATATTTCCAGTAAAAGACAAAACCAACTAATCTTAACATGCATTAACCTACGCGCAAATGCTAGATCTACATGCATTAAATGGAAGTCGATTTGAATTCTTTGTACTATTTTTATTTCTATTTCGCGTACGTATATAATTGTCTAATAATCGCATTTCTTGCCGGTAGCGAAACCTTCACATATTGGTGAGCGAACCTTTATCGCCCGGACTGCAAACATCCCCTGGATCAGGTTACCTTAAGCTCCTCGCCTAACAATTGCTGCGTAGCACTCGGAGTGGCCTACGTCATCAACGTTGAATGACTCAATGTGTGGAAAGTTTTATGGAAACTGCAGATAGGTATCTGGCTGTAGATTTGCTTGTCTGTCTGGATGATTGCGCCATGGAACAGTATCGAAGCTAAAAACCCCTTTGGCAGGATCGCAAATGCGTACTTGCTAAGTAAACGTTTAATTGGCGAGCACTGGTTTGCTGCACGCAAACACTTGTGTATTAAATTTTATTCACTGCACGGCTCTATCCCTTTATTTATCTCTCTGTAGGCGATTTGACACTTTGAGGCGCTGCAGATTTGTGCCTTTCGGACTAGGCGCGCTGTGACTGAAATCTTCCCTGCGATCGCTGTTGGATTTACTTCGAACGATGCATATACAACATTGGTCTATTCACGCACTTAATGCGGAGCGTACGCATGCGCGCTATCAACGATACGAATTACAATAAATAAACCTACTTAACAATGAAAAAGCATGCAAACACAAATCGGATATATATATTTAATTATTAAAATAAACAATTCATGCAAGGAGGACAGATTCCAGTTAGTGTGTTATATTAAAAATAATCTCTAAGAAAAAAGTTGAGCTCTCAAGCCGATCAGGCTGAGTGGGATCTTTTCTGGAGTGAGTTTATTATGCTCAGTAGTTAATTGCTTGATATAATAGTTTGCCGCATTCGAACTGCATTTTATTATTGTTCGCACTTACTTCAAGAAATATTGTACGTTTTTTTTTCTTCTTCTTCTTGATCAGACTACTTGACTCCATTGTTTAACATAGTGTACATTCGTATGAGTATATTTAAAATGTAGTTGAGAAATTTATAGCTTTATTACATATTTGACTTGGGCAACAGAAGGGATATTCTTTCGTATCATCATAAGAACTTTTTGTGCAGCCAGTTTCTGGTATGAACTCGGAGCAACTGTTAAACATAAATTTGAAATAAATACGTTTTAATATTTACATTTTTACTTGCAGTTATGAAAGTTAAGCTTTACATGCTACGTGCTTAATACTTTCTACTCGGTTTAGTCTGAATTCAAATAACATTTGAAATTTAGTATAATACAGGTAAACACGAGGACAAATTTAAGTAATTATCTTGATAAAAAAATGAGTTTGATATGCTTTAGTTATACAACAGATTCCCTCTCTTTTACTTACTTAGGCTTTCAAAACTAAAGGGACCGAATTTTCCAAATGTATATTCAACGAAACATCATAGTAAAAGGTATAGCAATAAAAATAGTGAATATATTGCAATGAATATGTAACTTTTGTTAAGTCGATTTAGTGCCGAAAATGGAGGTATGTTGGCAAATCCAAATAATTGAAGGTCTGCTGTATATGAGCGTATCAAGGGGGTGTTACCGTACATGCTAAAACACAGTGATTTAGTTACATAAATAACTATTATCTCTGTCGGCAATTAAACTGCCTTTTTTATATATCCTAACCAGATAGTTAATACAAACATATTTTTGACTTTCATATTTTTCGTTAGAGCTCAATTATTAAATTAATTGGAATAAAAAGATTTTGAAATCATTATATGATATAAGATACTTTAAACAAATAATTGAAATAAATTTGTACACTTTTATTTGTTTTATGCTTCTTGCCATCAACCCTTTCGTCTCTAGCGACTTCTCACTTCTCCTTAATCTAACTGAAACGTGAAATTTATATATTATAAAATTACCCTAGACCCTGAATAGAGCTTCCATCATCTCCACATATGAACTTCATACAGTTTCCTAGAATGGTAAATTCTTCACCTGAGAGCACAGTTTTGTTATTTATTGGATGCGTGCAATAAGGTAGTTCTATAAAAGAAACATGTTAAATAAATTTATTTTAGTTATTTACTATACAGGTGGGATAAGAGCATCATTAATATACGTGTGTGTAAGTTACAAACAAGTGCGTATCACGAGTTATGTAAGCACACAAGTATATTAACGATGCATTATCACACATGTATTGTACAAAATTTTATCTATAACTGCTTAAAATTGAGAAAACTGCATTAAGAGAAATGTCAGATCTGTCATTTTCAGAAATATTTTAGTAAGCAAATGTCATTTGACACTATTTCAGTTAGGTAATGAAGCCATTACACCACTCAGTTAGGTAATGACGCCATTACATACCTGAGTGGTGTAATGAGCTTTATTACCTAACGGAAATAGCGTCAAATGAGTGAAGTAATGAGTTACCTATCCCAATGAAGTAGATAAATTAATTTATTGGCGATGCTCTAACATTCTTGATTTCTGAAATACCTATTAAACAACATGAGCTAATATGCTTGACTAGAAGTGGTATATAAAATTCCACAAAAATCTAAAAATTTAACGTAATTCTAAATTATATATATTTTATGATCAATAAGCAATAAACGAGAACCAAAGATTCGACATTCAACATGTTGCGTATTCCGCAAGTATTTCCAAAACATAAAATGACAATAACTGTGTCAGTGGTCCTAATTATACAGGGTGACCAAATTTTGATGTTTTGGTAACTATAGAAGATTTGAAAAAATAAACCCCCCATCCTCGGCTCTTTTTTCGAGAAAAACTTAATGGTGAAATCCAAAATAGGCTATCGCCTTTTGTTTTCGAGTTATAAGCAAAAATCCCCAAAAGAAGAAATCTATAGTGGCGTTAAATCCGGAGAACGTGGTGGCCACTTTACTGGCCCGTTGGTTCCTATCCATTTCTCTCCAAAATTAATGGTTAACAATGCCGAGACGAATCTAGTATTATGAGGTGGTGTACCATCTTGCTGGAAAAATATTTGTTGTCCCTCATTCATCTAAATTCATCTAAAAAATCCCCGATTACATGTTTGTTTATAATTGCATAATAGAGTTGGATATTCAGCTTTTCTTCATAAATTCGGTAAGCCAAAATGCAATTGCCAAATAGAGCACACCAAACGCTAAAATCGAAGCGTCCATGATTTTGGATATTGACGGTACGGTGGGGATTAACATCGGACCAGAAGTGCTCATTGTGTCGGTTGAAAATCTTGGCACTGCTAATATATGCTTCATTCGTCCAAATGAATTTCTAGAGAATAATGGATCTTAATCTATTTGTTTAACGTATCAATTTGCAAAAGTATAGGCGTCGTTTAAAATCGGTTGGTTGAAGATGTTGTTGTTTCCTTATTTTATAAGGTCTGATTTTTTTCAAAAGTGATAATTCTCGGCTTCGTGATATACTAGATTCGGCCTCAATTTGACTGCTTGAAATCGAAGAATTTGCAACTGTCATTCCAATAACATTGACGGCAACTTCCTCAGCGTTTCCAACATTTTAATTCTTTTTTTGATTTGTTAAATGTGTCATAATGAATGAGATTTTCTATCAATCTTCGAAAAATAGATTTATCTTTTTTCTGGGTAACGATTAAAATATGTTTCACTTGCAGCCTCAGAATTATTGTTACTCTGAATAAATCATTTTAAGATATCAAATTTTGCGTTAGTTTGATAGGCCATTTAACACAGTAAAGGTGCAATATTATAATCAACATTCAAATCTTATTATTTTTGTTAATTAAACGATCGGTACTGTAACAGATTGGTAGATTCTAAATAACGCAAGTGTTTAATCTCAAATTAAACAGATTCAATTTTTATTTCAAAATTTGAGAAATGGAAACCAGCAGTGCAATGCACTATAGTTCCTGAAAGTTTAATGTATTTATTCCAGCTGTTGCAACTGTCTATTTAGCAGAATTGCAAAATGTAACGCATAGCGGCCTTGCTAAACACTGACTGCAAGTTATGACATACGAGAGCAGCAACCTAGTAAAACAAGCATTCTTGCACTTTGAAATATATAAGCCGAGATTTAATGATAAAGGTAATCAGCATTAAGTGTTTGATTCATTAACATCGAGGTACTACCTTTACAAGTCTATAATTTTGGAGTGTGAGGTTGCACCCCCCAGGTAGTTACCAAATTATAACGTCCCTCTGAGTGGCATGACTATCCTTGCCTTAAAATACAGATTGCAGTCTCAACCGTATGCTCAGATTTAAAGAAACGGAACCAGCGCACATATCAAAATCCGTCAGCCTCCAGGCAATTCTGTGCAACAATCCTACTAGAAAACGATGGAATATTAAAAACTACTTTGAAAATTACGAGTTTTTGCTATAAAGTAGTGAAAATGAATAATTTGACTATGCATGATATATGTCATTGGAATGAGGAAAATGATCTTTCTTTTGATGTTAAAACCAACTATGCATTTCATATAAAAAATACAACTTTGAGCTATAACACGAATTTCAAAAATATTTTTGGAAATTTGTTTACGCATCCTTATCAAGAAGGTGTCTGAATAACGTAGAAATAACTTTTTTATATTTTCATAAATAAGCGAGATATAGCCGTAGAATAGAAAGTCGAAAAATCGAACTTTGCTTATAACTGGAAAACAAAAGATGATAATTAATTTTGGATTTCACCATTAAGCTTTTCTCGAAAAAATAAATCGAGGATGGGGGGTCTATTTTTCCAGATCTTCTACACAGTTACCGAGATTTCCTATGAAAATATCGAAATTTGGCAACCCTGTACATGTTAAATAACAATAATTGCTATTTATATCATCTTTTCATGTTTCTCTCAATTCTCATGAATTCTTTTATACTATAATTCTAATGACATCACTCATTAGTATTAAAGCAAGAAGCAATGCATTTCATATTTTAACCTATGGTTGAACATCTAATCTTGTAAACAAAATACATCTTTTGTAATTACTATAATCTTTTTATTATTTTTATATTAAACCAGTGGCCTGTTTAAATCCACAAAGTTGAGGTCTTACGAGCCTTCTTTGCTCGTAAACTGAGTAGGTGTCTAGCTTTGTCTGTTAAAATGGAGGAAAAATTCCCTTGCTTAACGGCTACCACAGGTACTAGAGTGGTAGATAGGGAGCGAGCGATTTAAAAAAAACACTTTTTAGTTACAGGAACCCAGTCCGGCCGCCTGAAAGTCAACATGTTTGTTCGCTTGGCCATCCAATCACCAATTATTATAAGAATAATTAATGTTTCATATTAGACATTTAGAGAGGAGTATGACATTTTATTCGCAATCACATTGCAATGTGCCAATTTCATGACATGTCAACAGCTGGGAACTAGATGATTACTGAAGCTATAGGGTTGTTTTCATGGTAACAAAAATATTGAATCGGTTGTTTTCATGGTAACAAAAATATTTGCTATATCAAGATATATATTATTCAGAATTAAATTGTAGTTATTTTTAAAATTAGATGATTGCGAATAAAATAGTATACATACCACAGTGAAAAGTTTCATTCCTGTCTCGAGATAAAGTTAACCTCGACGCTGCGCGTCTTGGTTAACTAATCTCTCGACAGGAATGAAATACTTCCCACCTCGGTATGTAATATACTATTAAAGATTTATTAGAATTTTTTATCATAATAGCTTTTCTCACTAGCAACTTTTAAATAACGGGCCAAGAGTGCTTTGGAAAATTTTACCAGAGCATGTCTTGCTTAATATGTTACATTTAGCCGGTATTCGGCTTTATGGCCTTGCTAGTTCACATATCTTTCCCTGACGGCCTCGACCGTGATGTACTAGTTTGCTTAGCAACAGCCTAATGTCGTAAATAACTAGACTTTGCACGTCTGAATCTGATTGATTCACAAACAAATTAAATTTAACATGTATTGCCATAGTCCCAATGTTTTATGTACCACCGAGCGGAATTGGTCGCTTTATACCTTATCGTCCACGGCTAAATGTGTCACGCATTGGGCTCTAATTTTCATGTCGCGGGACATAAACGCCTTCTTACATAACTATTACGGACCGCTGAGTGACACTAACGCCAAAGTATTCTACGGCCCATTAACTTGTTCTGTCAATTTGACTTTGATTGTAAACATTCCGGCCTGTACATAAAATATTAGCGTTCTTGCCCCTTGTGTTAGACCTCGCGGCTGCGTCTTGGGCTAAAAACGTTTTCTTATGCCCTTGGTACATAAATATTTACTATGTATAACTTTGAACTGTTATATTTTCCCAGTAACTCTATGGGACTGCAATAATTATCATAATCGGCCATCTGCAGTTTACCACGAGTGTACATTTTTGTTATTTACAGGATTACATACCGTAAATGCTGTATTATATTTAGTTACGTCATTATGATGTAGATTTACTGCAATTTTTTATAATTTTACTTTTATTTACTATTACTAAAATTAAACAGCTCCTAAACTAAACGTATACCTTTAGTTTGATTACTGTGATGTACATTCTCAGTAATATTACTTTTGTCTTCAGTTGCTTCACTTTTATTTTGTGCGTATTTGATATCTACATCTTCATTTTGTCCATTCTCTGTATTTTGAACATTTAGTAACTTTCGTTGATTACTAAAGAAATATAGCGAGCTAAGTACTACAATTAACAAAGTATTCATGGTGAATTGTAAAATGTATATAGGTACATTGTAAAAGTATAGCAGTATATTGTTTTGAACTAACACTGATATCAATGTTAAGAGCACTAATAACATTCTAACGTTTTATTAATAATAAAGCTAATATTTCAAAAGAGTAATAATAACCAGCAATTAGGAAATAAAATAAAACTACTTAATGTTTCTTAATAATTTTTTAACACGGAGTTTTAAAATACCGGCTATACAAGCCATGTTTCACGGTATAACTAATAACAAATTGCAAATGATAACACCTGAAATTTTCTAAGTTTATATTTTTGATCTGCTCAACCCAATTTTATATATAAAATACAATTTTATTGCGCACAAAAATGGTAACTAACGTTAATCTATTACTGGTTTTGAAAATTTGAACATTGCAATTCTAAAGCTGCGTTCTGATCCAAAATACAATGAGAAGATTCTTATCTACTGACTCATTTGATTTTGTATGTTCACATTTTCCACAAACAATCTGTATAGATGCATAAGGGGCGAGTACGTAACATTCAAGTGTTCTGTGCATAGGGTTACCAACAATGTCATTTTGACCCGAAGACTTCGGGTTTGGCAATCATTCTTCAAACTTCGAGTTTTCAATAATATTCTTCGGGTTTATATTCATACACGCAAAAAATATTCCTAATATTTTTTTACTTTTTTATAAAAAATATAATTTCTTACTGTCTCCTGTCTAGTTATCTTCTAAGACAGAATATTTTTTCAAAAACTGCCAAGAAATGTTGACAGTTTCATTCTGTTTTCAATAGATAAAATGATCTACTTTTGTAAACAGGGGAACGTGTGAATGAATTTATTGAATAAAATGGATCTATATATTGCTCTGGCATTGTGTAATAATATAATGATGATATGATTAAATAAATTGTAATTACTACTACCTGCAAACTTATTTTTATTTAGGTCAAATTTTAGACTGACTAAAAATAATTCTGTTTTGACTGGGTTCGTTAATTACTTGCAAATAAAACAGTATTATGCCCTTTATTGTACTTCATTCATTTGCAATTTAATATTACAGAAGGCTAGCTCGGTAAGCAAGGAAACTCATTTATCAGAGTTGGGTTCCCCGGTACGTTAATATTATAATTTATGTAATATGCCAATGGGCTGTGAATTTAGTTCGATCGCTCAGTCGCTACTTTGCTACGCTGTCAAAGTTCTACACAAATCGGTTTATTTTGTTGCGGTCCGCGTTTGTGATTTAATTTAACAAAAAGAGTTTTATGAGCATTCGATAAGGTAACTTTTGAATTCTCGCGCCTTCGACGGCATTAATCTATCTTTTGTTTTCAGGCAAAACCGATCCTTGATTGTTAGAAAACTCTAACATGCAATTGTTTTTCCTACCCTCAAATCTGAATTTTAAGCTATTACTAGATAATTGCTTTCGATAGATGCTTTAATGTGTCTGGATCTCTCTTCAGTAAGACTTACTCTTGTTCTAATTGTAACTTTCCGGTTTCTAACGCCGATACTTTGATTGAAATCTAACCTGAGTTTTCTGCAGCGTTGCGGTAGTTTGTTCGGACGGTGGCTCCTGATAGTATCTGCCTGAATCTGGAAACCTGCGATGCTGTGGCTGGTGTGGGGGCCTTCTACATCCAGGGCGGATATACTGCCGTTGAAATCTCGGGATCAGGACCTCAATTCTGCCCGTGACTGAAGATCGTAATCTTGAGCTGGTCTCGGCCGAAGTCCTAGGAAGGTGGTAACAAAGAAAATTATTTTTTTGTGTAAGGGAAATCGCTACCCACACTTTCGCTGGTGCACTGGTAAATTGACTACACAATGGTGTACTTTTTATTATTGTAAATTACATATTTTTATATTAAAACTGCATTTAAATGAGAGACCAAAAACTGTGTGTCAAGAATTATTTTTTTATCAATTGTTTCTTCTCATGGACGTTATTAACAAATGCCTATCTAGATTATGAAAACGGATGTAGACCAAGTTCAATACAATAACTTCCTTAACTAATATTACTTATAACTAAAATGATTTACAAAATTTCTATTTCTAAAATATTGTCTTTTTAATTTGGTTTTTACTATCTTATTGGGCCACTAACACTTTGTATTATTTAGATTGTCTTTCTCACTTGCGTAATTACACTGACTTGATTTAAATAGTTCACTTCCTTGACCAATTTTGTTTTACATCCTGCTGTGTCCTTTTTTTCGTATTTTCATCAACTGTCTACTTTTCACATATTTTCAAATATTGCTGTATAATATTACAATTGCCATGTTTTGCCTGGTTTATGCTCTTTGCAACTTATTATATTATAGTTCTGCTTCCTTTACCTTTATTTAAGATTGCTCATAAACATTTCCTATTTAATTATTCTGACATCTACGCTTTATTTAACACGCACATATTATAAACCTTTCTGTGACAGTTCTATTTATTTGGTTCGGCTTTAATATTGCACAAACCACTTATTTTTGGCTAATTTAAAATTATCGACTCCAATCTATGAAAAACGAGCTCTGCTCTTTGCCTTCTCTACTCAAATCATTTCATTACTACCGGCATTTCTTTGCAAATGTAATTACGGATTGAATTTTATACGCTAAATCTTGCAGTTGCATGAACTACCCCAACTCTGTGCTTTCTGATTTGCTTTTTATTTTTTTGTGCTGCAAGCAGAGTTGAGTAGCGGGCTCAATATCATCTCAATATTTTTAAATTTATTATTATAACTTAAACAGTTAGTTTTAACAATATTATTATACTATAATTATAGAAACGCCAAATGATTCCGAGTAAACTAAACATTTTGCGAACGTGGCATATACAACATTTTTTGTGCAATCGCAATGCATATTATAATTAAAACACATTGCCAATTTTTTGTGCAACAGTTCCGATAAGTGTGCGGCCGCGAAAACAAATTTCGCGGCCGTTACTAATAACAACGGCCGCGAAATAGTAGCGGCCGCGAAAGCGGATTTTGCAGCCGTAATTAATTCCACAAAAATTTACTTTTCAGCACGGTTGCATTGTTTTATAAAATTAGTAATTTTCAAAGAAAATTATCTGTTAATAGTCTATTCATTTACAAAGACTACGAATTTGTATGCTATGCTTGTTGAACAATACCATGCGTTCTTTTTAAAGGAATACATAGCGGATACTCGTATGTATACTAAAAGAAAAATTTTCTTATTATTTATTGTTTTTCCCTATATTTCGGCAACCAATTATACAGCAAACTTCAATTCTAAGAGTTTTAATTTAAAACAAATAGCATGCTGTGGTAAAAATAAAGGATTTTTTTAAGTATACCGATAGGGCCACAATTATATATAACAGCAATGAAATAACATGAACAAGAAAATAACTCATATTGCTTGAGTAAGAAAGAGATAAACATAGTAGCAAATATTCGAGAAGGCTTGACACTTAATTTAATTATGACATTTGTCAACTAAACATGCCTACTAAAATAATTTTTTCGTATGGCCATCTCTTTCTTACTCAAGCATTCTATTTTGTTATTCATGTTATCTCATTGCTGTTATATATAATTATGGCCCCTTCCGTACATACGAGTATTCCCTATGCATACGTTTAAAAAGAACGCATGGTATATTAAATATTCATAAGATGCCTTGTAGAAATGTGTACTTATAAAGTTTTGCTATTAAAAGGTAACAGAGGCTAAAGATAATAAATGAATGGATTCTTCTCCTCCCCCCAACACATATACTTTTCTTCGGGTCAGCATCGGCGTAATATTGGCAACCCTATCTGTGCACGAATTTATAAATTCATAAATCGCGCCGTCAAGATCAAACTTCTACCCTATTGCGCACAGTAAAATGGATATCAAATAAGTGAAATTACTGTTTTTTTCCTAAGACTGTGTAAGACTGTGCTTTTACTAATCCCCTACCCCATCGATTGTTCCTTCAGTATTATTTTAAAACTAGCCATGTTTACAACCTTGTTTCTACAACGAGAACATATATTATCTGTCTTACAACGCCTGAACTAATTGTAGCAGATGTCTACAAAACTGCACGAATATCCTGCATGTGGCATTTCGCCCTAAATTACAACCGGTTGAAATTTGTTAGAAAACATTTATTCTCAAAAAGTATTCATCAGAAATAGCTGAGATATTAAATGAAACTTCAAAAATTGAATTTTTTGTTTCCTGGTTTACAGTTTTTGTTTTGTATTTTGCACAAGTAAATTTTTACTGTTGAATAGCGGAAATACAAATGGTATATTTCTACAAAATCGATATTTTAATTACAATTCGACGATAGCCAGTCTACACTTGTTTTTGAAGTGAGTGTTTTCATGCAACAGTGTGTCTATATTCTTTCATATATAATGCAACTAGTGAGTTCTTGATTATCAAATAATTATGTATGTTTACACGAGATATATTGTTTGACAATAATATATATTGCCCAAAACAGTATATCGTGTGGAAACAGAAATGATTTGATAATCAAGAAGACACGAGTTGCATTTGGCTAGATTATATCACGAGTCAATAAACAAAATTTGAACAGTTTATTTATAAAAATTAAAAGTACAGTTAGTGTGGTTACTATGACAATTGTACTTTCAGCAGATAACGAGATGTTTATGCAGGTATTTGACTATCAGTTATTAGTTAAGAAGGTATATGATTATCACCGGTGCTATGTACATTATCAAAAGTTAGTACCCGTGTAACTACCGTTTTTCATTGGTTGATGTTATAGGGAGTGGTATAATCATATATAATGCAGCTAGTGGGTTCTTGATTATCAAATAATCATTTCTGTTTACAAGAGATATACTGTTTGGTCATCACGCGAGTACAAAGGACTCGTGTGATTACCTAAAACAATATATCGTGTGGAAACAGAAATGATTTGATAATCAAGAAGACACGAGTTGCAGTCGGCTAGATTATATTACGAGTCAATAGACAAGGTTTGAACAGTTTATAAATATTAAAAGTACAGTTAGTGTGGTTGCTATGACGATTGTAGTTTCAGCTGCTAACGCGATGTTTGTGAAGGTATTTGACTATCAGTTATTAGTCAAGAGGGTATATGATTATCACCGGTGCTATGTACATATCAAAAGTTAGTACATGCGCAACTATGTATTTTTACCGTTTTTCAGTGGTTGATGTTAGACGGAGTGATATAATCAGCATTAGCTAAACGCCAAACTTAAAAGGCAAGTCATAACCAGAAAAATCAACATTTCCAAATGATTTTATTTTACAGCTGAAACAAAACCAAGTTAGCTTGTACCAATTAACAATAGCGAGTTGCTAAATTATTAGTATGGTACGCAGTCCTATTGACCAATGTTCTAAATTTAAGAGATGATAATTCGACGATTGGCTCAAAATTCAACAAATTATATTTTCATTCATATATTAGCCCCATCAATGATATAATATTAACACACATCTAAAACAATACAAATTTAATGAATATGTTATTTTCAGAACTCGACATACTATTTCACTGGTATTGTATTTATTAGTATTAAGAAAGTTAATAACTTTTTATCTCGATATTGTTTTAATGACAATTAATTATCAGAAAACATTAGTGTTAAAATTTCGATAGAAGAGTAGCTCTTCTTCGCTTTCTCTATTGTTTGGAGTCGCAAATATCTTGAGGACAACAATCTGGATATGGTTTCTTGTAATCTATATCGGATAATTTGCAACCATCTTTCGGAGGGCGAGCAGGACACCTGAATAAAAATTTAAATTATTTTTATGGCATTAGTTTATGTATTTATAACTTAAACGCTAAGCTCATCAAAACGTTGGCGCTTATGACGTATTATTCATTAGCAAACAAGTTTTTATGCGCTTTTGTTTATTTTAACAGCGAATTAAAGTTAAGGTCAGATTAGTGGCATTTATAAGACCGGATGTAAGTGTATTATGATTAATTTAAATAATGTAAGACAATGATGGCAACACCTTAATCGTTAATCAAGAAACATATAGTAATTAATGATTTCTTTTATCATAACTGATAAAAAACTATAACTATTATCTTTTTAAATTTTAAAATTACATTTAGTCTTTGAAATCTTTCATAATAAATTGTATTGCAATTAAATTAAAATATAGAACGTCATAATAATTATCTCTATTCTACTACACTTACGTCAATGCTGACAATGTAAAGTCTTTCTCACAGGTAACTTTCTGACATTTTCCAGGAAGAGATGCTGATTCCCCAACTTCAATATGGAGCGTCTCAGATTCTCCACTAGCATGGCAATGGTTACTATGGTCTACAATATTATGTATTAATTAATTTACAAACATAACATTTTGAAAAAGTGTTTTAAATGAACTATACGATTGACTATTTCCTTTGGAAATTTCCATCAAGCAAATATTTCTTTTTAAAATTTCGTCTAATGATATTCAAGTATTGAATGTTTGCCTATATACAAATACCCGGGTATTTTCACATATCAAACTGACAACTAAATTTTAAAATTAACAGACTTGAGTTCTACCAATTTTGATATCGAGAACAGGTAATAAAGTAAATGGAGAAAAAACTTTTCTTAAAAAATCGTCTTGCATTATATTCCTCTTGGATACAACTATTAAATATTTAGTCGTTGCATAAATTATTCGCAACATTCTTATTTAGTTTCTATCGCACCAAGAACGCATGCATTTTATTATTTCCTTAATAGGGAAATATAAAAAGCAATTTAGGGTGCATTACAATAACTATACAGGATGTAGATTTTTTTCAGTTTCATATGGAGGCAAATTCTTAATGTGCAATTATTTGCTTACCTAATTACTTTAGTGATAAACTGTAAATAAGTTTGTAGTTGAGAAAAACAAATACTGCATCTATTCAGGTTTTTGTTTGTAATTTTCCTAAAAGATCAGTGATACCTTGAAATTGTTAAAGAAAGGAAATATTGTTTTGACAGGCTGCATTCAGGTAAAAAATAATTTTATTTGATGAGTAAAATAATTTTTATAGCAAATGTTCAATTAAGCCACCTTCTACGGAAAAACAATGTCGTAATGTGTCAGAGATAATTGTTCTTTATTTCACCAACTTAAAGGCATTACTAGTTACTGTAAAAGTAGCTACTGAAGTTTCCTCGATTTTTCACCTTTTATAAAAAATAAAATTATAAGCAATCATATGAATAGCTGCAATACTTTGTTCTGCACAAAAAAACTCTAAAATGATTAAGATCGTTGGTAATTAAACAATAGAAAATTACTATTGAAATGCCTAAAGTACGTGAACCAATCTGGCACTATTATATTTAATATTAAATGTAAATACAATTTTTCTTACCCGCTGTGTGATGGGGTACACACCGCGCATTATTAATCATCAAAACAAAAGCAACACAAAAAAGAAGTTTAACGACTGCCATTCTGTCTACAAATTAGAGCAATACGGTGACTTTGTCAAATTAGCAAACCTGCAAAGTGAATGTTTGCAGTTAATAGCACTATTTGGTTTCAAACTTGTATTTATACTAGTTATACATGGATAAACCAATATTACGTAATCGATGATCTGCGCGCGAGCCGTAGGTGTTTAAGCACTATACTGGGAAGAATAAATAATCTTATTCTTAGTTGATTCCAGTAAGCTAAATACTTTACTAAATTTGTAGTCGGGTTGAGTATTAGTACTTTTTAAATAAGTATTGCAATATATAGTATTAATTAATAAAGTAACAGACTGAAAATTACTGCAGTGTACGTGAGCAGTTTAGGAAATGTAATTAACCTACCTCATAATGTTCCGCATTGAAATAAAGAACACCGAAGTGACTATATTATGATCTACACATAATTCGTTTACACATTTTATTTCAAGTTGTAATATAACATATTTATTGGAATTATGGATACACTTAGGGCCGGTTGCAGAAAGCAATGTTAAGTCTGGTGTTAGCTAACATCGCGTCAAAGTGAACAAAAACGAATAAAATCTCAAATGTTTATGGTAATTAATACATTAGTAAACAAAAATTGATGCGATTTTGTTCACTTTGACGCGACGTTAGCTAACACCAGACTTAACATTGCTTTCTGCAACCGGCCCTTAGTTTATTAAAATAAATTGATTTTTTTAAATTAAATATATGTATAATTCATGTTTATATGTATATAATAAGCAAACAGCATTTGCAAGAACTACTTTTTTATACATTTAAAACTAAGGTAAAACATAATAAAACACTACTCTTACTATAAGAAATTAATAAGTAATATAATTTTCCAGTATTTATTAGATAAAATGAAAATAATTCAAGAAAAGTAATGTAATAATTAAACGTAAAAAGCTTTTCATTTTGATCTGCTTTTTCACAAATATTAATAGATAAAGTAAAATTTAATATAATGTTAGCTGTAATATTCCTAAAATCTAGCTAGACTCAGTGAAGACTGGAGCAGTTCTTTAAATGATTTTATGACCACATATAATAAGCGCCAACTAGTCTTTAATTAGAACCAATAAACTTAGAAATGTCGAGACCTTATAAACTCAAATAATTTTAGCAGACAATAGTACAATATCTGAAATACAAAAGGTAGCAGTAACGAAATCCGACACATAAATGTAATAAACAGTGCATAACATTTATTAAACAAATGTTGCATACAACAGGTCATAAAGGCGTTACTTACGCAGAAGGTAGGTCAATTAACATTTCATACTAGTAACTAACACAATTAAACAAGTAATTAAGGGTCAAACCGGTAAAATGTAAATTACGGACTAAGAACAGCTTCAATTTCTCTAGATTAATGCATCTAAAGCTTGTTCATTAACCCAGTTTAGCATTAGCTGAGTTCTGAAGGAAATCCAGAGGGGCGCCGATTAAATGGCAAGACACGAAGGTCAGAGTGTGACGCCAAAAAGGTATACTTCCATAGCTTCTATACGGCTGCGGCGACGTAGTTCATTAGGTCGTAAGTTACTTATCTGAGAGATTGAGTGTCTGCAATGCTTCATTAAATAGCCTCCAAACATGTTCTTACAGCTATGCTGCTACAGGTTGAAGGTGCTGTCAGAAATTACCAGCGGATCACTCAGGAAATGTGGTCCAAAATCAAATCATGCTTCCAGGATGGAGGAAATTCACGCCTTCTTAAAGTAGGCGAAATCGATGGAGTTTCAAAACTCCCGGGTAAACTAAAAGCTTCGGGGACAGCTGGAATATCCGGACGCAATTAGCCAAAATGTACTACGCTACCAAAATCGAAAATGAAGTAACACTTATTCGGTATAACAGGCTTTTCTGGGGAACGACGATTACATGGTTCTTGCTAATTCGAGGTATTGTACGAAAAAGGAAAAAGTAACGCTATTCAGATCTCAACAAGACGTTTCATATCTCAAAAAGGCGAAACCAAAGACGCCTGCACGATGAGATAAGCGATTAGAATACCCGAGAGCTGCCAGAAAAAGCTTTCCGAAGTTTGCCGGTAATGCAGATAACAGATATTGGCGTTATATATGGGCTGCCAATTAGGCTACGTTGAAAATTCCAAATAAAGAAACGTTTGTACGACCAAAATGAATGCTTTTTACACGTAAAAATAATTCAAGGAGAGGTAACTACGATAGTCACGAAAATCTGTTTTTGTTTTTAAATTAATTTTAAATATTTAAAATATATTTTTATCGCATTTTATTTGGAAATGTACTACATTTCTTCATTCAAAATTGATAAGAAATGTAATAGTTTTATTATTAGCAACACTTTTATGCCTAGCAACGGCGATTCGTTTTACGTTTGGCAATACTGAAGTGTGTTGTTGGTGACACTATAAGTCTTTGTCAAATTCGAGGTTAGTAGGTTAGGTTTTGCGTCAGTTTTAACACAGGCTGACGCAAAACCTAACCTGCTAACCTCGAATTTGACATAGACTTACAGTGTCACCAACAACACACTTCAGTACTGCCAAAGGCATAACATCAACTGAAGCTGCTTATAGTGCTTTAGTGCATAGGAATGAGTTATGCTCATCTTGGTTATGTTTTGACAGTTACTGGCACTTATATGTAAAAATTTAATATTTACATTTCTTATGAAATGCGATAAAATAGTATACTCAACACGTTAGAAAAGCGGTTTTTCTGAACTCGTATGGCCGTTTAAGTACTCGCTAATGCTCGTACTCAAACACGCCAGACGTGTTCAGAAAAACATCACTTTTCTCAACTTGTAGAGTAATATACTATTATCGACCTTGTTAGAAAGTAAGCTTTCAAACCTCATTTTCTAGTCGAATATGGGCAATGTTCTTTTCACAGAAGCACAGTAATTTTGCCTCTTTTAATATACAAGAAGAAACATTTTAAATGTTGCAGGTATAACAGAAGAAATGGTAAACGTCATTGGTTGTAGTTGCAGAGCTTTTAAGCATTTCTGTAATTGCAAGTTTCCTTATGATTTTATGAAGTTCGTCGACAACAGCGTGTTGTGTAGGTTTGGGTAGTTCGGTAATTGAATGTGTATGTTGTTTGAGGTTTTTGCGGTTGTTCGAATTAAATTTACTTTTCGGCTTAGACCACGTTGTCTTTCTAGATAAACATTTTGGCTTACACCTTATGAACCCAAACAACTTTGGCTCTGTAGATGCAAGCTGCATTGTTTTGCGAAACGTTAGTCTGCAAACACGTCAAGTATTCCTAAATATTCAGGTATTTCGACAATACGGATCAAACCGTCGGTGTCTTGTAAAGGTTCACGAGCAACCATCGAACATAATTATTACAAAAATCCTTGTTTAGGTAATATACCGTCCGATTCATAAAAAGACCTCTGCTCAAAGTGCTTTTATTATTTATATTAGACTCGATAAAGGGTATATTTCTTAAATGGCTATACTTTCACATTACAGGTTTCTTAAAATCGTTTAACTGTTTTGAAGGGCGATGTTCAACTTTTGTATTTTAAACGCAGCATCTTGTATATTTTTATATGTTTTGGTAGATTTTTAAATTACTTTTTTAATGATATCATCTGAGTACACTAACTTTTGATACACAGATTAACGAATTTTATTTATACCATTTAAGATCTAGCAACCATGATTAAATACAAATATGATTTAATATAATGCACTGGCTATACTTTGCTGTGCCTTTAATATGTACTGAACCTTCAAGTATTAATATTGATTAGGTTTTTAATTACAAATTTCCCTATTATGTATTTTAATGTCAATAATTACTATTATCGATAGCTCTTGAAACTCAACAGGGGTGGATTCTTTTATCTAGTTACTTGCATTCTGAAAGATTGATTTTCTAATATTTTAACTACCACATGCATAAGTCAATACTGATGTCAACCAAATGTCAGATTTGAAATTCAAATGACCTTCCTATTACCCAACAATATTAGAAAACACAGTAAATAATTATTTGATACTAATTCAGTTTTTTAGTCTTTTATTTGCCTTTGCTAGTAATTACTTTTCAATTGATCTCCACAATGTCCAGGATGCAAACCAACCCGCTCTTCTCTGCCAACTGATACCAGCTCCTCTCTGACTACTGCTCCAAGCTCTGACGCACTTTCCAGCAATGGGTTCCTCCTATATAAAAGACGTCTCCAACTGTCCCAAATCAGTAACTCTAACTTTCCCACAGAATGTAGCCAACCGACCAAATCTGCAAATGCTGCCTTCCTTTACTGCTGCGCCAAACCTCCTTCACCGCCACTGCCAAACTTCCTGGAACGTGCCCTCTTAACTGATGGTGCCCCTCTGGAACTCCGCCTTATTACTGAACCTTCTGATGCAATCCAATTCAATTAATATTTGACGTATAAGGTATTTTTTCAATAAACTTGACTTCATATTCTTCTCCAGTTTTTCGCTTTTATAAATTAATTCTGCTTGCTTATTTTAAACCACATACTTGTAACCATCCTTAGTTTTATATCTGTTATTCTTCTTATATCTTACACCACGCAAATTTTAGTATTACCCTTTTATTAGTCCAACATTTTTTATAATAAAATAGGACTAATTTTAGATACTTTAATGACTCCAAATTAAATTGGTTAAATTTTTTTACATGTGGTTTATTCTTAATAATTGGAAACAAATTTCTTAACTGTCTTATCTCTAGTCTCATCTTATTTGAATTAAACCTACTTTATATTATTTCAAATTAAGTATTTGTCATTCATTTTCGAACTGTATTTTATCAATATGATATTATTTTCAAATCCACCTTGTTTTTTCAAATAGCTATGTTTCATACACATATCTGCCTTATCCTCAAATAAATCCAAACCATATCCAACCTAATATAATTTCCCAATTTTAACTAATTTGATTAAAACCATATTAGGGTTGTATCCAGAGCTGGGCAGTAATTAATTACTTTTTAATTAAATTACTAATTAAATTCCTTTTTGTTTATTTGCCTTGGAATTGAATTACTTTTCAAAATGTGGTAATCGTAATTGGGAATTGCCGTCTTTGTTAGAAAGTACTTGAAAATTACTTTTTAAAAGTAATTAATTACTGCATTCAATTACTCAATTACTTTCGTGTAATTAAATTACTCCAAAGTATTTAAATTACTTTATAGGTATTTCAATTACTTGTGGTAATTGAAATTACTCGATGTAATTGAATTACTTTGTGGTATTTCAATTACTGAATTAGTGACCTCGATAGGGTGCTAACTTTCCAGAACGCATAAATAAGATAAGATCTTATTAAGTTACATATTAAGCAAATCGCAGGGTATTTCCCGCGCAATATAAGCCTAGTTTATTATTTCCTCTGATGAGTCGAATAACAGCAACTTCTGCGATTTGTATGGCGCGTCCACGAGCATTAGTGCGTGTATCTGTAGCTTGTAATAGTGACACTAACATTTATTGTGAGAGACGCTAAGTGTAAGATGCTATCAGAATATTTGCGGTAAGTACATTACAAATTACAATACCTACGGTGAAATAATAATTTTAAATAGCTTCATTAGAGGATATTGGTTCATAATGATTATTTATTCATTTCAATTTGCTTGTTTTAAACGATCCGTGCAAGTGTAACAGACCTTAAGTCCAGAAATTTACGTTTTTGAGTGAGGAATTGAATTAAACGGACAAAATCTGATAACAACATTTAAACAGCGGAAAACACATATATAAAACGTACCTAATTGCAAAATCCCATGTCTGGTTGACTCAAAAATGCATTATGGCGTATGGTAATTTTAAAACGCCGCAGCATAAGTTTACCGCATTCTTGCATTGAACATTTTGAAAATTATCCATTCTTTGTCGTTTTCTTGCCTTGTAATGCTCATATGCTGCTTTGTATACTGGCACTAGTGCATAATTTTTATGGACTGCTGCAGCATGTTAGCTTCGATTATTATTAAAAACCCCCTTGCTAATTAAGAGACATTCAAATATTGGCTTCTTAATGATTTTACACAAAATTCCATTTAGTTTTTTAAAAGAACAGTGTATAGTGACCCAATTTACGTAATTTCAGATATTTTATTGCCCTAAACTTAAAATCAATAGATATTATTAAAGATGTTAATAACATTTTGAAATTTGAAGTAAAAATATGAAAGCAACCTGAGCAATTTAATTGTCCAGCGTTCACAGTAATTTTCTTATTCGGTGTGTTCAAAAAGAAATTACTTAAGGGTTGGCCATGGGATATAAAAGTATTGGCAACAGCAAGCTCTAGAATTCATTAACATAATCACTGTTGTTGTTGTCATAAGTTTATATTATACGCTGATATCTCGATTAAAATTCTAAAAATTGCCATGTTCAACCCTTATGTAATTTCTTTTTGAACACATAGTATAAAGGTCACTTGAATGTAAAAATGACTTTATTGTTACCTGCTTGAGCAAATATCATTTTTTTTATCTAAAGTACGAATTCTTATTTCAATCAGCCGTTTTCAACTAGGGTTATCAGTCATCTGTCAACTTTCAACGGTCCCTAATCAACACCAAATTGATATTTTGTTTTAAAATTTCAGAAGTTATCTAATACATTTTTAATAACTATTTGTATTACTAGGGAGGAAAATGTATCATTCCCTCCCGCAGATGTAGTTTTGTTCTTCAGAGTTTGCGAGAACCGTACCTAATCAATTTATTGTAATCATACAAGGGATGAAATGACGTTTTAGTCCAGAGTTATACCTACAACACTTTTACATTTTATGATGAGACTATCTCTTGTAATCAGCTGCATTCAAAAATATTTAAATATGAAAACAAGGAGGCTAGTTGATTTATTATTAATCATAATCACATTGTCTCCCGTCTCTAATGGCAATGGCAGTCAATGTATTATATTCCCTCCCGTTGCATTGGAAACCGACCAGGGCCCCAACGTATATTTTCCTTATACCCCTAATAGGCGAAAGACAATGTCACTTTCGTATAAAGGGGTAAAAAAAGTATTTTCGAACAGAGCCAACAAAAATGCTCAAGTTGCGCCAATTAAATCGTTGTTCTACAAAATCTAAATAGAAATTTGCTGTCAAACACTTAAGAAATCCAATGCTCCACTCTGTATACTTAGGTAAGTTACATATTTTCGTCATTCAGCCTCATGTTAAGCGTATTTAATAATAGATTGTTCTACAAGTTAAGAAAAGTGAAAGTTTTTCAACGTTTAATTTACGACCGAGTGATGCAAAGGGAGTGGATTAATTTATCACGAACATGAAAAAATCACTTTTATAACATATTCAGCGTGCTATTTTTTCTAATATCATTACAAAATCTAGCCAAAATTAAATTCGACATTTCTTCATATTCGAAATTTTTTTTAATTGGCAGTGAAGAACGTCGAAATCGTCAAATAAAATACGAGAAATCGGCAGTGAAGTAATCCATTGTTTTACAACTTTTTGTACGCTGCTGGGCAATAGGTAAACGTCAACCGACGTCAACGTAACCTATAAAATTTGGTTAAAATGTTGTAACTTCGCGATTTCTCGATTTAAAAAACAATGTACCCCTGGGCACTGGAAGTTCCATTTCAATCATTGTGTCGTTTATTTGCTTTGGCCCTTCGGGCCTCGGCAACTAAATACACAATCGTGATAAAAAGCTCAACTTTAGTGATAACTTATGTGAAACTAATATAAAAAAATATATAGATTTGAACTTCCAAGTCCCTATACTTTCTTACTGAAGGGACTTTGTACTAAAGTATATTAGGTTTAATCGGTTTATTATAACCTAAGGAATCTATGCCAAATTGGTGTCCCATTTTTTTCGGGACACCCTGTATAATTATCCTTGAATTTATTTATTTACTTACATCTTACATCAAAACAAACTAAAAACTTTGGTTTTGGTGAACGGTGCATGTAGCTAGAAGATTTAATTATCAAAAAACCTTCAATAGTGATAAAGTATGTAGGGGACTATAATTAACAAAAGTTATAATAATATTGCAATAATTTTTATTGAAAGTAATTGAAAAAGTAATTGATGTTGTAAAATTACAATTACTAAGTAATTGGTAATTGAATTACTATTTCCTGTGAGTAATTGAATCTCTGGTAATTAAATTACTACATTGGGCGGTAATTGGTAATTAGTAATTAATTACTTTTTAAAAGTAATTTGCCCAGCTCTGGTTGTATCATAACAATATCTATTATTATATCAGATAAAGTAAATTTGATTTCATTTGGAATATTCATTCCATTTTGCATGCTGTATTAGGTGACCTTGAAAAATGTTGATATTAGGTTCAGAAGGAGTAGTTTATGCAAGAGTGGGGAGTTGTTTTTTATAATAACTTTTTACAGTCAACGTTTTATTAAATCCTGGTTAGATATTAAAAAAGGTTAGACTTTTCGACATAAAAAGGATACCCTGGTTTGGAATAGCTAGAGTCCCTGTATATACTATATACAGGGACTCTAGGAATAGCTGAAAGGTTTTGTACGAATCGGCCGCAAGGTACATACTCATACTTTGAAATATCGTCCTAACGTTAAACCTATTTTTAATTCGTCTAATTTTGTCAGTTATGCCTGGAATAAAAAACAAAGCAAGAAAGGAAGCTCAAAAGACCACGGATACAAAATAAATACTTACTGTTAGCAACATGGAATTTAAAAAGCTTGTATCGAGCAGGTGCGCTAAAAATCTGAAACAGGAAATCAAACGATATATCCTAGACATAGTGGCTATTCAAGAAGTGAAGTGGAAGCAGGAAGAGATAATTGAATCAGAAAACTATGTGATAGCGAACAGTGCAGCAAAAAATGGAGAGTTTGGAGTAGGATTTGTGACAAATAAGAAATACAAAGAGGCAATTTTACACTTCAAGCCGATTAATAAAAAGATAGCGGTTCTGAGAATAAAATCAAAATTTGCTAATATATCAGTTTGTAATGTGCATGCCCCTACAGAGGAGAAGGAGGATATAGAGAAGGAAGTATTCTATTCTCAGATACAAGAAGTACAAAATGAAATCCCATGGCACGATGTAAGATTAGTAATAGGAGATATTAATGCAAAAATAGGGAAGGAGGCACATTATCAGCATATAATTGGAAAGCATAGTCTACATAACGAAAGTAATGACAATGGAGCGAGAGTGATAGACATGGCCGGTAGCAATAACATGATTGTATGCAGTACTAGATTTCAACACAAAGAGATTCACAAACAGACTTGGATGCATCCAGATGGGGTAACAAGAAATCAGATCGACCATGTAGTAATCGACGCAAGGCATGTATCGGATGTACCGGATGTTAGACCCTACAGAGGAGCAGACTGTGACACCGATCATTTTCTGGTCCGAGTAAAGTACGGGCAAAGAGTAGCAATTAGGAAGGAAAGTCGAGGAGAAACGAAGACAAAATATAATACAGAAAAACTGAAACAAGAAGCGACAGCATCAAGATACGTACAAAAAATTTCAGAAGAGGTAAAAAAGAATGTTGAAAGGAAAAAGCGAGAAAAATAAAAGAGGATAGAGGAGCAATGGGAGGAAATAAAAAGGTAATAATTAACACGACGACGGAAATAGTAGGAAGGGTAAAGACTGAGAAACAAAAAAAGAAGTGGTATGATAAAGAATGCAAAGTAGCAATTAAGGAAAGAAATGAGGCCCGCATAAGAATGATGAGTCTAGCAAATGAAGAAAATAAAGAAACATATCAAAAAAGCAGAGAGTAAGTAAAAAAAGCATGCCGTTGGAAAAAGAGAAAATTTGAAAAGCAGAAGTTATTACCACTGGAAAACTCGGGGCAACTTCCAAAGAGTAATAGGGAATTTTACAGAGCCGTAAAAGTACAAAAAAGAGGATATCAACCTAGAGTAAGTCTTTACAAGGATGCAGAAGGAAATTTGGTGGACAACATGCAAAAGTATATGAAGTTATGGAAGTAATATTTTGAAAATTTATTGAACAAGGAAGAAATTCATGAAGAACATGTAATAAGGGATGATGAACAACAAGAAATAAATGAGGAGGAGGTATCAGCCAACAGAAGAAATGGTCCGAAAGGTAATCCACAAGCAAAAAAAAAAAACAATAAAGCCCCAGGTATAGACCAAGTAACAGGGGAAATGATAAAATATGGTGGAGAAGCCTTGGAAAGAGAATTATATTTGCTTATTAAAAGGATGTGGTAAGAGGAATACATGCCAACTAGTTGGAGAAAAGCGGTAATCTGCCGTATTCATAAAAGAGGAGAAAAAAGCATATTACAAAATTACAGAGGAATAGCTCTATCGAATTTAGGGTATAAGATTCTGAGCACAACAATAGCGCAGAAACTAGAGTTAATAATGTAAAAAGAAATAAGTCATTACCAGTGCGGGTTTAGGAGAGGAAGATCAACTTTAGACCAAATCTTTACCCTCAGGCAGATATTGGAAAAGAGCTATGATCTAAATATTACACTTTTTCACCTGTATATCGATTTTAGTAATGCATATGATATGGTTAAAAGAAAAGAGATGTATGTTATACTAGAGGAGCTAAAAGTGCCCAGTAAAATAATAAGAATGGTTAAAATGTGTCTTACAGGCTCCAATGCGACAGTGAGGGTACAGGCTCAGTTATCAGAAGAGTTTGCTATTAAGGAAGGCCTAAAATAAGGTGACCTCCTCTCGACGGTCCTGTTTAATCTCGTCCTAGAAGGGGTAATAAGTAGAGCACGCATTAACACGGAAGGCACAATTATGAACAGAATAACGCAAATCCTGGCATACGCAGATGATGTTGTCATTATAGCCAGAACGTTAAATGACTTAAAAGAAGTATGCCAACAGTTGGAGCTAAGTGCAGACAAAGTAGGGCTTAAAGTTAATGAAATAAAATCTAAGTACATGATCACATCAAGGAAGGAATCAATGCAACGTCAACCCCTCACGATTAATCACGGGGTATTTGAAGAAGTGGTAATCTTTAAGTATCTGGGAGCGATAATAACAAAAACAAACAAAATATCAGAAGATATAGAAGCAAGATTAACAATGGCAAATTACAACAGATTTTCGAGTCCAAGGATATTTCTGATAATATACAAAACTGTGCTAAGACCTATCGTGGTATACGGAAGTGAAGCGTGGACTATGAGTAAAAGACAAGCAGAGATAGTGAATAGGTGGAAACGAAAAGTGCTGAGGGGTATTTTTGGGCCCGTAAGAGAAAATGGGGAGTGGCGTAGGAGGTGCAATTTCGAAATAAGGGAAAAATTCAGGGCACCGAGTATTGTGAGTAAAATTAAAAGCAACAGGCTAGGATGGTTGGGGCATGTTCAGAGGACGGAGGAAGAGAGGATTACTAAAAGAGTGTTCAAGGGAAGGATGGAGATGGTCGAAAAGGATCTGGATGAATCAGGGGTCAGCAATTGGAGAGCGGCGGCAAGAAACCGGACCGAATTGAGAAGAATAAGAGAAAGAGTGAAAGAACTACAAGACCAGGCGCAGACTTAACTAGTCTGAACTGGTAGATGCTTAAGTTGGGAAGCTCAAAAGAGAGGCCATAGTCCTTGAAGGACTGTTAAAGGCCAAGGAGTAAGTAGTAAGTATGCCTGGAATGTAAGATATAGTAAGAATTCTGTATTTTTGAGTGTCATTTCTCTGTACGTGCGTGTTATTATTTCGTGTATTGGAAATGTTCTGAACTAGTCTAGTATATATTAGGTGACTGTTAAAACGTATTATGTCCATTATGTGTTAAGGTCGTAAGGCATAAGTTTATAGAGTGAAAGAATGTTTAAAGTGCGACGCAAAGCGGAGAGCTATAAATTTCCCTAGAGTACATAGTTATTATTTTATTTTGGTTCTCGAAATGGACAAAATTCAAGGATTCAGCACAGTATATTTTCACATTTACATTTACATAACATTTACACATACAATGTGTAAATATACTGTGAATTAAGTGTGTTGGGCACATACTATTACGTCATCGTTGTGCTAGCGCTGTGAATTTTGGTGTGCCGTGGTTTCTATGTATAGTGGGTCGTAGGGTTCTTGGGCCGTATTTCTTCGATGGTCCACTGAGTGGAGAATCGTATTTCCGCTCTCTCCAAAACGATTTTCAATTTTACCTAAGGGAGTATTTGAACGACGAATGTGTCCAGTGCATTATCTGCGAGGTACGCAGATTTCTTTCATTAGGATTTCGTCCACGATCGGGTGTCTGAAGCTGAAGTCAATACTAGTGAAAATATGCAGCAAAGTATTACAGAGGTTGTGACGTTAGCGCCGGCCGAAATCGTATTTTTACGCATTGGAATACGTTCGAATTTGACCGCCGCCAAAACTTCGTCACAAATTGTCCGAAAACATCGCCGAGGTACGAAGAAACAAGCGAGGTGCGCAGAGGTCACGAGCCGTCGCCGTTCAGCGCATCCCTGCCTAAAATCCTGCACAAATTACGGCGTATGGTAATGTATAAATAAGAGGTATCGTACGTTGTTAGAAGGACTTGCATCCAGCGATCCGAACCATCTTCCTGCCTGGGGCCCTCTGGGGCCCAAACCCTGGTCCTGCCCGAAAGACCTTTTGACTTTCAGTCTTAGAACCAATCTTTCCCAGAAATCCCCGAATTCCTGTTAAAGATCAAAGTGGCTCATTGATTTCAATGCCTGTGATCTCCGCCCAGACAATTCAGGAGTTATCTTGTCTAAAATTCAGACGTGGATCATTATTTATATGCCTATCTGGAATTTGGATACGTTTACTCTTCGAAACCGGCGTTGTCTAAAACTCGTACGTGGATCGTTGTATATACGCCTGTTAAGGGTCTTAGACCTCCTCGAAACCGCTTCCCGACAACATTCACGTAATTCATTTAGAAAGCATTTTAAAAGCGAGGCCCCCCAGGTCTGTGCATAAACTTGGACCATTTGCGAGGTTAAGTGCCCGCAACGAAACTCCCGTAATTAACGTACCCGTAAAGATTCAGAGCTTCACTCACCTGGAGGAAACTCGTCCTACAGATTTCCCATGCTTTCCGCAGTGCCCCAATTCATAGTACATAATCTTCCCGAGATCTAAACCAAAAATTGTGAGGTTAGCTTCAGGCTAGAAGTAATTCATGTAGCTTAAAGGAGGTTTAACTCACCTTGAATAACGTAATTAGAAAACCCCTAGTTATCACCTAGAAACCCCTGGAATTTTAGTAACAGCTGTAAAACGCAAATTTGGCTTAAAAGTCATTAGTTGACACATGATATTTAATTCTACCGTCTTTTCACTTATCACACAAGGTTTTGCATCACACGAGGTTTTGTGGGCACTGTAGAATAGCTTCGACGCACCGGGATTACGCCTTACAGCAAGGTCAATCTCAACACCCCCGAAATAAAAACAAATATAACTTTATTTCATGCCCACGATAAAAGTAAATAAACTTAACTTAGTTTCTGTTTCCAGTTTAGCCGAGTAGAGGACGCTCCACTAACTACGAGCTCGCCCGTTCTACGCACGAGATTGTCCGACCGAGGAAGTATCGTGGCTTGCCTAACCCCATAGGCGCTAAGATAACATTAAAATCCAGATCTTTTATTTGAAAATACATGAATATTTTAGTTATTATTTTAAACTGTAAATATGTATATAAAATAAACCGCTTTAGTTGATGTGTACTTGATTGTATATTTGAGTTGAACAGACTGAACCCTGGCATCTGCTATCTGGCTGTAAAATTATATGTTGAAAATTTTCCTTAACAATGGTAATTATTTATTGCACGAAAATAAGTAAATAATTAGTAAGATCAGAGTGTCATAAGGTTATTCATAGCATTGACTCTGCCACACATGAAGCAGTGAGTGAGTCGTTTTCAAGAAGAATTCGCTAATGTATAACCCAAAAGGGTGGCTATTTGTTATAAATCAATAATTCTAAAATTCTTATTGTACATTTAGTGTATTTGTGTATACCTGTATACTTGAGAATATTATACAAACTTGCTTTGCACTTTTCGGAAGTTTTTAACTTTTGCGTGTCTCCTATGGGGTTATCTCTCAGTTTCTTTCAATACATCTCTCGTTAATTTAATTTTCCAGACAAACTTAAAACGTGATGTAAAATGAGTGCGATTGCGATGTGTCAAGCAAAAATTCATTAAGAACGTTTGTTTTTAATGGCACATTGGGTAGGTAGCGATGAGATACGAGTATGTGTGCATTTTTCAAAAAACCGAATTATTTGAACTATCAATATTTGATATAGAACCTGTGGGATATAAAACATGTAAAATGAAATGCTGAAGACGACTATCCAATCAACTATGGTGTGTGTCATTTGGAAAAATAAAGTTAATGTGGCACTGCAAAGTAATCCCGGAATGTATATAGTCGTTCTCGTCGCAAAAAGGAACAAATTTCTACGTTTGAAGGAAATAAATGCTGAAATTTTGAAACTTGGCAAAGATGTTTATTTAAACGTACTGTTTAACATATTAAAAGTCCTGCACGCAACGTGTTGCCCTCGCGCAGCCATCTTGGAAAAATGGTGCTCTTATTTAGTTTTTGCTTGGAATTACATTCTGTATAGGAAATAAAGCTTATTAAATTTTCTACAAAAACAAGTTTTACCAGTCAATCTGCACTACGTACATAAGTTGCGTGAGACATCATTTTAAAACGACTTCTGTAGTAGTTTTTGATGATTATACTGACAATGCTACCAGTACCAAAAGTTCGAACAGCATCCAGCATCGATATTCATGAGCGCTGATATTTTTTAATGACACTATGACTGCTACTAGTTATAGCATAATACGAGTTCCTGCCCAATAAAAACGAGACACTTAAAGATAAAATGTTCATAATTAAAAAGATACCAAGGTTCCAGGTGAAGTTGGCACCCTTATTATCATGATCGAATCAAGTTGTAATCGCTTCAGAAGACAGATATTGTATTGCTCTATTGCTCCGTTAGCCCCGTTAGAACCGTAATCGCTACTTCGTTAATCCAGAGAAAGGAAAGACTGAATGAAGTGTATTGTTCACGAAATATTCAAACGATAAGGACGTAAAGAAAGGATTTTGTTTGCACATGCATATAGTAGTTGTGTACCACATCATGCATTTACCAGAAAGGCAAACGGAAATGCTTTCAACTGGAGAACGCTTTTTTTTCTATCTATATATGACGCACATGCAACCGAGACAACTTTAAAAAGACATCGATAAAATCTTTTCGCAAGATTGATCGGAAAAAATTAGGCAAATTTAGCTTTCCACACTGCTGCAGCAGCAGAACAGCATGCTTTTCGTGTATACCTTTCATCACATCCAACAGTTACGTAGATTTGAAATAAATCTCGAAATCTCGAAAAGTGAACGGCTTTGTCATCTCCGTAGCAACACTCCAGGCCTCTGCAATTGCAAAACGGGTTGCACTTCATCTTGTGGATGCAAAAATGCAGGATTGAAATGCGCTGCAATATGTGGATATTGCTATGGAACTTCTTGCCTGAATCCAAATGCGACATTGAAAAGGAAGAAACAGTTCATTGGACGAGATCTCAATGGGAACAACGACTCGCCATCTGATAAAGTAGCCGATGACAATACGTCGTTTGACCCCTGGGTATGCCTAATACAGTGCTAGACGAATAAAGACCGGCATGCATAGAAAGCATTTTGAAGCATTCAAGTTACGACAGCGCTTGAAATGCTATTCTTTTTTTACAAGCGTTACAAACGACCGGTGAAATCTACCTATCTTGAAGTGAGTAGTTTTGATATCATTCCATATTTACCTGAACTAATACCCTGAATTGAGTTCAGCTGGAAAGTTAAGCATATCTCTATATTTATCGATATATTCTTGACCACAGTCAGAAACGTTTTTTAATATTCAGCGTTCAACTTCAGCAACACCTTTATAGATGGAAGAAAATGAATACATCCGTTTTTGTAGAGAATTTAATAAACTTTATTTTATAGTGCGAAATAATTTTACAAACTTTACCCTAACTTTTTGTATGCAATGGCACTTAGTTAATTGCAATATCTTTAACGGTGAAAGCGCAATCGAGGTTTCCGGTACTATCGCCTTACCGTGTGTATTTCTGGATGCTGTACGTCTGTTAATTATTGTTCAAGGTGGTAAAAGTAAAACCTCATTCAGAATCTTATAGTTGCCTATAAACTAAAAAAAAGTTTTATTTTTTAGATCATTTAATAAATAACTAATAGCAACAGTATCATGAGATGCCTCATGAAAAACTGTCATTAAAAGAAATTTATCAGATCAGTATTTATCAACGCAGTTATTTTCTGTCCTCCCATTGAGTATTTAGTTTATACATTATTTAACGTGAACTAAATGAATATTTCACACCTTCTTGAAAGCGTTTACAACTGACTATTCACCTCAGATAATAACGGGTGTTCATAAACAGTCGTCATCCCAGTTGCTTTGAAAAACAAAATGTTATATCTTTGATTAATTCGTGCAACACAATGAAACGTCATTGAGTACTGTCATAGCCCAGTTTTTCTCAATTATAATAGACATACGTTTTTGAAGTCAAAACCTACTGGGATGACGGCTGTTTATGAACACCCGTTATAAACCAATCCCTTCAATCAATTTTCAAATTTTGAACCAATCAGAGTCGAATACAGCGAATATTTTGCACTAGTGCAGTACTCGGGTATTTGCACAAGTGCAATATCGAGTATTTACGGGAAGAAGAGTAAACCAGCTAGGTACACAAGAAATTTCAGAAAGAAAACTGAAAACTCTTTAAAATTGAAGAGTGTGGTATACAAAGGATAACATTTCTTCGAGGAATAGTCTTGCAATATTCGAGTATTTCTCGAGAACGCGAAGCGTATACAGAATGAACTAGGGATATAACTACTGAGTATACATTTTTGCTCTAGTTCAGAAATTCATAACTATTTATAACAATTACACGTACTTAAACTGAAAATAAAGCAAAAATTCGACGATCTGATAGTGGATCACAGCATTATTTGGAAAGCTGCAATGCTTTCTTCTAATTTAACTGATTCCTGTATCTACTGGGATGCTTATTTTGGATTTGTGTATACTTAAATGTAAAAATAGGCCCATGACATATAAAAACATAGTTTCGTATTATAAATACTTGGATAGACAAAAAACTAGCTACTATAAATAATGAAATCAATTGAATCTTTGCTTAAACCAAATCATAAGATCAAGAACTAAAAATTAAATTTATAATATTTGACTTTATAACGATATTCGTTACAGAGTTTAATAATTCATAAAGCATCTTGCATAACATATCTCAGAATAATATTGTTGCAATAATCAATTTAAGGGAATTCCCGTAGACAGAGGACAATCAAATGCTAAATCCTTGAATATAAATTATTTCCTTGTCTCATAATGAAAAAATTATACAAACTACTTGCTACTAAAACCCCACGTTTACATATGAGTATCAGCTGTTTACCTTGGCTTTCTATACTTCTGGATCTTTGTTGTTTTTAGTGCAAGTAATATATTGCATTTTAAATTAGCGAGTACGAGTATATTAATAAACTATTGCCACTAATGTGTACACTAATGTACACAACTAATTTGTAAGTGAGGTGTCAAGAATTTTATTCGATTTAATTAAAACATTAATTTTATATAAGCGATAATACTGAAATGAAAATACAATGTAATCTTTTACTACATATTATAAATTAGCTTTTGAGCTTACCACATATGACTTCTTGTAATTAAAATAATTTCGATATTTTCAAAAATTTAATCGTAAATATAAACGTTACAGAGAAAGAAAACGTTTTCATAGTGAATCAGTAAAAGTAAACAGTAATGCGAACTACATCAATTTGCAAACAAAGAGATACAAATCAGTCGATGAGATTCAAACCCGCGCTTCTAGACGGAATGATATTGCTAGCCAGAGGCTTTAACCGTTCCCACAAACACGCGCACCTATCGTATTTGCTTATGACTGCGCTATGAAGACACGGTGACGAAAGGCCGATCGAACGAAATACATCGGATCGATGCAGGTACAGTATACGTTTATATATAGGGCTAGTAGGTGTGTTATTAATCATATTAAGTCTATTAGTTAAAAAACTATATAGTTTGACATCTTGACCTTTATAAGCAGCTTCAAGTATAAAATATACCCACCTTAATCTATATTTAACGTAGCATACCTAAACCTAATCAATGCTTAATACATGTACCTAACCCTAATATAATCTTAATCCTATGATAATCTTCACATTCACAATTGCCCCAAAAGATGTCGCACGGTTTGTTTGCCTTGTGTATCTATGGTTTTATCAAGCGGACTAACGTTACTCAATTGTCAGTTGTATAATTGACATTCTGTATGCAAAACTTAAAATGTCGAACGATGTTCTAAGCGAGGCCGAAAAACGCTTTGCTATCGCAAAACAAGAAAAGTGATGGTCACTGCAACGTGTGGCCGATGAAGTTGGTTGCGGAAGAAGTACCTATCCTTTAACATAACCTGAAAAAATCTGTATAAGGCTTTACCCAGAACTGCTATCGTCGGCATTGTACCACTAAATAATTATAAAAATCAAATTAAGTTAGGAGTATCTGCATAGCGATCTTAACCGCACCTGCCCAGAAATCGTAACTGCATCCACAAGTCGAACTGCGCCATCGAGGCTAGTTGAAATGAGTGCGGCGCCCGCCTCTATTTAAGGGACCGGTCTTATCGTTGAAACGTTTTAACTCTTTTCTCACATTATCCTGTATCTGTTGAGTCCCATTTTCGGCAAGTGTAAAGCCTGACCTATGTGGAAATTAATACTTTCTTCTATTTTAAAATTAACGCAAAAATAAACAAAATTTTATTATTTTAAGGTGCTCACCCTGTATATACTTGTCTGACATTTTACCGGTTTCATTCCAGGTATGTATGCACAATATCATCTTCCTCCAACAAATCTTTTTTGAATTATACCGCCAACAGACGGACAGACAGGCAGACAGACAGACAGACGGAATTGAGAAAACCTGTTTTTCGTCATCTAGGGACCCTGAAACGTGAAGATCTGAAAAAATCTCGGAAGGTGATTTTTTTGTGATGTCTTTCAGACGAGGAAAGTAAAAACTAATAATGCAACAATAACCTAAGCCACTATGAATAAAATCAAGTAACTAGATTTCGTATCGTGCGAAATTTTTTGGCCGCGATAGTACATGTCATACCTAGGGTGTCTTGATGTTAATTTGACGTATCTATTACTCAACAGGGTACGGACACCAATAGCTTCCTAGTTTGTTCAATCCCATAGTATATAAATTGTTATCGAGTTAACATTACTTTTCTAACGTATCCATAAACTTCCCGAAAAAAAAAATAGAAAGTGTTTTACCGTATTACATTAAAGAAAACTAGTGTTATGCGCTACATTTTAGAATCTGCATGATGGAAAAGTGCTGAGCATTAGCGTGTATAAATGAATTAGGCGAAATCGCTATCATCTCTATATTTAAAAGCGTTTTCTTCCTACATCTATTTTGAGACTTCCACCAAGCCGATTTCTATGTATTTTTTTTTTAAATGAAATGAATAACTGCATAACTTTTAGATAAAACCTAAAATATTGTAGCGCGTAGCAGTGGAACAAGTAAGCTCTCGAAGTCGGCCCACGATGTTCTGGTGATTTTTGCAATGGACCACTGCACTACGGCCAGCTAAATTTTTAGAGAAACGTCAAAGTGACAGCGAATTTAAAAAAAATTATCTTTTCTTTCGAAAAGTAGCATGTGTGAGTGAATCTTGACTGTACATCAGTTTATTATTAATCGAATGTAGCTAAACATCGCCAATTCTCGTGCTAATTGGAAATTTAGAATTTCAATACAAGTTTTAATTCAGAGATGTAAAGACATGAGTTATGATGCCCACATCTGTTTCATTGATTTCAACAAGGCTTTTGACAGTGTAAAGCATGAGAAGTTAATAGAAATCCTAAGAACGACAACTGTTGGTGAGAAAGACATAAGAGTTATTGCTAACCTTTATTGGAATCAGATTGCAAAAGTTAAAATTGACAACAGCTTGTCAAATGAGATAGCAATCCGTAAGGGTGTACGGCAGGGATGCATTCTCTCCCCAACATTGTTACCTTTACTCAGAAAGGATATTTCAGGAAGCCCTAGAACATCAACCGGGAATAAAAATTAATGGCGAATATATCAACAACATACGATTTGCTGATGATGCTGTCATCATGGCCAACTCTTTGGAAGATTTGCAACAACTGCTATCGAGAGTAAAGCAACATTCTGAACAATACGGACTGAGCCTAAACATCTCGAAGACAAAATATATGGTTATATCGAAGTCAGGAAATAACCCGGGAGTTTTAAGAGTTGACGGACAGATCATAGAACGAGTACGCACATACAACTACTTGGGAACAACTGTCTATGAGAACTGGGACTACAGAGGTAAAGTGCGATGTCGTATAGAGAAAGCACGAACAGCCTTTACAAACATGATACAACTATTTCTATCCAGAGACCTACCCTTAACTCTTAAAATAAGAATGCTGAAATGCTATGTATTTCCTGTCCTCCTCTACTGTGCGGAAACTTGGACTATAAACAAAGAAATAACCGACAGAGTGAACGCCTTCGAGATGTGGATGTACAGACGGATACTCAGGATTTCGTATACAGACCAGGTAACAAATGAAGAAGTGCTGAGACGAGTACAAAAACAAAAAGAAATCATGTTTATAATAAAATCACGCAAACTGGAGTACCTTGGACACGTCATGAGAAGCAGCAAATACCGTCTACTACAGCTGATCCTGCAAGGAAAACTCGAGGCAAAAAGAGGTCCAGGAAGAAGACGCCATTCTTGGATGAGGAATCTGAGAGACTGATTCGGGTTAACATCATCAGAACTGTTTCGTCTGGCTGCCAATAAAGTAAGAATTGCCATAGTTATAGCCAATGTCCGGAACGAATGAGGCACCCACAGAAGAAGAAGAATATCCCACAATTACAGGTGAAGAGGATACAATTAATATAGCATCTCAACTAACTGTCAAAGAGGACATCATTACAGAAATATTTAGTAATAGTTTGTCAACTCTTGAGAACACCCTTAGTATCTCAAAATTATCAATGTTAGCTGCAAAAAACGAACATTGCGATAAAATTAACTACAAAATTATAATCTTTCTTACCTGGTTATGAAACAAAATATTTGAGTGTGATTACAATTGCAGATAATGGCATTTTACAATTTCCTTTGGAATTTCTAGATTCGTAAAATTTCAGTGAAATATCTCCACATTGCTTAACACTAAAATGGCGGCAATTGTTATTCTCTTGAGAAATTTAAATGTGTCTACTGGTATAGATTACGCGTATATATTTAACACCTGATATTACGTTACCTTTTTGCTTTTGGAGATGCCAGCTTCCTGTACGCCTAGCATTTGCGATGACAATTAATAAATCGTAAGAACAAACTCTGGATAAAGTAGGAATGTATTTGCCACAACCAGTATTTAGCCAGGGTCAATTATATGTAGCAATGTCACGTGTGCATTGTTTTAAAAACTTAAAAATTAAAATTTTACCTAATGCATCGTGCCACACGTAAAAAAATGTCTACAAAGAAGTGTTATAAGTTGCAAACCATTTTGGAATGGGTGTTTTTTTTTTATTTACTGTGGTGTTATCCGATCGATGATGATATTTAAATGGCAGTTGCTCTCAAGACAAAAAGTCTTATAACTGCGATTTTTCAAAATGTAGTATCAGTACAATAAGGACATATTGTCTTGAATTTACATAAGGGTTCACCTGAGAGGATATTCCAAGGCCGAATAGTTTTTCAAACTCCTCTTGAAACTCGGCAACAAAAACCTATGTGACAACCTCTCTAACATAATATATTCCGACATCAAGATCATAACAGCAAAACTTGTGTCCTGGCTTTCATTCGGAGGATAAAATCTATCAGTCGATTAACACTGTAGTGGTGGCAGATGACACGGAGCACTACCACGTTGAGCTTTTCCACACTCTCGACCCACTCGGACTACTTTCGAATCGCCTGCCTTTGGATGTTAGAGCACCCATTATACTACTGAGAAACGTGAAGACTCCCAAACTCGACTGCAGGTGAAAGCTCCGCATCGAAACGTCACTGAGGCCACAATTTTTATAGGTTTTGGAGAAGGGGCGACAGTCTTCATTCCTTCTTTCAGACTATTCTTTTCAATTTAGGAGACTGCAATTTCCCGTCAAAACCTTCTTCGCCATGACGATCAACAAGGTGCAGGGACAGTCGCTAAATCAGGCTGAGGTCGACTTGAGGGAAGACTTTTTCTCTTGGTCAACTTTATCTAGACTGTTTAGGGGTCAGTTCTCCAAACAACTTAGTGGTGCTCAAACCATAAAGGAAAACTATACTACACTAAACAATATCGTCTACAAAGAAGTTTAGTTTTTTTACCTTCTATTCGATGGGATTGACTTTTACTTAACATATCGTTACATAACAGAATCTGGGGAAAGTAAAAAGTTGCAATTCGCCGTATTAGTTCTTTTTGCAAATAGGGTAAAATCATTTTCAGGGCATTTCGAAATTCATTCCTCCAAAGGAGCTAACTGTGTCAGACCTGTTTTTCTAAAGATCTACAACGAGGAAACTACTACAGGTGGGAAGCTGAAATTCGACATATTAGTTCGTTTTACAAATCAGATCAAGTAAATTTCAAGGTTTTGCAGATTTCAGCCCCGAAAGGAGTTAAATGGGACAAATTTGTTTTTCTAAATATGGCCACAAGGAAACTTCTATAAGTATAGGAAGTTAAAATTGAGAATATTAGAACATTTTTCAAATCGGGTCAAATTATTTTTAGGGTTTTGGAGAATTCCTCTCCGAAAGGGGTTAAATGGAACAAATCTATTTGTCAAAATATGTCCACGGGAAAACTACTACAGGCAGTAAGTTGAAATTCGGCATTTTAGATCGTTTTACTAATCGGAAATCATTTTTAGGGTTTTTTGAAATACATTTCCTCAAACTGGTTAAATAGGCCAGAAGGGTTTTCTAAAAATAACCACAAATGATCTACTACAGGCCGGAAATTGAAATTCGGCATATTAGATCGTTTTACAAATTAGGTCAAATCAATTTCCGCTCTGGCGTGAAGCGCATGTCACTTATTTAAACGATTTTCTAACCGTTGCTACCAGCAGCGGCCCTCAAAATTCTCAATTTTAGCCCTAAAAACGAATATTGAGATGAAATCAACAACAAAATTGTATCTCTCTTGCCTGAATATGAAAAGCAATATTTGAGTGTGAATACAATTGCATCACCTGACAACATTTTATAATTTTCTATGGAATTTCTAGATTCATTAAATTTCACTGGAATACACCCACACCGCTTAACATTAAAAATAGGATCAATAGATATTCCCTTGAAAATGTTTAATAGAGATAAGATTAATGGTACGCAATAATTGATTTGATAACTGCTTAGATTTGGTATTAAATGGACAAACCATAGGCAGAATACCGGGTATAGATTAACACATTCTAATATTGCACAAACATTTGTCTTGGTAAAAGAAATTTTTCTGTGCGCCTATAATTTGCGATGACGATTAATAAATCACAGGGACAAACTATGGAGAAAGTGGGAATATATCGTATTTGCCACAACCAGTATTTAGCCATGGTCAAGTATATGTAGCAATATCACGTGTGAGTAGTTTTGAAAACTTAAAAATTTAAATTGTACCTAATGGATCACGTTACAAAAAACTTGCAAAATATTGTGCAACGTGTCCACTAATATTTATTTAGTCTATGATGAAGTTGAATTATTTATGTTACGCCAATGTAGGCGCATCACAATGAAAGGTAACCTATACTTTAGCAATATCAAGTAGTTAGTTATTGTTACTAAAATTGAACAAAGTGAAAAGTATATATCTTATTCAAAAGTACTTTACAGTGAGAGGGGACAATAATCTGTCCGTACCCTCTTAAATGGAAAAATACGTCAAACTGACATCAAGGTAATCTTGTTATACCTGACTTGTTATACTAACTTATCCAGCCCTATTCTGTTCTATCACTAATGATTGCACTTATTCAACTGCACTGTTAACTTATATCTAACTCCTAAATAAGAACCCACATACCCGCATTAATTATAATCCCTGAGTCACAATAGCAAAAAGAGCGCATTTTTTAAATTATTATTGTATAAACGTACGCCTTTAAAAAAAATGCAATTTATGTTTTTTTAAAATTTGTAGTCTTTAGATATACCAAGTGACAAGGAGACCAGGGCCATGCCCCTATCTCTTTTACTTGTGAACGGATTTGGATGAAATTTGTAAGAAAGATATTAAATATTACCTTATAAGTAAATATTCATACTTGCAACTTAATGTTAAGAAGCTGCGTGGCGCAGATGGGTAAGCGCCAGGCTTGCATTAAGCAAGTCTTCGGTTTGAATCCCGCTGGGGTCAGAATTTTTTCGTATCCTTGTCGATTAGAATCGGGCTCAGTGAGACCATTCACAGTTGGGCACCAAATTAACTGTGCTCTACTCAGAACCACAGACTTAAGAGATAGAGTAACAAGGTCAACACATCACCAAGACAGACACCTCACACACTGGTTGCTGCGCAAGCACCAAAGACGCGCTCCAACTCTGTATCCCGAATCCGGGACAAGTTGAGCATTGTTTGGTCAGATGCCAGCGCATAAAGCACCAGCGTCTACACCGCATTGTAATTGAGGTTATAGATTATACAGGGTGTCCAAAAAATGGCGGATTAACTCTACGGTGCGTTACTGAGGGATACCTTATGAACCCTGGAAAAATATGAAAAAAAAATCCCTGGGCCGTATTTTTCGAAAAATTTCGAAATTAATAAAAATAAATCTGGCAACATTGATACTGCAACAATTTCTCAATCAAAAATGTATCCATAGTAAGTTGTTAATATGTTGGTGACACTATAAGTCTATGTCAAATTCGAGGTTAGTAGGTTAAGTTTTGCGTCAGTTTTGACACAAACTGTCGCAAAACCTAACCTGCTAACATCGAATTTGACATGAACTTACAGTGCCACCAACATAGTATTCATACAACAAATATTTCAATGCCAAGCTTGATTTCGTATATTATTATTGTACAAAGCCTGTTTGCCATATTTAGTAATTGACAAACTCAACAGGAAATCAGTTTTTTAAAATACTTAAATATTGAAAACAATTTAGTTAAATCCCAAGAATATTAAAAAAACAGATATTTTAATAAGTCCCAGATATATTTGACACTATAATTATACACTAGTTATTTAAATAAATGGATTTCATTACCCACCTTTGACCAGAAATATTTCGAAAAATACGGCCCAGGGAATTTTTTTCATATTTTTCCATGGTTATTAGGCATCCCCAAGTAACGCACTGTAAAGTTAATCCGCCATTTTTTGGACACCCTGTACATACATACATACATACATACAACTTAATGTTTCCCGTAACATCCAATCAACTTAATGCTACTAACATATTTTTTATGTGTGTGTATCTATTCTCTATCTCACGATCCAACCTTACGAAAAGGTGTGGTGGCATCATGCATCGAGTCTTTGTTAGAGTGTTCTCCAAGCGCATCTGTCTTGGGCTAGATAAATGGATTGATGTATAGTTTCTTTTTTAGCATGACTCAGACCGGTCTGTAACTTGTAATATTTTTTACAGTGTACTAACTTTAAACATATCATTAATGTCACTTTTAACAGCTGTTTGAACATTGGAAAAGTGAATAGAAGGTTTTGTAAAATATACTTTCAAAATGCCGGGCGCCCTGTCGGTTTTTAGCCGTCAACTTTCCCCTCGATAATGAGTTTCTCCATGGTCTCCGGTTTCCTTGCTGTATGTCCACTGTACTTGACGTATCGCTGGCAAACGAAGGTCGACAGTCTCGTCTTGATGTCATTCGCGTTTAGGTATCAGTATAGTAGCTGTATATAAAAGTCTGATAATAGTATGGCCAATACATGGTAAACTTTTTGATTGGCGCCGCCATTAATCCTCTAATTTCCTGAGCCAATTGAAATCATTAGCTTAACGGATGTATTATTTTCTCTTCACTTAGATTACACGTTTTTAATAATTGAAGTCATAATTAGAACTTTAATCCCACATTAAATGCGATTTGAAAACTTATATTCCCGTATGGAATCTTGCGGCCACAACATGAACCTATGGCTAACACCCCGTTGCGGAACTATCTACCTAATTACTTTGACAAGATGCTTCCTTCTTCCTCAAGGTACTTGAGCCAACGCCCAACAACTGAATATTATACTCTGTTACGATTTAGGACTTGTCTTATTTTGCTACTGCGATCCCCTTATTACTGATACGTATACGGAGATTGACTGCTGGTTTAGAGTTTATGAATTCTCGTTTCTGTCTGAACGCGTTTGTTGCAAATATAAAGACCTGTTGGCGCCCTCGGCACTGATTTGTATTTTAGTAATCTTGTAAAGAACTGCACGGTGTTTCCACTGCCTTTCTAGTTTGCCCCTCATATGTGCTTATGTACTCTCGTTGAATGCAAGTAAAAATTTGGTATCAGTGTTCAAAATTATGCATACAAAATTGATAAAAATGTCTTAATGCCTCTCCTAATACTGAAACCGTAAAAGGAAACACTTTGTAATGCGAATTACTTTAATTCGCAACAAAAAAATGTCGTTGGTGGGATTCAAACCTGGGGAATCCGATTGTTACTCGGAAGCTGTAACCACTCACTTACAGAAGCATACACATTAAGTTTGTTTGTCGCTGCTCTATAAACGACACGCGACACGATGGTCGATCGCGGACAAAGTGCGCCCAATCGTTGCCGATGGAACAGAATTTTATAACATCCGATTCATAAAAAGCCCCAAGCTTATAGTGCTTTTATTATTAAAATTAGACTGAATAAAGTCTATATATTAAATGGCATTATGAAGGCTACACTCTCAAAATCGTTCGACTGTTTTGAAGGGCGATGTTCAACTTTTGGATTTTAAATGGAACATCTTCTATATTAGTTTTAAACTACCTTTCTAATGAGACCATACTATAAGCACACCTTTATTACATAGATTAACGAATTTTATTATAACATTTAAGCTCTAGTAACCATGATTAAGTGATATGAATTAATAGTAAACGCAAAAAAAATGACTGCATATGGGAAAATTTTTCATTTTTGATTTTTCAAGAAAACATTTTGCGGCCATAATTTGTGCTTGTCTGAAAACTTATTTAGTCTCTATCAGATATACCTACCTAGCAATTATTACTTAGTTAGAAAATGGCGTTTTTCGAAATTGCCAAAATCCAAAAAGTGCTATTATTAGGATATTAAGTTTGATTTCAATGATGTATTTTAGCGTGTATTAGTTTTAGGTAACTGAACAATTTCAAGGCCAGAAAATAACTGTTTTTCTTAACCTTTCGCAAAAATTAAAATTTTCAATGTTTTAATTCAATGTTTTTAGGCGAAGGCCTTAAAGGTTTATTATTGAACAAATAATGGAAGATGTTAATTATTCCTTGTTTTTATTATTTACCGAAAAGTAATACGTTCACATAATCTTTACATTTTTGATGCAAGACACTTTTTGGAAGAAATATTTTCAATGATAATATATGTTTATTTAAATAGCTTTTAGAAACTCTGACCTACCCCTGTTAATGGGTTACTGTTACAAAAATCCTGTAAATGTTCTTTTGCAATTGTCTACATAAGGAGAAATTTCTTTATTTAGTTTACATCTAAAATGTTTAGAACATGTAAACTGAATAAAGAAAAATCTCTTTATTTCAACTGTAAAAGAATATTTACGGGATTTTTGTAACAGTAATTCATTAACAGAGGTAGGTTAGAGTTTTTAGAAATCATTTGAATTATTGAAAAATATTTATTTTAAAAGGCGCCATACATCAAAAACCTCAAAGTTATGCAAACATATTACTTATAGGCAAATAATAAAAAATCTAAAATAGTAATTACATTTTCTACTATTTTTTCAATTATACATTTTTAACGTCTTCACCTAAAAAATTAATTTTAAAATTAAATATTGGTGTGTGAAATGTTGAAAAATATTTTAATAAATTTAAAAATAAATTTGCGAAAGTTAAAGAAAACCATGTATTTTCTGGCCTTGAGATCGAAAAATAGCACTTTTTTAATTTTTACAATTTCGAAAAACGCCATGTTCTAAGTAAAAACATTCGGTATATCTGATAGGGGATAAACAGGGTTTCATACAAGCACAAATTATTGCAGTTGAAAGTGTTTTTGAAAAATAAAAAATTAAACATTTTTCCATAGGACACCGACTGTTTGGCAGTCACTGTATATCTATTTCAAATAAAAAAAAATTATACTGTATTAAAAGACCTTGAAAAAAGGTGGCATAATGTTCGGAAGGGGTAGTTTATGCAAAACGTGGGTTTTTTATCATAACTTTTTACAGTCAAAATTTTAGTCGATTCTAGTTAGGTATGCAAACAAGTTAGGTTTTTCTAAATAAATGAAAAACGTACTCTTGTTTGGAATCGCTGGGAGCAATAGTTTTAAACATCCTCTAGATTGCTACTCATTTCTTAATAACTTCCTTCAGATAACAGCATATCCTGAGGCAGTTTACATTTCAAGCTTGTGTGGATATTTCTTATTCTGAGGAAGTAGGACTTTACAGCAGGGTACATAATTTTTCGTTGTAACGTTTATATAATTTGGTAATAAATTCGTGGATGGTTGGCATTTTTAGTTTTCGATGTATTAATGACTTCCTAATAAAAGAGCATTATGTATTATTTTGATCACTTTTTTTGAAATGTTTGAATCTTGTTTATTTGAGTGTCGCTGGTTTACATCAAATTGGGGTACACAGGTTAGGATAGGTTTGATAATGGTAATGTAAATGAGAGTTCCGCATTCAGTTTTTAATGAAACCTTTTATTGATATGAATATACAGGCTGAGATTTTTTTCATGTTACAACTTGTAGGCAACACATTATACAGAGCATGCATTATGCATGCTTCGGCATTATGCATTGCCTACAAGTTGTTACATGATAAAAAAAATCAGCCCGAAATTAATCTTTCATGAGCCTCATCGAGCTTTTATTAACATGCTACCCCAAGTTAGACTTTTATTCAGGTATACTGCAAGATATTTAACGGCACTGTCGAGTTGTTAATCCGCACGTTGGGGGTACTGATTAATCTGCGGAGAGTAAAAACTTGATCAAGGTTTTAACGGGTTAACCTAAATTTTCCAGTTCTTGAACCATTTAGTCATAATATCTAGGCTTTCTTGACGTTGATTAATTGTGATATTTATGTCTTTGCTTTGACTTAAGACAGTCGTATCATCTGAAAACATTGCAATGTGGTATTTTCCGGTGTAGGCCAACAGTCAATGGAAAGAATTTTTCTTAGACGTTGAGAAATGTGGTTTAGGAATTAATGCTTTTATTGTTATTGCATACATAATTGTTTGTATTATATTACAGTAATAGCATTTTATTATTTCTTTGTTTTGGTAATTGTTGTGTACTACTTATATTATACCTATATTTATTTAAAGGTATACCATTTTTTTAGTATTGCAGACAGATAGACAGGGTGTTACAAAAATATGTGGATAGATTGTGTGTCGTTGTGAGAGGCGTTGATGTAAGTAATTTGGGTACAGGAATCTACGTTGGCTGAAACCGTGTTTCCGTGTTATACAACTGTGTAGCTGGAGTAAAACTATTTTTTTTAAACAAATGGAAAAGCATGACATGCACTCGAAATTGCTCCCGCCATTATCATTGCACGCTTGACAAAGTCGCTTCATCAGAGAATTGCAATTATACACAAGATATATTAAAAGCTGCATCTTTATAGCCGTGTAGCATGGAAACGAGGCTTCAACGGACATGTTTATATAAAAATTATAAGTACGAATGTGCAAATTACAAGAATATTTTTGATTATACAGGTTTCTCAAAAAAGTATAGTGAATCGAAATTGCTTTTCTTTAAACAGAATGCATCATACTTGATACCTAACTTAAAAGTTACCAAAAGATTATGTTTTTCGTGAGTTACCTTTCGAGTGTAAAATAGTCCACGAGGGCGTATGCATGATATACATAGTGCTCAAATTTTGCAAATTTACGGGCAATAACTTTGGATTTTTTAAAAGCCCTTTTAATGAATTTCTTGTTGATATCTTACTTTATACCTCTAAGTTCAACTATTTTTCAGATAAGCGAGTTTGAATATAAAAAAACATGTTAAGCTGCTTAAGAGAATTTATTTCAAGGGATAACAAAAACGCCATTAAAATGATTATTTAAACAATTGAGCGCTCCAAGCAAAACATAAAGTCAGGTTTAGGAAATAAAAATCAAGCCATTTTTGATATAAGAAATAATAAACACGGTAAAACGCAATAAAGGTAAGGTATACAATTAATTAAAAATGACAAAAATACAGAATAGAATATATCAGAATTCTACGTTAACCATTAACTGATTAAGTTAAATGTTCAAATATTTCTGCTTCTTTTCTCGAGAAATTAAAGCTATATAAAGAGCTCAAAATTTGCAATTAATCATTTCCATTTTTAAATCGGAACACTCTGTTTTTGAAAAGTACTTTTAATAAGCTTTGTTCTGATACTTTATTTAATAGCTTTAAATTTAATCGTTTTTCAGATTTAATTTTCTTCTGATTTTCTCGCTTTTTCGTGTTTGTTATTTCTTGTTTCAGAGTGGCTGGATTTTTATTTTTCTAAATCTTGCTTTTTGTTGTGCTCGTACAGTTCGCATTTTTACGGCTTTTCCTTGAATTGCTTCGCTTGAATTAAAGCAATTTAAGCATTTTGTTACGATTAGTAGTGGTTTCTCAAGCAATGTTTGTAATAATTAACTAAATTTTACTATTCGCATTTATGTTTCCCCAAATCCTCAATACATCCTGCCTGACGGGTAGGCAACCTTATGTGCTTTTGTTGTTAACAAATTTCTAGCTTAAAATTACAATGATTGCATCTTAGGAGAACACTCCAACTTTTCAGTGGTTTTTTGTGGGCCCTCTTGCCAAATTTTTGGGGAGTTTTTGATAACCTGAAATGGTGCAAATGTGGCTGAATCTTTCCATTGAAAATTTGTGCAAGCAAGTTGGGTGTCTCACGGCGTAGTGCTCCATAAGGGCGCATTGGTTTGGCTTGGCTCCATTGGTTGTGGAGAATCTGAAGCACAAATGCCTTTTTGACGTTCGAATAATTGGTTAATGTTAGTATTTTTACGTCTAACGCCTAGGCGGAATTATTTGGGCCAGCTTTGCCATTCGCACGTCCACATTTGACTGCCTATTAATCTAAGGTTAGTTTACGATAGCTCCTATATCCTTATCGGGGGCTCACCTAGAAATTGTATACGCTTTTAGCCAACCTTCCTCTGGATTTCGCAAGGAATTGCTCTGAGCCACACCCCATGGAAGGGCTTAGAAGCGTCGCCTACTTGCAGTCTGTCTGCTTGTTCCCTGGCTTCAAGGCAAAGTACCTTCGATAACCTTTCCGCTGCCGGAAGCTGGCGATTTCTGCTCCTCGTGCCCTTGATGCCCCCAGGTGTATCACGGAAGCGCTTGCGGCTTCTAGCTCGTCACGTGCAAACCGAACCTGTGAGGATCACACGAAATGGTTAATTGGGGTGTGTAAATGTATTAGCAAATTAATCGTATACACGACATTAAGGCATTTCATGCAATTCGTCCCTTTTATGTATTTTAGTATAGATTTATTGGTAGCTGCACTATTAGCGCCAGCTGTTTGATAGCATGATAGTTTCGAGGCCACTTTCGCGGTGTTGGCAGCTACGTTTTAATTTACATACTCTGGTGATGTGAAGCGTTTCCCTACGCTCACGTCAAATGTGTCGAAGGTAGCTTACGGGTTTGGACACCCTGTAATACATTATAAAACTCAGTTACTCCATTAGCCTTCTTAGGGCGTTCCAACTTACCTAAGTTACGTCCTGACGGTGTTTAACGACGGGATCTGCTGCTGGATATTTGTTTAAGACAGTGCTCTAAAAACTCAGCTGTTGAGGTTAGATATTTTAACGTTACCTCCCGCCGGAATA